>OX104064.1:180418164-180634788 GCA_944474145.2 Dicrocoelium dendriticum
ATAAGAAGCTTACCAGTAACAGCTGACACTATTCGCGCGGAGACTTCCCGAGACCAAACCCCAGAGAAATTGATGTTTTACATGCAAACAGGCTGGCCGAGAGGTGGTATCCCCGCTGACTTGCGGCTTTGCTTCAACCGACGTGAGTCACTGTCCGTTGTGGACAATAGTTTTATGTTTGGAGACCGAGTGGTGGTGCCAAAGCATTTGAACAGGCGAGTTTTACAGCAGTTTCATATCGGGCATCTGGACACCGACCGTATGATAGCCTTGGCACGTGGTTTTGTTACTTGGCCCGGAATAGATTCGGAAATTGAACAATGCTGCCAAAAATATATATCTTGTTAACTGGCGACGAAGGACCTTTCCAAGTGCCCCTGTCAACCTTGGCCTAAATCAGAGAAGCCGTGGCAGCGAATCCCCTTAGATTATGCCGGACCGATCGCCGGTCAGTCCTATCTTGTTTTGATGGACTCTTTCACCAAGTGGCGCGATACGATCCCGATGCAAGTCCGACTTCCCACCACACGATCAACGAGCTGGATAAGCTGTTTCAGTATTTCGGCCTGTCAGGGATGCTAGTGACAGACAGTGGCACACTATACACTTCAACTTCCTTTCGCGTGTGGTACAAGGAGAAAGACGTTCAGAAGATGTTCTCATCCTCCTAACAACCACAGTCAAACTGACAGGCCCAACGGTTCGCGGATACTTTCTAACGTGCTTTCTGCAAGGCGGGACAATACAGAGTCCCAAAGGACTCATTCCAGTCTTTCCTGTGCATGCATCGGGATGCGCCAAACCCGAACACCTTGGATAGAAAAACCCCTACAGAAATTTTGTTTGGACGATAGATTCGGACATTGTTCGATAACCTTGTACCAAGTAGAAAAGAAAGCATGGCAGTTGTCAAATGGAGAAAAATCTTACAGACAGGCCCCGTCATTTCAAAATGGGTGATATGGTGTACGCGCGCGACTTCTGAGGACCGAGGAGGTAATCTGTAGGAAGAGTGATCCGCAGAAATGGTCGAATCATCTACGAGGTAATGGTAGGAAATGAGAAATGGGTCAGGCACGCCAATCAGCTAAGACCGAATTACGGCAAAACTCAAAGTCCTCGGAACCACCGTCCTTACCGTGAGACATCCCGCTATACACGTTTAGCCTGGGAGAAGAAGCTGCGCGGCTACTTGATTCACAGAAGGAGCTGCAAGTAATATACGACGCACAATGCTGACCCACTCGAATACGGAGACAACCACAATGTCTACAAGTTGACTCCAAGGCGAAAATCTATAAACAAAGCAGAGTTCAAACGTACACAAACAGACTCAATTCGAATAGGGAGATACTCGAAGGCCGCAACCTAAAAACTTGACTCGGTTTCGAGACGTTTGTCGTCATGACGGATTGCTACCCGACCGGCGGTAGCTCGGCTGAGTCACGCGGAAAACTGATGAAATTCTTCCGTCAGCATGAAGCAGATTGCTGCGTAACAGGTGTAAGTGAGCACGACCACAGCTGGCCGGTGCTGACCGCAAGTAGGTTTGCAATCTGTCCAGACGTGTGGCTTTGAACAATGAACAATGATTTTATACGGCTTAAGAAGCATTGCTGTACAAGCCTCGTTAGGTGGTACGATGGATTAGCAAAGACGTTAATGAAAAAGCAGTTAGTAGTTTTGCTATCAAAATAATGGACTTATTATTTTTGATGCAGTTGCCCTGCGCTCTAAGTGTTTACATGGCTTCAATAGGCGAACAAAAGTAAATTCAATGTATTTCCCGGGAGTAAGATGGAGAGTAGCGTCAAATACCAAACTCTAAGTGGAGAAGTGCGTCATTCAACCGACTTTTTAATATGATTAGCGTGGGTGCTAAAACAATTGATTCGGGGAGTGCGTTCCATGATTGCCACGCGAATGAAAAAGAAGTTTCTACGGCACGCCAGACGGCTGTATTGTTCTGCTAATTTCAGTGAGTGGCCTCTAAGTTTGGTGTTACTGCTGAGTTGCATTAAAGAGCGGCACCCATGATTTGGACTGTGTAAAGTCAAATACGCCATAATCCACTCGCCTCGTAGTCGGCAATACCGCCTGCTGAATACTCCCATAGGTTTCGGCCTCTGCTCATACGGTAGGTGGCGCATTCCAATGACATATTTGGAAACCCGAAGTTGAGGTTGATCCAGTACAGTAAGGTCGTGCTTTAGCCATGATTACCAGGCTTTGATTGCGTATTCGACATGGGGACGAGCATACACATTCAGAATTTGTCCGAAACTAGTGGTGCCTAGTTTTTCGAACACCCGCTGTAGCAAGCTTACGTGCTGGTTACCAGTTTTTGTGGCTTATGCAGGCTGCTTGGAACAACCGAAGTTATACTGAACAAGCACGCCAAGGTCGCGTTCGACGCATTGCCGTTGCAGTACTTGTGTTCTTAGCTTGTAGGAATAGGTACTCTGGTGTAGTATGGAGAGTACTTTGCATTTTTTCCATGTTGAACTGTAACAGCTTTCGTGCTGACCACTCATATACCGTATCTAGGTCAAACTGAAGTAAATTGTGATCGTCCTCCGTCTGGATGTTGCCTCATATCTTGAGATCGTCAGCAAACAGCAGGCATTTTGTAGCAATACTTCGTGAATACTAAAAACAACCGTGCACCTAGAACTGAGCCCTGGGGTACACCAGACTCGACTGGTATGGGTTCATATAGGGAACTCCGAACTCAACGCTAATTGTCGTTGCAGGAGAAAATTAGCGATCCAGCTCAAAAGATGATCACTGGTCCCGTAATATTGTAGCTTGTAAAACAGAATCCAATGGTCTAAATGATAGTGCATCTTCGACAAATCCTATTTGATCACATTATAAACGGCCTATCCGTCGTCAGCTGACTCAGTCCAACTACTCCTTGAGTCAGCTCAGGAACCTAAAACCGGAGATGATTGAATGTTACCCATAAAATGAACCGTATTCTATGCCTAAGACACTTCGGTCTGGCAGGCACTGGTGTTCTGTTTTCTTTTTCGGCTGGATTGGAGCGCAAAGGGCTGCGTTACAACCTCTAGACGGCTCTCCTCAGAACTGAATTTGCCTGCATGTTTCAGCTTGGTACCAACAGCCCATGGACGTCACCTCTCCACATGGTCTCAAAGTAGGTCATGAGATGCTGGCGTCCTTGTGGAGACTATCGAACCTTGAACACTGGTACTACACCCGCTAGCTATCCGGTCCTACACATCGTGGATCCCTCTGCCGGTATGACAGGCAATATTCCTTTTAGCAAAATCGACTTGGTATGCGCATACAACCAAATGCCGGTAGCAGAAGCGGACATTCTACGATCCCCCCAGATTCCGAAGAGCGAATAAACCATCAATGTTTGATCTAGTGCTCACCAGCGAGGAGTTAATGGTTGATGGGCTAAATGTATGTAGTCCATCGAATCGAAGCGATCAGGTGGTTTTACTGTTCGATTACCTTTGTTACTTCGAATTTCCCGATGCAGAGCCAAAAAAGATGCAATCTATTATCTATTATCAGGCTTTGTCCGCATTTGTTGAAAATGCCAGTTGGACATTCATGAGTGAGTGCACCCCAGAAACAGTTTGGAAAGAATTCCTGAAAAGATTCACAACACTTGTCACTAAAGCATTAGAGTCAAAAGCTTTCCGCAGTCCATCAAACCAAAATCCTATTTGAGAAGCCGAACACGAAAATGTATGGCCTTAAGCGATCCGACGTGGCGTCCTTACAAAAACAATCCCAGCACAAAAAATTAAACAGCGTACGTAGCTCAGCGCAATTATTCTGTACACTTGGTTCGTGAAGCTCAGTTATCACACCAACAGGGGCTAGCAAAACGATTCTGTTCGAACCACAACCTTTTTTACAGACACATTAATGGACTTTCAAAGGTGCAGTGCGAAATTCTACCACTCGCTACAAGTGGTGGGTATATACACACAGCAAAAGAGGCGGCTGACACCTTAAGGGCCCATTATTTACTAACCTTACAAGGGGTACAACCCTTGAACCCTATACTTGCTTCTGTCACCACGCCATCAGTGTTATCCAGCATCACATTCACAGCAGAAACGGCGCTGAAAAGCTACCATTTTCGCATACTCACAGCTCTACTGGAGTGAATAAAATTCATCATAAAGCACTGAAAGTAGGAGACAAGTACTTATCCCAACCGCTTTTCGGGTTCTTTCAGCATTGTTTAGACGAAAACATATTTCCGTCAACATGGTTATGACGTATTCTAACCCTATTTCCACAAGGGAACAAATTGATCTGAACCGGCCAATTATCGTCCGGTAACGCTTCTCTCTGTTCTCACCAAAGTCATGGACGTACTTATGGGCTACCTGGAACACTATAGCATCACTACACCGTAGCAGAACGGGTTTCGCCAACATCAATCATGTACCATGGATCTGATCAAAGCCCGTGACCATTGAACGGAAGCAGTCGAGGAGAGACCAGGAACGGATGTTAATTACATGGAGTTTTTGAAAGCCTTTGATCGCTTGAATCATTGAGTCCTCTTTCACAAACTGCAGGAGATCCAGTATTCGAATGGATTGTTAAATTTCTCCGCTAACGGGAATTGGAAGTTAGAGTCCGAACCCCTCTATCCACCCCGATTCGAGTAGAGTGCGACGTACCGCAGTGTTCGATACTTGAGTCTCGCTCTTATTTTTATCAACGATCTAGTGAGAACTTTTGCCTTAAAATTTAAACTTTCTTGGATGAAATTAATATGTGGCGGGCGATCAAGGGAATTGACGACCAAGACATCATCCAGTGCGACCTCGATAATGCCTGGCGTTGGTCAGTGAGGAATGCGCTGCCATTTAATGTGGACAATTGTCGCATTTTCCACCTCCATAGATACGCCTATATCTACAAACTTGGGGTTCACCATCTGTAGCCAATCTCTCAGGAACGTGAGTTTGGTGTGCTGGTACAGCATGACCTCGGTTGTTCCAGCCAGTCAGAATCCGCTTCCAAAAGAGGTAACCAGCATGTTGGTCTCTTGCGGAGGACATACAGGAATTCGGATTCCTCTATCTTCTCTCTGATGTTCAGTGCCTACATACGTCCCTTCGTCGAATATGTAACTCAGGCTTGGCATCCTTAGATAAAGTGTAACCTTGCAGCGCTTGAAACTCTCTAACAACGATCAAAAAATTGGCAATGAATTGCGCAACCTTCCTTATCAGCAACGATTGAAAGCACTCAGATGTTCAGTTTACCCTACCGGCGGCTTCGTGGAGACCCCATATTTGTCTACCGGTTACTGAGCGACCCCAGTTATGTATGCCGCCGCCTACTGGAACTCATCCTGAACACCAGCCTTAGAGACAATAGCCTGAAACTGAGTCAATAACACATGCGTCTAGATTGCAACGAAATTACTTCTCCCTCCGGGTCTGAAAACCCTGGAACGCCCTTCCAAATTCAGTTATCTGTGCCCCCACCTTTGCTATTTTTAACAAACGATTGGATACCGAATTTAGCGTCCTACAGTTTGTCACTTTAATAAATATTATGGATTTATTCTGGATAACTACTCACTTTGGAATTATGACCCACAGTGACACACGTAAGTTTGTGCGGAGGGCTGAGCAAGCTGCTTGTGACTTGCGATGAGTTTTAACCATTACAACTGCTAATTTGGTTTTGCCTGTACCATGTCGCTTCCCTTACCAACCTTTTTAACGCAATTACTCTTTCTCTTTGCTCATAAGTATTTTATTTGGTCCACTAATGAAATATTTTAATTTTTTCCATTACCAACCTACAAGACATGTTAAGCCTGTGCTTTGTTACCCCTTATAAACCGCAGTTCCACTAATCACTAAAACTGCCGTGACGACTCCGTTTGGTTTTTTCTAGCTTGCTCGCATGCTGTACGGTCCAAAGAACGCCGCGTAAACTTTTCAACATTTCATCGACCAAGTTTGTCATGACTTAGACTTCATCTACATGTATCTCGACGGCATCTTGGTCTCGAGCTATCTTGCGTGGAGCACTTGCGTTACGTGCGCATCCTTTTTGACCTTGTGCCCAAACAAGGAGCAACGATAAACACAGAAAAGTATTTCTTTAGTGACGACTTGGTCAGTCTTATCGGCCATCATATCTCTCCTATAAGCTTCATGCGACTACGGGATAAGTTTAAGGCCATCGACTATCCAGAGCCTCATTATTTCAAGCAGCTAAGGCGCTTTGACGAGCTTATAAACTTTTATCATTGTTTTATACCAGAATGTGCTTCGCTTATGCAGCTCTTCACGGGCCTTCTCCAAAGAAAGCTTAAGAAATTCAAGTTCTTTCCTACATCACATACTGCGTTCAAAACATTAAAAGAAACTATCGCCAACATAGTTCCTCTAGCGAATTGCGAACCGGCAACTTCACTGTCGCTCAGTGCCGACTCTTCTGGCGTGGCGGTTGTGGTAGCTGTGGTAACCATGTGAGCAAGATCGATTGGCTCAAGCTCATTGGTTGGCTTGCTGACTCATTACTATTGGTTGTGTGCGTCTGTCGCTTGACTCTCCGTTTAACAAGAAGTTGACTCAGATGTACAACGTTAATTTTGCGAGATACATTTTACCTTTCCTACGGCTTTCTTGACACAACAGTAGCCTTACAGCAAATAGTAGGTGACGCTTGGCAGCTGTTACTGTTTTTTCCTTAGACGCCTGCAACCTACCGAAGCTCGTTACAGTCTTTCATTTATCTGTATGTCATTTTTGACATGCCTTTGAAGGCCGCGTTTTTGACGTCTTTATCGACGACATCCCCTACACTTACGTGCTCGGCTTAGCAACCAGCCGATACTCCTCTAGAGAGTCGCGCCACTTAGTCAAGTCAAGTCAAAAGATGCTTTATACACCTAACTTGATGTATTATCAGCCTTTAAACTATCGCTGCGAATACAATAAATGAATAAGACCAATAAAAATACGTAAGCACAGATTGAAGAGATAACTATACTAAGGTACGTAGATCTCCTTCAAGCAACTGCTGGCGCAAAGCATTTGTGACTTTCATAGGGTTAACTGGAAATCGTAGCAAATAAGGCAAACTTGTGTCACTATACGTAGAAGTGCAAGAACAAACTTTTATATTTTGTGCGCGTGTTAGAGACAGATAACGTTTGTGCGAGAGCATCATGTAGCGGATGAGAGCGGTCACTTAGGACTTTAGAAGAAATTCATGCAAGCATCAAAATGCTTACGAGCAATAAAATCTACTATGGAAGCTCTCGGTAAGCCACCACATCTGAATATATGTTTACTCGATCGCACAATCAAGATATACTCCTCCTGTGTAGTCCGGGAAGATTACTGGGAAACATTACGACCGTTGGGGTAGTATACCTAGTTACAAATCTCAAAACTAAACTTCGCGGTACGGAATACTTCTTAAGCCAGAAATCATAAAAGATAACCTTCTGACATTGTGAAAGTTTTCCAAAAAGTACATAGACCAAGAAAGGCTATGGGAAAAATAGACACCGAGATATTTGACAGTAGACAAAGCAGGAATGGTTTTGTTCTCTAAAGTTACTAGAGGAGAGGCATCTAAAAGTACTCGATATTTATCAAGGTGGAGAAATGAAACTGTTACACCTTACATTTCAGAGCGTTAAGGTTACGGGACTTGGTTGAGGACCAACTCACAAGTTCCTCTATACCATATTGAAGTGTGGAAATCTCAGCGGTAGGAAATCTGCTCTCCAAGACAACCTCCTTAGCGTAATCACATTCAATGAATGTTGATGGTATGGGAATGCTTTCAGCGTATGACGAGAATAAAAGAGGTGAGAGGCTCGCGCATTACAAACACTACAGTCAGCACGGAGAGTAGAGATGCTTTAGCCGTTTAACTGGGTAAAGTGCCTACGATCAGTGAAATAGTCACGCAACAAGTTGAAAAGTTGAACTTCGTTCAGCTAAAATAGGTTTAGCCCAACTGCTCGATCAAAACTTCACTCCCACTCCCAAGTGCTCCGTTTGGCAGCAGCAGAGGGTGTAGGTTCTGTCGGCCATTTTTCCGGGCTAGCCAGTTCGTTTTTGAAGTCCAATCATCCTGCGCCGACCGCTCGCTATAATGCACCCTGTACTGCAATCATTAAATAATAAACAACAAAAATACATCTTACTCCTATTTTTGCCTATTCCCTATTTGACACGAAAGTGCACTCACCTTTGTTCGGCACGATTTTTCTCAAAAATATTTGCTTTAACCATCATTTTAGACATCGAGTGCTTCTTTTTTCAGCCTTCTAGGGCAGCGCTCTGTTGCGACCAAAGATAAAGCTACTAACTTTATGTACAATTTTATTGCTGATCAATTGTACATACTTCTTGCCTGTTTCAATCCATGTTACACTACGACCATGTTGGCCTACATCCGACTCGACACTCTTCCACTATGTGGGTCACTGTGTTATGGCTTTCTCTTGTCTCTCTTCGTCCATCCACGTCTTACTACAGCCGGTCAAATATATTCCGCTGTGTCCGACTTTCGTTTCCTTCTGATATCTGCACTGGATTACGAGCACTACCTTGGACTACTATTTATTAGTTCTACCATATATTTCTTTAATCTCAACTTTCTTACGACTGCACCTATATTATTGTGGCCTGTTCATTATGACGTTTCTGGGCAAAATGGGACTAGAAAGGATGTTACGAGGACAGTAGTATTCCTAATGTTTACGTAGTTTAGTTGTGCACTCAGTTGATTATCCGTAGACTTGTGTTGACTTGATTCTTACCTAAGCATCCTCACGGGAAGGTTGGTCCGGACTTATCCTTGCTATTTTGTCTCACTAATTTATCTATTCTTCGTGGTAACTCCATCGGGATAAACAAGCCGCTTTCCGATCGGGTTAGGACATATATCTGTTTATCATTACGAGTTTCGGACGCTGGAACTCACGTAAGCTGTGGTTGACGCATCCATGATAAAAGCTCTTGTGTATCATTTAAATGCTATGAGATGGCATTACCAAATTTACCCATTCTCCCGACTGATTGATGTCATTGAATTTACTTTTTTATAATCTCTATACAATCCTTAGAGTTAGCTTTCCTTTATGCGAAATCCCTTTCTCCTATTTTGATTTGCATTCCTGCAACTTTCCTATTTCACGTTACAGGTAAGGCAGACATTCCTAATGTCTGTTGACCTGTGTGTGAATCAGGTGCTTTGTTTTAAGCTCACCAAGAGTTCGAAACATTTTGGGTATGAAGGGTCAGACGACGCCCTCAATAATACTCATAGAATTTTTTCCTTCATCATATATCTAAATTTAATGCTAACGTCTCAGTAGCTTACAAGCTCCTTAACATAGCCTACACTGGAAAAGCAACATACACGTTTTGCTCTATTGGGGCACGTCAGTAACGCGTATTCCCTCGGTCCCCTGCTGTGGATCGAACCCATGACCGCTAGAGTCAGATACCAACTAGCCAACAGCTTAAGCCACTGAGTCATGGGGAACGTCGGCTAGACTACATAATTTGCAATCAAAGTTGTTGAAATTTCTCCGCCTCACCTTCCAAATCAGTCGGTACTCCACAATTCCAAAAAGCACTAGCCTGCAGTTTAAGCCTGTTGGGAATCATCAGTAGTGCGCGCCCATCGAATCGAACCCATGATCGCCAGCGGCTTGTACCACAGGTCTGCAACTTACGCCACGGTGACAGCGTTGGACCTTTATGATTTGTAAGCTTAATGCGATGTAGTGCGACTTATCCTCCACTGCCGTGCAAGCAACGAAGGTGGCGGTTGTATGTTTTTACATAAAGCATGAAGTGTACAACAAACTCAATGTTAATCCTTGTTATTAAAATGATCGAAAAGCTGGGTACGTACACCGTAACAAAAAGCCTTATATCTTCTCATAAAACTTCTGTTAAAAAGACTTTTAATCTCTGATAAATCAAATCAGCGCTATTTATGCAATGCGTAATGCCAACAAATAGAAAAATAACTAATCATGCAGTGCTTTCTTTCCAAGTGCGATAAGATTATCGTATACATTTTATCGCAGTATCGAATTTACCAATAGCTAGTCTTTATCTGCTTTATTCTATGTCTTAACTGCTTCTTCTCATACACTTTTACTTTGAATTTTATTCTTTGCACCTGTCATTTGCAGAAGAAATATCTGTTTTGTTATCCATTAATCAACAAATTGAGAATAGGTATATATCAATTTCCCTGACCACATAGTTTATTAATAAGACATTTCAGTCACCTGAATTTCTAGACATTTCTAGACGCATTTTAAGGTTGTCCACACAGAACTGGAGAACGTCTTGCGGTTGCGCTCTCAGTACATCGTAGCTTAGCGCTTCAAGCAAATTCTGAAACCCGTCAGGAATTTTCAGTAATTTTTTCTTATTTGTCGGTTCCATCAAATTCCGGAGATATTCTCTCTTTTGCTTCCTCTAAACTGGCTGGAAGCAATTGCGCAGCAACTTCTAAGGTTACTTCAAAGCCGCGGATAATTCAAGGTAGCTATCTCACACAACCAATAGCGTAAAACACACCCTGTCCCAATACGGTCCAAAGTTCGAAACGCTATAGTTATTTGCAAAAGAATTCTTAAACACTCAGTTGCTTCTGGAAACCTGCAACCCGAAATTGTTATAACTATCATATCCCAAGAAGTTTTGTTTAATATTTAGCTGATCATGTGCGAAGAATTAGGTTACTGTTTAGGCACACTTTCTAGTACTTTTTCAAGGATTGAAAGTAGAATAAATGGAAACTGCCTTAACAGAATCACGGTAATCTTCTCATCGCAGTCTAATACTCCGCGGGTCCTCAATGGCATGTCTGAGAGTGTGAAGTTTTGCACTTGTGCTAATGCACTGCGTCGACGCTTGGTCAGGCAAATGGCCGAAGTTTTCGTGCGACCAATGTTAATAAGTAACATATCCTCCGTGTGGTTGTATTGCTAGTTGCTGTAAGAAACAAATTTCGCACGATTCGAATTTAACTTCGTGTGGTGATTTCGTGGACACACTGTTCCGCTGGAGCTTTGAAATATACAACCTTCACAATACGCTCATGCGTGCAAGTAGAAAGTTAACACCGGAACGGAAATTTTGCGTGCAGTTTTCACCTCAGAACCTCGGGTATTAGCTTGTGCTCCTTATTTTAGGATGGCCCTCTACAAACGAAACGCTGATGAGGTTGTAATGTTCCGGAAAACACGGACTTTTAGTAATTTGCAACCTTGGTCTTTATCGTTGTCTTAAGCGTCAAGACGTACGCTTGTTTTACTGCCGGCACACCCGTGGACACAAATAGTTTTGTTGGATAGCTTGCTGCACCGTTTCTCGCTCTGGTTGATTCGTTTCCTCTTTTTGCCTTCGACGCTGTAAACCTTCGGCTCAGTCACCTCCAACTTTTATACTGTCCGGAATTTGATGCGGCACTTACGTGTCATTGATTACCGACTAGTATCCCAGGCGTCACCCAACGCTTGGTGACCCCGTCTGCCAATTTAAATTTTCATTTTGCTGAGCTCGTTTCAGTGATGTTGGACATCATTACTGTGCTCATTTGGTTTTCTTACATAACATATTGTTATTCGCCTTTTGCAACGGATGGCATAGAGGATAATATATATATCCATACGCAGTTAGCGCAGTAGAGCCTGTCATGATCAATGCAGGTGCGTTAACCACTCCACCTTTTCGGTAGTATGAACCTTCGTTTTGGTATTTGCACCAAGAATCCACCTTTTGAATTTGTAAGATTTCTTCGGATTGCGTCATGCATAATCAGCTAATATCTCGCATTTCTCAGCGTATACCCTCGCAGGAGTGTGACATCATAATTGGCCCCTTCTGGTACTGAAATACGTGACTACTAAACTTTTTATTAATTCAGCGAATCCGACCACCCGATAAGGTCCGCCTGCAGCAAATGTTTAGTGATCTTCAACTAGGAGGTAGGTTGCCCTCAGCTTGGTTTCGCAACAAATGACAGCTCATCGGCAGGTAGAGGTGCCCCGCATTCAGCGTACGCAAGGCCTTCCTGAAATCCACCGGGCTATTCTTCCAATAGCTGGTGCTCTGCCACCCACAACAATTGCAGATCTAGCAGACCGCGTCATCGCGTGGCACCAGCCAGAGACTAAATCTAAAGCAGCTAATCCTCTTTGTGCTAACGCGAACATTCCAACCCCCGCAACTAGCCAGCCGTCGGCAATAGAAGCATTATCGTCACCGATAGTGTCGCTTAAGCACCAGGTCGAGGAATGCATTTAAACCGTAAGCAGCGCACCCGCTCTGGCTCATCGCCTCTTCCGCCAAAACGCATTAGTGATCTGATTCTTATCTCTACCTCTCGCATTCTGTGTACATAGATCTCGTTCAACCTTTGGGCCATTTGGGCTCACACTACTAACTCCATCTGTACCACTCCCGCTCTTGATGCTGATAATCATGCTACCATGTACAATATTACAAAGACGTGCCTCGCTTTGTCGAGAATAAAATGTTTATTTATTTATTTAGTTAGTGCCTCTGGTTACAGCTTTTACCACTCATATTTCAGTTTTAAAGCCCGTACGCGCGTACAGCTATGTCGCCAATGATCTGCCAAGCCTGCCTCTAAAGTCTGCGGACGACGTCGCCAAATCCCAAACTGTCTCTCTACGTCAGGGGTTAAGGCTCCGAGACCATGCTCTTTGTTAATACCGGGAAGGCAGTCAGCGTCATTCCCCCTATGCCAGGTGAGCCTATTGCTTCTTTGCCGATAAGCCTCAGTGCAGCCAGTGGCACGCCAATAGCCGCCTGCTGTCATTGGCCGCTTACCCTAGACCCACGTCTTCGGCGCACGTTCCGTTGGGTATTCACTGTCGCCGTAGTCCCCTTTGCCATCATCGGCTTTGAGTTTCTCAGGAACTGACCTCGTGGTAGATGCGAAAGAGCTGATGACGGTTGACTCTGCAAGGAAACTCCGTTTACGTTGCTTCGCTGCCGATATCGTATCTCTTACACCAGTCTACGCCTTCCCCAGGCCTCGCCAGACCACGCCAATCTCTTTGCCCCATATTCCAAGCTTGTTCATCCAATAAACTAGCCTCCCCCGCTGCTTCTTAAGCCATGCACCATATACGGTCGAATGACCCACCCGTCTAATGCCGTCCACGCCAATATAACCTGAGCAACTAAAGTTAGTTAGGACGGAGTATGCGCACATACTCGCAGTAGGAATACTCCACCTGCCCAAGGGTCCTTGATCCAAGCTCCTGCAGATCCTCCTCAGTCAATCCGCTGAATGACGTCCTTGCGGCAAATACCGCGCTTAAACATCTTACCGCCTTAGCTAATATTCCATCCCACGCATACAGGAGCTTAAATCATGCCCCACATGTAAGGCGTTCTTCAGCAAGATGGCTCTGGTTCGCGCCTGTCACAGATACCTGCGGAGGAATGTGACATCCTTAAAACAGCCTTGGTTGAAGTTCAAGCATGCCATTTAGATTGTGCAAAGCGGCACCAAGCTTCTAACAACTCCTCCACTATGCCCTCGTGGCCTAGAAGGCTTATTCCTGCATCGATGATAGTTTAGTAGCCTGTTTAAAGGAGAAACAGGAGCACCGCGACCACATCGAACACCTCTCATCAAGTGCTTGGCTCAACACTTTGTCACAGTCAAATCTACTAAGAGCGAACCCAACAAATCAACGGCAGAATTCTTAGGCAATCTCGTATCACCGTCTCATATCAAAGTCTTTCCAGTTAAGAACCGGACAATCAAGAACTTCCAGCACCGACTTTGTTCAAACACTTCCGTCAATTTGGTTGTTTGGTCAACTACTACCGACGCTTAATTCGGCTCTGTGCCCAGCTTATGCAACCCCGACTGACCTACTCAGGCGGCTTGAACATAAGTTACCTTTCCCTGACGTAGCACAGACAGCATTTAGCTGAGCTCCATGATGTTATCCCAGATATAGCTCACCGCGCCCACGTTGAATCGATTACACCCCTTTAAATTACGACTGACGCCTCAGAAGTCGAGGTAACGGCCGTCCCCCACCAACACACAGGTGGGCAAGAAAAACCCCTTTGGTTAAATAAATAAATAAATAAATAAATAGGTACCTTTATAGACTGCTTAGATGCTGCGTCCGTAAGGGCTCAGATCAACGTTTACATTCATCTTTTGCTCTTGTCCGGGAGTAGAAAAGTGTGCGTATATGTACCTTTTTGGCAAATACAACTGCATTGGCTTGGTTAGGTCGACAACTGCTGGGGTTGTACGAGCCTATATTTAAATGCTTCTGGCTCCTTACGGCGGTATGGCGCTCCTTGATTTTGTTTGTTGTTAAAGCTGCGCAGAGCCGTATTTGCACAGCTTTTCTATTGAAACAGGATCCAATGCAGAACTACCTTAGTACAACTTGCTTGGGCTATTTCTGGCTGCGAAATCATCACCGTTATTGGTGCGCACCTGGAAAGAAATAAAAGCGGCGGAATTTTAAGGAACCTAAAACGGTTACAACTAATCACTGGAACCGCAAATAAAACTGAAACACCCTTGGTAAGTGAAACTTTAAGGCATCGCCTTCTCTAAAAAATTACAAAGTAATGAAATATATACCCAATATTTTGGCGATATATTTGATCTCCGACGCCATAGTTCAACTTGAGTAAGTCTCAGAACAAAAGAAAATCCTTTTCCAAGGCTAGAATATTGCGAAACGTAGTAGAAAATAAGCTGTTAAGGACATGTTTTCACTGTTGATTGCGTTACGAGTAAAAGCAATGCAATACGTGTCGTTCACGAGTTATTCGCAACCAAGTGGTGATCTACGAATAACGCCATTGTTTTTATGCTAAATGGCTTTCCGTTTTGCAGGCAGATATCAGAAAAAGAAAATATAAAACTTGGCGAATCGGTATAAGTTCTAAATAGACAGCCATTTAGCAAGGCTGTAAATAGAACGCAATACCCCGCAACAACTAGGTACGACGTAGGTGCCCAAATAGCAAACTTTTCAGGCATACTTAGCAAATATAGGCGAAGAGCGGTTCTGTTTCGCGAAAACACTAGGAATCCAGTAAATAAGGTTATACATGCGAGGACTTCAATACAACTTATGGTTAACTCACGGTCAGAAGACCCCAGTTTAGCACGTCTGTAAATACTGCACCACAAAAACCACTAGGCATATAGAGTTTAATATAGTTTAGGCCGCTAAGTGGTTGAGAAAGTTACTTAAAGGCTGTACGAGCTAGGTCTACCTGAATAACACAGGAGACTTTTATTATTATTTGACACCTTTTGCCTAAATAATACACATATTTCTTACATAAAGATCGCGTTTTATCGCTTAGAACCGTTTTCTATATTCATAATACTATGTCTCCAACACCAGTGGCCTAAAGGAACCTGTCCCTGTTAACAAACTAATGAGTATCGGAAAAGTTAGCAACATTTAGCAAAATGCTTCGGGGTGTGAAATTCATTTGGTCTGCGTTGGTGGGACATTACCAACTATACTTCTGGGGATTGAGCTGGATCGAACATGAGTATTTAGTATGCCTCGTGTGTTACTGCATACTTTTGGGCAGCAGTTTTATTTATTTTGACCTATTGCGCTCCAATGTTAAGTGCTGAAGCCAGTGCAAGCGGTGTTCATCTAGGTGGCAATGTTAACTAGTATTGTAATGTTGCACCAGCTATTTCTTTGGTGGTTCTCCTGACAACGGCGTTTCTAGCTCCCTAAGCAAAGTGTGGTAAGGGAACTCAAGAGCAAGTAACAAGAAAGTGGGAACTGGTTATTCACTCACCACTGCACATAACAACTGGTGGACTTTGGAGTCAGGTAACAGATAAATAACACATGGTGGCCGAGGTTAGGCGAAGTGGTTGTCAAAATTTCCTGGATATCCCGTCAACCAGTGGTGACAAGGACCACCCTGGCTCTGGTTAGTTTTCATGCCAGTGAAACGGAAGCCGAAAATGCGAATGTTTTACTGGGGCCAATGCAGTTAAAGAAGCGGATCTGGTTTGCATGATGCTTGTCTGTTAGTGCTGCCCATAAATATATAAATAAATGCTTCATTCCCAGTCATGCGGGGCACGCCTGCAAACGCATGATCATGATAATACAAACAGGTAGGTTCGGTAATTGTATATTAATATAGCATGTTATACAGTTACATACTGGATTCGTGTGCCTGTATATATGTAATTGTATGTGTCAGTGGTATGGTGATTGAAGTATGACTGAATTCGTGTGTTTGCTTGCCGTGTTCGCCACATGTATAACAGCTAAAGCTAAGCACATCGGGCCAAGAGAGGACAAGTGGAGAAGCAAATGTCTGCTTCCGGGCCTATACCTTTCAAATTGGTATCTTTATCGACAAGCTGGAAGTTATATATGTTAGTTTGCGGTAAGCACACCGACTGTAGTTGTAAACGGCGGAGTAAACTAGCTAGTAGTCATGCATAATGAAACTAAATAATTAAATACTTTATTCTCCAATTCATCGTGGCACACCAACGCAGGCATGATCAAAAGTTACCAGCAGTTACGTTTAGCAACCGATACGTTACAACGGAAGTAATTGGCTGTGGCCAAAAGTTGTATAATTTACAGAAACAGTGGAAGCACTCGTGAGGAGCCAAGTCATCAGTGGGGTGCCGATAAAATAGTTTCATATGTGAGTAGAGTAAATAGCAAATGCACAGTATGCGAGTGAGGACAGTATGTGAACACTGAGAGTAGCTTTTTGTACGTGTCATTAAAGTATTGAACAATAACTAGTCATAATTAAAGGTGTGACAGTGGGCAGTGACTTTAGTCAGTGCCGAGTCACATCCGCTATGTCACAGTGTCAACAAACAGACTTATATGGTTTTTATAGGCAGTATGTTTGCCAGGCGAAAACCCACCACGTCCTGGAACACTGCCATCGATTGAGTTGAACAAACATTCACAACTTGCAAATCTTCTTACGAGCCATTGGACCGTTCAGTTAGTTGCAGTTGAAGGACTCCTCGGTTGGCTTAAGAAATAGCATAATCAGAGCCCAATATAGATGTTGAGTCCAGTCGAGTATGACGCATGAGTCTACAGGTAAGGAGAATTTCCAGTGTGTGGGGTCTCACCTTCTCTGCTTACGTATTTGTGCTATTGTGAAAAATCCGTATCCAGTTATCTTCACTGCAAATCGGTGGTTGTGGTGTTGAATGCAGCTGGTTGGTTTTGACATAAATCCACGGCTCAGGTACGTCTTTGTTGGTAACTTCGTCCCATCTCAGGCAGCTGCAGTTTCTCTGTTTAATCCCGGCTCTTAAAGAATTTCACGACCTCAGAGAAAAGAGCAAGCGAGGAACAGGCTGGGAAGGGGTCATAAAGAACGGACGTGGTACAAAACAGCGGGAAACTCCTTCCTTTATTCCAATTAGCAACAGCCATGCAACACAGGTACATAGAGATACACTTGAAGCTGATATATAGACGACGTTTTGGACAAATCTATTGCTAACCTTAGGTGTAACGACAGCAACGATACATTAAGACATCTTATGAAAGGCGAAAGTCGGCTGGCGTGCCTTTACTAGGCGTACCTCAAGGGTCCTATGCCTAATAGATTTTCCACTGACCTAGTGGTCGAAGTAATTTGAAAGTGATGAAAGGTAAAGCTGAGGATAAGGAATGAAGTTAAAGATAAAATCTAACGATTGCTGGTTGCCTGCATGTCTGGCTTCGGTATTGCCCTGCAATGACCTATATGAGCAATACCTTTGGATTTGCGTGCGTGTAAGTCAGTAGGCCAGGCTGCACTGTTTGTTGAACTTTCTTAACATTGACAAAGTGACAATGAAAAAGTGAAGCAGGAGGGTTTTAGATACTTGTCGGTCCATGCAGCCGTTAGACCAACGTGTCAGTGATGGAACCGAAGCAAGTCAGGATATAAGCAGAAATGGTTAAATAACTTTTGCCTTTTGAACCCTAACCTTAGCGCCTGTAAGCTGGGTGCGACCGATCCGATTGAGACTTCCGGCTTGATGTGATTGCGGTAATGGCGAAGATGAAAACATGAGGCTCAATGATGGAGGCAATTCATGGGTGTTAGGCTGGCGAATGTCCCTTACAGGTTGCTTTTGTGGTGGCGACTGCTCCTTTCATAGGGCAGTCATAAGAAGCAATTGTTTGTGGGAGGACTCAAGCAGGTCAAGAAGAGGTCGTTGCAGGCGAAATTCGCCTTGCACTCGGATTTCTATTCTCAAAACCAAGAAAAAGTGTGCGGCCGATACCCCTGAAGTCACTTTCGTGGTAAGACGGTAAAGGCAAAGGATGTGGAGTTGTCAGCTCGAGGTGCTCGGTTGTCGAGCACGGCATCTTGGACGTCCTCAAGCTACATCGGAGCCAGTTTCAGAGAAGTGGCCTTGCTAACTGCAGACCTTGAAGTTGCGGTGTAAATTGTGCACACATAGAAAGTTTTACCGCCTTCCTGAATGCCAGCGAGTTTTGGCTGGCGCTTAGTCTGGAAGTCAACCAAGCCCTTTGTTCACGCACATAACCAAGTAGAAAAGAAATCGCAGCCTATTCTTTACCTAAGCGGGGTAATGGGATGGCGCTTGTATCAGAGTTTAGCTTCAGACCTGCTCCTTAGTATAAGGCAAGTGATATTGCTATGCAGCATTTTATTAATTAGCTTACCAAGAAGAACATGTTAAGGATTATGCGCCTTGGTTAAATGGGTTAAATATTAAAGTGTTTGCACCTTCGTAGATAACAGAGTTTGCTGTGATGGAGTCAGCATACCAGTAAAGCCCCGCTGCCTCTTTTCTAGAAGAAGACGGTCCACTTCCAAAGTTGCTGCATGTCTAGCGCCACTACATCTGCTTTCCAGCAGCTAGTCGCCACAGGTTCCATTTACCTCTGCGGATATCCGGAGCTCGGTAGGAGTCGCTCCTTTCTTACAATGTTCATTTTGTTGGAATGTTTGCGTCAAGGATCAGCTGGTTTGTTGACCTTTTATGTGCCACCGTAGGATCCACTAGCAAATGCAGGCTTAATAGAAGCTCCATTGCTGGTCACTGTTCTCTATCCTAGCGCGCCGTTATGTGTCGTTCGTCCTACTCGCATCAACTCCTCTTGACAGCAGCTGGTCATTGTTGGCTCCATGTAGCTTGCAAGGAGCCACTCCCTGAATCTCCAACCTACATTTTCTGCTGCCGTCTGTCTCTGTAACCTTCGCTTGCATGTTGAGTTCTTCAACGAAAATGTAGGTATCTAATAGTAGTCAAACTTCTTAATAATATGGCTACACCAGCAACTGATACAATCTTTTCTAGATCCACTATCTCTGCTTAGCAGCAGCTAGTAGCCATAGCTTCCATATAACTGCGGATATCCGGAGCTCGCTCCCGTCTTACAAAGTTCATTCTATTGGATTGTTTGTGTCCCAGCTCAGCTGGTTTGTTGACCAATTATGTGCCACCCTAGGATCCATTATTAGCTGAAGGCTTAATCCGAACTCTATTGCTAGGCATTCAGCTTTCTCCTAGACGACGTTATCCGTCGTTCCTCGTACTCGCGCCAACTCTTCATTGACAGTAGCTAGTCATTGTTGGCTCCATTTAGCTTGCAAGGAGCCACTCCTTGAATCTCCAGCCATAATTTTCCTCTGAAGTCTGTCTCTCTAATCTTCGCCCGCATGTTGATTTCTTCATCGTAACTGTAGGTATCCAGTAGTGGTCAAACGTCTTAATGACATGGCTACACCAGCCACTGATACATTCTTTTCTAGCGCCACTATCTATGCTTAGCAAAAGCTAGTCGCCATAGCTTAAACTACACCTTGCGGATATCCGGAGCTAGGTAGCAGTCACTTCCATATTAACAAAGCTCATTCTCTCGGAATGTTTGCGTCAGAGCTCAGCTAGTTTGTTGACATATCACTTACCTCCACTGGCCTGTTGATACACTCAGCGACCCTATAGGCATACACTAGGGACCAAGCGTCTGATTGCAATGGCTACATCTGGCCACTGAGTCTCTCCTAGCGCCACCATCTGTCGGTCGTCGTAAATTCGGCATCTCTGTTCAGAAGTAGCTAGTGGCCATTGGCCCCACGCATATGCGATGCTTCAGTGCTTGTTAGGAGCCACTCCGTATCTCAATAACATTTATTCCTTTAGAATATCTGCATCCATTCCTTCCCCTGCCCTGCCACCAATTGATCTTTAGGTCTCTCTCGCGACAAACAATTTATTTTCGCTTATTCTGCGCTCCCTCTTGGATTACGCTAACTACGTGCTGTTCATGCACCTGACAGTCACTACCAATATTCTAACTCTCTTTGCTCTATCCCCACGCAATTATTGGCTCATACTAAACCGATACTTCGTACTTTACTTACTGGTACAACGCTCTTGTCTCTAGGCAGGCGTTAGCAATCCACCCATACGGCTACTGATTCTATAGGATATTCAAAAGACATTTTCAGCATAATTATTGCTGCACAGTGTACATGCTTTTGTCTCAAGCCTAAATGTTGTAACATAAGACATTAACAATGTTCAACTCCATGCCTGTTCTTGCGGTCTTCCCTCGGTTGTCCCTCACTTTCCCTTTTCTCTGAGGTCCGGGACTTCTTGGAGATCTGGGATTGGACTGAGGAACAGTTTGGGCCCAAGACGGACGTAACAACACACAAGGACTTACATGGAGCATGGTAGGACTCCGAAAGGACCGAACTACAATCACCATAACCCTTGTCCAATATGGATAACTGGACATACCCTCATACTCCCATACATTATACATCTGAAAAATCTGGACAGCCGAAAAGTTGAACTTTTGCTCACCTAGACATACAACAAGAATAATAATCGTGATGTCCCTCTCATCCACCGACCTCAAAAATTATGGCGACCCCGATCAAATTACCTGTACAACTAACGGAGGAAATTAGAAGCCATTACTCTGAGTAAAACCGAAGGTAAAACCAGTCGTCAAGCGGCTATGCCAGTTCAACATTAATGTTCAGAATGCGAATACCTAGGTCAGTAGCTAACGCTTTTAGTTGGATGGGCGTACCATTCAACGTAAACGCACCATCCGATATGGAGCATTTGTGGGTCAGAATACTAGATTTAGCAGCAGAGAATGTCATTTGCCAATTTTGACACAACGACTCTAAGGTCTTCAGGTCTTCACGGAGCTCTTGTTGTGCGGATACTTTAGCGCTTGGTGGGAAGGCATATACGACCTTTATATCGTCAGCAAAGAGGAATGCGCGACCATGGCGCTGGCTGCTACAGATGTCGTTCACATAAATCAAAAACAGGATTGGTCCAAGCACGCTGCCTTGCACAACACCGCTGGAAACTGTGACAGGGATGAACTCAAAGTGTGCTACTTTCACGGACTGCGTACGCCCGGTTAGGTAGGATTTAAGCCAGTCAAGCAGAGGGGTGACTACATCGTGAGCCTTGAGCTTATGTAATAAGCGTTTATGGGGGACCCTATCGAACACCTTTTGCATATCGAGGTATAGCGTAATAATCGCCAGACCTGAATCAATCGCGCCAGTGACCAGGTTGAGAAAAGCAAGCTGGCAGGTTGCGCAGGCTCGCGTGCTTTGAAAACCATGCTGTGACCTGCTAACGCGGCCTCCTGCATTCAAGCAGGCCATTAGCGCACGCTTAACCGATTTCTCCATCACACGTGAGAGAACAGATGTGTGGTTTATAAATAAATAAATAAATAAAGTTTTTATTCTCGACAAGGCGAGGCACGCCTTTACAGGCATGATCATTATGACAACAATGCGCGGTCAAAAATGTGCAAGAATACGTTATGTTTGCCGTACTAGTGTATGTTTATGTAGGGGTATGTAATTATGTTATCTGTGTGTGTGTGGGTGTGTAACTGTGAGGTTCCTGTTTGTAACTGTGCTGCTCTAATTTTCACTCTCATATCGTCGGCAATGCTCGAGTAGAAGATGGATGTCCGTGCGTTGGAAAGGATTATTCGGATACACACGGGGCAGTGACTTTATTTTGTGGCTAGTCACGACCGCCACGTCACAGTGTTGTTAAGCAGACATTTGTGGCTTTTTATAGGGAAAACGCTTGCCAGGCGAAAACCCACCACGTCCTGGAACACTGCCGCCGAACTATTTGCTGGAACGGGTCAAACCCGAACCACCCAGCTGGCACCACGAGGAGGTTGTTCGGCTAGCCAGATAGTTGCTGACTTCCTGTACGGAGCCACCTTTATGGCGCGGCGTGATGATAGAGTGCTTCCAAGCCAATGGGTATTGGCCCTTCTCCATAGAGAGGGTGAAGAGTTTCAAGAGGAGTATGGAAAAGTCATCGCCCCCATTCTTAAGTAGTATGGGTGGAATTCCATCAGGACCAAGCTTGGTGGATGGTTTTATGGTTTTGATAGCGGAACGGATGCCTTTTAGATCGAACTGAACCGTAGAGAGCAGCTGGTTTGTGGACACATCCAGCTCAGTAGTGACCGGGGACAGTTCTTCACCCTGGGACTCTTTGAAGTAAGAGTTGAACATCTCACATATAGTTCTTGGATCTTCACTTGCTTTGCAAGGGCCGACGCGTATGGAAGTGATCTTTGTTCCATAATGAGGAGTGCGAGAACGCAGCAGCCAGCTGAGGTGCTTGGCTTTGTTTGCACTGGCCATGGCTGCTCTTCTTGGGATGTTTCAATCAATACAGACCTGGACGATAGCTGGCTCGCAATCTCGTTGGCTCCCAGCACATACGCAAAGTTGAACGTCTTGTAGTAGGAAGGTCGTAGTTGCCTCAACCTTGCATGCAGCTTAGCTTGCCTCCTAATTTTTCCTGAACTTTTATTTAAAGGAGTAAATGGAGCCAATGGGTCTAGACAATAATGCAGTTCGCCATAAAATATTGCGGACGATTGCTCCAGGGAGTCGGACAGAAAGAACTGTTCCCAGTTCCTTGCTCGAATAATCGTGGCAAATGTGGGCCAGTCTATGGAGCTTATCGGCCGGTATATCGCAATGGCCTCTAATCTACTCGTACAGATTGACGGGTTGTTTGCAAACAGCGAGCAGTATACCACTCTGTGGTCGCTCCCCGGAAACTCTAGGCCTACAGCTGCACGTATATTGGATATACCCATTGTAAATAGCAGGTCTAACAGGTGTTTAGACCTGGTCGGCGTTGATACATGCTGCACCCATCCTCCCAAGTTGATGCAGGCTAATAGCCCACTATACTTCGCTAAGGCATTGGGTGGAAACCACTGGATTTCAGGAAGATTGAAGTCGCCCGCCACAAGCTTGCATGCACATGGATGGCTCGCAGCTAGCTCAAAAGTAGTTATTAGCGCTTTGTCACTTACAGGTGATGTATCAGGAGTCCTGTAAATGCATCCAAGTAGTAACTTGGGTCCCATGGCATCAACCGTTATCCATATAGAGTCCAATATTTCGGTGTTATCTAGGCCTTCGATATTAGCAGAGAAATTTTGCTGCAGATAAATGGCACACCATCCACCTCGTTTGTGTGTACGCGAATGTGTATACAGCTGGTAGCCTTGAATGAAAAAGGAATCATCGAACGTAAAGGCACCAAACCATGTTTCGATGACTAGTATTGCATCAGGCGCAGCAAGAATAGCCAAAGGGCGTAGAATATGCATCTTGTTGTTCAGCGACCTGGCATTTATGAGTATAATGGAGAAAAGTTGGCCAGTGTCTCCCAGTTTTATGGATGACATAAAAGGAGCAGGAAGAGCTACTAGGCCTTTAAACTCACTAACAAGTATACACACGACTAATTCTGACGCACTTATACTGTCGCATAGCTTCCATCTGGGGATGTTATTGAAAGTTAAGGCACCATCAATGGTGATAATTAGCTTTCCACTAGTTTTAGCATTCCGGATGCTTTTGACGAGGCGGAACCTTTCAGTCAGGCTGTAAGTTGTAAGATGTTGTCGCACCGGTTCAAATATTGACACAAGCCACGGGCGACCGCTTGATAGCTTGAGTAATGCAGAGGATAGTAAAAGAAGAAGTTCTTGAATTTCTTCTGTTGCGCGGCTTAATTAATAAGTCCCAACATGGCCTTTTACCGGATGCGTCTTGTCATACGTGTCAATTCCAGTTTCAAGCTCTTGTAACTCAAGCACTCTATTCAGGCTACGCACTTGTCCTTTTCTTTCTTGACTTGAAGAAGGGTGTTGACCAAATTCCTCACACTGGTCTATTGACTGAACTCCAGTCATTCAGTATATCACATAAGCTACTGCCATGGTTTACAACCTGTTTGACAGGGCGTAAACAGAATCACAGTATAGGCCCGTCATTAGTGGCGTCTTGCAAGTTATCGTTCTACGCCCACAACCATTCCTTCTGTACGGTAACAACATACTTGGTTCTTTCATTCTATTTGTAGATGATATTATAGTTGTTTTCTCACTTGATACGGATGGAACAGGAACTGACATGCTCCATATTCAGGATAATCTTTTGCGTTACATCGGCGGTATGATTACTTAAAAGTGGAATTCTCACCAGCTAAGTGAAACGTCATCACTTATCTTAGCGAGTCACCCGAACATCTTACTACCACTCCTTTTTAGTCGCTGTACAAATCGATAGTTGTCAATTTGGTCCGCCTTTGATGCAGCCGGTGTCGTCATTAGACAGTATTTTCCAAGTCATCCTGCTTTGCCGCCATCCTACGCTGCATCGCTGCTTATCCACTTGGCGGATAGATCGATAGCACGCACGTCGCCTATCTACCCTAAGGAACGTGTGACTCATCTGGACGCGATCCGTCTGACCCCCCTGACCTCAAACCAGCGCTGACCGCCACGCAAGGAAAATTGAAGCGAAGTCGTACATGGTGCGTCAGTATTGATAGGATGGGCACGCGAGTCGAACAAGCCAGAACCCCATCGCCGCGGCCGGCGATCCAAACTCATCCGCCCTGATTGGGGCGAACAGAGAGCCAACCATGAGAGGCGGCCAATGAACGCTAGGTCGAAGTTCCTTTATTGACTGTAAGTTAACATTTCCAGAGCTTTCCACGGTCGCTTTAAATACTATTCACGAACTTTCCAGTTTGCCTGTATAATGAATGGGGTGGTTTGTTAATTCATACTTGTTGCTCTGCCCGTCCGATCCGGTCTTCTCTTTGTCCTGTGGGGGGCAGCGACTTCGGGTTTGATTGGGAATCAAGCTTCCATTCAGGCGACGAACGGTCACTTCAGCTGGTGACTGGTTGAAGTCTAAACAAGATGTTCATATCGGCTGACGAGTTCAAGGCCATTCTGCTGCAGCAACAAGCACAATTTGAGGCATCCCAACCCAGGCTGATCGAGACTGCTACGCGCCAACCTTCAATCCAGACCGGTTCACTGTCTACAACCGTCAAGCCGTTCGCACCGGTAGACGCCATCACTAACAGCATTACCGAAAGTTCGTACTACCCTGATACTGGCCTCACTTTTGCATCTTGGTTCAAGCGTTATGAAGATGTGTTCCGCGTTGAACTTGGAGACCATGCTGACGATTGGAAATTTCGATTGCTGTTAAGAAAACTTGGAACAGCAGAGCACTCCATGTATGTCAACTTTATTTTACCTAAGAACGCTCGAGACTACACCTTTAAAGAGACTGTCAAATGCCTGGGCCAAATATTTGGAGAGCAGTCATCCATATTCAACACGCGATATCAATGCCTGAAGATCACTATCGCTTACGCTGGCATCGTCAATCGCAGTCTGAAAAGTTCGACATCAAATCCATCAGAGCAAATCAGTTCAAATGCCTGAATTTTATCTGTGGCCTACATTCCCCACGGGATGCACAGATTCGCACCAGGCTGCTCAGTTAACGTGAACAAGACCAACAAATGACCCTACAGATCATAACTACTGAATGCCAACGATTGCTGAAACTCAAGTATGACATGCTTATGTTGGAGAAGCAACAATCAACTCCAAGTGTACTAAAAACAACTCAACGAAACAGCTTTCAAGTGAAACAGGCCATGAAAAGCCCACAGAGAATCCCAGGCACCCGGCTGACTGCGGAAGATGTGATGAGGGGCATTTTGGCTGTTAAACTGTGCGCTGAGCTTGGCAATTTTGTTGCAAACGTTTCGTCACCAATCGAGGTGACAGCATCAGTGCGTAGTGGAGTGGCATGCAATAGCGTAGAGTAGCGTAGAGGAGCCTCGGTGAGAGTGCACTGAGCGTGGTGTGCGTACGTTTTTATACCACCGTGGTTGGCCGTGGAGCCGAGCAATCCTATTGGTTGGGACTTCGATCCGCGTGCAGCTTGGCTGATGGGCAGATGACCTTTGACCTCGCCTCTTTGTGTTTCGTGGTCTTTGTCTGCTTGCTCCTGCGAGCGAGTTTGCCGTCAGTTCTGTTGGTCTAGTCACACGTTCCACCGGATTCAATCGATCGGGTTGGCGGTCCATCCTTAGTAGTGTGGCGTATACTGCGTCCAATTCGATGTGTCGATTGATCGAATGCGTTGTAGAGTACCAAGCTTCCAAAAACTCCCTCGCGTGTTTTGTGCTTCCATGGGCTAGGACCTTTACGTTCTCCAGATCGAAACGGTGGCCTTCTTGATCTTCATGCGCAGAAACCAATGAGTATGGATCATGCCTTCTGACGGCCGCCTTATGTTCGGTGATTCGTGTACAAAGTTTTCTTCCAGTTTGCCCGACGTAGTTTTTATCGCAGTCGCTGCAGTTGATCAAGTAGATGACATTGCATTGGTCGGCTTGATTGACTTTTCCTTTGGGTCGTGAGAACAATTTTCTTAGGGTGGCACTTGGCTTGTGCGCCACAGAGATTCCATGTGGCTGCAGCAATCTTCCTGTTAGTTCGGAGACGTTCTTGATGTAGGGAAGCACTATCCGTTTGTTTGCTTGATCAGATGCCTGCTGCTGTTGCTGAGGTATTCGTTTCTTTAAGCTTCTTCTGATGAAATTTCTCGGATAACCGTTCTTTCTAAACACTCGATATAGATGGTTTTCTTCCTGTTTCCGAGATTCCGCTGTACTGCAGTGTGTTTCCGCTCTTTTGAACAGGGTTTGAATGCAGCTCTTCTTGTGGTTCATCGGGTGGTTGCTGTGGTAGTTCAATATCTGGTCTGTATGCATTTTCTTCCGATATACGCACGTTTCGATAGATCCATCTCCATTCCTAGTGACCAGTACATCCAAAAATGGTAGCTTATTATCCTCTTCTAATTCAATCGTAAAGTTGATATCCTCGAATGTGCTGTTGAGCAAATCGTGTGTGGTCTGTACTCTGTTCCGTTTTACGATGACAAACGTGTCGTCCACATATCGTATCCAGAGTTTTTGGTTGATAGATGGTAGTGTAATGCGCTCCAATTTCTGCATTACTGCTTCTGCAATGAGCCCCGAAATTGGTGATCCCATTGAGGTTCCTCTCAGTTGCTGGTACACTTGCCCATCAAAGTGGAAATAAGTGGTCATGCAGAGGTTCAGGAGTTCCCAAAAGCTTTCAGGTCGTATGGTTGTCGTGGGGCTTAGTTGATTCTCAAGCAATTCCAACATGGTTTCTTTTGCCAATTCGTGACCGATTGAAGTGAAGAGTGCCGTGACATCGAATGAAAGCATTATTTCGTCGTCTTCTATTCTGACACCTCGCAGTTTGTTGATGAATTGTTTAGCATTGTTGATGCTATATTCAGATCCGGCAACCAAATGTTTCAATCTCCTCCATAAATCCTTCGCTATTTTTTATGATGAAGTTCCCGGGAGCAAGACGATTGATCGTAGTGGGACTCCATCTTTGTGTACTTTTGGTAGTCCATTAAACCGTGCAACGTTTGTATCATCAGCTTTCGTTCTCCATCTCTCTGTGGCGGTGAGCTCGTTTTTGTTTGTAGTTACTTCAACTTTGCGCTGATCTGGTTAACCAGCTCGGCGATTTCACGTCAAGTCAAAAGTGCAAAAAATCGACGCATGACTGCATTGAACACAAGTTTAGACAAACTGACCGAAAAAAGTTACTGCGCTAGCCGTGAAGTGTGGATCAAAACAGTTCACGCCGCCACTTCACTGCACCTGAAGAGGATGTTTTGATTAAGGGGATTAATTTCATCGTCAGAGTTGCTTGCCCCAAAGACTACTTGGCTAGCTTAGAATACGCATTGAAATTAAATGGGTTGACAAAAGTGTCCCAACAACAGATACGGCAGACCGTTGTCCCAGTGCTTACTCGGAATAAACGCATCCAGACATTAACCAAGGAGGAACAGGATGCACGCAGACGTCTACAGAAAGACGAGCACATTGTAATCCTACCATCAGATAAAGGACGCAGGACAGTGATAATGGACAAGCCAGAGTATCTTAACAAGGCCAAAGAACTGCTATCAGACACAACTACATATCGTCAGATCGATAAAGATCCAAGTTCAAAACTGGTTAACCAGATCAACGCAACGTTGAAGAAACTACGAACAAAATCGAGCTCACCGCCACAGAGAGATGGAGAATGAAAGCTGATGATACAAACATTGCACGGTTTTATGGACTACCAAAAGTACACAAAGATGGAGTCCCACTACGACCAATCGTCTCGCTCCCGGGAACCCCATCATATAAACTAGCGAAGGATTTATGGAGGAGATTGAAACATTTGGTTGCCGGATCCGAATATAGCATCAACAATGCTGAACAATTCCTCAACAAACTGCGAGGTGTCAGAATAGAAGACGACGAAATAATGCTTTCATTCGACGTCATCGCACGCTTCACTTCAATCGGTCACGAAGTAGGCCAAAGAAACCATGTTGGAATTGCTTGAGAATCAACTAAGCCCCACGACAACCATACGACCTGAAAGCTTTTGGGAACTCCTGAACCTCTGCATGACCACTTATTTCCACTTTGATGGGCAAGTGTACCAGCAACTGAGAGGAACCCCAATGGGATCACCAATTTCGGGGCTCATTGCAGAAGCAGTAATGCAGAAATTGGAGCGCATTACACTACCATCTATCAACCCAAAACTCTGGATACGATATGTGGACGACACGTTTGTCATCGTAAAACGGAACAGAGTACAGACCACACACGATTTGCTCAACAGCACATTCGAGGATATCAACTTTACGATTGAATTAGAAGAGGATAATAAGCTACCATTTTTGGATGTACTGGTCACTAGGAATGGAGATGGATCTATCGAAACGTGCGTATATCGGAAGAAAACGCATACAGACCAGATATTGAACTACCACAGCAACCACCCGATGAACCACAAGAAGAGCTGCATTCAAACCCTGTTCAAAAGAGTGGAAACACACTGCAGTACAGCGGAATCTCGGAAACAGGAAGAAAACCATCTATATCGAGTGTTTAGAAAGAACGGTTATCCGAGAAATTTCATCAGAAGAAGCTTAAAGAAACGAATACCTCAGCAACAGCAGCAGGCATCTGATCAAGCAAACAAACGGATAGTGCTTCCCTACATCAAGAACGTCTCCGAACTAACAGGAAGATTGCTGCAGCCACATGGAATCTCTGTGGCGCACAAGCCAAGTGCCACCCTAAGAAAATTGATCTCACGACCCAAAGGAAAAGTCAATCAAGCCGACCAATGCAATGTCATCTACCAGATCAACTGCAGCGACTGCGATAAAAACTACGTCGGGCAAACTGGAAGAAAACTTTGTACACGAATCACCGAACATAAGGCGGCCGTCAGAAGGCATGATCCATACTCATTGGTTTCTGCGCATGAAGATCAAGAAGGCCACCGTTTCGATCTGGAGAACGTAAAGGTCCTAGCCCATGGAAGCACAAAACACGCGAGGGAGTTTTTGGAAGCTTGGTACTCTACAACGCATTCGATCAATCGACACATCGAATTGGACGCAGTATACGCCACACTACTGAGGAACGACCGCCAACCCGATCGATTGAATCCGGTGGAACGTGTGACTAGACCAACAGAACTGACGGCAAACTCGCTCGCAGGAGCAAGCAGACAAAGACCACGAAACACAAAGAGGCGAGGTCAAAGGTCATCTGCCCATCAGCCAAGCTGCACGCGGATCGAAGTCCCAACCAATAGGATTGCTCGGCTCCACGGCCAACCACGGTGGTATAAAAACGCACGCACACCACGCTCAGCGCACTCTCACCGAGGCTCCTCTACGCTACTCTACGCTATTGCATGCCACTCCACTACGCACTGATGATGTCACCTCGATTGGTGACGAAACGTTTGCAACAAAATTGCCAAGCTCAGCGCACAGTTCAACAGCCATCTGAACAACCTGAGCTACCAGTTTTCACTGAGTGGCATTTTGTTTGAGTGTGTCCATTCCTGAAACTCGTTTGCTACAAGTGTCATAAACGGGGTTATAAGAAAACGCACTGCCGGTGCAGTATGCAGTTCAAGCTTGCAAGACCTACGTGACCGATTTCAAATGTTCCTAAAAGATTCAACAGCTATAGTACGGTTCAAGCGGCCTACTCTGATGAAAATGTTGCCCGCAGAAATACCTCAGATTTTAACTGAACGGGCAACAATTGCGTCTTCAGCTGGGTACCGCCTCGGACATCACAATTATCTCCAGCAAAACTTGGCAGTATATTGGTTCTCCAGCAATCAGTCGAACGACACATGTTGCAGTTAACGCTTCAGGAGGTCAACTTAATCTCATTGGTGAGTTGCAGTGTGAAATGGCTTTGGCGCTGCTCGGGCAAACGGTGTCGTGTACATTACGTGACTGTCACATTTGAATCTTCCTGGACTCGACTGGATCCAGAAGCTCCATCTGTTCGACATTCCCCTGAGTCAAATCTGCAATACCCTCCCGCTCGGGAATACGAGGCCATCTTCGGAAGGTGACGAACCAAACAACAACCTGATCGAGCAGCTACAAAGGAAATTCCCGTCTGTGTTTTGCGACGACTTGGGAAGATGCACAAAGACCAAAGCAAGCCTTACTCTCAAAGACGGTACCAAACCCGTAGTTCGACCCAAAGGACCGGTACCGTACGCCGCGCTGCCGATTGTTGATGCGGAGCTTGATCGTTTGGAGCGGGCCGGCGTCATCCAACCTGTGAACTATTCAGCGTGAGCAGCACCTATAGTTGTCGTCAAGAAGACCAATGGCACCGTTCGTATCTGTGCTGACTACTCTACAGGCTTGAATGCTGCTTTGGAAATGCACCAGTCTCCTTTGCCAGTCCCAGAAGATGTATTTGCCAAGCTCAGTGGTGGCGCTTACTATGCAAAGCTAGATTTATCATACGCTTATCTTCAAATTGAGGTCGACGAGGCTTCAAAGGAATTGCTGGCAATCAATAAGCACCGAGGTCTTCATCAGTTCAACCGTTTGTCATTTGGTGTCAAATCAGCTCCCGCGACCTTTCAACAAAGTATGGATGCGATGTTAGCTGGATTATCAGTAGTCGCAGCTTACTTGGACGACACCATAATCAAAGGGGCTACATTTCGAGAGCTAACGGAAAGACTAGAAGCAGTTCGCCACCGCTTTAACGACTACGGTTTCCACTTGAAAGCAGAAATTGCAAAACCGGCATGTAGTGTGTGAAGTATCTTGGCTTCATCATCGACAAGGATGGCCGTCGTCCGGATCCTTCCAACCTAAGTACCATAAAACAGATGCCTCCCCCTGACAATGTGGCGAAGCTCAGATCATTTCGGGGTTGATCAGTCATTACAGCTCTTTTGTGCCCGAAATACATCGGCTACAAGGACCGCTCAATGAACTTCTGGTAAAGGATCACAAATTTGTGTGGTCTCCTGAATGTCAAGCCGCATTTGATAATGTCAAGTCTATATTGTGTTCTGACCTATTGCTAACGCATTTCAATCCGGAGCTGGAGATCATAGTTGCTGCTGACGCGTCAGACTAGGGAATTGGAGCAGTCATATCCCACCTTTTCCCCAATGGTTCAGAGAAAGCTGTCGCACATGCAGCCGGATCACTCACCCTAGCTGAACGTAACTATGGACAGATCGAGAAAGAAGCTTTGACTATAGTGTTTGCAGTCAAACGATTTCACAAAATGCTCTACGGACGAAAATTCACGCTGTTCGATGACAACAAACCCTTAGTCACAATCTTTGGATTAAAGAAATGCATTCCATTCTGCACGGTCAGTCATCTCCAACGCTGGGCAACTGTTCTACTTGGATACGATTTCGTCGTCAAACATCAATCTACACACAACTTTGGTCAAGCAGACGGGCTATCTCGTTTAATTGGTACACAGTATCAAGAACCAGATAAGTTGGTAGTTGCTCAAATCTCCGTAGAACCCCAAGTACATCAAATTGTGTCTGACATTTTTGCTGCCTTACTAGTGACGTTCGAACCGGTGCAGGAAAAGACGACGACGACGACAACGACAACGGCAAGTGCTCGATTTCCACCTCAATGGCTGGCCTAAGAAAATTACAACGCCGGAGCTTCCACCATTCCACCAACGGAAGGAAGCACTGTCAGTGGTCAGAAATAGCCTGCCGTTCTCAGATCGCGCCAACATTCCTCACATCCTTCAAGAGAGAGTCCTCCGACAATTTAATACTGGCCACCCAGGAATGAATCGCATGAACTCATTGGTACGAAGCTATGCGTATTGGCCCTATATGGATTCCCAGATCGACAATTTAATCAAGACTTGTCCCCGATGTGCCAGTGTATCTAAACAACCAAGGAAGAAGGAATTGCAATCCTGGCCAATACCAACGGAACCATGATCAAGGGCACACGTCGACTTTGCAGGTCCAATTGACGGTCATCAATTTCCCATCGTTATCGATGCCCACGGTAAATGGCCGGAGGTGATTCCAATAGTGGGAACCACCGCAGCAGCCGCTATCTCCGTTGTCCGATAAGTATTTTCTCGTTTCGGTATTCCCCACACGCTGGTTTCAGAAAACGGCACACAATTTACCTCATCTGAATTTGTCGTCTTCTGTCGCACCAACGCGATCGTCCACGTAAAGTCTTTACCTTTCCACCCACAATCGAACGGCCAAGCGGAACGCTTCGTGGATACACTCAAACGAGCTTTGCTAAAGATGAAGAGGGAAGGTAACTTGGAGGGGATTCTTGACACGGTTCTGCTGACGTATCGCACAACTCCGAATCCGCAGACACCGAACGCCCTTTCTCCGGCTGAAGATTTGGTCCAAAGGAAAATCCGTGTGCCGCATGATGCCCTCAGACCCAGGAAGGATCAGTTACTGTCCCGCAACCATCCGATGGAGCGTCAATTCAACATCCGACACGGTGTTCAGAAGCAAAGCTTTAATGTTGGTCAACAAGTTCTGGCGAGAGATTATCGCAACCACTATCCTAAATGGGACAATAAATGGGCAACTATCCTATGGGCCATGTGCTATACAAACGTGGTAACGTGATCTACGGTGTCCAGCTTGGGACAGCAATTTGGGTAAGACATGCCGATCAGCTGCTAGAGGCACGGACTGGCGAACAACTGCAAAAACAAATACCAGCAGCGCAGTTACCTCTGGACATAATGGCCGACACAGGTAAAGCGAAGACTCCCTAACATGCCCCAACACGGCCAGCACAACATTCGCCCAGAAACCTAGCAGCGCAGAGGCCGAAGCGGCAAGCAAATTCGTGTCATCCATGCAAGTCAACCCCAAGCTGAAATCGCACAACATAGGATGATGAAAGCTTTTTCTGCTGCTGATGCACCCAAGCTTAGCCTTAGAATTGTCCAAAATCGTCTAAATGCCGGCTTTAAATGAACCTTTATGTGTCTTCCTAGATGTCGGTTGCCAGCGGGCAATAATTGAAGCCTTTTAATTAAGTCCGAGCACTTGTTACTATACTCAGCAGTTTCCAAACACTATCAGTAGGTAAACCGCAAAATAAAATATATATCTTTCTTATTGTTGACAAAGAGCGAACTTTGAAAGTTCCAGGCCCAATAATCAGACATTTTGCTCTCCACTTATACTCTCTTGGCCCAATACTTAGCTTTATCTGGTATACATGTGCCTTTCGCTATTGTCAACACTAGTAGACAGGCATAATGAAACCAGATCCTCTTCTTTAACTGCTTTTGCTCGTAAAACACTCGCATTTCCAGATTTCATTCCACTGGCACGAAAGCTAACCAACGACGGAGAGGCCCCTGTCACACTGGCTGGCTGGAGCACCAGAAACTTTCCATCACCAATTTTCTTATCTTGGCCGTCCGTGTGTCATTTATCTTTTAGCTGGCTCCAAAGCCTACCATGCGTTATGCGTAATGGCGGGTTAACGATCAGCTCCCACTGGTTTTTGTTACTATTCTACTCCTGATTTACCTTAGCGCTCTTTGCTTAGGGTGCTAGAACAGCTCTTGCCAGGAAAATCACGAAAGAAATAGTCGGTGTGACATAAGAGTACCAGTTAACATTGCCAACTGGATGAACACCGCCGGCACTATCTTCGGAACTTAAAAATGGGGAGAAATAAATGGAAATTCATCAAAGAGCTGCACAATAGTGTGCATCTACACACGAGGCATAACAATAACTCAAGTGTGAGCAAGCTCAACCACCAGAAGTAGAGCTGTTAAAGCCCAACCAATGTAGACCAAAACGGATTTCACGCCCAAATGCAATTAGCTAAATTTTACTAAATTTTCCCATGCTTATTTCTTTATTATTGGTGACAGGCTCCTGTAGCTCACTGACGTTAGAGACAGAGCATCATGAATATAGAAAATCGGCTCTAAGGGATAAATCTTGTGATGTTTAGCTAAGTAATGTGTGTATTTTGCAGGCCGAAATCTGTCAACGGATCTGAAAGATTCCCTGGGTTACTCAGGTAGACCTGGCTCATGCGGGCTTGTTGTAAGCTTTAGAAAAGCTTAGAGGCTTAAAAAATGCTAAACTCTATTTTGCTGGTTGTTTAGTTGGCTCAGTATCCACTAAAAAATGGTATGCTGTGGCCTTCTAACCGTGAGTTAATTACAGGCTCCCCTGAATTCCCATGTAGATATAATATTCCTTGCTGGATTTCTAGCGTTTTCGCGCAAGATCATCCCTTATCTGGATATATTTATCATGTATGTCTGCAAAGTTTACTTTTCGGCCACCTGCGCAGTCCGTAGTTGTCGCAGGGTATTACGGGCTAATTAGAGCATTTCTTGATAGCTATGCCTATCTAGAACATACGCCGCTTCCCTACTTTTTATGTTTTCTTTTCTTTTTTCTGCTATCTGCTTGCAAAGCAGAAAGCCATTTTTGGCGAAAAATAAAAATGGCCTTATTCGTAGACCATTATTTAATTGCGAATAACTTCCAAAATACTGCACGTATTGTGTTGCTTTTACGTTTAACGTATTCAGGCGCTAAAGCTGGTCCAGACCAGTGTAATTTTGTGCCACTTTAAGCGGTATTCTAACGGTAGAAAGGCATTTTCTTTTATCTGAGAATAACTCAGGTTGAAATTTTGCGCTGGAGAGCAATATCAGCGTAAGAAAATTAGGGCTCTATTTTTTGTTAATTGGTATTTTTCTACTGATGCGCGCAAATTTATTTTCTCTCTTAACAAATTGTTTCTATTTTTGTCTGCATTTATTGAAGCTTTTTAACTTTTAGTATGCCTTATAATCCCTTCACTCATTTCTTCCATGTGCGCAACAACAATTGGGGCAAATGAGTGGCCAATTAATGTGCGATCAATTTAAAGTGCACTTTCGGCGAATTGGATTCTGTTCCAAGGAGAAAAGGCACAACTACACCTCCGCGAAGTTTTCACAATAAAAGAACGAGGAGCTCAATATTGCCCGCAGGAACCAGAAAAAGTCAAGGTGGGCGCCTGAGACCCAGTAGCTGTATACCAAACAGTGCCAATGCATTTGTAATTGCTAACGATGAACATATATTTATATTTTTCCTACTTCCATACAAGAGCATCGGATTAATGTAAGCCTTGATCTGAACCCTTTAGGGTGCAGCCTCTAGCAGGTCTAGAAATATACCTATTTATTTATTCATTTATTTAACTCAAAGGGGGGAAGTATTAGGAAGGAATACGCGAGTCGAACAAGCCAGGACACCATCCACATGCCTCCCGGTCTCATTCCTTCGGGTTTACACTGGATATGGGGTGAGTGGTTGGAGCTGTGGGTGGTGCAGCACAAGTCATCTATGGTCCCTCTGTAGGCGCAGGCGTCCTGTGGCTTGCCATAGCGACAGGCAAATTTGAAACCGGATGCCGCCAACCATCTATGCTTAGCAGCAGCTAATCGCCATATGCTCCATTCAACTTCGTGGATATCCGGAGTTCGGTAGGAGTCGCTCCTTCCTTACAATGTTTATTCTCTTGGAATGTTTGCCTCACAGTGTAGTGTTGCACGGAAACTGTCGTGGCGCGCTGCTTGACTTTGAACTGGTTGTTACGCTGCGCTTTCATTTGCCTTGCAGGAACCTGGTCGTGTGCTTTAACGGAAGAAGTGCAAGCATAAGAAGATTGACTGTAACGTTTATCTTCCTTTTTTATAACATTATTTCCTCTATTGTAGTTTGCTACGTGTTGCTTAATAAATCTCCAGTTCCAATCTCCGCAGTTCTCCCATGCTTGTATACTACCATATTGGCGACCCTGCCGAGGCACGTTCATCAGGAATCCTGTATCACTGGTCTAATGAAGATAATGCCGAAGGCAACAAACAAAGCCGAAGACGAAACTAATTTTGACGCTAATGATCCGACGGCAAAGCTCGCCGCTTCGCTCGATATGTTATCACGGACTTTGCAGAAAATGTCGACTTCGTCAACTTCTTCAACCAGCATGCCATCTATCCCGCCGCCAGGACGTTTTACCCTGGGGATGCTGTACCCCAAATGGAAAAAGCAAGTTCAGTTTCATCTGCGTCATTTCCCATCCAACCAACAGGCAGCTGTGCTCGCCGGTCTGCTCTCGGAAGAGGCCTTTGATATCGTTGCAGACAGTAAACTTTTGGAGAAAGAAATTACAACCGAGACTTTTTCCGCCATGCGCCGATTATTAGCCCGCCCCGGTCTACCTGCGCCCCTACGCAGGGCATTCCATGCAGGTTACCAATATCCGGCGGAAACCATACGCACATACGTTCGCGAACTGCAGAGGATGGCCGATATCGCATACGAGAACGAAACGCCAGATGAACTTGAAAATCTGGTCTTAGGACAAATCCTAGAGGGCGTACAAACGCCGTCTATTAAGAGGGAGTTCCTGCGATACCCTCCACGCCATTTGGACGAAGCATTAGAAACAAGTGACCATTTGGAAGACATAGATGCAGCCATGGGTACGCCAACATGTGGCTGTTTTGCGGTAAGAGGAAACACACGACATAGAGGCGTCCGACCTGAAAGAATGACGGGAAATCCCGGCCGTTTTCAGAGATAGCCTGCCCCACGACGACCGGCACAATCAGGTTTTCGTTGGCCCCGCAGACAAACGTCATACCGCGGATCGTCTCGCTACAGGAACACGCCAGGTGAGCATACCATGACATCTTTTGTGATACCATCTCTTACTTGCAACTCGATTGTGACGTCGCTAACACTAGAATTATCGATAGCTGGGATTTGCTTACTGGGGCTAGTGGATACTGGCGCAGCTAGAAGCCTAATCAGGGCCAGCGTGAGTAGGAGCTTCTCAAACTGTGTTAGAAAACCTTGTAACGCTCGCCTTACCGCGGCCAACGGGTTACCACTAGTTGTTCGGAATTCTATCGTTGCCCCCGTTGTTGTAGCCTGCACAAGGTTTAACCATGAATTTATCGTTGCTGATCGGATACCGTTCAATGTTATTATCGGAATAGATTTGTTGAGGAGGTTAGAATGCCGAATTGACCTGGAGAAGTCCCAACTAATCACTGATTCGTACACCATACTACTGAGAGCAAGCAGCAACAGCAATTTTGAGGATTTTACGTTATAAGAGTGCAGTGTTAAAGAGCAACAATGTGTAGACGATTTTATTCGGTCGATTGGGCTTTCAGCTGACACATTAACACAGGCACGATTAGCGCAGGTCATACAAAATTATTCAAATGCCTTTGCATGGAAATCCGGCGACTGGGACGGACCGGCCTCGTGAAATATTCTATTGACACTGGTGTGGCTAGACCGATTAAAATGCCTCCGAGACGTATTCCAATCCACTGGCAGGGTGAGATGCAGAAGCTGATGGATGAGATGTTAGAGAAGAACGTTATCCAACCCTCCAACTCCCCGTGGGCATCTCCTGTTGTCCTTGTAAAGAAAAAGGACGGCGGCTTCCGATTATGCGTCGATCACCGAAGATTGAACGAGGCTACTCGAAAGGACGCCTACCCACTCCCAAGGATTTTGATCAAACGCTAGGTACATCGACTGTTCCTTTTCGGTCTTCTCTCGGCTTGTTCCTCTCTCCCTTTTCTCTGAGGTCGTGAACATCGGAGAGCTTCGGGATTGAACTGAGGAACTGCCTCCGTCTGGGATGGGACGAAATAACCAACAAGTACTTACCTGGACCATGGCCTCACTTCCACTCTAACTATTTGCACCCAACCACCGATGTCCAGTGAGGGTAGCTGGACACGAATTCTTCGCTCCCCGGCAAATATACATAATCAGAGATGACTTTAATGTGGTTCTGCGAAGGATCAACACATTATATTTAATAAGAATGTTTAGTACCCGACCTACCAACGGACAGGACCCAGGAACGCAATAGGCAACCAGTTATTGCATCAACCAGCGGAAAAAATGGGACGCAACCTGGCTGCGAATAACCGAGCAAACAGACTTTTAACAAGAAACATAGCCAGTTACAATTTGCCATTCAATGGATTGGTGGCAGTGTTCCAGGACGTGGTGGGTTTTCGCCTGGCAAGCGTTCTCCCTACAAAAAGCCACAAATGTCCGTTTAACAACACTGCAACGTGGCGTATGTGACTCACCACCGAATAAAGTCACAGCCCATAACTTTACACTGGCAGGTCAACTAGCGTCACCATTCTACATAGGATCGTTACACTGGGACTTCTACATCTGTATATACTGTTGTCGTTTTACATCCTACCATACGTTGCCCTTTTCCTTCCTTGTGTGCGGGCTCTTCCATTACCTTTCAGTGGATCATTCAGGTTTCTCAATCTCTTATTAGCTGAGGTCCCGTATCTCATGACAGCCAACTTATTGTTTCGCATTTTCAACATTGTACAGTTCCAATCATGGATATATGAACAATTTTCTGCGTTACTGTTACAATTGCATTATAATGTTTGTACCGTTGTACATATCTGATCATGCCTCCATGAGCGTGCCTCGCATAGTCGAGAATAAAATATTTATTTATTTATTTATTTATCTGTTTAACGCACTTGGCGTATCTGTGTACTGTAGCACACTTGACCTGGCTTCCGGGTATTGGCAGGTGGAAGTAGAAGAGAGCGATCGAGCGAAAACCGCCTTTGTCGTGCCCTCTGGGTTGTACGAGATTCAGACCATGCCATTTGGCTTATCTAACTCTCCAGCTACCTTCCAACGCTTTATGCAACAAGCATTAGCTGACCTGATCCCGCGTAAATGCCTCGTGTATTTGGATGATGTCATCGTACATGCAAAGACGGAAGATGAACACTTGGACAATTTGGCTAGTGTTTTGAAATGCTTCTTGAGGGTGGGATTAAAGCTTAAGCCCTCAAAGTGTCATCTCTTGAAAAGGGAAGTGGCGCACTTAGGGCAAATAATATCTGGAGATGGTGTTCGAACGGACCTAGTAAAGGCTGAACAGGTCAGGTCGTGGCCAACGCCAGCCACCACGGAGGAGTTACGTAGTTTTCTCGGGTTAGCATCATATTATCGGCGATTTATTCGAAACTTTTCATCCATTGCAGCCCCAGTACACTCATTGCTAGAGAAGGGTCGCATGTTCGAATGGTCGAAGCAGTGCGCAGAAGCTTTCAATCACCTACGTGAATCTCTCTGTACGACCCCTTTGCTAATATTTCCCGATTTGTCCCCGTCTGCTGGCCAGTTTATCTTGGATACTGATGCGAGTGATAAGGCGATTGGAGCGGTGTTATCACAACTGGGATCGGATGGTGTCGAACGAGTCGTGGCATATTGTAGTCGCAGTCTCAGCCCGAGGGAGCAAAATTACTGCACGACTAGGAAGGAGATGATGGCATTGGTATATTTCATCAAACAAAACCGACATTATCTATTAGGTCGAAAGTTTCTGGTCCGCACAGACCACCAGTCACTTCGGTGGCTGCAGAATTTTAAAGACCCCGAAGGCCAAATCGCGCGTTGGCAAGAGCAATTACAGGAATATGACTTTGAGTGAAGACATCGCCCCGGTAAGCAACACGCTAATGCTGATGCATTGTCACGAATCCCCCCTCGTAACCATGGTGAGTGTCCTTCGTGTAATACGCAACACGTAGCAATCGTCAATCTTCAAGGAGCAGAGTATGGTCGGTGGCAAACGGCACAGGCGAACGATCCCGATACCGCACGGATCTACGAGAGGCGTCTTAATGGCGGCGATAAACCAACGAGTAAAGAGATGGAAGGGAAAAGTTACGAAGCTCGTTGCCTTGGTCCACGTGGGATTACCTGACCACCGAAGAAGGAGGTTTAGTTTTCAATTTCGGACCGACGTACACGAGAAGGATCATCGTCTCGCATTCTATGGTTAGGGAAGTACTGAGCGATTTACACAAGGAAATGGGACATGCAGGGATCAATAAAATGGACGAAGCGGTTCGACGACGTTTCTGGTGGTCCCATCAACGGAGAGATGTGATCAACTACTGTCAAGCGTGCGAAGAATGTGGTGTCTTTAAAAACCCTCGTATCGTTCATCGTGCACCCTTGCAGCCCATGGTGGCCGGCTATCCTAACGAGATAGTAGGAGTGGATCTCATAGGCTTTTTACCTGAGACGCCAAGAGGTAATCGCTTTATTTTGGTCATGATCGATTACTTTACTAAATGGTGCGAGGCTATACCGATAAGACAGGCGGATACGTCCACTGTGGCAACAGATTTGGTAAATCATTGGGTCTGCCACTGGGGTGCACCAGAGCAGCTACACTCGGATAAGGGATCGTGCTTTGAGAGCTCACTGGTAACTGAAGTTTGTCGGTTACTTGGGATAGACAAAACTCGAACCACAGCGTATCATCCTCAAGGACATGGGCAAGTGGAAAGAACAAATCGTTCTCTTAAATCGTTGCTGAAGGCCTTCGCGGACAAGAACATCATTGAGTGGGACAACGTGTTGCCCAGATGCCTACTTGCATACAGGAGCACAGTACATTCATCGACGGGACAGACACCATTCCTTATGTGGACAGGAAGAGAGGCACGATTACCTTCGGATCTACGTCTACCGATGACGCAACAGCTACAGTCATCGGTTATGGAATATGTTAGCGAGTTGTTAGACTCCCTTTGGCAGTCTCAGCAGTCAGCACGAGTGCATTTAGGGAATGCACACCGGCGTCAGAAGGAATATTACGACAAGAAGGTATTTGGCGTACCCCTGAAAGTTGGTGATTTAGTTTGGTTACACCAACCTCAAGCATCAGGATTGCCGGCAAAGTTTCACAGAGAGTGGACGGGTCCATATACGGTAGAACGAGTGCTCTCTGAGGCCACCTGCGTGATAAAGGATCGTAACAACCCTAATAGTCAACCTATAGTTGTCCATTTCAATCGCCTCAAACCCTGTAGACGAGAAGCTGAGTCAATTTAGTCAGAGACGGATGATTTACCACCAGTGGTCGCTCGTGAACTTGAAGTACAGGCTGAGGGGGGCTACGGGGTAGCACCGGGGACGGCGCTCGAAGGAGGGAGGGTGTAGTGTAGTATTGCACAGAAAAAGTCGTGGCGCGCTGCTTGACTTTGAACTGGTTTTTACGCTGCGCTTTCATTTGCCTTGCAGGAACCTGGTCGTGTGCTTTAACGGAAGAAGTGCAAGCAGAAGAAGATTGACTGTAACGTTTATCTTCCTTTTTTATAACATTATTTCCTCTATTGTAGTTTGCTACGTGTTGCTTAATAAATCTCCAGTTCCAATCTCCGGAGTTCTCCCAAGCTTGTATACTACAACAGCTCTGCTGGTCTCTCTTCACTTCTGCAGCGCGCCGTTATCCGTCGTACATCGTACTCGCGCCAACTCTTCTTGGCAGTAGCTAGTCAATGTTGGCTCCATGTAGCTTGCCAGGAGCCACTCCTTGACTCTCCAGCCATAATTTTCCTCTGAAGTCTGTCTCTCTAACCTCGGCCCGCATGTTGATTTCTTCATCGTAACTGTAGGTATCCAGTAGTAGTCAAACGTCTTAATGACATGGCTACACCAGCCACTGATACATTCTTTTCTAGCGCCACTATCTAGGCTTAGTAACAGCTAGTCGCCATAGCTTAAATTACACCTTGCGGATATCCGGAGCTCGGTAGGAGTCAATTCCATTTTAACAAAGCTCACTCTCTCGGATTGTTTGCGTCACAGCTCATCTGGTTTGTTGACATATCACTTACCTTCACTTTCCTGTTGATACACTCAACGACCCTATAGGCATACACTAGGGACCAAGCGTCTGATTGCAATGGCTACATCTGGCCACTGAGTCTCTCCTAGCGCCACCATCTGTCGGTCGTCATAAATTCGGCATCTCTGTTCAGAAGTAGATAGTGGCCATTGGCCCCACGCATATGCGATGCTTCAGTGCTTGTTAGGAGCCACTCCGTATCTCAATCACATTTATTCCTTTAGAATATCTGCATCCATTCCTTCCCCTGCACTACCACCAATTGAACTTTAGGTCTCTCTCGCGACAAACAATTTATTTTCGCTTAGCGCTAGCCGTATGAGACTGTTCGCCATGCATTTACAGAAACTGCAGGATGGGGCCAAAATCTTTAGCTCAGTGACGTACGTGTCAACGGATTCACCTGGCCGCCTGTTCCGCGAAAAGAAGAGGTAGCGTTGAAATGTCTCGTTTGTTTGGCCTTCGCAGTATTCACTGAACTTCTCAGGAACTGTCTCCAGATTGTTGGCATCTTCGCTCTTGTCGTAACACAATGTCTCTAGCACGCGGCGCGCATCATCTCCTGCTGCGTGTCGAAACATGGCCAAGCGGTACGCCATCGGTTGTTTGTCCAGACGCGATAAAGTGCAGAAATCCATCCATTTGCTCTTCCACAAACGCCAGTTGCTTGCCAAACTGCGTTCATCCCATGTTCAGCGGGGGCAGGCATTTGAATAGCCGGTGCAGCTCCAATCATCGTCTGGGTGGGTACTAATGTTCTCCTTCTCCGACACCATGTAAAGTCAGTCCTTCAGGGACAAAACATCTATTCTGCAAACAAAAGGACCAGGCGAAAACGCAGGCAGAGGGCGAGTGAAACATATCGGTATAATACAGCTAGTTGGAACCATAATTAACGACCTTTGTGAATGCATGACATTTTTCCTTTGATTCAGTCAAACAAACTCACTCCAATGCGTCCAACTGTTGGCCAATCAGCGTGCATGCGAGAAACGTGTGAACGTCCTATCAGCTGCCGCCTTTCCTTGCTGGGCTGGCACCGCACGTTCGTTCGAGTGTATACTCCCACCACATCTTCCCTTTTTTCATGTTCTTGCTGCTGTACTTTGCTAAATAGTCCATACACTTTATCACTCCGCGTCCTCTTTGCTGGATCTGCCGATGTCGCCTCATTGCCGCACGCAGTATAACGCTCTCTCCCTGATTCATGCTGTCGCCTCGGACATCTCCTCAGCTGTACTCGGTTTCTTCTCAGCTTCTTCCCTCCAACATTTACTTCGTATGACCTTTCACCGACTTTCGCAGCCACGACTCCTTTTCTCCACCGCTCCTGTCCATCGAGAATTGGTTCAATCCATACTTCTTCCCCCACTGTCAGCTTAGGTAATTCCCGTGCGCCGTTGTCGTAGTACCGTTTCTGAGTAGCCTTTCGCCTTTTCAAACTGTTCTGTACTTTCTCAAATTGTGGCGTGACAGGGCGCAGAAGTGTTGCGGATGCAGGCATCACAGTTCTGGTCCTTCGACTGTATAGGCACTGCACTGGGCTCAGGCCGATATCCGTCGAAGGAGTGTTGCGACTCTCCAGTAGCATGAGGTATGGGTCCTCCCGAGTATCTCTAGCCTTCGCTAATAGTCGCTTGGCTTGCTTCACTGCCAACTCTGCCTTCCCATTTGATTGACTGTGATAGGGACTGGTTTGCCGGTGTGCGAATTCCCATTTGGTTGCGAAAGCCTGGAATGCCCTGCTGCTGAACTGGGGACCGTTGTCCGAGACTAGCTCCTCCGGTATCCCGTGCCGTGCGAATTGACATCTGAGTTTGTTGATTACTGCCTCCGTGGTCGTGATGGTGAGTAAATCGATTTCAAAGTAATCACTATAGTAGCCCACCGTGAGTAAGTAATCCTTTCCGTTGTCTCAGAATAGATCCACTGCTACCTTTTGCCACGGTCGGTCCGGAACATCATGCAGCATCATCGGTTCCTTCGTTTGCCGAATGTCGTGTGAACGGCACGCCTCACAGTTAGACACATGATCCTTGATCTGACCTGTCATTCCTGGCCAGAACATCAGTTCTCTTGCTCGATTAATGGTGTAATTTGCACCCAGGTGAGCGCGATGGACATGCTCCAGCATCTCCTTTCGGAGAGAAGAAGGGATTAGGATTCGACTTCCCTTGAACAACAGATCGTCACAGACAGTGAGTTCGTCCCGAAAATTGAAGTAGGGTGTTAATTCCTTCGGGAGCTGCTTCTTTGTTTCTGGCCACCCATTGAGAATAACGTCTCGCAAAGCTGCAAAAGTTTGGTCTTCCTCCGTGAAAGGCCTTATGTCTTTCAAACGGTTTTCTGTCACTGCCAGATGCTGCACCATGCTAACTGTCTCGATCTCTTCTAGATGATGTTCGGCCACTGGCGAATGTGCTCTCGACAGGGTGTCCGCGATGAACATCTGTGTGCCAGGTGTGTACACAATGTCAACGTCATACTTTTGGAGCCGGATAAGTATACGCTGCAGACGGCGAGGAACGTTATTCAGTGGTTTAGTGGCTATCGACACCAGCGGCTTATGATCAGTGTACACGGTTGTCTTTCTTCCAAAAGTATAATCATTGAAACGCTCCATGACATAGACCACTGCCAGCATCTCTTTCTCGATCTGTGCGTACCGCTTCTCGGCCTCTGTGAGTGCTCGACTGCGGAAATCCAAAGGTCTTCCGTTCTGCAACAGAACAGCACCTATTCCACTCTGGCTACTATCACACTGTACCTCCAATGGTTGTGCTGGATCGTAATATCCGAGTACGTGCGCATTACTGATAAGGTTCTTAATGGTTGCGAAAGCCAAATCCTGTTCCTTCCCCCAGCTCCAATTTACTCCTTTGTGAGTTAACTGCCTAATCGGAGTCATGACATCAGCGAGTCCTGGTAGGAACCGGCTTAAATAATTCACCATACCGTTTAGGCGATGGACTGCATTCACATCGTTAGGGGACGGCATCTCTTGTATCGCCTTAATCTTCCCTGGGCTCAACCCTGATTCCGTCGGATGTTAACATATGCCCATGGAAAATCACCTCCTCTTTCCGCAGCTCTACTTTCTCGCGTTTTAGCTTGATGTTCTTTTGCACGCAACGCCTCAGGAACCGGTGTAGCTTAGTGTCATGCTCTTCTTCGGTAGAACCGTAAATCAGAACGTCATCTGCCACACAGGTTACGCCATCTAAATCATCTATTGCTTGCACCAAACGCTTTTGGAAAATTTCGCTAGACACCTTCAGGCCAAACGGTAATCGCAGCCAACGATAACGTCCGAACGGTGTAGCAAATGTGGTGAGGAAACTGGATTCGTCGTCTAGAACAACGTGCCAGAATGCGGAAGAAAGGTCTACTTTCGTGAAAAACTTAGCTTTTGTCAAACGTGGTAAAACATCTAACGTCGGTAGCGCATAATATTCTCTACGCAGGGCCTCATTCAGTGGCTTCAGGTCTATACATACGCGTAGTTCGCCCTTTTTCTTCGTAATGATTGCGACCTGGCTAACCCAGTCTGTTGCCTCATCAACCTTTGCAATCACACCCTGCATAACCAGCTTGTTCAATTCCGCGGAAAATCGGTCACGTAGCGCAAATCGGACTCTCCTAGCAAGTAACGCAATCGGGCGTACCAACGGATCTAACGACAGGTGAGCGGTACCCTCAAATTCCCCTAAACCCGGGCTAAACACAGACGGATACAGGTCACTAACATCGGCTTCACTCTGACAAGCGTACACAAAACGATCATGGTTAAAAATGACAAAGCCAAGAGATAAAATCGAATCAATGCCGAGAATCGGCGTGAGATCCTCATCCACGATCACGAACTGCAGACGATGCGATACACCGTCTCTCGAATTGACCACTTCAATTGTCGCTGAGCCCTTTGGCTTGAGTCTGGAACCATTCCACATGCGCAAATAATCTTGATCCGAGTGAATTTGCACGCCGCGGCAGTGCTTTCTGGGCAAAATATTGATCGTCGTGCCTGTGTCTAACTGGAATCGCACAGACCGTCCCTCGATCAGAAGACTTGCATAGACACACTTCTGCGACGCTTTCCGAGACACGTTACCAAGCGATTGTTCGGTGTCTTTTGTTGATTTGTCTGGAACGAGTGCACTGACATCTGTCGACTGACAGCAGCGGGCGAAGTGATTGCGCTTCCCACATTTGACACAAATGCGGCCCCACGCCGGACACTGTTCGCGGTTCCTCGGATGTCGTGTTGCACAGAAGTTGCAGGGCTCCTGTCGCGCGGTCGTGGCCCTCGTAGTTTTGCTCCTGGAAACGGCGCACAACTCTGAATCACCTGTGATTGTCATCTGCAGGAACTGATAGGCAGTGGAGGACTCACTGTTACAGATGTCGATACATTGCTGCCGAGATAGGTTGCGCTTTCGTAATAGTCGCTTCGTCAAACCTTCGTCATTGATCCCAAGAACAATGCGGTCCCGTATGAGACTGTTCGCCATGCATTTACAGAAACTGCAGGATCGGGCCAAAATCTTTAGCTCAGTGACGTACGTGTCAACGGATTCACCTGGCCGCCTGTTCCGCGAAAAGAAGAGGTAGCGTTGAAATGTCTCGTTTGTTTGGCCTTCGCAGTATTCACTGAACTTCTCAGGAACTGTCTCCAGATTGTTGGCATCTTCGCTCTTGTCGTAACACAATGTCTCTAGCACGCGGCGCGCATCATCTCCTGCTGCGTATCGAAACATGGCCAAGCGGTACGCCATCGGTTGTTTGTCCAGACGCGATAAAGTGCAGAAATCCATCCATTTGCTCTTCCACAAACGCCAGTTGCTTGCCAAACTGCGTTCATCCATGTTCAGCGGGGCAGGCATTTGAATAGCCGGTGCAGCTCCAATCATCGTCTGGGTGGTACTAATGTTCTCCTTCTCCGACACCATGTAAAAGTCAGTCCTTCAGGGACAAAACATATATTCTGCAAACAAAAGGACCAGGCGAAAACGCAGGCAGAGGGCGAGTGAAACATATCGGTATATACAGCTAGTTGGAACCATAATTAACGACCTTTGTGAATGCATGACATTTTTCCTTTGATTCAGTCAAACAAACTCACTCCAATGCGTCCAACTGTTGGCCAATCAGCGTGCATGCGAGAAACGTGTGAACGTCCTATCAGCTGCCGCCTTTCCTTGCTGGGCTGGCACCGCACGTTCGTTCGTGTGTATACTCCCATCACATGACGGAGCGGCTCCAGTTGGGACAGTTTCCTGCTCTCACAGTTTGACTAGTAACTCGTGTAAATCATCCATAAGAGCAGGTCCCCCGAATTTGAAGAGCGCTGAAGGAAGATCATCAGGTCCCGCAGCTTTATTTAACTTCAACAGTCCGATCTCACTGGAGATACTAAAGGGCGACGACAACTTGCCGTAAGCCCTCACTCTGCCCGAGCTACGAGCATATAATGATCGGGTAATATTCGCATATTCTCGGGCACATCTCTCCTGAGTAGACAGTCCCAAAGTGCATGTCCATCCACCGAATCGAATGCACCTTTGATATCGAGTAACACGACAATGGTGGGCCGCCAATATATGTGACGATGCTCCAACAACTGACGCAAGGTGAAGATGTGGTCAGTGTAGCCACGACCTCGACGAAATCCAGCTTTCTCTTCACGAATCTGGCTTTCACGAGTGCCAGTCAGTCTGTGAAGGATGACAGAGGCAAGCAATTTGGAGGCGATGGAGATCAGACTGATTCCTCTATGGCTGCCGTATTCCGATCGTGAGCCGCCTTTGAAAACTGGAACTGTGACGGCGCGGCTCCAATCGGTTGGGACAGTTTCCTGTTCCCACAATTTGACTAGTAACTCGCGTAAATCATCCATAAGAGCAGGCCCCCGAATTTGAAGAGGGCTGGAGAAAGATCATCTGGTCCCGCGGCATTATTTAACTTCAACAGTTTGATCTCATGTTCGACTTCTGAGCGAGAGGGTGGATCCAAAGGGACAGCCCAGGGAGTGAGGCGATCAGTGGCCGGCGAGAAATTTAACCATTCCGACCGATTAAATTGCCTTCCAAAGTGCTCAGCCCAACGCTCTAAGCGTTTGGATAAGTTGTGGATAGGCTGTCCACTCTCGTCACGTATAGTCACTAACACCAGGTCTCCTGCTGCCCGTTTCCCGTATCAGACGCAATAACTTACGATCGTTACCAAAGGCAGCGGCCATTTCCATCTCTTTTGCACGATTAGACCACCAGGATTCGCGGTCTCTCTTCAGGCTAGCACGGAGTTTTGCCCGGAGCTCTTTGCGAGTTTCTTTGTATTCGCTTCTAGCCGGAATATGCCGGCGAGCATCGATAAGTTCCAGAGACTGCGAAGAAACCCAATGTCCATGTAGGCGATTAAACACACCACATGAGGATTTGCCTGCTGCTAGTAAGGTCTGGTGAATATGAGACCAGTGAGCTTCAGTTGCATCCAGTGGGCGTTTATCCAACTCGCATGACAGCGTACTTTGATAGGCATTCAGAACAGCTGGCTTCGCCAGTTGGCTGGTGTCAGTGCGCTCACAACGTCGTCTTGGGCGTCCGCCAAAACGCATCCGAATATCAGCACATACAAGTGCATGGTCGGTGTCCACACCTGTGCTCCAAATCGAGCGAGAGTTCTGGACGCAGCCTCTCCATCGGTAACTTATCGCAATGTGATCGATTTGCGTCCATAGCTGGTTCGAGGCTGGTGGGCGCCAAGTCACCCTTCGGCAGGTGCTGTGTCTGAAATTAGTGCTCGCAAGTAATAAGCGAGCATCTTCACACAAATGAAGTAACCGCTCACCGTTATCATTACGGGAGCCTACACTATGTTGGCCGCCCAGATGCAGCTCATCAGTGGATAATTTTCCAACTTGAGCGTTCAGATCCCCAGCCAGTACAACAGTGTCCGAGCTTCTTCTGTGGCTAAGGAGCTCGTTCAATTGACGATAGAAGTCGTCTTTTACCGAGTCATCGCTACAGTTTGTCGGTGCAAAGGCAGCGATAACAAATAGACACCTGTTAGTTCCACGTGATTTCGAAGCTTTGAACGAGCCAGCCAATCGGACCGCACACATCCGGCTACTGGTTGGAATCCAATCAACCAAAGTAGCTTCAGCCCGGAGACTCAGGGCAATACCAACACCAGCTTGGCCGGTGCTCGAAGCTGAATCGTCACCGGATACGCGCAACGAGGAAGTGCTGCTAGTGTCACCTGAAGAGTGATCACAGAGCTCGAGTCTTGCAGGTGGGTCTCCGATAAGCAGCAGATATCGATCGAGAGGGTCTCTAATGTTCGGGCAAGTGCTGCCTGTTGACCCATCTGTAGCAATGTGCGTACATTGAGGCATGCCAATCTGAAGGAGGATCGAGGGCTCCAAATGGAAACCGATGAACTGGAATGGACTGCTTGCTTGGTCACGGGCCTGTTTACATGGCAGGAATAACGCTCCGCGTTCACATGTGGGTTGAAACTAAAAGGCAAGCGACTATTGAAGCAAGGTGGGGGAGAGCCGAGAATTGGGGGGTTGAAAACAGGGAGGATAAAAGTGAAGCTGGAACGGGACGATAAGGGTGAAAAAGCGCAAGAGGGGGAATAAGAAGACGGGAAGGCTTGAGCAGTAGCATCCAAACCCATATCCACCCTGCCCAATGCAGCAGATAGGGCACCGTTGATTATTCTCTGCGGTGGGCAGAGCATCAGAAATTTGTTTGAAGTGTGATTCATTGTATTGCGTGGGCAGGATACTGTCAGGTTGCCCAGGCCTAAACAGGAGAACGATTAGGGTTCTCAACCAAAGCCTTTGGTTAAAAAACCTGACCACAAGGCAGTGGATTTGGCATTGGGCTACAAGCCGTCCGTTTTAAGGAATAGGGAGCCACCCTTATTCCAACCGCAACCTGGAGGACCAGGAGGTTGAGTTTGTCTGGCCTCTAAGCATTGACCAATCTGGTATGAGTGGCTCTGAAGGTGCAAAAATGCACCATCCAGTATAGCTCAATGGATCTCTGAGGTACACAAACCATCGCACCACGGTAAGGTCCAGCCTCATTGCGATGGCTCTTGGCAGACAGGAATATGTTAATTTACAACTGCTAAGAGCCGGTAATACTGGATGCTAAGACGGCGTGATTTGGATAAGAGAGGTCTTCACCCTATACTATATATTGTTGGTATATCGCTTCTCGTTAGCATCAAAAGGATCCATCGAGTTGATAGTTGGAAGAAAGTAAGCGCTTTGCAACAAAGGGGACTTGCAAGGCCGATATTCAAAAACCCGGAATATAGGGATCATCTTCTTAATCGAGCGGGTCTATTAACTGGTCTAACCAATCGTCATTATCACCTGACCCCAGACATGCTAACGTCAAGCGCCCACTTCACTTCAGTAGTGCCGTCGCACAACATTTTGCCCGTCAACTCGGTGCTCTTAGGTGGCAACACCAAACCGTTTCTTTCTCCTAATTTGTTGATCTTCAGCTTTCAGTTCTTTTCGTAATTCCTCACCTATCTTAGTGTCATAATGTTTTAGTTACCTTCCTCTTGTCTTGTTGTCGCTTGATACATGGTCGGACCTTTGATCTAATTATTCATGTCTCAGCTGTATCCGATTCTGCTGGTAAGAACTGTGTGTTTAGACTAGACATTGCAGGAAAGTTTATTCGTGACCAGAGCTTGCTAATTGAGACATTACCTTCAAAAGTCGATGTGTTGCAGTCTTCATTGGAATGTTACTTGCAAAGTGCAGAACTTGTTACGCGTAGACAACGCAATGTTCTTGTCTTTAATAGGGCGGAGCCAGTCATACGGGAAGCTAAGACTCGACGGGACCTAGCTAGAAAGCGGGTGCACGATATCATTCGCATAGCCGGAATACCGTCATACGTCGGTATCAAAAGAGTACATCGTGTTGGCAGCTGGAGAGCTACAGGTATGCTTCGCCAACAAGATTATGCAAGGCCTATGTTGGTTGAGTTTAGGAACCCTGTACACTGGGACCTACTACTTAACAGGGCTTGGTTGGTTGCAACTCAGACAAATGGTCGGTATCGAATAGCACGGGACACACTAACTTCGAAGGTTAAAGCCCCTCGGTTGGGCCGTTTAGAAGGTACCGATACCAGCTTGGCTAAGGAATCTGCGGTCTCATGCGCTGGAATTCGCGATAGTGAGCCACACATTACGCAGACACCTAAGCAAACCGCTAGCGACTGCTCTCCTGTGGCAAGTGCAGTCAGCTGCTCTGGACTACCCACAAGACGCTAGTGAAATAACTCGTGGCCTGCATTTGGTTGTGGTGAAAGTTGCTCTTGATGAAAATGCGAATCATACCTCTATGGTGATGGGACTTCAGGTGGTACGTTTAAAAACTCTTGAGGCCTCACGCTCGATAGCAGTGGCACCAAAGTTCATGGTGGATATAACCATTTCACAAAATGCTAGAAAAAAATAAAAAGCTTATCACGCCTAAAGTGGACCGTACAGAAAAGCCGAAGCGCAGTGCTGTTAATCCGACTCAGTCCATCGCAATGAGGCTAGACCTTACCGTGGTGCAATGCTTTGCGTGCCTCAGAGATCCATTGAGCTGTGCTGGGTTGCGCTTTTTTGCACCTTCAGAGCTACTCATACCAGATTGGTCAATGGTTAGAGGCCAGACAAACTCAGCCTCCTGGTCCTTCAGGTTGGGGGTTGGAATGTGGGTGGCTTCTAATTTCATAAAACGGGCTCTCTGTACTCCAGTGCCAAAACCCGCTGCCTTGCTAAGGCTTTCTTTGAACCAAAGGCTTTGGTTGAGAACCCTAATCGTTCTCCTGTCTAGGCCTGGGTAACCTGACAGTATTCTGCCCACGCAATACAATAAACCTTTCATCAAACAATTTCTTGATGCTCTGGCCGTCTCAGAGGATAATAAACGGCACCCTATCTGCTGCATCGAGCGTGGTGGATAGGGCTATGGATGCTACTACTCAGACCTTCCTGTCTTATACTTCTTGATCTTTTTCATCCCTATCATTCCGCTCCAGCTTTACTTTTATCCCCCCCATCCTTGGCCATCCCCCAGCTTGCTTCAATAGTCGCTTGTCTACTAGTTTCAAATCACGCACAGTCGCAGGGCGTCGCTCCAATCCAGTCGACAAGTCCATGTTCAGCCAAGCGGACAACGTCAGTTCATCTGTTTCCCTTTGGAGTCCTCTCGTCATGCTTAGACTGGCATGTCTCAACGTACGCACTTTTCTACAGATTGACCACGGGCAGCACTTACCTGCACACTAGAGACCTTATCGATCGATATTTGCTGTTTATCAGAAACGCGCCTGCAAGATTCGAGCTCCATGGTTACCCTGCGATCCCCCACATGCGACACTGGCGGCACATTCTCATTGCGCCTGTCTGACGATGATGCAGCTTCAAACGCCGGTCAAGCTGGCGTCGGCATTGTTTTGAGTCCCCGGGCTGAAGCTGCCCTGATCGATTGGATCCCAGTAAACAGTAGGATGTGCGCCGTTTGATTAGCTGGTTCGTTTTGTGCTGAGAAGTCGCGCGGGGACAAACGGTGCCTGTTTGTCATTGCGGTCTACGCGCCTACAAACTGTAGCACTGATTCGGTAAATAATGATTTCTATCAGCAACTTCACGAGCTCTTTCGTTACAGAAGTAGCACGGATACTGTGGTGTTGACTGGCGATCTAAACGCCAAAGTCGGAACATTGTCCTCTGATGAGCTTCATCTGGGCGGCCAACATGGTGTAGGCTCCCGTAATGATAACGGTGAGCGATTGCTACAGCTGTGTGAAGATGCTCGCCTCTTTATCGCGAGCACTACCTTTCGACACCACCCGCAGAAGCATGACTTGGCGGCCACCAGTCTCGGGCCAGCCATAAACGCAAATCGATCATAATCATCATCATACACGTTAGCCAGAGGTGGGGAACACCTCAGCTACTGTGCCGCAATACACAGAAAAAAGGAGAAAAAATGCAACTGGTGCAAGCCGGCTGAGCTACCGGTAACGGATGGGCATCGTTCTGGTAAGCTACCAGCCGGCTGCTATGCATCAAAAATTACTATGCAAAATTATATAAAGGTAAATAATGAGATCGTGGTTGGAGGGGGTGGCTAAGAGTGATGGGGTGGGACAAAGAAGCTCACAGCACGAACGCCACTGAGGTCGGCTCCTAGCCATGTCAGCAAGTGTGTCCAACCAAACGTGTTCATCGTCTTTCGGACCTCAGTCAGAGAGCCGAGATGCTCCAAGCGAGGCCAGCTCAGAAGTGAGGGCCTTCATTCTTCTCGACCAAGTCATCGCTTGGCCACCCCTCCTCTTCTTCCATCCACACCCCCGGCGCGCAAACAACGCACGTCGCGGGAGTCGGTGGGCTGGCATGCGTAACACGTGGCCTAGCCATCAGAGCCTGGTGCGTGATCATATCGCGATCGTTTACCGCTGGAGAAGCTGTGTCCAAAACTGTCGCTCGATTTGGAGCACGAGCGTGGACTCTGACCACACACTTGTCTGCGCCGACCTCCGGGTGCGTTTCGGTGGACGACCGCAACGTTGATGTGAACGGATTGACACCAGCCAGCTGGCGAAGCCAAATGTTCTGAATGTGTATCAAGGTGCGCTGACATCTGGGCTAAGTAAGCGCCCACTAAACACCGTCGAAGATCACTGGTCGCATATTCTTAAAACGTTACTGTTAACAGGCATGACTTCATGTGGCAAAGCAAATTGGCAAACCGGACATTGGGTCTTTACACAGTCTCTGGAATATATGGATGCTCGCCAACGTATTCCGGCTGGAAGCGAATACAATGAGGCTCGCAAAAATCTCGGCAAAACTACGTGCTAGCCTGAAGAAAGATCGCGAAACCTGGTGGTCTCATCGTGGCTCTGAGATGCAAACAGCCGCTACCGTTGGCAATCATCGTAAATTATTCCGTCTGATACAGGAATCAGGCAGTAGGAGACCTGGTGTTAGCGAGACCATAGGCGACGAGAGTGAGCAGCCGATCCACAGCCTGTCAAAACGCTTGGAGCGTTGGGCTGAACCCTGCAATGCCGTTTAACCAACCTGAGTTATCGGTTTCTTTTTCGGGCATTGAGCACCCTTCTCCCTGGGCCGTCTCCTTGGATCCGCCCTCACGCGCAGAACTCGAACGTGAGATCGGACTGTTGAAATTGCATAAGGTCGCAGCAACAGATAGACTTCCCCCAGCCCTCTTCAAATTCGGTGGACCTGCTCTAGTAGATGATCTACACGAGTTGCTAGTAAAACTTTGGGAGACAGTCCCGACAGACTGGAACCGCTCCGTCATTGTCCAAATTTGCAAGCGAAACTCCCGTTTGGAATGCGACAATCATAGAGAGATCAGTCTGATTCCGATTGCCTTTAAATTGCTTGCTTCTGTCATTCTCCACAGACTGACTGGCACTCGTGAAAGCCAGATTCGTGAAGAGCAAGCCGGATTTCGTCGAGGTCGGGGCTGCACCGACCACATCTTCACTTTGCGTCAATTGTTGGAGCACCGCCATGTTTATTGGCGACCTACCGTTGTCGTGTTTCTTGACATAAAAGGTGTCTTCGACTCAGTCGATCGGCGTGCCCATTGGGACTCTGCTGAGGAAAGGTGTGCCTGATAAATATGTAAACATTATTAAAGTGCTGTACGCACATAGTTCGGGCAGAGTGAGGGTTTATGGCAAACTGTCGCCACCCTGCAGTATCACCAGCGGTGTGAAACAAGGTTGCCCGCTGTCACCTTTCCTCTTTAACCGATATTGATGAAGTCATAGAAACAGCGTTCGCTGGACGCGACCTAGAAGGTGTGGAGCTACTTCATGGTGGGCGACTTTTTGACTTAGAGTATGCGGACGATATTGCCCTACTCTGTGATAGCTCCCAACAATGCCAAGCAGCACTGGACCGATTAGCACTAGCTGTTAGTCGCCTTAGCCTATACTTTGCTCCATCGAAATGCAAAGTACTTCCAAGATTGGCAGGGACCCAACCTTGCGCTAACGCTTGGTGGTGATCTGCTAGAAGTCGTTCAGGAATTCTAGTACCTGGTCAGCTATATTAGCACCCGTAGGATTGAAGATGAGGTTACGAACCGGATAGCAAAAGCTCGAGGTGCTTTTGCCAATCTCCGCCACCTGTGGCGCAGATGCGACATTACTCTCGCCCTGAAGGGCAGAGTTTATAACGCAGCCGTCGGTTCAACTCACCTATATGGTTGTGAAACCTGGCCCATCAGGTCGACAGACATAAAGAGGCTCGTCATATTCAACCATCGCTGCCTTCGCAGCTTAGCTCATGTCTGGTGGGAGCACCGCATGAGCAATGAGCGTGTTCGGCGTCGCGTATTTGGTGCAGGAAGAGCGAGTGAACCGCTCAGCACCATTATATCATGCACCAGGCTCCGATGGTTGGGCCACGTTGCGCATGCCAGCACACCGACTTTCGCGACGTGCATTGTTTGCGTGTTGTGGATGCGGTTGGAAGAGGAGGTGGGGAGGCCAAGCGATGACTTGGTCGAGAGAGATGAAAACCCTCACTTCGAAGTTGTCGTCGGTTGGTGCATCCCGACTGCCTGGCTGGGGTCCTAAGGACGGTGAACACGTTTGGTTGGACACACTTGCTGATAAGGCTTGGAGCCTGCTCCAATGGCGTTTGTGTTGTGAGTTCATTTGTCCATCACTCTCCTGCTTAGCATCCCCCTCTAATCACGATCTCACTTGTTAGGCATAATATGATTCCATTTTTACGGCACAATAGCCAGCTGTTAGCTCTCCGGAACGATGTCCATCTGTTACTGGGGACTCAGCGGGCGTGCCACTGTTTTTCTTTTCTTTTGTATTGCGGCACAATAGCTGAGGTGTTTTCCACCTGCAGCTAACGTGTATAATGATGATGATGATGATGAAGCCGATTCGGTTAGATGGGAGCAAACCCATCGGGAGTTTATCCAGCAAGCTCAGGCGAGCGAAACCAACAAAGGGATTATCCCGTAATCCTTTACAGCAGCCCAGCGTTGATTCATCGACTCAGGCAGCCGACGGAAATGAAATGGTACAAAAAATCGGATTGCCACATCGGTCGTAGAGTTTGACGGGAAACAACCGCCCTCGAAGAGACTAAGCGTGTGGCATACTAATTGCTGTAGTGTGCGTAACAATGGGGGCGAGTTAGTGACGCGTTGTAAACATGTTGATGTGTCTACTATGTCGGAGTCTTGGCTTTCTCCAGAGGACCTCATTAGTGATCTGCTTATAGACTTCGCATGCTACAGAGCTGATAGACCCGGTTATCAGACTGGTGGAGGAGTCCTCTTACTTATAAAGTGCCAGTACAAACACTGGGAGGCTCCATTTACCATGAGTTCTGCTAACGTTCAGGTGGCATCCTGCTATCTAAGAGCATGGGGTAGATTGCAGATTATAGTATGTGTTTATCCTAGTCCATCCTCCACGCGAGAAGAGGACAAGGATCTTGGTACGTTACTAAGATAGTCGGCAATGGCCGCATCTAATTTCCTGATTGTTGGTGATCTAAATCTTCCCCATGCTGATTGGCAGCTTCCTCAAAATAGGGCGGGTACTCTGGAGTGGAATTTATAGCTTGGATGCACAAAAATACGTTCGAGCAATACATCAATGTTCTGATCAAGAGTCATACTGGGAATACCCCTTCAACTCTTGCTATGGTGATCGTCAGACATGGTCACTTGATTGACCTACACGTGGAACCACCCATAGGTAAGAGTGATCATTGCGTTTTAACCTTTTCTCTAAACACACCGATGCTTGCAGAGAACCTTCGAATGGGAAGGGATTGAAATCGTATTAATTTTACGAACTTGCTCGATCGAGCCCTTCAAATCACTTGGATCCCTGAAAAGGACCAGGCCATTTTGGAATAGAGGTAGCTTTTACTCAAAAGTGGGATCATGCAGTTACTGAACGAATTTACTCCCCTATGCTCCAGGAGACATCTTGGGAAACCCCGATGGTAGAGGAGAAAGATTGACAGCGCGATAAAGAGGCACAATGCTGAGTGGAAAAAATACCAAGAAACTCGAGTCTTCCGACATTGGCTGCAATACAAAAGGTCTCGAAACATGACTATTAAGTTGCATCGGCAGGCGAAGTACTCCTATGAGCTTAGGTTGGCCAATTTTGCGAAAACAACTAAGTGTTGTCTAATCAAAGGCTTCTCTAGTAGAGAGATGCTCGACTGTCTAACCATGAAGGACGGCAGCCAAGCTGTGGACGACGTCGATAAATTGAAGTGCCCATACGTGTCTACCGATGCTGCAGCGCACTTCCATTAAGTCTTTTCTGCGCGACATCTAGGAAATGAAAGGGCTGTATTCTACCATTTAGTAGATCAACTATATTGCTGAGTGCCATGGGTTGGTGTTTATTAGCTCATCAATACTTTGTGTGGCTTGAACTGAAACCAAGATGTCATCCGCATACCTGCGATTGTTGATTTTAACTTGCGCTGTTCCCACATGCCCATGAAAACTTCGGCGAGGAAAGATCCAAGTGGGAACCCATCACGACCCCCATCGATGAGCTAACAGACACCTTTAATCAATGCCACTTAGCACAAGTTTATCTACAAAGTGGAAGAATACAGCCTTTTATTTCCTAGATGTTCAGAAAAGTCTTAATGGAGGTGCGCTTCAACGTCGCGTGTATGGGAAATGCTCTTGGACTGGACAGTAGACAAATTCCTATAGCTTCATGACTTTAAGGTATAAACGGAATTTGATCTATACTCTAGTGAGCCGAGCTGAAAAAATTTGCTCGGAAGACGTTTCCTGAAGAATTGGAGTGCATTAGATCGGTGCTGATGAAGAATGGCTACCCCGAAAGTTTCATTAAAGCCAACATACAACAGAAAAGGAAATAGCCCGTAGTACTGACAGTAGAACGTAAGCCGGTCGTTCTTCAGCTATCTTACAAGGGCGAAGTTACGACGAAAATACTCTTTCCTCGTCTTTCGCGTACACTCAGACGCACCCAGCGGCAAGAATGCAAATCCAGTTCACTAGCACTCCGATGGTGACACTAAACCCAGAGGCCTACCCACGCTAATTCAATGTGTATTTATTCATTTTCCTGCTCCTGTGGAGCAGAATACATTGGCCGTGCGCCAAGGTGTCTATCCGAGCAACTGAAGGAACACCACCCGGTCTGGCTTGGAATTGGAAGCAGAAAAACAGTCAGCTCCCCAATAGCCGCGCACCTCGCTGACACAGGGCATGCTACTAAATCAGCTGAATTTTTCAATATTGTCTATCAGGCCCCGACGAACTGATCGAAGTTCGTGCGCAAGCGAATACTGGCAGCCGCTGAGGCAATTGCGATTCGACTGTATGACCTGGAGCTGCGTATCCAGAAGAGGGTTGGGACTACCTTGTCCCAAATGCCTGACGACCTCGCACCCGCGACGTCATTTGTCGTAACCTAATGGACAGCCACTGTCAGTATTTAACTCGCTCCAGGACTAACGACTGGTAATGTCTGTCTACCCATTTCCTTTTCATTTGTATATAACTGTAGAAGCCTAAGAATTATCGAAAACAGATGTTCGCTTACCCTAACTTCTAATCTTGCTATGGTGTTTTTCAAAATTAGTTTCCTTATACATTAGGGAATCAGGTAGTTTACTTGTTTGAATGTTGCTCTCGTTTGTTTGTGACACACGCAAGACTCCCGCTTACGCTCTGCAACCAAAATGGACGCGACTTTCCCGTTCTCGTACTCAGCACCCGTCTACCTCTTCCCTAGCTGGCTCTCCTATGTAGCTTTAAGTACTTTAGTTACGTCTCGATACAGCTTTTCTTGTTTATTTTCGTGTGTTCCTGCTCATTTTTGGTTGTCCGTTAAGATGTGAATCCGATATGTAGCGCACTACCGACGCGCTATACGCCCACTTTACGACCTTATCGAACGACATCCATTTCATCACGAGACTAGACCTTAGCTTGATGTGATGGTTTACGTACCTCGTGACCCATTAAGCTATGATGCGTGGCACCTTCTAAGTGTCTTCAGAGCCACTCATACCAGACATGTCAGTGGTTACGGGTCAGGCCAACTCAGTCATAATCTAATCTTATTCGGAGGTTACCGAGAGGTCGATGCTCCTCTTCCTTAAAATCTAACCATGGGCCATCTTTTTCTTCTCGTCTAGCTTCTGGCAAGCATTATTCATCACAGCCGATATTGCGCAATTCCGATGGCCAAATCATCCTCGATACGGAAAGAAAACTTTCCAGATGGGTAGAGTATTTTAGCAACCTAAACCGCACCCATTTTAGCATTAACGCAGATTGCTCACCCCCATTTTCCACATAAATTTCAGACAGCGTTCGTCTCCTGAAGCCGAATAAAGCTTCGGGATCGGACGGGATTCCAGCGGAAATCCACAAATCTTCTCTACCAGCTCTCCTTGACCATTTGCACGAGCTCTTCTGCTTCATATAGGAGACCGAAATCTCGTGGAGTACCTCAGTACTACTGCCATTTCCCAAAAAGATCATCGAACTGTGTGCAGTAATTATCCCGGGATCAGGCTAATCTATGTGGCAGCCAAAACCTTCGCACGAATCTTGCTTTCCTGCTTTGCCAATGAGAGGAACCTGCGAACTCACCATAACCAAGATGGCTTTCGTCCAGACAGTGGCTGCAGTGATCAAATCTTCACTCTACATCGAGTACTCGAACACTGCTACCAGTTCCAACAGCCCACGTTAGTGTGCTTCGTTGCCTTTCATGCTACCTTTGACTCATTTGACCGTGAAACACTGAAGAATCTTACTTGCCGATTGCTTGCCGGTTAAACTCATTAACTTGCTGCCGTTGCTCGAAGGCCCGGATTCGGATCTATGGAGAAGCAGATGAATTCGAAATCAATACTGAAGTCCAGCAGGGTTACCCACTTTCTTCAGTGCTGTTCAACTTCGCAGTCGACTAGATTATGCATCGTGCACTTAAAGGCTGTCGTAGTGTTCAAGTTAGCCCTGACTTCTGGCTGTCAGACCTAGAATCTGCTGATGATATCGCTATCCTTGCGGAAGATCTTATATCACTAAAGACGCTGCTAAATCGGGTCGACCAATCAGCCTCTATGTTCGACCTCGAAATTAACATCAGCAAGACTAAGTACTTCGGCCACACAGTCCGCCTCGTCGCTCTCCTTACATGGATACCTCATCGAGTCTGTTCCTGAACTCAAGTATCTTGGATCCACTATTCTCCCCAATGGTCAGGCTACATCCCAAATCCGGGATTGTATTTACAGCGCTAGAACAGCCTTCATACAACTGAGAAAAACGTTGTGGCGAAGGACGGAAAATTCGAGTATTCTCAGCAACCATTCGTGCTATTTTACTGTATGGTTGCGAAACGGCCGGTGCGATCCGAACACCCGGAAGCTGGAAGTCTAAGGCTTATCTTGAAAACGCAGTGGCATGAGCGTATCACCAATGACGAAATCCGTAAGCGTTGTTACGGTCTCCCAAAACTCTTAGCGCTCATCTAACGCCGCAAATTTCAGTGGTTCGGTCACGTCCTCCGCAGACCAGACACTGACTTCACTAAGATCGTACTTTCACCGTCGCCTTGCCAGGGTTGGTGTTATCGCCGTGGTGGACATTTAAAAACGTGGCTCACTGCAGCGAAATCGGATCTCGATCTTTTGGGACTCCATGTTGTGCACGGTGCTCGCCGCTGGAGAAACCATTGGATCGTTATCTGCGTGGAGCTTGCCGTCGACCGCCGCGCTTGGGCAGCTACAATCCGCGACATTCATGAAGCCGGCTCATCCTGTTCCAGGAGCTAGCCGCAGTAAAGTAAGTAAGGTGAACAGTCGCATATGTCCGGTTCGACTTCGAACCTTTATTGGAGTTAATAAGCAGCGTCTGAAGACAAGGTGCCTTTTCATCGTCTCAGTTTATGCCCCTACTGAATGCAGTTCAGAGGGTATCAAAGACGATTTCTATCAACAGCTGTCATTTCTTCTTCGCATGTCGAAGAATACTGACTTCGTGATTGTTGATGGCGACATGAATGCCCAAGTGGGTCGTCTTTCAGACTGAACAGCACCTGGGCAGCCGTTTCGGAGTAGACGCACGCCGAACAGAAAATGGTGATCGATTGCCGCAACTGTGCATCGACCACAACCTTTACCTTCACAGCACTGCTTTACATCACATACGTTCACACCGCGTCACCTGGCGTCCACGGAATTCCTCATTGACCTGGATCCAAATTGACCATAATACCATCAGTTACAGATGGCACACATCAATCCAAATCTGTCCGTCAATTTGGAGCACATACCTGGATTCTGACCATGCCCTAGTGTGTGCACTACAGGCCGCGTCAGGGTCTACGGTGGCCTGTCTGACAGCTTTCCGACAACAAGTGGAATCCGACAGGATTGTCTAATTTCCCCATTTTTGTTCACTTTCGTCACGGACTGCATCACAGATTGTCCCCTTATGGGTTCTCGCGATGTAGGCGTGAAAGGATAATTGATCTTGATTATGCGGACGATATCGTCTTGCGGTTTAACAATGTTGGGGCGGCGCCATCAACCCTGAATAACCCATGTAAAGTGATTCCATTATTTGGTTTGCGCCTCGCACCTTCAACTTGCGAACTATTGCTGCAGGACTACCAACCACTTGATGATCCATTGACTAGATAGCGAGGAACTCGAGGTAGTTGATTGATTCACTTATCTTGGCAGCTGTATCAGCGACCATGGGTGTATAGCTACTGAAGTCAGTACACGTGGTGCAAAAGCCAGAACTGCCTTTGCGACATCTTTAGCGACAGAATGAGGTTTCCCTCCGTTTTAAAGGTCGTGTCTATATGGTCACAGTGAGAGCCATCCTACTGTGTGGGAGTGAGACTTATATGTACTATATATTATACACAATCTGTCTTACAGATATTATGCCATCGGAATCATGGTTGCATAGGAACAGTACGAACGATAAGAAAATAACAACAAAAGCTTTTTTGTCCAGTTTGCCACACAGTTTATGAATTTTTTTCACTTTGTTTTTTAGGGAGAGAAAGGAGGGATACCGCAACACACCGATGCACACGTCCACCACTGACATCGAGCTTGAGCCATAGCTTCCAAGGTTTTCAATCAACAGTTAACCGCATATTTCGAATCCCGACCAGGTAGCCGACAACAACCGGCCGTGGCCAACTGTTTCATCAGCGGACCAACTTTTTTGGTCAGCTGATTGGGATTTGACCCCTTCGGTCTGAACATCTGAGACATCTTCAAGTTTTTGATCATCGTTACCTGCGGAACATTGCTGGTGTCTGGTGGCACCAGCGTGTTCGCGACGATAATGTGTGAAGTCGAGTGCTAGGCAGGGATACTCAAGCTAGTTCATTAGAACAACAGGTAGCACTGAGTAAGTTGCGTTGGGTTGGGTACGTACTACGTATGCTACGTATGCTTACCATGAAGGGCCTTGTTTTGTCTGCCAGATGTAAGGTGGCGCAAGGCTCGAGGTGGACAAACGTTAACTTGACAGCGGGAAATGTAGTCACTTACGACCAAACTGGGTGCCGTCGATCCGTCTTGCTTTCCTGGCTGGAGTCTATAGGACTCCCATTATATTTGACTCGAGACTACATGATGTGGCTCGCAGTCGGCACCATTGGCGCGTCTGCTGATGTCTCTTAGTGGGACTGCTTGTTTAAAGTGTGTTTGGTGCAGAGTTGTCTGCGGGGTAATGGCTGATTATGACGCGTGGCAGTGAAAGCCGCTAGGAAGCTGTCTTGCCAATGCCGCCTTATCTTTTCACGATAGCCAGTTGTTTGTGATGACATGTTGTTGCCAAGCTGTAGGTGCCTTGACCCTGAATGTTTGCTTAGGGCATTAAGGTTTTCAGGTAAGTCCCCCTTCTCTCCCTCTTATTATTCTTCGTTTCCGTAGGTGGTTATGGTTGTATGGCAGCGAAGCATCAGTTGAAATGGTTGGTGTACTGTTGATGGTGATGATGAGTGCGCGCACGCTTGGCGCTCGCACTTCCCGCTTCAAAGAAGCTTCTGTCTTCTAACCTTACCTGTACATCAAACCTACAGTCTGCATTTCAACGTTATCCTGACCAACTGAACCACCAAATGTCTGATGTATAAGGTTGGTAGACAAAACGCTGACTGTAATCGTCTCAAACATTCCATGAAGAATGCCTTTGACGCCTGCTGTGCTCCACACTTTAGAAGTCCTTACTGTGAAAATGGATCTTCAAGGCATGGATCAACGTAATTGAAACACGGCACCGATTTCCGATGGGCACTGAGTTTCGGTGTGTCCGTAACACCCTGGATGAGCTTGTACGGGCACTTTGGCTATCCATTGACGAACAATTCAACTCACATTTTTGCACGATTACACCACTTTATGAATCAGTAGATGTTGCACTATGGACAAGTAACATTGATACGCTGATGCTACCCTAGTAATAGGTCCTCATTGACAGAGGAGAGTAAGATAAGTGATTGACGATTCTCTCAGGGAAGCGCATCACTCAGTCTTTCAGTCCCCACCCTTTTTTGATGATCATTCATTCAATATACGCACTAGCTTCCGGTGGAAACCACCTCAGTCATGGTACCGCAATACAAATGCAAAGAAAAATGTGAAACAGAGGCACGCCGGCTGAGTCACCAGTAACGGATGGACATCGTTTCGGAGAGCTAACAGCCAGCTACTGTGCCGCAACAGCTCATATAATGCCTATTGATTGAGATCGTGGTTGGAGGGGGAGGCTAAGCGGAAGGGGATGGACAAAGGAACTCACAACACAAACGCCATTGTGGTGTGCTCCTAGCCATGTCCATAAGTGTATCCAACCAAACACGTTCATCGTCCGGTCCCCTACCAAGGAGCCTAGAGGCACCGACCGAGGCCAGCTTCGAAGTAAGGGCGTTCATTCCTCTTGACCAAGTCATCGCTAGGCCACTTCTCCTCTTCTATCCGCACTCCCGGTCCTCTAACAACACACGTGTTGCATCACGTGCCCCAACCATCGGAGTCTGGTGCGAGAAATAACGATGCTGAGCGGTTCGCTTCTTCTTCCTGCGCCATAAACAAGGCGTCGAGCATGCTCATTGTATACCCGGTGTTCCCACCAGATATGGGCCAAATTGCGAAGGCACCGGTGGTCGAACTTAACTACCTTCTTTATGTTCGCGGATCTCAGGGCCACGTTTCGAAACCGTACAGTTATGTCGAACCTACGGCCGCATTGTATACTCTAACCTTCAGGGAGTGAGTGATGTCGCGCCGGCGCCGTAGGTGGCGAATGTTAGCAAAAGCGCTTCGAGCTTTTGCTATACGGTTTTTGACCTCGTCTTCAATTCCAACTGCGCTGATACAACTACCTAGGTAGTAGAATTTTTGAGCTGATCCCTGACAAGGGTCAGCGCAGGAGGCGGTCCCTGCCAATTTTGCGGGAAAGCTTTGCACTTGGCGGGTGCAAAGCATAGCGCGAAACGGGTGACAGCCAGTGCTAATCTGTCCAGTGCCGCTTGGCACGTTTGGGTGCTGTCACAGATTTGGGCAATATTGTCAGCCTGCTCCAAGTCAAGAACTCGTTCACCTGGGAGCAGCTCCACACCTTCTAAGTCGTATCCTATGAACGTGATTTCCAATAGCAGTAGCGAAGTTGAAGAGGAAAGGTGACAGTGGGCATCCTTGTCTTACACCGCTGGGCATATTGAAGGGCGGCGACAGCTCGCCGTAAACCCTCACTCTGCCTGAGCTACGTGCGTATAATGCTCGGATAATATTTACATATTTCTCAGGCACCCCTTTCCTTAGTAGACAGTCCCAAGGAACACGTCTATTCACCGAATCGAATGCACCTTTGATATCGAGGAACAAGACAACGGGGGATCGCCAGTATGTGTGACGGTGCTCCAACAACTGACATACTGTGAAGATGTGGTCGATGCATTCCTGACTTCGACGAAACCTCACTTGCTTTTCATGAATCTGGCTTTCACGGTCGCCAGTCAGTCTGAAGAATTACAGAGGCAAACAATTTGGAAGCAATGGGGATCAAACTGATTCCTCTATGGTTACCGCATTCCGAACGCGAGTCCCCTTTGAAGATCGGGACAATAACCGAGCAGCTAAAGTCGGTTAGAATAGTGTCCTACTCCCACAGTTTTATTGTAATACGTGTAAATCATCAACAACAGCAGGGCCCGAATTTGAAGTGGGCTCGATGAAGTTCATCTGGTCCCACGGCTTTATTCAACTTCAACAGTTCGTGTGAGCGGATTCAAAGGGACAACCCAGGGGGTACGGCGGTGAATAATAGTTTCTTTTTGTCTGTGGACTATAGGCACTTGAATTCAAGTACTTAGTGAAATGTTTTTCCCTTCCCAATAAAGTGGTACAGTTGGTATTGTTTCTGGTTGCAGGAGTGTGTAGATTTCTTGGAGCCATCCGGTTTTTATGACTTACAGACCATAACTTGAGTTGTTGTGCGGACTCACCGGGTCTCGATGCCTTACTCAAGAAGTATGGCACAAATGCCTCATGTTCTCGCCGATATCCTTTCACATGAGATGTCAAAGGACGAGCACTTGAATAATCTAGCGGCACTCTTTCAGCATCTACTTGGAGTTGGATTCAACATTCCTACGTCGAAATGCAACCTATTGCGGGAGACAGTTACCTTTCTGGGGCACATTTCGCGGTCGGGCATTCAGAATGACAGGTAAGACGGGGCAGTTGCGATTATGAACGAGTCCTACGAACATCAAATAGTTACGTAGTTAACTTGGTTTTGTACTACCGGTGGTTTGTCAAAGGCCTGTGCTATGGCTGCGCTATTTGGAGCATTACTATAATAGTTGGAGGAATGCAAAAGAAGCGGCCCTGGTCAAGATTGCACGTCGCAGTCTGGACACAGGGCAGGTACTCCGGAACTTAACAACATTTTTTTACCAGTCTCTAGGTTTGCTTGCAATGCCTAGTGAGCAAGGAGTCCGTCGTCAACCGCTACTTGTTGGGTCCCACTCCAAGCTCTAACTGTATTTGTTTCATAGGTCCTAAAAGGATAAGATTCGTCTGGAAATGCATTGTTGGAAGAGAGTAACACCGAGACTCTCCACTTCAGGTGCGGTTCTGAGGATCGGAGGGATAGGGCTCCAATTAAACCATCGCCCCAATTGAAATCGAATATTGCAATCCAGAAAGGGTGAATACTCAAAAATCCAACAGTGAATTTTTGTTCCACATTACATTTTTACATTGTTTAAGCGCTCTGAAGAATGGTTCTTCGACAAAATAAATCTACCATTCTACAATGGTAGGTTTATTTTCGCATAAACTCTCGTTTCTCTCATTATTTTCTCCCACTCCTTATTTAATTTTGTTCCGTCCTGTCTGTCTGTTTCAGGTTTTGCTGTGAACACTGCTCTTCCTTATTCTTGCTTCATCGGTCTCGTACAATGCCTGTACATGGATGACGATGACTTGACCCAGGATATTATTGATCAATTCGACCTCATTTGCACACAACATCAGCTGGACAACAGTATATTTTGTTTCCATATCATCTGAATTTTAGGTCGCACAGCATCGCGCGTACCAAATGGGACCTTTTCGGGTATCTTCCCCATCTCTTAATCTCATTTCTCTTCTAGATAACTTCAAAGTCCAGCCAGGGACTGGTCTCGAAAGGACTAAGTCTTTGGACACACATATTACGAATCCTATTGCTATCCCTCGATCCTTACATGGGGTCACCAAAGATGATGCGGCTTGCCCTGAATTTGTGGAACGGAGAGAGTATGATAATGTTCAAAAGGAGGTATGTTTCTTGGCAAATCTTTTCAGTGACCATACTTCCGATCCATGTTGTAATACTAGTCGCATTGCACACTCGTAACTTTACAATGCAGCCATACGACTCATAACGGGACAGGGGCCACGTTGATTTTTATCGAGGGTCACTGGATTTCCCGAGCGTGGTGTGTGCTCTTTTTGGAGGTGATAGCGGTGAACTTTAAACCGTTAGTGTATCCAGAAGACGTCTTATATGAAGAAAAATAACAATTAGCTGCTTCTTATACATAGAACATCTTTTCTTTGCGTCGGTTGTTGTCAAACGGAATGGCTGTATCAGTCACCAATGGTTTACCACCCTCCATCGTTAGCGACAATGAGAGGTCGTAGGACCCACCTACCTTGTCTCGCTTCGGTTATGTTAGTCCATGGGACATTAGAACCTCAATGTCCCAGATGGGTTCAGTAAATCCGAGTGGCAATTCTGGCTCACCAGTTTGTGTGAGTCGACTATATCTAGACTGCGCACGACCGATAGTTATCGTGCGGCAGCGAAACTTCAGTGTGACCACCGACGTATACGTCGGCAGTATACTACCGATGCCTATGTTCTTCGTGACACGCTTTTCTTCTGCATCGTCTGCTGTATCTGTGACTTTTGTATCAATAGTTTCCTACTATTCTTCGTGCGCCTGCTATCTGGCCGTACTTTTTGTCGAGCTTGTGTACATGCTCATAGCAGCCAATTGGTCACAGTAATCTTGAATCAAGCGACTACTAGCCTGGTTATCACTTGCCCTTGGCTTCCTGCTGATCGGTGATTGGGAGCCATATAACGCCCTAGGTAGTCGAGAAGTCATTGGCAGTTTTGACCGCACTTTCGTTCTCAGCTACTGGTCTTTTGCTTTGGATTTTCATCCGTCATCGAGTCGTTTTCTTATCATCTTTCTTGTTAACATGACAGCACGGGATTTCCTAAAACGTTCAGGGGCACCTTGGTGCTCTGATTGCCGTGGCATTTTTAGCTGTCGCCATATCTTCATGGAGCGTCGATTGTTAACCTTTGATTTAGTTGCCTATTAGCTGTTCATCCGATTTTAATGCGAGTGATCGAATGGTGTAACATTCTTCTCTTGAAATGTCCACATCTAACTGACATGTCTCTTTACAGGTGGTCCGGTTAAGGGAGGAGCTTTACATGAAGCTTGGAGAGCTTGCGACTATCAAAGAGTCGGCAAATCGCGTAAACGCCACCAAATCAGATGCTATAGTGCGATTGGAACACAGTCTAAACACCGAGCGGGAAGAGTTTCAGCGTAGGCTGAACGAACTGAATACGCAAATTGCTTTCAGAGAAGCTGATTATCGTCTGGTGACCACAGAGTTAGTTCGTTTAAAAGAAAAGCTTTCAGCCACCAAGGTCACCCAAGGTATGTGGTCGTTTATCTAAAAACCGTGTTTATCATTCTTCGTTTTGGAACCAGTCTTTCATATTTTTTTCATTTCGCTGATAATTTTCTGTATCCAGTGATATCTGTTGTGTCGACCTCGTTTTTGTCACCACTCACCCCAGTAATGTGAACATGACGTGCGCATTCTACACCTAAGTGACTTCCTTATGCTGAGGCCACTGCTCCACTTTCGGGCACCCTGCAACACACGCGGACACCAGCAGAAGCGTGTGGCTCCAGATCTGAAATGAGTTCCTCATCCTTTGTGCTTTGAACGGCGAGTAGTAAATGTCTGGAACAGTTTACCGGAGCATATAGTGGAAGCATACTCAGTGCAGCAGCTCAAGCGATCGTTAGATGTGCATTTCTCAAGTTTTCGACTCCGAGAACGATTACCCACTTACATCTCACATTTCTGTGTTCTAATTCACTGAATTACAGTTATTTTACGACATCACGTGTGAACGTAAAAAACATAAAGTAAGTTACAGATAGTTTGCTCTTTAACCTTTTTGATCTTATTTCAATGAAGTTGTACAGATTCAAACTTTTACCTGCTCCCACAATACAGTATTCAGAGCAGGATCATGATTCTTCGAGTAGGAAAACTGCGCTACTTGTCTATCAAAAATGTTAGGGACGCTCAGCTTTCCAAACATCCAACACTGTGCAAGGTCGATGAAAGGTGAGCTAGTTAATCGCTAATCATGTGCAGCCAACGGAAGGTAAAGAGTGGCGGTAATGCCGGAAGCGACTCTTGACAACCAGTGGGACTACCCATACGATGCGTTAAAACAATGATTAAGGACTAAACTCAGCGATATGATAGCCTGTATCTACTATTCTTGACATAAGCATACCTGAATTCATTTTTCATAGCGTCTTGTCCTTGGAAATAAGCTGCGTAGGACTCACCTGGGTTTTCCGATGGGGGTCTGCTTGAAATTACTGTGCAACTTTTGTTTTAGCCCTGACCGCGCTTCATTTCTTGGACGTACCGAAGATTTGATGAACTACCTAGCAGAGGCGTTCGACCCACAACTGTCCAGCAGTTCGCTTGATTCAAATTTGTTGGCATTGGTAGTTACGGTGTTCTTGATATAGTCAGCTTCGATTGACTAGCTTAGAGGATCCACAGTTACGTACCGTTGCGGATATCGTACAGGATGATATACGGTACTGCACAACCTGGGCATTCCGTTTTTCCTCTACCCCTGAGGCAACCAACCAACGCAGTTGTTATACTAAGAATTTCTTGGCCATACCGCCTGTCGGTGTTGGTTCTTCATGGTAGAAACAGTAAGGCTTATGGTCGATGTTTAGAGGTTCGTAGATCTAAATGGGTTCTCAGTTTTCAACTCATATGGACTTCTTCGGGTAATTTTCCGTCTCGTACGTTAGGACTCAAGGTACATCGACAATTCATTAGAAATTCTTCTAGCTTCTATTCCAGCTACCTGTCTTCGTTCGAATTCAGCAAGGCTTGCTTCGTGCTATTGATAGAACGCTCCTGTTCTCCATCACCTTGTTTGTGATGCGGTGCAATTCATATGTTTGCACAGAACTCGACTTATCGATAGGATGTGCACTACGCTCCGTTATTTGTCGCACTTGCTCATCGCAAGCCATGCTGACCGAAAAAAAACGCATCAATGCATGTATTGTTCTGGCTCTCGACCTCCGGCAGTTTTCTGAAGTCACTTCTCATAGAACGCCCACGTTAGTTATGTAATTAATTGCTTTAGTTTTCTTCTATCAACTCCCTATTATTGCCCAATTTATCCGCAAAGTCCCTTGCTTCGTTAACGTAGTTTCATTGTTAGGCCTGTTTTAAGATTCTGAATGATACGTCTTCCGTACTGTGCCCCATTTGTCTATCAGGTTATCTTCTCTTCTGGTCGTTTTAGATCGAGCGGCGGATTTCTCACCATCATCGCAGCTACTCGTTTCCGCTGCCGCTTCTCCTTACTTAGACAAGGCAGCACAACTCCCCATTTCACAACACCGGCAACCATCTCCCATCCGTCACCTTCCAGTTTCAATCCCTCCTGTCCCTAGCAAACGAAGCGCCCGTTATGCGGACGGCACATGGAGTGTGCCCACAGCAGTCAGATCTGTTCCATCTGTGTCAAGCGCGGCACCCCTTAATGGTCACCGGGCGCCTGAGCACCTCGCTCAGCCTTCTGGAAGATTGTTCGAAGACACTGAAATGCACGAAACACCTAGAAAGCGTAGAAGATCAGCGAACAGTTACGTAGAGGGTGCACCTTCCGACGGCCATGCGATATCACGAGGTCTTAACCCTTCTGTGGATGCTGCCGTAGAAACGGAAGACTTTCTTTCTACTCCTGCGGCTGAACACACACGCAAACTGTGCTATCGCATATCGACCAGGAGTACGAATTCATGCTACCCTCATTGGCTTCATGAGTCACTCACCTTTCCTGCCCATTCAACTCCGTTCGATTTGGCTTCTGACTTAATCCGTCTGGGCTTAACTGACGTGAGCACCACAACCGCTGTCTGTGAAAAGTAAGTGACACTCTTATCGATTCTGCTCACTGTAGTGCCTTCCCTTCGCTTGATCTTGCTACAAAATTAGTGTTGTCTAGCGTAGATCCCAACTTGGCCGTCGTTCCTCCTGAGCGATCATTACTTTTTTAGACAGAATGTTCCATGATCGAGCGCATTCTGCACGGGGCTTTTTAAAGCCCCTCCCTGGACAAAATTTTTAGCATTTGCAACTAAGTGACACTGGGCTTATAGTTTAGATTTTCATTCTTTCGGTGAGCTTCAACTTCCTTACTGTAACTGTTTACAGTTTTTTCACATTGCTTCATCTGGCCGGGTTTATTTGACTTCCTAACCCCCGTTTCTACTTTTCCAGATAACCGAGACAACTCTGTTTCCTGCCAATAATAAGTAGGGGATGTTGATGTATTTGTATTGAGAGTTCACCGCCGTGGCTTCCAGGTCAGATGGCCTTCCACGCATCCGGAAAGACACCAGCTGGCCGTTTCGTCTTATTAGGAGTCCTCAATGGGGCGCATCCCCGGCTCCATGAAGAACCGAGCCCATGGTCCCTCGACACTAACAGCGTAATCCACTTTACCAGTTGACAGCGCAAGACCGTCATGGCCGCTGTTGTAGGAAGTCGTCACTCTGGTGGCCAGCCCTGTCCTCTGCAGCGTTTGTAACTCGCATTATACTAGAGTGGTGCTGTGTCGAAATCAGCTTGTAAGTCATGATGATATTCTCTCGTCACCCGTGGCCTAGTGGCCCTTGGCTCAAGCCGTTAGTGTCGTTACATAATGAGCTACGTTCCTGAAGAAGCCAGGGGTTTGCACACCACTGACGACTCCTTATAGGACGGAGCTCACTCATGGAGGCTGCTTAAATCTGGTTCCATGCTGATAGCCTCAGCTCAAAGCTCGGACCAAACCATCTTGATACTCATCGGTCAGGAGTTAGCCAACGACAGCGCTTCTTTCTTCCTACTCGGCTAATAACAACACTGTTCGCTTGGAGCCAGTAGCAAGATGAAAAGATGAATTATCAATTTTCAGTAGGTGTTTACTTTTAACAGAAAGAGTTGTTGTTCCATGGAGCTTCGCCAATGAATGCTACAGCCATTTCATTCTAGACACCTGGCATTAAGAGAATAGAAATGATTGCGCGAAGTTCCCTTTACTGGCCAAACATTAACTCGAAACTAGAACAGCTGGCGAAATCGTATCCGAGTTGTGCACTTGTCAGTAAAGAACTCAGAAAAGCGGAATTGTCATCCTGACTATTGGCAGAGAAACTGTGGGAGCGAGTACACGCAGGTTGCTTGGGTCTTTTGAATTGACAACGGCATGTTACTGTTCTTTATTCCTTCAGCAGGTGGCCTGATCTGTTCCGTGTGGAGCACGCAACATGTGGCGTAACAATTAGCATACTGAGAAGACTATCCAGTCAGCATGAAATACCGGGGACCTCAGTCACCGAAAGTGGCTCGCCTCATCACTGCCGAATATTGTACACGGAACGGTATTACACACTTGCGTTCGCTGCCGTTCCACGCCCAACCCAATGGGCGAGCAGAGCCACTTGCTGATACTTTTAGAAGGACGTTACTCAGGATGAGAGGGAAGGAACTCTTCCAGAGCAACTGGATGTTTTCCTTCTACTTTGCGAATCAGTCCAACTTCCACGTGCCAAATCATTTGTAACCAAAAGATGCGCTGTTGGATAGCAAACTCCCTACTCTAAATTTGTTACTGCCTCCGAAGCGTATCGCCCCGCAAGAAAGGAACGCGAGAGTTCCGAAATATTACAACCAGCGACACAGAACGCAAGCGCGTCTATTTCACACAAGAGTGTTTTACTCACAGACTATTGCGCGGAAAGATCACAGTGAACAACAAACCCAATCAATTGCACTTGGACAAATGCCGTATAAAGTTCGAGGGGGTTATGCTTTGGACCACACACGCAAACCAGCTGCGACCAATCAGCATTCGGATAAGTCCCAGTGAACGATTGCTATCACTGGATATTCTGCTGGACGACTTCAGTGTAGAGAAGCATGCAGATGACAATCTCAAGCTTATCATCAATCGGATCGGTGCGTCTTCCACGCTGGGGTGAACTCGACTCTGACCCTCAGTGGTTGAAGCGTTTTGTTGTTATGGTCAGCAGCAGGCTTCAGTGGCACCATCATCTATTAATCAATGTCTAATCGAACGCAAATCTCAAAATGGTGCTTGTAAAACACAAGGAACCATTTTCTTTCACTATTGTATTTCGTTTTCACCTTTGTTCTGCCATGGTTCCGATGGCATATTGTGTTTAGCCATAATATGACAACCAACTGTCTCCTGGAATCAGTATGGTCGAGCTGGCAGTTTTTCCACAGGCAGGCACCTTGTCAACATTTACATCAAGCGCAGCTACACCGGGGATATCAAACAACAACCAACCCCTGAAATACAAGGAACCCAACACGTATATAACATATGCAGCGGTGATGTAGCACACGTACCACATCAACCGCTTTAGTGGCCTGGGTTAGTAAATTGAAGCGGAAGCAGCGTATTTGTAAAGCGCTGCGCTGATGATAATTACCTATTCAGCTTCATCGTGGCGTTTTCGATATTGACCCTAGGTAGCCACGCTGATGGCTTACCAAACTGGCTTGGTTGAGGTACTCGCGACCACATGTGCTACAGCACCATATGCTTGACGTCGATGGGGTAGACCCCATCGGCGCCTGTCTCTTCCGGCTTTTCTCCTCCGCGTGCAATAGTGTCTCCTCCTGCACTTGTCGGCCGGTGGCCGAAAGGATTACGCACCTGGCTTACATTCCTTAGGTCACTAGTTCGCATCCGCGTAGGGGCGAACATCCTCGCGGTATACTCAGGCCACGCGCGACTGGTGGTGGTTGCGTGGCAGCGAAGCATCGATGTAGTGTGCCGTCGTACTGCTGATGACCTTCTCACCTGTGCAACTGCCTCATTGAGAAGCTTTCACCATTCGCGCCGATAAACTGTCTTTAACTCCCAACACCTGAAATCAAAATTAGTTCGTGATAAACTCACCTTGATCATGTCCTGACAACGTAGCTTCGATTTTCCCACGTTTCGCTTTCAAGCACTAAATTTTCCATATAGCAGCTGCTAGGGTATCCGCCACGAAGATGCCGCACAGAACTATGCAGTCCACTGCAATATGCCAGAGCGGCGCAGCACTTTTGTGTAAGCAGCTCGGTCACCCTAACCAAAACGCAGAATCCGTCGTAAGCACTGTAGACAGAAGCGCTCTAGATAACGGACATTCTTCGGGTAAACCGCCTACGTTTCGCTGCCGTATGGAAGAACGGACAGCACCATCTACCGACCTACATTCAGCTTCATCCCAACAGTAAGTTGATGATTCCTCTACACACACTGCCAAATGCAGCAGCCGCCTTCGATATGCGGGTGCGCAGCTCGCGCGTCATCTGTAAATCGGTGAGTATTACGCTCCCTAGATAGCTGCATTTCGTTATTGTCTCCAATACATCATCAGCAACTTGGATTTAAGGCAGACCCACTGAATCCACTCCTGTTGAGGGCTGAAAAAGACAAACAGTCTTGCCTTTGTTGATGTGAGCCCGAATTGGGCCGCTGTTGAAGTTACAGCCAAAGTCGTGTGCTGCATCTCTTCCGCGCTGTGTATAAACAACGCACAGCCGTCAGCGAACAATATACGGATAATTTTCTCACCTACTATGCTTCTCGCCTCGAAAAGACGGATGTTCAACAACCCACCATCAATACGGTGCTCCACACAAACACCGTTAGCACAAGCCGGATCAGACGCGCACATCATGGCATGAAGACAAATATTAAACAGGGCAGGAGCTGAGACACAGTCTTGCTTCACACCAGAGACAACAGCAACGTCATCCGAGGTTTGTCCGGTCAGTTGCGCCGTCGCCCTCATATCACTGTGCAGACAAACAATTGGGCTTACACACTTACTTTGACACTAAACTTACCGAACACCATCCACAGTGTCTCGCAGTTCACCGTGGTGAAGTCAACAAACAGCAAGTGCGATGGCTGGTGTCGACCTCTGTAGTTCTGCTGCGACTGACGCGCCGCGAACACCGTATCTCCGGTGCTATGGCCCAATCGCAATCTGCATTGCTGTTCCGCCACGGTCGGTTCAACAACTTGTGTGACGAGGCGGTTGAGCAGAATTCAAGCAATCCGCTTTCCAACAGTCCAACATGTTGGTACCATTAACGTATATTTTTTAAAATTTGCGTACCTGGCTCGAAGGATGAGCTGTACAGTAATATTTCAAGAGGGGACACATGTCCCGGCATAATAGGAAACACTGATTGAAATAAAAACTCCACACAGTATTCGGAACCGCGTCAGTTCTCACCATGTGTGATTGGGTGCATGTTATGTAAGGTGTGATGAAGCGCCTCGCATGTAGGTATCCTTCACCTTTAGAGTAAGACGAGGCGTCAATACTCAGAGGTCAGAGATATCAAGTGATGTCAATCCGAGTGCAGTAAGATGTTTGGCTGAAATGGTGTATATCATCCCTCGATTATTGATAATGGCGGGATGGTGAATAGTATTCATTGTCTCTAGAACTTTTTCACGTATCTATCGCGATATGGCTGTTGCATTCTCCCCTGATCAATATTTATCCACTTTCAATTTGTAAGTACATCCCATCCGATACGCGTCACAAATAGCTACATCCACAATGTGAATCGTGGAATTTTTAACCGCAAGCAAGTCTGGCTTGATGCAAGTGATGGCGGTCAGAATCCTCGGCTCCATAACAATGTTAGTGCTTCGGCGCCGCAGTTTCCTCGCAATCTGTTGCGCAATTTCGTTGTGACGTTTACAGCGGACATCATGCGTGATACAACACGCCTGAAGAATATGAGACGAAATCTCCTTTTGTCCGCAACATCCGCGGCAGTTGAGAGAAGCCCAGTCATTGGTACGTGTGCCTCTTCTCCGTCTTGTCTTTGTAGAAAGGATGCCCCCGTAGGTTGACACCCCGAATGGAAAAACGTGAAAAATTCCTGGTGGGGTCCCTTAGCCATTGGTGCACGGAAGATGTTGTAACTACATTTCGTAAGGGAGAGCCATCCACTGAAGGGAAGAAAGCATCTCTCCACGCTTCCGCAGCTGACCTTTTAACCATAACGACACGATTGCCAATGATAACAGTAGAACGCGCTAGACGATGGATGGCAGCGGCTGCAGGGTCCCGGATCGCCCAGCTGGTAACTGGATGGCAATTGGCAAGATGCTGTTCCAGTCTCTCCTTCCGCAGCAGGGGAATATTCTTGGACAAACAGGGAATACTTAGACCAAAATTCCCAATAGGAAAGTGAATATATGCAATTGAAGTGTTTGACGTCAAATGCAGTCACTTTCTGACGTGCGGCCTGACAATGTGATCTAACCGCTTCAATGTATTCTGATGAATCAATGCGAGCACTAACTGATGAACAAGTTTGGGCAGCAGATAAGTTCTCAGAATCTTCAGTCGTTGCTGTGGTTTAAGCGGTACCTTGGTAACTTCGTCTAGTTGCACAGTGATGTCGTCAGTGACTGTTGGAGGGTGTTTACCCTTCCAGTTCAACGGCAGGCCCAACATCTTTCATCTGGCTGAATAGAGGGAATAAAAAAGGGTCACATTCTAAGGCATTCGTATCCAGTATGGTCCGTTTGCGAGCACCGTCAACAACTATATTTACCGAGAAAGACTAGATGATTGATGCTGAGACTGAGGCACTGCAGTGGTTGATTGAATCGTTTAAGGTGATCCCTGAGTGAATGCGATCTTGCGGAAAAAATGACCACATCGTCCGCATAAGCGAGGTTACTCAATCGGTCCAGCCGGTGTGATTCAAGTTGAGGTGGCAACTTCGTGTGGAACTTCATACAGGGACATTATGAAAAGCGAAGGGCAAAGCGGATTTCCTTGCCGGACACCTCTATCGGGTCAAAGCTTAACGTCATTAAAGATTGAGGACGCGGAGCTGTAATACGATGTCAGGTAATCCAACAGTAGCAGCGGAGCTCCGAAAGCAGCTGCCGCTCGAAGTAAGGAATGGTGAGATTTGGAATCGAACACTTTCGTGATATCCACTGCCGCCAATAAATGGGGGTACGAGAGGATTGAGGATAGCGAAGAGAAGCATGGAGTATGGATGGAGCTTCAAAAGAGTCATCTTTACGAAGAAAGCCAAACTGAAGGCGGTCGGTAGGGAAAGCCGGGGCCCAACGATCAAAGAGGATACGATGAAGGAGGCGTGTGAAGACAGATGAAACTGAGATTGGACGGAATTGATCAGGGGAGGTTGGCTGGGAGACTTTGGGTACGAAGGTGATCCGGGCTGCGTTCATGTGGATGGGAAATGGGCAGGAAGCAAGAAGACAGTTGAGAAAGGAAGTTACAAACTAGGGATCCATCCTTGCAACGTCGGCGGGCTTGATGTGGTCTATACCGGGAGCCGAACCCCACATCTTTTTGAGAACACTTTGCATCTCCTCCAGGATAATCGGTTTCACCAAGTCCTCAGTAGCTGAAAGGAATCGACACTGTGCACGCTCATCATAAGCAGGAGGTTGGGAGAGGACATCCTTCCAAAATTCCGTGAAGCCTGGAATGTCCTTGTTCTCATCAAGAAAGGCGGTGCGCCATTTTCCGTCAATCACTGTAATTGCGGCATCTTTCCGGCGGGTATGGTAAAGATGCTGTATACAGCCATCTTGAAGGCCTCACCGGTGTTGATTGTTTCGAATCGTAATAACACGTACGCGTCTTTTTAGAGGGCCTCCATCTGTGTGGAAAGAGGGTAACACACAAATCGTTTAGGGCCTCACTAAATGTGATCCTCCATCCATCCTTAGCGAAGGAATTCACCAGATTCAGAAGCATGGAGTGTTCCTCCTTGGCAGGAGAGGCACAGTTGGAGCGAAGTTGTTGGGCTGCTAGCAGCAGTGTGCGGAATACTGGTGTTGGTGCGGACGTGAGGGAAGCTTCACAAGTAGAATTCGTAATGGCTGGTTGCTCCTGTCCCACCATGGCCGTGGGGCATGTAACGGTTGAGGATGTGGGAGTCAGCCTCGAGGAAGAGGACGGAGGGGCCAGAGATCCAGCTGAAGAATCGCTAGAGAAACCGAGGATAAGCGATTGCACCCGGGGGCGTACCGTTGCCTCTGGAACCGACGCTGTAGATGAGTGAGGCGCGGTTGCAAAAACGATCAAGGCAGTTGGAGAAGGTACGAGGAAACGCCGCTCAGTGTCGGAGGAGGGGATGGTCACCGCAGGATTGACTTCGTATGATTCTCGAGGGGCTTGCATAGACAAATCCATGTTAGTAGTTAATGTGGATTGAGGTTGATGGGATATATCGGACGTTACGGTTGGAGAAGGCGACGCTCTTAGGATTCCTTGCGGAAGCGTGATTTGGAGTTGGGTTCCGATTGGTGATTGCGGAGTAGTACAAGCGCTAGACGTTGTGTGATGTTGATGAAAGAACCATCTAAGTTGTTGTAAGTCTTTGCTGATACTGTCATTGGTGGGAAAGAGAATGATGCGCCGCAATAGTTCCAATAAGATATGTTATGTAGAAGACGCAGCCGCGAAACCTGAGGCTGCTAAAAGTAGGAATTGGTCAACCCTGGCTGACCAGTTGTCAGATTGCTTCGGTAGTCGGGCTAGACAGTCGGCATTGTAACTGGCAGGATGCTGATGTCTCCAATGTTGTGAGGCCATTTTTAGTCATAAAAGTACTGCAGCATGTTGGACATTCGAAACTGGAAGTATTCCTAGCAGGAACCGTGGCAAGTGAACTCGTAGGGGTCCTAAGATGGGTCCTCAAATGGCGCCGCAGGCCGCTCCTAGATCTGTACGTCCTTGGGCACAGCGAACAAGAGGGAGGCTGGTAGATTCCAGAGATCGTCGCCGGATCGGAGGTGGGAGATGTGGATGCTGATAAAGCGGCTTCAGCAGGAGAAACTGTTTGTGGTGGTGATGGCGGCCACCGAGGGAGGCGGTCTAGTGATACGTATGGTCGTTGTGACGCCAAATGCAGGGCTACTGGTGATGAAGGTGAGTGTGTGGGTGAGTGCGCAGGTGACAGGTAGACGCGGCTCCGAGAGCTGGCTATGGAGTCGGCAGAGGCCGATCCGTTTGATTTGTTGAAATAACAGCCAGCGAATCCACTGCTCTGACTCTGCAGGGCAGGGGACGAAAGGGGACAGGTGGGAGCCTGCGCCGCGGTCCGTTCATAGACCCATATCCACGGCTGGGGTGAGCGTGCGTTGATCAAGATGGACATGTGCAAAATGGCATATGTCTCGTTGGTGAAGTTAAGAGCTGGGGCGTTGATGATAAAAGCGTTGTTGGGCGATTCGGGACTGTGATGATAGTAGCAGATCAGAGGGAGCAGATGGACCAACCGAGCGAGCCAGACGTCCAATGGGAGGCGGACATGACGGATTCGAGTACTGGACTCGGATTGGCCGATATTCGTGTCAGTGATTCGCCGTTCGTTTAACTTAACCAAAGGAGGCACCTCATTGACTTTGAAGGATCGTTAGTTATGCAATTTATATCGAGGAGTTTGGCTTGCTAAACATGCTGTAATTTTCGCTGAGATGTCTTTGCTGAATAAACGCTTATCCCTAAAAGACAGACTTCTACAATATGGTGTCAGAGAAGACAACGAGGAACCCCACCGGCGGCGTGCAGATGCTGTTTGGATCACCACCACTAAATATGCATGAACGGAATTTGATGAGTAATTTGCGTCTATGAAAGAGCAAGTGAGGGGATTTCTACACCTTAGCACGTTTATATGAACAACCGATGGCATATTGCTTTGCCATGTTTCGACACGCAGCCGGGGATGACTCGCGCCGTGTTCTAGAGACATTGCACTACGACAAAGGCGATGATCTCAATCATTTGGAGACGGTCATTGAAAAGTTCAGTGAATTTTGTGAAGGTCAAATCTACAAGGTCTATTAGCGTTATCTTTTCGCGCAACTGAGGCCCAAACGAATCAGTCGACGCGTACATCACTGCATTGAAGATTTTGGCCCGATCCTGCAATTTCTGTAAATGTTTGGACAACAATCGCATACACGATCGGATCGTTCTAGGAATCAGTGATGAAAGTACGACAAAGCGACTTGCAACAACGCGGCTTATCGCTCCAGCAGTGCATTGATATCTGCAACACCGAGTCCTCAACCACCCATCAATACCAACAAATGAAGCTCGCAACAAATGCAGGATTGTGTGTCATTTCCGGAGGCGAACCAGCGAAGCCTACTAACTTGAGACAGGAGATCTGCAAATTTTGCGCCACGCGACATCCGAGCACCCGCGAACAGTGTCGGGCGTGGGGACGGAAATGCGCCAGTTGTGGAAGAAGGAACCACTCTTTTCGTTGCTGCCAATCAACCAATGTGAGTACGGTCGTTCGTGACATCTCTCGCAGACACAGAACATTCAATTGACAACGTGTCTCGGAGGGTACCGCATAAGTGTATTTACGTAATTCCTTTGATCGAAGGCGAGGCCGCACGATTCCAGTTAGACACAGGGGCTGCTGTCAACATTCTACCAAGGAAGCACTGTCCCGGAGTGTGCATTCGATCCGATCAAGAGTGCCTGCGTATGTGGAATGCTTCCAAACTTTATCCGAAGCGCTCAGCTACAATTGAAGTAGTTAACCCAAGAGATGGAGCCTCACATCGACTGGAGTATGTGATCGTGGAGGAGAAGCTCACGCGATTCTCGGCATTGATTCGATCCATTCTCTCGGCTTTGTTATTTTTAAGCATGATGGTTTTGTACATGTTTGCCAAGGCGAAACAGATATTAGTGATCAGTATCCTTCTGTGTTTATCCCAGGTTTGGTAAAGTTTGTAGGAACCGCTCACTTGTCCTTTGATACGACCGACAGCTCTGCTAGCTAGGAGAGTTCCATTTGCACTGCGTTACAGGTTCTCCGTTGAATTGAGCAAGTTAGTGAGAGAGGGTGTGATTGCCAAAGTCGACGAGCCAGCCGACTGTTAGTCAGGTCGCAATCATTACGTAGATGGGCGAACTGCGTGTGTGTATTGGTCCAAACCTGTTGAATGAGGCCTTGGGTAGAGAGCATTAGGCGCTACCTACCTTAGCAGACATTTTGCCGCGTTTGGCCAAAGCTAAGTGTTTCACGAAGGTAGACCTCTCTTCGGCATTCTGGCACGTAGTTTTAGATGATGAATCCAGTTTCCTTACTACCTTTGCAACACCGTTGGGGCGTTATTGTTGGCTGCGTTTACCGTTTGGCTTGAACGTGTCGAGTGAAATTTTTCAAAAGCAATTGATGCGGGCGGTAGACGATTTGGATGGCATAACATGCGTGGCAAATGATGTCTTGATCTATGTCTCAACAGAAGAAGAGCATGATGCTAATCACCACTGCTTTTTACAGCGTTGTGTGCAAAAGAACGTCAAGCTTAAATGTGCGAAAATTGGATCGGACAGACGAGGTGATTTTCCATGGGTATTTGCTAACAACACAAGGGTCAGGGTCGATCCAGGAAAAATTGAGGCAATTCGAGAGATGCCACCTCTTAATGACGTGAATGGAATCCATCGCTTAAATGGTATGGTGAATTACTTGATCCGTTTTATGCCAAGACTCGCTGACATCATGATGCCGATCAGGAAGTTAACTCACAAAGATGTAAAGTGATTTGGGAAAAGAACAGGAACACGCATTCGAAACTATTAAGCACCTCATCAGCAACGCGCCTGTACTCGATTATTACAATCCAGCTCAGCCTTTGGAGGTACAGTGTGACAGTAGCCAAGGCGGAATAGGTGCTGTTCTGTTACAGAATGGAAAACTGTTGGATTTTCGCACCTGAGCACTCACCGTGACCGAGCAGCGCTATGTGCAGATAGAGAAGGAGATGTTTGATGTAGTCTATGCCACGGAGCGTTTCAATGATTATACTTTCGGAAGAAAGACTACTGTGTATACCGACCACAAGCCGCTTGTGTCAATAGCCAGGAAACCGCTGCACGTCGTTCCTCGTCGCCTTCAGCGTATGCTTATCCGGCTTCAAAAGTACGACGTGGATATTGTGTATACGCCTGGTGCACAGATGTTCATCGCAGATACACTGTCAAGAGCTCATCTGCCGGTACCCGAGCATAATCCGGAAGAGGTCGAAGCAGTAAACTTAGTACAGCACCTGGCAGTGACAGAAGATCGCCTAAAGGAAATAAGGCGCCACACAGAGGAAGATGCAACGCTTTCAGCTTTGCGAGACGTTATTCTAAATGGGTGGCCAGAGACAAAGAAGCAGCTGCCGAAGGAACTAACACCCTACTTCAATTTTCGGGATGAACTCTCTGTCTATGATGGTTTGCTGTTCAAGGGAAGCCGTATTCTGATTCCGTCATCGCTCCGAGAAATGCTGAAATACATTCATCGCGCTCATCTTGGTGCCAACTATACTATTAACCGAGCAAAAGAATTGCTCTTTTGGCCAGGAGTGACTGGTCACATAAGAGATCATGTGTCGAATTGTGAGGCGTGTCGTTCACTTGAAATCCGGCAGACGAGGGAACCAGTGATGGTGCATGGAGTCCCTGACTGACCGTGGCAGAAGGTGGCGGTGAATTTATTCAATGATAAAGGAAAAGAATACTTGCTCACGGTGGATTACTGTGGTGATTATTTTGAAATCGATCTACTCACCACTATGACCACAGAGGCAGTAACCAACAAGCTCAGATGTCAGTTCGCGCGGCACGGCATACCAAAGGAGCTGGTCTCCGACAATGGGCCCCAGGTTACCAGCGGTGCGTTCCAGGGTTTCGCAACCAAGTAGGAATTCGGATACCAGCAAACCAGCCCATATCACCGTCAATCGAATGCAAAGGCGGAGTCGGCAGTGAAATGGGCCGAGCGAATGTTGTCAAATGCTGCAGTAACTTGCGAGGACCCGTATCTCATGCTACTGGAGAATCGCAACACTCCTTCAACGAATATAGGTTTGAGCCCGGTGCGTCGCCTATACTGCCGAAGGACTAGAACGCCGGCATCTGCCACGCTTTTGCGCCAATTTTCGCCACAGCTCGAACGATTACAGAACAATCTGAGACGACGAATGACCACTCAGAAACGGTACTATGACCGCGGTGCACGGGTACTGCCTTAGCTAACAGTGGTAGAGGAAGTGCGGTCCAACCATTACCCGATAGTTAAGAGCGATGGAAGAAAGGTGTGGTGACTGCGAGGGTCGGTGCCAGATCATACGAAATAAACATTGGGTGAAATCGTTCGGAAGAAATCGAGTTCATTTGAGACGACACCAAAGACGACAATGTGGATTGGGAATGGAGTGGCAGATGACGTAAAGCAAGGAGACCACCGCCGCAGATCCAACGAAGACGACGCGGGGTGACAAGGTGTGCGGGGTAGGTAGCAATATGTAGGCACAAGAACACGAAAAATGGGAGGATGTGATGGTAGTATCAGATCAGAGTAGGTAGATGGACTAACCGAGCGAGCCACATGGCCAATGGGAGGCGGGCATGACGGATTCGAGTACTGGACTTGGATTGGCCACTATTCGTGTGAGTGATTCGCCGTTCGTTTAACTTAACCAAAGGAGGAACCTCATTGACTCAGAAGAATCGTTAGTTATGGACTTGAACCTGCAATTTATGTCGAGGAGTTTGGCTTGCTAAACATGCTGTAATTTTCGCTGAGATGTCTTTGCCGAATAAACGCTTGACCCTGAAAGACTGAGTTCTGCAACAGGGACCACAGCGGAGGTGCGAGACAGCAAGCCGGCGGCAGGTAAACGACTTCCAATTAAAAGGTGCCTCCAATTCTTCGCCAGCCGCCGCTTCTAAGTGGGTAGAAAGATGTTTCCGGGCTCCGACTGTGTATTAAGGAAGTTCACACCTCTCTGACATGTGTAGGGTAGGACAAAGACTGCCGGTGGAAGGCTCTTTAGCTCAAGGTTACTCGTAAATGAAGCATCAGAGGTTGAGCGATTCCGGGATGGAAAGGCTGGGATCAGAGAAATTTTGGGGAACATCGCGGATGGATGGAGATCAGAGGCGGATAAAAGTTATCCTTGGGCAGTAAGAGACCCGGTCGAGATATCCGACTTGGCATTAGAAGTGCGATGGGAGCAGGTTGGACGTCGCCGTTTTAGATGTTGTAGTCGTCTTTTAATGGCTGCCATGGTCCGAAAGGAATGTTGAGTTTGCAGTCTGGGAAGGAGTTGCTTCAGGGATATAACAGTCGAACACAAGTCCGTTGCACGTTACAAAAGTTCTCGATCTTCATCTTCTCTCCAAAGAGTGGAGGTGGTTGCAGCCCGAGATGCCTTCATGGCGTCGTAGTGGGTACGGTGTATCCGGCGACAGTGAGTTATTAGAGCCCTAGCTGATATGAAGCGACGGGTGCACATTTAACATGTTGTTAATTTCTCATCCCCGAGATGTTGGTCATTGGGATGTCTCAGATGATATCCCCCATGACGAAAAAGACCAGCTGCAATGGGAAATTTTGCATGGCAAATGTTACACGTGCACAGACTTTGTTGGGAATTGCTGTTGGAGATGACACAGGCGGGGTAAGAAAGAGCTGGTTCGACGCTGGATCGGCGGATGATTGAATGTCTATAAAGTTCATAATGTTGATGGTTGACTAAGGGTAGGGTCTCTCCATAGAGCTCAGGCTACGTAATAAAATACAGATAAGCTTGGGATAAGAATAAGGGTGGAGAGTTAAAAAGGGTGCAGAGTTAAAAAGGGTGCAGATCAATGAGAGAGCAATAACAGGGATAAAACGAAAGAAAACAACCACGGCATTACATAGTAAACGGAATCACCTAAAACACTATTGGAACTACAGCTAATAGCTAATTTAAAAGAGATATAGAAATTTCCTCCTAACGGTGTACATACACTTAAGATAAAACCGAAGCTACGTGTGGTGTAAAAAGAAGAAAATGGAGACATGTAAGAAAATTTCGGTGCTGAAACTCTATCTGGAGCCGTCAATAGCCTGCTAGTATCCCAACGGTAGCTGGCCAGCGCCGTTCAATCCACATAGTACGATCGATAGGCTGACCACAAGTGACCGGCATTCAACCGTCAGCTATCGGTGACCTGCAGTTTCTAATTGATATGACTACGGAGCTATAATTCCTACACAAACGGAGGCTCATTTGGAGAGAATTAAAAGTAAGGGTTATTCCTAAGTAAAATCACATATATTCCTAAGAGAAAAAATGTCAAGGGAAAACGGTTAAATGATGAACGAACAAACACAAAACAAGCACGTATAAATATCCTTCAAGCTGAACACATGCCAGGAGCTACTCCATATAGGAGAAACCTATTTTAAGAGACTCGTCCGGAGTAAAAATCACATGAAGATTACGGCGAAGTCCTTGTAAATTCATAGATAAAATCAAACTCAAATGAAAGAATACAAAAACAACATTAGATGAATACAAAAGGAGGTATAAAAATGGCCCGAGCTCTACGGAAACGCTCATTAGTCAAACACACGATTCATGTTAGATGCCTGAAAACGTTTTCACAAAAACCGATGGATATACGTTCAAAGTTTTTCTAGTGGGTTATGGAGCACACGAAGAGGAATCGAATGATATATACTAATCCACGATTCGTGGCGCATTCACGTTGAAAAGACCACAAAAATGTCAGCGCTCTAGTCTTGCGTCCACTCATGTCACGTTGCTTGTTTCATTTGCCCTTGTGTAATGGTAGCATAAAAGTAGTATATATATATATATATATATATATATATATATATATATATATATATGGCACAGAAGGGGCCATCATCATTATACACCTTAGCTAGAGGTGTAAAAACATCTCAGCTATTGTGTCGCAGTACCTAAAGGAAAAAGAAAATAAATGCAACAGTTGCATGCCAGCTGAGCTAGCAGCAACGGATGGGCATCGTTCCGGAAAGCTAGCAGCCGGCTACTAGACAACAAGAAAAGTTATGGTGTAAATTATATTATGCTACGAAATGAGATCCTCGTTGGAGGGGAGTCTAAAAGGGATGGGGTGGGACAAAGAAACTTAGAGCAGGAACGCCACTGAGGTCGGCTCTTGGCAATGTTAACAAGTGTATCTAGCCAAACGTGTTCATCGTTTTAGGGCCCCAACCAGGGAGCCGTGAAGCTCCAACCGAGGCCAGCTCCTAAGTGAGGGCCTTCATTCCTCTCAACCATGTCATCGCTTGGCCACCCCTCTTCTTCTTCCATCCACATCCACGGTGAGCAAGCAACGCACGTCGCGGGAGTCGTTGGGCTTGCATGCGCAATACTTGGCCCAGCCATCGGAGCCTGGTGCGTGAAATGACGGTGCTGAGCGGTTCAGTTCCTTTTCCTGTGTCATAACCAAAACGTCGAACACCCTCGTTGCTCACGCGGTGTTCCCACCAGATGTGATCCAGACTGCGAAGGCACCGGTGGTCGAACGTAACTAGCCTATTTATGTCCGCTGATCTAGGGGGCCAGGTTTTGCAACCGTACAGTAGGGTTGAACGTACCGCTGCATTGTACCCTCTACCCCTCAGAGCGAGAGTGATGTCGCGCCACTACCATAGGTGGAGAAGACTAGCAAAAGCACTTCGACCTTTTGCTATCCGGTTCGTTATCTCGTCTTCGATCCCATGGACGCTGATACAACTTCCCAGGTAGTTGAATTTCTGAATGACGTCTAGCTGATCCCCACCAATGGTCAGCGCAGGATGCGATCCCTGCCAATCTTGGATGAGAGCTTTGCACTTCGATGGTGCAAAGCAAAGCTCGAAGCGGCTGATAGCCAGCGTTACTCTGTCCAGTGCCCCTTGGCACGTCTGGGATCTGTCACAGATTGGGGCAATATCTTCAGCATACTCCAAATCAAGAAGTCGTTCTCCTGGGAGCAGATCCACACCTTCTAAGTCTTGTTCTGTAAATTCAATCTCCGAGCCTTCGTCAATAGCGAAGTTGCAGAGGAAAGGTGACAACGGGCATCCTTATATCACACCGCTGGAGATATTGAAGGGCGGCGACAGCTTGCCGCAAGCCCTCACTCTGTCCCTGCTACGTGCATATAATGCTCAGATAATATTCACATATTTCTCAGACACACCTTTCCTGAGTAGTCAGTCCCAGAGGTCACTTCGATCAACCGAATCGAAGGCACATTTGATGTCGAGGAACACGACTACGGTGGGCCACCAATATTTGTGACGGTGCTTCAACGATTGACACGAAGTGAAAAAATGGTCGATGCAGCCACGACCCCGGCGAAACCCGGCTTGCTCTTCACGAATCTGGCTTTCAAGAACGCGTCAGTCTGTGAAGGATTACTGAGGCAAGTAATTTGGAGGCGATGTCTATCAGACTGTGACTCCTCTCCAGTTGCCGTATTCCGAACGCGAGCCTTCTTTGAAAACTGGAACTGTGACGGCGTGGCTCCAATCGGTTGGGACAGTTTCCTGCTCTTACAGTTTCACTAGGAATTCGTGTAAATTGTCAACAATTGCGGCGCCCTTGAACTTGAAGAGTGCTGGAGGAACATCATCTGGTCCCGCGATTCTATTCATCTTCAACAGTCCGATCTCACATTCGACTTCTGAACGAGAGGGTGGATCCAAAAGGACAGCCCACAGAGCAAGGCGATCACTGTCCCGTGATGAATCGAATAATTCTGGCCGATTAAATTGCTTTTCAAAATGCTCAGCCCAACGCTCTAAACGTTTTGACAAATTGTGGATAGGCTGTCCACTCTCGTCACAATTTGTTTCACTAACACTAGATCTGCTGTCCGTTTCCCGTAGCAGACGGAATAACTTTCGATGGTTACCAAGGGAGGTGGCCACTTCCATCTCTGACGCACGACGAAACTACCAAGAATCGCGGTTTCTTTTCAGGCTAGCATGGAGTTTTGCCTGGAGCTCTTCGCGACTTACATTGTGTTCGCTTCCAGCCGGAATATGTCGACGAGCATCGATAAGTTCCAGAGATTACGAAGAGACCCACTGTCCCTGTTGGCGATTAGTCTTACCACATGAGGATTTGCCTGGTGCTACTAAGGACTGGTGAATATGAGATCAGTGAGCATCACTTGCATCCAGTAAGCGCTTACTTAACTCCTATGACAGCGTACTTTGCTAAGCATTCAGAACAGCTGGTTTCGCCAGTTGGCTGGTGTCACTGTGCTCCCAACGTCGTCTGGGGCGCTTGCCAAAACGCATCCTCAGGTCAGCACATACATGTGCATGGTCGGTGTCTACACATGTGCTCTAAATCGAGCGACAAATCTGGACGCAGCCTGTTCATCGGTAACTTATCGCAATGTGATCGATTTGCTTCCAAGGTTGGTTCGAGACTGGTGGGCGCCAAGTCGCCCTCCGGCGAGTGCTGTGTCGGAAATTAGTGCTCGCAAGTAATAAGCGAGCATCTTCACACAATTGAAGCAATCGCTCCCAGTTATCATGACGGGAGCCTGGACTATGTTGGCCGCCCAGATGCGGTTCATCAGTGGATAATCTTCCAACTTGAGCGTTCAGATCCCCAGCCATCACAACAGTGTCCGAGCTTCTTCTGTGGCGAAGGAGCTCGTTCAATTGACGATAGAAGTCGTCTTTTACCAAATCATCGCTAGAATGTGGGTGCATAGGCAGCGATGACGAATAGACACCTGTTAGTCCCGTGTGACTTCGAATCTTTGAACGAGCCAGCCAATCGGACCGCACACAACCGGCTACTGACTGGGATCCAATCAACCAGAGCAGTTTCAGCTCGGGGACTCAGGGTAATACCAACACCGGCTTGGCCGGTGCTCGAAGCTGCATTGTCACCGAGTAGACGCAATGGGAAAGTGCTACTGGTGACACCTGAAGGGGATCGCAAAGTGAGCACAGAGCTCGAGTCTTGCAGGCGGGTCTCCGATAAGCAGCAGATATCGATCGAGAGGGTCTCTAAATTTCGGACAGGTCCTGTCTATTGACCGATCTGTAGCATTGTGCGTACTTTGAAGTACGCCAATCTGAAGAATGATCAAAGGCTTCAGATGGAAGCCGATGAATTGGGCTTGGATGTCTGATTGGACATGGGCTTGTCGACAGGAGAGGAGTGACGCTCCGCGTTCACATATGAGTTGAAACTATAAGATAAACGCTTATCAAAGCAAGTTGAGGATGGCTAAGAATTGGGGGGTTGTAAACAGGGGTATAAAAGTGAAGTTGGAACGGGACGGTAAGAGTGTAAAAGCGTAAGAGGGGGAATAGGAAGATGAGTAGGCTTGAGCAGTAGCATCCAAACCCCTATCCACTTTGGTCGATGCAACACATAGGGCACCGTTGATTATCCTCAGCGGTGGCCAGAGCATCAAGAAACTATTTGAAGAGAAATTCATTGTATTGCTGGGCAGGATGCTGCCAGATTGCCTAGGCTTAGACAGGAGAACGATTAGGGTTTTCAACCAAAGCCTTTGGTTCAAAAACCTGACCGCAAGGCAGCGGGTTTGGCGTTGGGCTAAAAGGAGTCCGTTTTAAGGAATAAGGAGCCATTTCGTTTAACCCCCAACCTGGAGGACCAGGAGACTGAGTTTGTCTGGCCTCTAACCATTGACCAATCTGGTATAAATGGCTTTGAAGGTGCGAAAGCACCACTCAACATAGCTCAATGGGTCACTGAGGCACACAAACCATCGCACCACGTTAAGATCCAGCCTCATTGCGATGGAAGGGGCCGTATGAACCTTGCCCAGTGGCCACAGATGGAAAGAACATGCAGTCACGACAATAAGCTGTTCGGATACGGAGACCCGTGGTTACAATATACCTGGATCCTAGGAGGAAGTGGTACATCAATTTTTGCGGGGTTGTTTAGTGGGATCTTCCATAGAAGCGATTCAAGTTTAGTTCCATGCCGATTGCCTCAGCGCAAGCTGGAGGCTCATTGACCAGCAGTCAGCCAACGACAACCTTTCTTCCATCGAAGTTGACCATTGACAACACTTTCGGCCTGGAGCCAGCCAACAGGAGCGTTTTCCTACATCCAGTATTTTCTGGCTGTTCGTTCTTTTCCTCTAGGTCATTTTCTTGAACTATGTAACGGAGTCATTTTGCTGTTTTAACGCCGCACCGCCTGGGACTCATTTGAAGGTTTTGACGATGTCCTTTTTGATGTCTTCTAATTTGGGAAGTGGTTAGGCCGGTATTTGGTGAGTTACATCGGCTATCTTTGTCTCAGCGTAACACAAGTGCTTTTCTTGAATGCGGTAAGTCATCTGACTTGGAAGTCTTCGTTATTTAATCTTAACGTCTTTCTTGTCATCTTAGGTTTTTCATTTTCTTTTCTCCATGTTTTTTCGCACTTGCATGTATATCACCACGTCCTTTATCAATTCATTTTTAGTGATAATCTCTCTTCTAACATGGAATCTGCCAGACCGGGATTTGAGCTCCAAAAGTGCACAACACCACTATCCGAATCCTCACATTCGACATGGAATTCAGCTTATAAGCACCTTTTAGGAGTGGAGATGTTAATGAAGCCGGACGATGAGTGGACTCGCCCCGCTCTCAACAAAAGCAGTCCCCAGGATTCCTTGTCAAGAGTGCTTCGTTACACTCGTACTCTGATGGCAAGCTTGGATAATCTCATTCCTCACATGGAAGAAATTTTCAAGGCACGCCCTGTTACTGCTATTTTGTTTTCTATCTACTGTTTCAGTCAGTAGTTGTAGCGTATGTTTGCTGCTTTATGTTACTGTAATATTCATTTCATTCGACTACCCAATGCGCTCTCGTTTCCTACACATTATTTTCGTCCAAAGCGACCTAACGTTGTGACCTTGATTCAGACATTTTTCGATTGTTCATTTTCCTGATTTTCGAATATGTAGAGCTTTGTAGGGGCACTGTGACTACCACTTTCATAGTCTCTGTTTTCTTACTCAAAGCCCACACGTCTCCGACTTGGCTATACTTACAACTCAACCCAACAACACTACAGTCTATAGTCTTTGAACCAGCAACAATCGCCGAGTGCGTAATCACTCGGTAGACGGTTCCTTTTTTTGTTCTTAGTACCTATAAACCATCGGTCGTATTCACTGGGATCGCCGAATGCGTAAGCCCGTGACTCACTAATGCCGCCTTATCTTTGGGCGGTAGTCACCTGTTAGTGATCTTGTGATGTTCGCAAAGTGCCAGAACCTTAATCTACAGTATTTGCTTGGCTCTTTTGAACGCTGCATGAGGTGTCTTATTGTACTTCTTCTACTCTCTTGTCAGTTTGGTCCTCAATCTTGTTGTTACATTGTGACGATGCAGTGACACAACACACATCGGTGCACCAATGTCTGAGAAGATAACAACACACTCTGTTGGACCACTAAACCTTCGTATAAAACTCTCATTGTCATCTTCCTCCTCCTCCCACTATCATTTGCATTGGCAGCAACATCTTGGCATGCTGTACTGCTGCTTTTCCACCCTACGACCATAGGGATGCTACTAGTAGGGAAGAAAAAAGGGGGATTGATGTAAAACCCAAACTCCTTGGACTAACATCTTGGTCTTTGGTTCCCTACCTTATCAGAAACTCATGATCATGAATAGCTGTTAATTGTAGGAATTTAAATCGGCGTTGGTGAGACAGCTTCTTTGCGGCTTTCACTTCCCTGCTTCATGTTCAGTATTCCCCACAGATAGCTCAGCGTGTCGTTGCAGCATAGGAGAATCTTACTGTGGTCCTAGAGACACGGTCCTCACCTCCCAGAAGTATCCCCTTCTCTAATCAGTGGTGTTACATTTTCCTAACGGTGATTCCAACTTCTGTCATACGTGTCTGTTTTATTGACCACACTTCATACCACATTTACTTGTGTGACTGCATTCCTCAACTGGGTCCATTTGAGGATGTAACCAGTATACCAGATAATGGAACCAGTGCGATTACCCAGTAATTAGGTGAGTTCATCTGTATATTCAAACTAACTTCATCTTGTATGTGGTAACTGACATCGTCAGTTTCCATCACGAAATTGAATAGAAATAGGACAGGTGGTAAACGAATGTTCTTGGAAATGCCTCGCTTCATGAGCCGGGCTGCGTTCCTTGCTAGGAGTTGGAGCGCTGATACTATCTCAGCTTTGCTCAAATGTCGAGTGACATGCGGATCGAGTAGCGCAGATTCGTTGGAGGGACCTGTATGTGGTCGTTGAATCAAGAAATAAGGCGTACAGCCAATTCCGAGATGGCGAACGGGCGTGGTAAGTTCGATAGCCGCATGAGAGTCACGGATTCTTGTCCTCAGCACCTAGGATGTCCAGCGTGCACTCAAGTGCAACCTTAGGATCTGAATTTGGAAAGTCACCACATACTTTTGACTGCTCTATCTGATAGTAGAGGCTGCTTATGGTGTGAGATTATGGGCTCTGTGGTGGCATTGGTGCAGATGGCAAGCCTAAATAGACCTGCCAATGATTTTTGGAACAACGGTTACTTATGTAGATCGGCTTGGGTGTAACAGAATCGAGTAGAAGGGAAAGACGGGTTATCAGCTATCAGCTGGTTCCTCTTTTCAATCTTGGTCTATGCAGAAGTTGGGATCTCCCTCTTTGAATCGCGCAAGGGCTGAGTAAAGATGAGGCTTGACTCGTTTGAAACACCCATGGCTGTACGTAAGTTGGAACGCTAAAAGCGCGCCGAAATCTGAACAAGCCAATAGTTGGGTTCCTCATCCAATGTCTTCGACTCGAAAGCCGGAATATAGCAGTGATCTATGTTATCAGTACTTTTTGGTTAACCATCTACCACCTTGGTCCCAATCTCAATCTGACGGGCCGAGGACTAAAGTGTCTAAAGGGTAACTATTATCCAATCTGCTAGATGTCTGTTTCAAGGACCCACATCACAACTCCCTGGGGCCAAGTGCTTCGGAGAGTTATTCAGATCGTTGTACCACGGCGAGATCCAGTTCTATTACGACTGATGCGATTCTATGCACCATGTTTATCAGGGCACCATATTTACACGCCACTTTGTTACGTGAGCTCGCTCTCCTCAAGCGACTGCATGCTGCCAACGGTGAACACTGTTGCGATTGCACAAGTTATGAGCAGCAGTATTCATATCGCAATCCGCCATCTTCAAATGTTTGTGCGGTGGACACACTGGCAGGACACAATCAGTAGGCGTTCAGCTTCAGAATTCTACCGTCCTTACCCTTTTTGCCTGACTGTTTTTTGTGGTTGCTTTCGGTATCATTAACTTTACCGTCGTAGCAACATGCTGTATGAAATTCCAACTTGATTACTTTGCTTCTCTTCTCATTGTTTATAAATTGTCCAACTGACATTGCATCGACCTCCTAAACAGCTCGAGAATGTGGTGCCTAGTGTGGACCCCTTTAAGGCTGAATTATCTACTCTCAAAACTTGTTTGTGGAGTATTTTCAGTGCGGCACGCTTTCACTATTGCGTTTAGACTATGTGACTAAGAGTGAAACCCCTGGCACATAGTGGTTCACGGCCGACTGCGTGCCTATTAAGCTGTTGAAGTCTGCGAGCAAAGATTAGAACAACGGTTAGGAATTCATCGTTGGGTTTTGGAGAGTGTCCACCATGTGTCGTAGTTTCGACGATTCACTTCACAGTAAATCATGTCTTACATTTAGATTGGGTATCGCTGTCAAAACACAGTGGATACTCCAAAACCAGCAGTGAATCTCTGAGTTTTATTATATCCACGAGCGACTCGTAGCGATACAACCATCATACCATGCAGGTTATATTGGCGACAACCATCACTTACCACGAGCATCTCATTATGACATGTTTATCCATTTTATGCGTAAGCTGATTCACATAGAAATCCCTTTCTGAAGGCAACTCCGAGCCATTTGTACACTTAGGTTCATCCATAATAATAGTGTGTATTTCTCTTGCTACCAAGAAACCGTGCCCACAAACGGTCGTCGGTTTTTCCATTGTCTAGACTACTTGCTTTACTGGGTTTCCACCATTGTTTGGTTTAATTCGGTGGTTTCTCGACATCTTCGATCCATCAATCTGTGCTAGGTTGTGCTGTTATCTTGAAAGTTGTTTGTTCCAGTTTGATTCACCCCGACGATTATCCTAGCGATCGGCATCAGTGTCAACTCATCCCCCGAGCCCTGTGAATCTCCCCTGAATTCTTCCTTTGTGGACCGAGGGCTGTACGTCTAACATGCAACTCGTTTGTCTTCGTGGTACCACCATTGCCCACACTAATCGGCATGACAGTGAAACTCCAGTACAATTGCTGATCTGTTGTAGTTGGTGACTTGCTATTTTCTAATTAACAGGAGTGGCTAGATCGAAAGTCTCCTCTCACTTTGACGGAACTTATATTTCCCAGCATGATGCTCTAGCTTGTTTGCACTAACGCTCTTGACTTCGTAACCGTCAGATCTGAAGTTTTGATCATATAACCATTCCTTGTTTCGCACATAAGCTTTCTTTGTCTTGTGTGACCATGACGTTTTTCCCAACGCATTGTATCTTGCTTCTTCAGTTTGTACCAACAATTTTGGATCCTTCTGCGCGCTTTCGCCTTAGTTCGATTGACGCGCTTCCCCTCCATCGTGACGATGAGGTACCACCAAGTGCTTCTACCTCGTACCCGATCCGCGGCTGTGAGGAAGAAGTTATTTCGTCTTTCACTGAAGACCCGTTTGCTGGTGCTCCTGCATCCCAAATCGTAGCTCCATTTCCACGCACCACATCTCACAAAGGTTAGTTTTCCTTTCTAACGGAAACTTGGTACTTGTTTGGTGGCATCCGCTTCTGGATTCGTGCGTCATCGTCACAGTGAATAGGCCACACATACCAGATGTGTACATGGCGTCTGCTGAACCGCAGCCTAATCCACGTTGGAACCACTCTTATATCTTAGCACTGTCACGAGACTACATGTCTTCTCCCAACAGTGTTTAGCGGCCGATGGATGGGAGGATTACGCACTTATCTTGCCACCCGGGGGTCACTGGTTCGAATTCGCGTTAGGTGTGGACCATCTTCCTGTATACCTAACCCATGCGCGACCGGATTCGGTCACGTGATTGCGAAGCGTCGGTACGGTGCGCTGATGTACTGCTGATACCTTCACCTGGAAGTAGTACTCGAGGCAGTCGCCTGCAGCGCAGTCGGGCTTGGCACATCGCACTGGGATCAGCATCATACGCACGAGGCCAGAACTCATTAGTTTAGGTACTTAAGCCGAAAGATAGGATTGGCGCGGCTTATAACTCCGCAACCAGAGCACCATAGTCGTCACTATCTTCAAAAAGGGATTTCGCACAATCTGTTCCTACTACAGAGGCATAAGCATGGTTCCCCTCGTTTGCAAACTGCTGGTGTCCATCATACTTCGCAGGCTATCCCCAACGCGCGAATCGTTGCAGCGAGAAGAACAAGCTGGGTTTCGCCCTGGTCGCTGCTGCATCAATCACATCTTCATCGCCGGATCCTCGAGCTCTGCCATATGTATCAGCAGCCAACGATTGCTGTCTTCTTGGAGACTCGTGCAGCCTTCGATTCTGTCGATCGGACGGTACTGTGGCACTACCTGCTGAGGAATGCCTCTATGGTCTGACCTCGGGCAGAGTCAGCGCTTATGGCAAGCTTCGCCTTCCTTTGTGATCTCCAGTGGAGTTCGACAGGGATGCCCTATCTCTCCGATCCTGTTAAACTTTGCCATTTAGGATGTCCTAAACAACGCTCCGGGCGGTTCGTTGAAAGCTGACCTTGAACTCCTCCCAAGTAGTCAAGTTGTCGATTTGGATTACTAGGTATTCATCCCAGTAGATCACAAGATACATAGCACAGCCTAATCCGGAAAAGCACCGGACGCGTTTCTCCCTATTGGGGCGCGTCAGTGGTGCGCATTCCCTTGGTCCCCTACTGGGGATCGAACCCATGATCGTTAGAGACAGATGCCAACTAGCCGGCAGCTTAAGCCACTGAGCCATGGGGGACGTTGGCTGGGCTACATACTTTGAAAATCAACTGGGATATAGCACCACCTATCTTCCACTGAGAGTGGATAGCCTGCGAGGTGATGATCTCGTCACTAGACACTATATCCATAGCATTTGAAACTAGGAGAAGCTGTTTATTTTTTATTACGTATATATATATATATATATATATATATTACTCGTATGACAATAAGAACATCTTAGCACGATTTCAAAGTCTGTTGTTTCTGTACTTAATTTGAGCATCATGCTAGGTATCACCATATCTCAACCAAGAGTGGACAAGGGATGTATAACTTTGTTTAGTATTTCTTTCTTTTTAGCTTGTGGTACGACCACAGAGGGAAGTTGAGATGGCGGACTTGATATGCCTTTCGTAACCAGCGTAGTCCTGTTCGTGTAATTGTACGACGATAGGCGTGACCGGTTAAAAAGCAATGTGGAACATGGGGTAAGGATGTATAAAATCACGTTTGCATGGGAGCCAAGAGGAAGGCATGGCTTAGTAGAAAAGACTAACTGACATACGGGAATGAGCATGCGTAGAGCAGATTTAGTTAGCATTTTCTTCCCAGTTCTCACTTGTAGTATGACTGTAAGACGGGGCTGAGAAAGCGGAACATGATTATCGAGGACAAAGTGACTTGGTCAGTTTCAGTTTGCAATTTCTTCAGGACCCAACCTGTGTGACTTTACGACACGTTTTCCGGTCGCTTCACTTGAGCCATAAATGGAACACTGTGTTTTCGTACACCTGGCTTCCCCCCATCTATTAAATCGGGTCTGGCCACAGACGATGTGGACATTGGCAGAGTAACTAGCTATCTGCTGCAGCCTCGATAACTACCTTCAGAAAACTTCTACTCCCTGCCGATGGAGACGCGGTGCGCAGGTTTTCTTCGTGGCTGGGATACGCTGAAAGGCTGTATTTTTTCACACATTCTACCACACCCGTGTGCACATCTGATATTTCTATCTCCTTAACACAGTTGGTTAGTTGGTACCCACGCACTCCCACACGAAGCAAGCGCTCACAATATGCACCCACATTGTCACAATGCAAGCCGCCTCTGCAATCCCCCGATGTTGTCACTGTCTTGCAGTGTCATTTAGCTCCACCTGCTCATGAGTGATGCCCCTCGAACGCGTTCATCTTTCTCCCCGAATTGCTGTCATTCCCAATCTCACATTTGCAGTTTTATTTCTTTCGATCTACGATGGATATACTGGTGTGCTCATATATGTGTGCGTGTGTGTGTGTGTGTGCACACGCGACTGGAACAATTGCTCTTGTGACGCAGATCGCCGAAAGTCTCAGTAGATACGGTCGTCCGGGGTTACTCGTACTCACACTGACAGACAAATCTGAAAACATATACTATCAGTTGTATATCTTCGGCCAATGATTAGTTTAATGTAGAAGCAAATGTGTTAGCTCAGGTTGTCCATTTGTTAGATGACCTGTTCGCTGAGTTTGACAATTTTGTTTCAAACGTCTCATCACCAGTTCAGTTCAGTTGTGCAACTTTGCTCTGGACACCGGAGTGCGGTGGATCCAGTTGCCACGATTCACTTCACCATAGTAACAATAAATAACCGTAAGAAAGAGGTAGAACGCAAACAGAATACTACGAAAATGGGATTGAGAAGAGGATGTGTCAAACTAATCAGGATGGAAAGATAATTAACAGCTAGATGCATGAAGCCGAGTGCTGGAACGCCAGTGACTGCGCGATTGCGCCATGTCTGATAATCTAAACATTATCATCAAAAGCAGTACATCAGCCATTTGAACTGATGCCTATCTGCCATGATGACCTACGGAATGATGGGTAATAAGAGGGAAAGAAAGGGAACTTACCAGAAAACCTTCATGCCTTAAACAAATTCAAGGTCAAGGTGTCTGCACTTTGTCAACAACCTACCGTCACAGACAGTTGGCTATCGTGAAAAGATAAGGTGGAATCATCGAGAGAGCTTCTTTGCGGCTTTCACTTCCCCGCGTCCTAATCAGCCACTACCCCGCAGATAACTTAGCACCAAACACACTTTAAACAGGCACTCCGACTAGGAGGCGGCTGCAGATGCGCCACTAGTGTCGACCGAGTCATGTCCTGTAAAGTCTTGAGCCAAACACAAGGCGAGTTACATGGACTCCAGCCTGGGGGGCGATTGGGATCGACGGCACGGAGTTTGGTCGTAAGTGACTTCATTTCATGCTGCCAAGTCAACTTTTGTCCACCTCGAGCCTTGCACCACCCTGTATCTGGTAGACTAAACAAGACACTCATAGGGAAGCAGTCAGCAGGCATACGTAGTATGTGCCCAAGCCAACGCAACGTATTCAGTGGTATGTGTTGTTCTAAGGAACTAGCCTGGTTATCGCTGCTTAGCAGCCATCTACCCACATCATCGTTGTGGACAACTTGGTGCCATCCGACACCAGCAATGCTCCGCAGACAACGACGATCAATTACCTGGAGGCGCCTCATATCGAAGGGGCCAAGTCTCACTACCGTTTAGTAGGACGGCCCTTACTGTAACCTTGTAAAAACGGCCTTTCAAACCGATGTAAACCTTTAGCTGTCTCCACAGATGTCGCAGATTTAAGAAGACAACTGTGGCTTTTGTAATACTTCAGTGCTTATACGCCAATCGTTGTTGATACAGCTGCCAAGGAAAGTGAATTGATCAACTACCTCGAGTCCCTTGCTATCATTGGTCAATGGATCATCAAGTGGCTGATGGTCCTGTAGCAACACTTGGCACTTTGAAGGTGCGAAACGCATGTCAAATGGCGGGACCACTCTAGTGAGTTTATCCAGCGTTGATCGCGCTGCGCAAAAGTCTTTAAACAACACAACAATGTGCTCTGCGGAATCGAGATCAGCTATCCTTCCACTAGGCAACACCACAAGACTTCCATCGTGAGATTCCGCAAGCGAACACTCCATGATGGAATCCACAACGAAATTGGGAAATTGGAAAACCCTAACGAGGGCTAATTGTTGTCGTCCCCAGCTACTGGTGTGGACCATCCCCGGGGTTCCCATCCACGAAGATGACACACACCAACCTGACCAAGTTTCAGTCCATTTCTTCATGCCTTTACCCCACGTCATCGACTGGCCACCTCACGGTCCGGCCTCACTAGATGCAAATGCAACTTGGATTGCAGACCGAGGAAGCCGGTCAACGGGCATACGGAGGACATGATCTAGATAGGGTAAGTGGTTGAGCTTAGCAAGCACTCGAGTAAGGCATCAAAAGGCTTTTTGCCAAAAATCAACTGGCAGACCTCATCGTTTATCACCCGGTGTTCGTACCAGACGTGCAATACTTTGCAGGCAACGGCGGTCTAACAGCTAAGCGTTTAATGTCTTCGTTGCTAACTGGCCTTTTCTCTTATTCGTACAATAGCACCGGTATTATCACTGCGTTCTACACTCTACCTTTCACTGATAGGCTAGTGCCCCGTCGTCTCCACAGACGGTTGGGTCTATGGAAAACCACACAGGCCTTGCTGATACGCGAAGTAATCTCCTCAGTAATGTGATTACCAGTGGGGACAAAGTAAGTGAGCCGATTCACTACTTCCAGTGGCTGGTCTGTGATAGCTCAAAACGTTGGCGTATCGCTCCATTCCTGCACCAGTACTTTGCACTTTGAAGGTTAGATTCACATGCAAAGTGCGCAGCGCTACGCGTCAGTCTATCCGGTAGTGTTTGCATAGCCAAGGTGTCAGACCCGATGAGAGCTATGTCGGCCACATACCTCAGGTTTGTCAGTAGATCACCTGTTAGAACTTCTACTCCGGTAAAGTCTGAAAAAACCGAGACATTCGTGATCATTTCGATCACAAAGTTGTAGACGAAAGCAGATATAGAACAATCCTGGCGAACCCCACTTGTCGTGGGGAACTCAGAAGACAGTTTCCCATAGACCCTTACCAGGCCTCGGGAATCACGGTAGAATGGAAAGGAGTTGAACTGACGCCCTTCATGGCTAAGTAGTGCCACAGTCTGGCGTGGTCAGCAGAGTCGAAAGCGACTTTCAAGTCAGGGTCGGTCGTCTGTATGTGTGTCTCTGCTCTAAATCTTGCCGATATATAAATATGTGGTTGATTTAAACACGATCAGGGCGGAAGCCGGCCTGGATTACAATGTTTCGCTTCTCGCAGGGACCAGTAAGTCATCGAAAAATTATACGAGTGAGAAGTTTGCAGGCAGTGGAAATGAAGCTAGTATCCCTGTGGTTTTCGCACAAAGTGCGCTGGCCATTCTTGGGGATGAACACGACAGTTGACAGCCGCCAGTCTGAAGTCACTAATTCAGTGTCCCAAATATTGTTACATAGAAAAGCAAATCCAGTCCACAAAGTGTCAGCTTCATCTTTCAGTAAACGTGGAGGAAGGTTGTCGAGTCTAGGAGCCTTGTTTCGTTTCAACACAACAAGCTCATGTCGAATCTCTTTCGGAGTGGGAGGTGTGACATCACCCTCCCACGTCTGCTCAGTTGATTCAACAAACGGCAGCGTTGCAACAGGTCTGCTGAACTACTCTTCAGAATGTCCCACTCAACGGGCCAGTCGGCTCGGTTTAGAATGAATCATCTATCTATCTTTCTCCGCTATCATCTCTTTAACTGACAGCTTTCTCAGATCCGGGTTCTGGATGATCTGAACTAGCACCAGCTTTCTCCATCCAACCAACGTTTCCGATTAGTTCGACGACTCCTTGTCAGTCATCGTTTCAGGGTGTTACCAAAGCGCAGAACCTCAGTACCAAGCGGGACCTGTTTCCGTGCTTCTATCGATACCTCATAGATCAATTAGCTCTTAAGACGTCCCAAGTTGGGCATGTGGCCTGCGTCATAGGCATTCATCAAGGCACATCTAAGACGATTGCAGTCAGCATTTGGCTTACCAACCTCATTCATCACTGGCAATTGATGGGCTATTTCGTCATAATATTGTTAAACTGTAGACTGCTAATTCAAAGTTTTCTGTTGCTGGAAGAGTAAGTACAGGGCGTGCGCTCATTAGAGCATGGTCAGGCACGTGCACCAAATTGACTGACAGCCTTGGACTGATGTGCGCCATCTGTGGTTGATGGCAATATGGTTAGTGTGCGTCCAGGTCATTGAGAAATTCAGTGGACACTAAGTGACGTGAGGTGAACGTTTGTGCTGAAAAACAGTGCTGGTGCTACTAAGATTGTGGTCGGTACATAGGTGCTGGAATTGATCACCATTCTCTGTTCGGTGTCCATCGACCCCGGAGCGTTGTTGCTCAGGATGAAACGTTCAAGCTTATAAATCGTTTGCAACAAAATTGCCAAGCTCAGCTAACAGTTTGTATAACAGCGGATTACTTTTTTCGCTATTGTGCTACAATCTGAAGATTCCATTTGTTGCTTGCGAATGTCTGAGTTGGTTCAATCATGTCTTTATCATATTTATTCTGCAGCCCACCCCGGTCCACGTGGTCTGACCGGTATTGCGTCGACTGCGCCAGCCGAAGTTCACCTTTCCATTGCTGTTCCAGTGAGCACTGTACCCCGTTTTTCCACTGATTCTGAACTGCATTTACCACCTCAGGATTTGTCGATTGTACGACGAGGCCTGTTGTGCTTGAAACAGCTTCAATGCATCACTCTTGCTTTGCAAAATTGGCAACTGCTTGCCTCTTTCTACGTCCGTCGCGATCAGACGGAAACTGATGGTTCGGTCAATGTCGATGAAAGCGAATTCTCAACATCCTATCGTCGTATTGGCGCATTGTTGGCCAGCTTCATCAAGGAGCTTACGAAACAACATATGTGAGTTGCTTTTTGTCCCTCAGCAGAAACCATCTTACAAGCTATTCTTTTCCTTTTCGTATCTTTGATTGTAAGGACGCGCTACGTTAAGCTGACATCCATTTTCATTTCTTCAACTTATTCGGGTTTCCTGATTGGTTTTCTTACCCTCAAGTAAACTATCCGCTTCATCTATTTTCTGCCCCGCAGAGCTCGTTGGCTTTTGATCAAAAAATCGACAAATGCCACCTCCTCCCAGCAGTATACGCCTTACTGCGAACTACCCTCAACAGCGTCCACGTATCCGCTACCCAGAAGCCACTACACTCCCGCCTCTACCATGGACAAGCTCTGTCAACTTTCCCAAATAGATACGAAGCAGATCTTGCTTTTGCAAAGATTTTCCTCCTGCGTTCTCGACCTGGCTGCTTTGGTCGCTTCCTGCACTCAGCGAGCAGCGTCGATCTGTCCAATAAACACGACGTATGCGTTTCTTTCCAAACTTTTCCATTTTACGATGTATTATCATGGATTCCTTTACATCATATCTGACCCCTTCTGCAGCTCTTTGCAAACTGAAGCAGAATGTGCTTTTCTTCTACCGGAGCATGAAGTGCGCAGAATTGTACCTTTGGTGCAAGAGCATCAGACTTTATGAGAATAAGGTTGGAATCTACATTATGGCGTTTTGATTGGATTTTCTGGTGCCTAAAGCTTTCCGGCCTGGAAAATATTTTCGCGACGTAGTTATTACCGTTTTTTTGATGATGGTTACTTCGAAGAATGAACATGCTAAACACATCTTCCTCGGAAATGCGATATGCACGAGTCAAGGAACCTCATCGGTGCATGTGGCATTATCAACAGCCTTTTAACCTCTCCGAAGTGATTTTCAAACTCTCTTACACCGTTTGGGCTGGTGTCACCAACTTACGTAGCTTCACTGGCACGAATGTTGCTTTCAAAACCGCGCCGTTCTCATAGCTGGCTGTTCGGAACAGACGAAAGTTATTTGCCATATGAGACACCACAGTTCAACTTAGTTGTATACCTTTCCGATGAATTTATCCACGATTCTCCATCATGTCTATACTCGGTAGGTTAGTGGCTCTGCCCCATCACACGGCGCAAATTCGCGTAGTCACCACGCAACCTCCGAACTACCTTGATTCGGCGGACACAGACCTGGAACGCGTAAAACGTATATCAACGTGAGAGTTCCAAATCAGTTCGGTTTGTTGCTTTTAAAGGTCATCGTTAGTTAACGTAGTCACCGCCACAATTACTACCTTAGTGTCTCCCAATAGCACATGGATCATTGGTTTGGCCATCACAACTTCATACTTGCTATGGTACACAGTCCCCTACCAATTTGTAGCTACTTTTGATGAAAATAGGCCGTCTTACACTGCATACAATGTGCACACTATTCGCATCACTTGTAGCGATATACATCTATCCTTTTCACTGTGCTTTGGAACTATGGAATCAATCGCTATGAAAGTGAGATGCATCCAGTCCTCTGGGTGGATGTACTTTTTTGACAACCTTGCAGTTTGTTTGCAGGTTTTGTTGTATTGCTGCACTCTATCAGCTATCTGAACCCACCCTGCTAGTCTGCATGCTCTAATCTTTCGTGCAGCATAGGCCAATTTTGCACTGCGATCTGTATGTCTTGTAAAAAAGGTGTTTAGCACTCACACATTTTGTTTCGAGATCCAGTAGGGACATTTGTGTGTTTTGTTAACACAACATATCTAGATGCATGACGACGATCACAGTTCTTCATCTTCTTTTCAGATCACATTCTCCCATATTCCATTTGTCTTTGGTGTTCTGTCTCATTTTGACATCCACGGGGATGAAGCTTCCGCATGTCACCCACACTGTTGACGGGTTCAATTCGTTCCATTCCACTCCACTTGTCGGATACACACCGGTGTATTCCGCCTCTCTGCTGGCCTTGGTCCGGTTGCTACGCTGCATGGTTTCTTCGGCCCATTGGAATGTGGGACATGAGACTGGTGCCTGGTGGGCTGCACATCTTACCGAGTCTGATGGGGATCCGGGCCCTGGTAAGCTGCTCTTATCCTGCATCAGTTGCTTTACTATCTGGTTAATGAATCAGTGGTCAGTATCTCACGCATTACGTTTGCCTGTCGTCCACTGTCCCGATGGGGACCGCACCAATACCCGAACGATTATCGATTACGCATGACCTCCACACTCACTAAGCTACTGTGTGTGTCCACGAACTCGAAACTTGTTAGTCGACCTCCTAGGGATAATTTAACCCATAGGAACCAGAGCTAGCTTTCCCTAACATTTCACGCAGTTCGCGTCTATTTTGTCGCTATTTCAATGTAAAACGCAACTTCCCCAGCGCACCACTCGAACTGGACAATCCATCAAATGAGCGTGATTAACTAAACCAAGGTTAGCATTCGGGCAAAGGAAGTCGACCAGACCAAACCGTTTGCGAGGCACATCTCCACCACTTGACTACTTGTAACTGCATGACCCATAGTGCTTCGGCGAAGGTGAAACTGGATCCGGCCTTCGCTTTCCACCGAACCAGTTAGCCATCGTAGGATGGTGCAAATGAATTTCAAATGGACTGAAATTAATGCTTCGCCGAATGTCACATAGCCAGCATTATTTGGCTTCTTTCAAGGTCAGCGACCAGTGTCGACAGCCTGCACTCCGAAAGTACCTGATGCACAACTTCCCGTTAAAGTTGTCGACAAGATCAATCACCAAAACTCCTCACCGTCTCTCAGCACTTTGTTCCGCTTCATTAGTGTCAGTTCGTTTCGGATCATTCGGAGGTGGATTACGGGTCTGCCTTCTAATCCGGATATCTGCTTGGATGCGGGCGACCTCGCGGTATACCCAACACACATCTCGACGAGTGGTGGTCGCGTGGCAGCGAAATGTTCTCATGTGTACTGCTGACGCCTTTTCTCAAAGATGGAATGCAACCCAGTCGCCTTCCAAGTGGATTCTGGCAATTCGGGAAGCCGCGTTGACGCAACTGACCCAGGAAACTACTTTTCACAACGTCGCGGCCACCTTGGAGATGTGTGGGTTCTGAGACTCGCTCAACCATCCGTTTTTCTCTTATACCGTATCGTTCAGTAGATTTTTCGACGAGCAAGAATGATCACGATCAGCAATTTCAAAATGCTAATTAACCGAATTGTTCACATCGGCTAAACTACCAGGCACGCTAAAGGGGGGATCAGGTTCTGTACGATGTATCAACTTTCTCCTTTATTAGAAACCCTAAGACACACGTGATTAGAGTTGTATGGATCACTCTCCGTATCATTTCTCGTATCGCTTTTGTCGATACCCAACTCTGCAGAGGAACACGTTTCATGTATCAGCATGTTCTGTTTGTACACGCACACTTTACAATTTAATTGCTTACTTGCTTGTTTAATTAAGTATTTGCTCATTTATTTATTTATTTATTTATTTTGTCATTTTTCCTTCTAAGTCGCTTCACCCGTTTGACCCCATCCGCTCTATCCTCGAGCCAGTGTATCGCCACCTCATCGCTTTTGTTTGGTTAGCATCCGAAATGGCACAGCCTCAATCACTATGGTCGGATGGGTGCCACACACGCGCTGTTTCCATCCCGAGTTGCGACCGTTATCAATCTTACCGCCCTTTTCTTATGCCCATTGTCTAATAGAGCAGACAGCTGAATAATGTTTCTGGGATTCGCTTAGTTCATTTATTTCCTTTTAATGTTCATACTCATTGATCTTTACGTTAGTGTGACTTAGTTTACTTGCAGCCTTAAGAAAGTTGCCGGTGTCTTACAGTGGCGGCGGAATATTTTCCTACTTCATTTGTTTTGATGAATCTCATGAGCTTGGACACTTAAGTCGATCTATCCTTGCCACTTACTGCGCCACCTTGATGTCATTAGTCACTTGTCGTTGTTGTCCAGTTCGAGACCAGCACTCTATTCACTTTATCACATTTTCTCCCGATGTCAAACACACAACCCTACTTAATTGCGTTTCAAATATTTCTCTTAATCGAACTACTCTCGTAGATCATCTGCTGGATTGCTTGCGCTCTATTCTTGGATCCAAGATGAATTGTCGTCTTTTGGCTGTCGTCAGTTGGATCCGGAGCGCCGCTGATCAAATCACATCTCTTTCTGTATCGCATGAATCTAACGAAACAAATTCGAGCGATCCGTTTGGTTTGAGTCATGGAGAGAAACGGAATGTTCAGATGATAGAACTTCTTGACGAAGTATGCCCTTATCTTCCCATCACTTTCAATCCTCACTGGGTTTATATCACCGCTCAATCTTGTTATTCGCTTCATCTTAATGTTTTCTTGTCTCTCCTATGATAGCTTCAAGCATATTTAGAACATTTTCCTTTGATTTTGTCCTTTTTTGCGGTATTTTACGTAGAAAACTAGCAGGAGCTCGTGTTTTTTCAAAAATGAGAAATCTTTCTTTAGCCTGGAACAGTTGCGAATCAAAACATTTTTGGTCGTTTGGCGCTCCACTTGTTTTCATCCGCACGATTAGTACCCAACTATCTGGTGTTTGTCGTTTACTCTTCGTATCAGACTTTGGTTCTTACAATACCACTAGGCGCCTGCTCCTCTTCATCGTGGTCACACATTTCCTCGACCATCGGCACATACGTGACCAGCAGTGTTCTACACCATAGAACAATAAATCGGCGACAACGAGTCGGCTGATAAGTATCCAACAAGGATAAGGCGGTCTAACTCAGTTCACATTCGCACTGGACAAATATGCAGTGTCAAGGCCTCCTTACCTCGGGAATCTCGTATGATTATAAACTTGGTATCGCTTGAAGATAGGGCGACGTGACAGCTTTCTTGAAGCTTACATTATCAGATGGCAACGATAACCTTACCTCCAGTTTCTCGCCCTTGAGAGTCGGACGGTTAGTGTTAACAGTTTTTCAACAGCACATTATACCTTTGGTGTGCAGGGTACATAACGACTTATGGGACCGCTTCAGAATGGTACATGCCACATCGCGATTTCTAGGCTGCCAAACTACCCCATCCGTGTAATTCGGATCAACTGAGCAAGATCTTGAAGTCCGCATCACGGGACTCCACATAGAATCACTTCCTGGATGCACCGCATAAGACGACCCTTTTGAGGCCGCGCGACGACCTTTGTAGGATGAATTTGCGTTTCCCGTCGTACATGGGCTGTGATTCTTTTGTGTTGGCGCTATTAGAATGATCAGCCCTAATTCCTTTGGCTTTCGAGCCTGTCCATAAAGCAGCAGGAATTCGGCAACGGTTTACACTGCGATCTTCCATCGCACAAATAAGGGTGACGCCGTTTTCAATCCCCAGCTTAAAAATTCATGAATCTGTTTTCTGGCTTCTAGCCATCATCATCATCATCAACAGCAGTACATCAGCCATTTGAACTGATGCTTCGCTGCCATACAACCATGAGGACCTATGAAATAAAGAATAAGAGGGAGAGAAGGGGGACTTACCTGAAAACCTTAATGCCCTAAGCAAACATTCAGGGTCAAGGCGCCTATACCTTGTGTTAACAACATACCGTCACAAACAGCTGGCTATCGTGCAAAGATAAGGCGGCATCGGCGAGACAGCTTTCTTGCGGCTTTCACTGCCACGCGTCATAATTAGCCATTACCCCGCAGATAACTCAGCACCAAACACACTTTAAACAGACAATCCGATTAGGAGACGGTAGCAGACGCGCCACTGGTGTCGGTTGCGAGCCATGTCCTGCAAAGTCTCGAGCCAAGCACAAGGTGAGTCACGTGGACTCCAACCCGGAAGACGAGACGGACCAACGGCATCCAGTTTGGTCGTCAGTGACTTCATTTCCCGCTGCCAAGTCAACATCTGTCCACCTCGAGCCTTACGCCATCCCACACCTGGTAGACTGAACAAGACCCTCCTAGGTAAGCGGTGACCAGGCATGCGTAGCACGTGCCCGAGCCAACGTAACTTATTCAGTGCTATCTGTTGTTCTAGGGAGCTAGCATGATCATCACCCCCTAGTACTCGCCTACGCACATCATCGTTGCGGACACGTTGGTGCCATCCGACACCAGCAATGCTTCGCAAACAACGATGATCAAAGACTTGAAGGCGCCTCAGATCTTCAGACCGAAGGGGCCAAGTCTCACTACCATAGAGCAGAACGGCCCTCACTGTGGCCTTGTATACACGGCCTTTCAGACGGAGGGAAACTCCCTTCTGTCGCCAAAGATGACGCAGGTTCAAGAAGGCAGCTCTGGCCTTTGCAATGCGTGAGCTAACGTCAGTTTCTATGCGCCCATCATTGCTGATGCAGCTGCCAAGATAAGTGAATTGATCACCACCATCGCCATCGATCATTCATGTATGAGCAGCTCTCAAATTAACCGAATGTACTGTGTACAGTGCGACTCAATAAATAGGGACGGTACACATATCCAACAACTCGGGTTTTCGTTCAATTCCGCTGACTCGACCAGGTTGCTTGACATAGAGATCGCACGCCTTGATCCCTTACAATATATGATAACTGGTCCGGGGCATTGGGCTGAAGCACTTTTTGTGTCCTTGCGTTCAATAAAGGCACTGCAATTGAGCGATGGGGACCGTGCTTCTTCAGTCGAAGATCTCGAAACAAAACTATGTGACTGGTATCTCAAAATGTACCAAAGAGGAATCATTATCAGTTGTGGCAGGTGGTTTCCCGCAGCTCGATGAGTTGGGGCAAACGGCTTCGGCTGATTTTCCCAGTGTCTACGGTTCTGGTCATAGTGCTGTCCTCTTCTGTTGACAATTGTTAGCAAGTACAGAACCGGTCGGGGAGCGAAGTGTCGCGATCCAGCGACGTATAACATTCAGATCTCCCCGTTTATCCATTTGCTTTATCTTCGAGTAACAAGCGAGACTTTGGTCTTTTTCTGCCCATTCTCATGTATCTGCCTCTCCATGCTTACGTTTGGTGGTGGTGTACAAGTGGGGCTACTCGTTTGCTTTTTCCGGGCTGTATCATTTCACTTGATGGCACGCGCCATTTGGAATCCTGCTCACAAGGAGTCGCTTTCTCTGCCCCATTTTATCTCATTTTTTCACTCGTCGTTAATAATTTTTTCTTTCTATAGGCACACGAAACACTGAAGTTGGATCAAGCTCATCTCAGTGTTCGGCTCATAACTACAAACTAAAATTGGACTCTGTTTGGTTGTACACGACTCTGGTTTATACACGATATTCTTCAGTTTCTCCTTAGAAACCCCTCAAGGAATTTACATTATCTAAGTACCGCCCCAGAGCGTCCATAAAACTGTGATGCCATACTCTTGTCTTTGAGGGAAGATGCAATCGTGGTGTGGAGCCTTCTGTCTCTTTTATATCGCTTAAAAGTCTGTAAACCCAAGTCTCTTATTTCCCTAACTGACCCTCAGGACTTCTGATAATCGCTTACCACATGTTCAAGTTGGTGGACGAGCTTTCTGTTTGGTTAAGTTGATTTTCTCCAGGTCTCGAAGCGTTTAATTTATCAGTTCGTCTAGTTTTCTCACGACTAGATTCGCAGGTTCAGCTCGTTGTCGGTTTGTTGGTGTCACCTGTCAGAAATAAGAACTTCACTTGGTGATCTGATGGAAACGCCCCATGCTTGAGCGGAGCCTAGACTGATTGTCCCCAGAAGAGAATTAATAGACACATACTTTCCATTTCTGCTGCTTATTCTTTGTCTTTTTCCACACTTTCATACCCTCATGTTTCTTTAAAGGGAGACCAAATGTTCATGTGCTCGGGGTCTACTGTACTAACTCGCGGCATAGTTTTAAGAGATCTATGCGATTGGCATATCTTTTCTAACTTTGGTGACCTCTTTATGCGCAACTCATGGTAGTTATATTTTCTTCCAGTTCAGTGCGTTCGTTGCGTCTCTGGCTATTCGCGATGATGTCACTTGGCCGGATTCCTGCCCTTGTAAAGCTGAAGTAAGTGGATGTTACCTGGCTAATTATTCGCGATTATCATTTCATTAAGCCTTCTGCAATCAATCTAGTCAATCAACGGTAATTCGATCTACTCAGTTGTATTAGCTTACTAAAATCTAAAATTATTTAAAAGCGATTGGAGAACGAGACAATGAGAAGAGAAAGTCAGTTCAAAACGAATGTACACTTTTTCAATCGACAGATGGACGGGACAAATCACAGCCAGTGCATCATCCGCTTGAGCACCGCTGGTTATTTCACTACACTGCATCTCATGCGTTTCCATCCATTAGTGTGGTGGTTCTCCAAGTCCCCAATCCACACGGGCAACATGCACCGACCTGTTCTAGTATTTCACTCAGTACCAGGGTTGCTCGTACAAATCGTCTCGAGTACCTTTTTAATGACGCAACGGGTGGGGTCCAAATCGATCCGCTTACCTCGTTCGTCAATGACAGCTGATGCTGTGATTACAGTCAATATTGCATTTTCGTGTATTTTGGGTACGATTGCAGAGCAAGTAGCTTCGAAATCGCACATTTCGCAGAGACCACAGGAGTGAGCATTATGAGGGGGCACTCGATACCTGTCTCAAACCGACGAATAATTCTGAACCGAGATGCGCTTTCCTTAGTTGAAGGTAACTGGGTTAGGTCCATAGCACTCTGTTCCTAGGGTGTCATGTTGGTCGCACTGAACAGCTGGGTTGCGAATACGAAACTAGCGGTCGGCTCACACCAGATGAAAGCAGTAATCATCAGCACGACGCCCATCGACCGCTAGGCGTCGCCCGGGTGTATCTACGGTTTCCACTTTAGCAACTGGCTTACTCTTTCATGAACCTCTCAACGTTCAGGAGATCTGTACTTTTGGCCATCTTTAACATGTTCCGAAGTGGAGTCGACGCTTATGCGAAGCCGAAAAAACTGTTTGTTTGTGTCTGTAGGGCCTACAACTTCGCGTGTCACACTTGCAGCCGTTCACTGTGGCTTATTTCAGGTGAGAGGCCCTTGTGTACCCACTGAGACTAATTCTTATCGGCATCACCGGAGATGAACTGCGTGTCATCCTCCACTACCACTTGAGCCTGTTAGTCAATGGCTGGTAGGATGCAAATCCGCAATAATTCACTTGCAGTTTGCGTTTGTCTCAGATGTGTTGTTCTTGCTTATCGAAAAACATGAAAAACCGTTTCCAACTCTCTCAATACTTCGCACCATTGTCGGCGATGAGTAACGTTTTCGATCCTGACCTTGCGCTCGTGCCTGCCCGCCAACGCACACTTGCGGCCTCATTAAGTTGATCAGCTCAGAATCGGTTTGCTCTTCAGTTATATTCACAAATTGCAAGGCATTAATATTTGTCTGGATTGTGACTTCATCCATCATTGAGGAACAAAACGGACGAACCGAGTACTGCTCGGATCTGACTTTAATGCCAAGTGTAAAAGCACTTAAAGTCGCCTGTCTTTCCACCACTTGGTCCTTGAACAACAGTTAGATGTCTGAAACTTCGATTAGTCTTATTGACACACGCGGGATCGTTTTGTCGGGATATCAGTCCTTGATACTCTGAAAATGATCTCTGACTGTTCCTCTAATGGTCGATCATGCGATGGAGAAGGCTAACATCATCATCCGACCTTTGGGCCCAACAAAATTTGCAGTGAGTGAAATAACAGTTTAAAAGATGAGCAACTGATTCACAGTCACTTCGACTGAGCTGAGCATTTTGAAGATCCATTCTTCCTGCTCACTGCATCAGGTTTACTAGTTTGCTCACCTGATCCTACTTGGGACGTTGACATAACGACTCACCATCAATGACATCTAGTCGAGCTAGCTTTACGGAAGCCATTTTGAATCACTCGTGTGAATGGATTACGACGCGCAATCACAGTGTGAACCGCGATTCGCATTGAAGTGAGCCTTGGTCTCTTCGATCACTTGGTTGTTTTGTATACTCTACTTTATAACCTTGAACGGGTTGTGGATTATTGTTGATTCCTGATAAGGTTTGTTTCAACTTGCCCACAGCGTTGCTCATCTTTAGGCATGCCTAACACGGATACGAGAAGCCGCTGAAGCTATAGCAGTCCAGTTGTACGAACCAAAGTTGAGCACTCAAAAGCGATTTGTTCAAGCCTTACAACTGCCCTGGCCCGATTGAGTAGTGATTTTTACTCAGTTGGATCGTGTGAAGACTCCAACAATGACCTGATTATTGGCGATAGTTGACCTCTTGTAAACTGATTTTACCCCGTTTCAACGACTCAGTAATCTGCCTAATCGATGTAAATGATATATAATTGAACTTTGACTTTATTTTCCCTTTGCATCACATTATTTGTGCCAGATATCGATTTGCTTGGTACTTGCCGTTGTCTAATACTCCGTATTCGCACCTTGTGTGCTTACGGTTGTTAATACAATTATTCTTATCCATTTGACAATTTCTTCTTTAACATTCTTGTTCCATATTCCAATGGACATTGCTGCTTCACTGTTGCCTTCGCTGGTCCCGTTTTGGGCCAACAGTGCCTGTCGACTTTTTCTGTTTGTATGCATAAATAGTTTCTAGATCCCTTCTGCAAGTCGTTTCTCCAAAGGATTATCTGCTATCCATGTCTTTCCATCAGGTCTATGCCGCTCTGGTGAATATGGCTACGATCCCCTTGGAGACACTACTCACTATTCCATCAACTTTGAATCTGGAATCTGATCCGTACTCCTCAAGGGAAACACGTCACCTACGGTACATTGAATCGCGCTGCGTCGCGGCCCTCGGCCAGTTAACACGTGCCCTCATCGCGCTACTGTGGCGCCATGGTGACACCTGCTTTCAAACGCATACGGACAGTTTGCCTTCCTATTTTTGGCTCATTTCTAGTCTCTCCGGTTGGATGAGGCAGTCTAGAGTTCTGCTACAAACAGACTCCCAGGCGACTCCATCCGTCACCATCAGATTGCGCGAGACCACTTTGCTTCCCGAATTGGTCGAAGAATTGCACGACTTTGACAGCGGTACCGAGACTAACACCAAACCCACTTGAGTCCGTTCTTTGCCTCCCCAGTGTGATATTCCTCCTCCATTTTGAACTAGTTGGCGTCGTGTAAATAGATGTTTTTACTTGTTTTGCAAGCATTTGCCGAGATTTCCAGCCCTCATATTTTCAATTGTTGGCTTTTGTTTAGTGCTCCACTCTTGGTTCATCGCCTTGTTTCTCAGCTATAAGTTACGTTTTGTACAGACTCATTTTCCCTGACCTCTTGTACATCGTGCTCACAGACGTGTTGCACTGTGGAATACCTGTATTTTTTATAGCTTAAGCACGTGCTTTGTTCTGCGAAAACTCTTCTATATCAATTGTGGTTTTCTCTTGCTTGTTTCGCTTGGTACCGGCCCGTGGCCTAAAGGATCACAAGACCATCTTGTAATCTGCAGGTCCTGGGTTCGAGCCTGCCCAGGGGACCGGGCGACCATCGCAGTATCCATAGCCCACGCGCGACTCGTGGTGGTTGTGTGGCAGCGAAGCGTCGGTACTCCGTACCGACGTACTGCTGTTGCCTTTTTTGTTTTGCTTGATGATCGCTGCTCGTTCGAAGCAAACTTATCCTTGGAACAGTTTCACCCTAACGTTTTTTTCTGTACTTTTTAGTAAATCTCGAAACAGCAATTGAATGGACATCAAAGTAACACCGCGCGAGAGCACTGGAGAAGTAAATGGCGTCTCTGAGAATTCCTCTGTGAGGTGAATTTTGTCATTTTGTGTGCCACATCGCTCATGTAGCTGCTTTTTAACGCGTCCGGGTGTTAAGTTTATCGCTCGGAGCCGCGAATCGATGTCTCACATTACTACATGCCGCCTGTTTGCTGTTACATTTGGGGTAATAACCGATTGATCCATGCGATGATTAGTATTCAATTCAATTCATTTGTTTAGCTTATTGAATCAATTATCATCTGAATGCTCTGAGATGCGTCGTCTCTACTCGCCTCCTCATGTTATCTGTGGTTAGCAATACCCGTGCAACCATGAAAAACAAACAAATCTGAAATGTATCTGAACTTACTCAAGAAAACACTGCGTCAGTTATTTTTGACAAGAAATCTACTTCAAGAACACCGCTAACTTCCTGGGTGCGTTGTCTTTTGGAATCCTTAACCCCTAATGGGGCCGATCCTTAAGCCTCTATCATGGACGACTTTCATCGCTATTCATCATCAGCCTTTCAACATGGCTCGTCGCTCTTTGACTGGTAGATCTGCTACTAATGACTCCATTACCGGAGAGTCTAATGCCACTTCCGATGTGTAAACCGCTTGACCACTCGGCGTGAGAACTGTTGACTTGGTAGCTCAGTCCCGCAACGACGCGTTGTACCACATTGATGCGAAACGCACCTTGTATTGTGGCTGTGTAATTCTTTGAAAAGCCGCAGAATGTTTCTCTTTCACACCATCCTTAATGGGGCTATTGCCTCAGCAAGGCTTAAGTGGGGATTGGTGTTGAGGTGTCGACCGGTAGTGCACTTGTGTCCAGCCAAGCGGCTCCTTATTATCCATCTAAGCTTATACTACTCAGGATGGCTATGCATCGATTTCAACTGATTTGTTCATACGCCCTAATCTATTAGAAAATATTCATGGCTTTGCTGTTCTCTCATCTACTTAACTGCGTTAGATGTCACGGGTAAGAGTTACTTGCTGAGCAACTTCAAATCCTCACAACACCTGTGCATCGACATCGCACTTACTGCTCCGCGACGATTTAAATTGCTTGTTAATCTGTTCTCATGTATGTTTGTGTCTATGACGGTTTCACATTTCGCACGCTCTGTGTAGGCCTACATCGGTATTTGGCCCATGATAACCAGTTTCAAAACTTCCATTCTCGTTGATCTCTCGTTTTCGTAAACTTTTTTCTCCCACAGCAGGTCACTCGCACATTCGTCCACTTTCAGGCGGGAGTTGGCCTGTGCTCTCCATGACATTGGCGTCATCAAGTTTGGAGAATTTCGTCTTAAGTACGGTATATTATCTCCGGTTTACGTTGATCTACGTTTGGTTGTTTCAGTTCCTCCATTGTTAGTAAGTTGCCATTTATTTATTTGAGAGCAATATCGGTCAAGTTTGCTCCATTGACCTGCTCGCGTTTGCAATATCCCCATTCATATTTGTATCCCGCAACTTGGGTTTGACTAAGTCCAGCTTATATCCACTCTTTGTGCTTCATAATGAAAAAAACAAACTAGTAACCGTAGTCGTTGTCATTTTTGTACGATAGGTCCTAATCGCATTACTCCTTGGTTCCATTTCTTCATGTTCTCATTGGATGTGATCTGCGTGGATAAAGTTGTGTGATAAGACGTACCATTCTGGGTCGGTCTAAAGGTATGCATGTTCCCTGCCTCGTAACTCTGGATCTATGTGTACCTATCTACTGTTTCGAGATATTGCTTCCTTATCTCTCCGTTATATTTCCCACCATACCAATTCTACTCTCCCAATTGCTTTCACCACTGTGCACAGATGCAGCTGGCTAAGGCAGTTTCGTCCATGCTTTCCTGCGACTCCAAGTTCACCGATGACCTCATTTGCGGAGTGCCCTACTCCGCGTTGCCGATTGCCACCGTGAGTCGGCATTGCTCTTATTTTTCTTTGCTGCGCTTGTCTTCGAACAATTTGTCCTCGTTTATTGTTAACGATTATCTATACTAACGCGGGCTGGTAGCCCACCCAGCAGCGCACTCTTACATTAAAAAGATCTGCATCCTCCTCTGAATATTCTGCGACGTGGTCTGGCACGCCGATGTGCTTGATTCATAAATTCCGTTTCCACACCTCATATTCGTCCTGCTTTAATTTCGTCGGAGGTGTCAGGGCCACAGCATTGCTTGCTCAGAACTGATTGCTCTTCATTACACTGCTCCACTTGGGTTGCTCACCTAACCTGTACTCTAATCGGATGAGTAATGTCAAATTTGGACAAGCAACTAGCGTACCACTCGGAAGTGACATTTAACTGCTCTGTAGCTTCAAGCGTCGAACATGGCACCAGAGGCTGTGCTGGGCTTCGGTCCTGAAAGTACTCTAAAACTATCACTATACATCGTTTACAATAAGCCGGAGAACGGGTGACCCAGTGATGTGAGGGCTGATTCAAGCTTAGGCACCTTTTATTTCGCATTTCCCTGCTTAAGTCGCTCGCCATTAATATTCCTTTGCATGACAGTCGAGTATTTAAGGGGATTTTAAGCCCTACTTTTATCGGTACAATTGTGCAAGTCTCTGGTTAACGGTTGGGAGATAGGGCAAAACCGCACTGCGTTCCTTTAAGTTAGCATATTTGGGGTTTGCGCCGAATCTTCTCTCGAGCACGTTCGATGTGGTAGCTATGTAGGCTCATGTGAGTGTGTAAGCTCATCGGAGGCACACGAACGAGTACCGTGCAATATTGTCTGCAACAATGTACTGAGATATACCATCACTTAGACCGGTTACAGGTCACTTCAGTTGAATGCGACAACCGGTAACCTACTGTCACCAGTTAGTTGTTTGATCGCCATATTGCTACGTTTTGAACACGATTTGGCATATCGTTTGCTCACCTTAGGTTAGTACATTCGCACGGATGAAATGATTTCCGCCTCGCTTCGAAGTACTAATGGAGATGAACATGATTGTTTGAAACCGAAATGCCAAAGCCGTCTGGGTATTACTGCAACACGTGGATCCTTTTCATTCCACATTTCTGCGCCATATGTAGTATCGGACACTGAAGCGAATAAAGTGATATTTGGCAAGGCACTAGTTTATACCGCGGCTTGAAACTCTTTCTCACTGTAGACCGCTTCGAGTGGGTTTTTCACGCATTTTCCTACCGTCTTACTCATTTTGGATACCACCGCTTAAGTTGTTTACCTCTTTTATTTGTGGCTCCTACGGCCACATTCGCTTTTGGTTCCGCAAATGATAACCCTCCTTCATCGTCTGCTTAAGCTGTCTGCATGTTTCCTCACCAGTGTGTATCAACGTTGACTTCCATCCCACTGATAATCTGCCGCAAGGAGACGAAGTCGTACGGCACGAGGCAAGTTATCGAGGGCATTTGGGAAATGGGCCAAAAGTGTGTAATTATCGAAGACGTGGTCACATCAGGCTGCAGCGTCGCCTCAGTGGCTAAGGTGAGTGTGTCGCCTTTTCATTTGTCGCGCAGTTTGTTCTTCCATGGCTATCCTCATCAATTCCTGAACCTTCTGTCTTATCTCTTGAAGTCTTGTGTGGACTTTCCCCGTCATTTCACCATAAATTTGCGTGTGATGATTTGTCTTCTTCGGTATTCACTGAATCCTCTAGTTCAGCTGTACAGACAGATGCATGCTCAACTCATAATTGGTTAGGTTTTCTGGTTCTACTTGACATCTTGCAAACATTTCATATCTCATATCTACTGACAGGTGAACATTCACTGGCGTATCGTCTTAGGTATTAGTAGTGCACAGCGGGAACCGGATTTGGAAAATATTTCGCAACAGCGGTCAGGAAGTGTTTCGATGTTGCAACCCACACCATCAATCCAATAAGTTCATGGTCAAACGTCTGCTTTTCATTCATGCTAGATAGACCTGGATGCAGCGCTAACCACCGTTTTTCACTCCACGGAAACTGGTGTGTACTTCGTAGTTGTCGACTAGGATTAGTAATGTGCACTTAATGGCACACAAATCTTTATCAACAATAAGCAATATATGTACTGCTTCTGGGGCCCATTGGTCAAGATAAGTTCTTGTGAATGCATACGAAGTTTTCCCCCAGAAGAGTTGCACGTATGATTTACTGTTGCTGACCCTTTTTAAAACAAAACTCTTTTCCGTACCCGTGTTCTTTGCACTATCTCTCGTGGAAAAGCTCACCGTCGAAATTTCCCTCTTCTTCAATGCCCTTTACTGTGGCTGTCCTATGGAGGCCGCAGTGACTACGCGGTGTATAAACGCAGAGGCATGTTTGCAGCCGTTTGAAAACGAGTATACACAAGCATTTCGAAGAGCAGCTTGCAATTGCAGCAAAGACCGCCCCGGAGAAAATCTTTGCATACGTGAATCGGCGCCTGAAACCGACAAGTGGCCTACTTGTTGTAGGAGACGCAAACAAACAGCCCCTAATCACCAGCACTGAGCGTACGCCCACCTTGGCGGCGCACTTTATTACTGTGTTTGCAAACGACCAGGTGTGCACAGTCCTTACTGAACTCGACAGTCTGGATTGTGGCGTAGAAGTGCGTCAGCTATTCGCCAAACTTGACGGCACCAAACCTGCTGGACCTGGTGGGCTCCATCCTTATTGACCATTATCTCACCTGCTGTGACTGAGCTGCTCAACAGATCGCTGTCCAAACGTTCGTTGCCGATTGTTTGGAAATGCTCGTTGATAAGGCCGATTTCGAAAGGCCGTAAACCTAGCAAGGTAGGCAAATACAGGCTAATTTGTTTGACACCTATTTTGCCCAAGGTTTCCGAGAAGATTTAAAGAAGTGTATGCTACAGTTGTTCCGGTCAAAAGATCTCCTGACGCCCGCACAGCACAGTTTCATGCTAGGTCATTCATGTATCACCAGCCTGCTTGTGACGACCCATGGATGGTTGCGAGTAGTGAATCAGGGAAAGTTTGTGCTACACGGCTGGCGCAGCCCTGTAGCACAAACTCAACGACGTTCACCGGCGTTAGTGCACTATCGGACCCGAACAACACGGTCGCTATGCAGAGGCTTAAACAACTCAGTTGACATCGGAGGTCTCCTTGCGGCAACTGCCGCCTAGGGCCTACTCATCTGCACAAATCACAACAGAGTTGTCCTCAGTGAGAGTACGGTCAACGTATCCCGCACACTGTCCACTGAACTCGCCCCAGTCTGACTATACTATCTCCCGGACGCTCCTCAAGTTAACAGTCTGTCTCCTGAACCGTGTTCATGCCAATGCCTTGGCCACCGAGAACACTCAGCAGTTGTGATGTGCCCAACGTCTCAACAGCATCAAACCCAGCCTACCTCTCTCCGGAGATAGGAGCACTACATGGCAACTCATGTGCCAACAAACATACGCCTTCCTTCATAGTTTATACAGTTACTACTGTTTTAGTGAAGTATAAATATGTATGTATGTATGTAATCTCAACAGTCTAGTAACTAGACATAGAGCCAAGAAAGCCATGGAAATCAGTGTATAAGAGGTAGTCATTGCATCATAATCGTCGTGGCATGCTAGCTGAAGGTGGGCAACACACTTCAGCTAATATGCCGCAAGAAAATGGAATATTTTGACAAAAATACAGAACAAAACATTTTTAGTTTGTTTGTCACACGCCGATTTTTCTCCTTTTTTGTCATTTTCAATGTTTGTAGAATTAAACATGTGAATCAATACAATACTGTACACAATTCTTCCATTGATTCCGGTTGCGGGCCATGTCTTCAAGTGTCCTAAGCCATTGGCACTCGCCATCTTTGGGTCCCCATCCTGGAAGACGTACGGGCCCAACAGCGGCTAGACACGACGTCAGCGATTTCATGTGCTGCCGCCAAGTGGAAGGCTGACCACCACGCGGTCGCCTCCAGCCAGGTCCTTGACGAGCGAATAGAGCGCGACGCGGTAGACGCTCAGGTGCCATGCGTAGGACATGACCGAGCCATCTTAACTGGCGCAACAAAACCAGTTTGTTGAACGAAATACTTGCATTCCCCAAGACGCGACGTCGAACGTCATTACTGGTAACTCGATGTTGCCACCGAACACGAGCGATCCTCCTTAAGCAACCGTTATCGAACGCAGAAAGACGACGCATGTCTTCCACGCGAATCGGCCAGGACTCGCTCCCATACAACAATACTGAGCGAACGGACGCGCTGTAAACTCGGCCCTTTAGTGAGAATGAGACGTCGCGACGACGCCACAAGTGCCTCAGATTGACAAATGCTGATCGAGCTTTAGCGATACGAAGCGAAACTTCTTTGCTGATTGTGCCGTCAGCGGAAACACAGCTCCAAAGGTAGACGAAACTATCTACCTGTTCAAGTTGTGCACCTTGGAGAGTGAGCACGGGTGCAGGTGAAAGCCAATCCTTGAGCAGTACTTTACACTTCGATGGGGCGAAACTCATGCCATACTTAGATGCTTTCAACCGCCAAACGATCCAGAATGAGTTGCATACCCTGAGGATCGTCACCAAGTAAGGCGATATCATCAGCATAATCTAAGTCGGTCGCGCGCTCACCCGGTAGAAGCTCTAGGCCAAAATGTTGGAAACCTTCTAGGGCATTCGACAGAACGTCTTCGATTGCGAAGTTGAAGAGGAATGGGGACATAGGGCAGCCCTGTCGCACACCGCTATTGACAGTGAATTGCGAGGAAAGCTTGCCATAGACCCTCACTCTGCCGGATGTGTGAAGGATAAAGTGCTCGTAAGATGGCGATATATTTCTCTGGCACCCGTTCTTTAGTAAGCAACGCCATAAAGCAGGTCGATCAACGGAGTCAAAAGCGGCACGTATGTCTAGGAATGCAACGATAGTGGGCCTGTGATAAATGTGGCGATGTTCAAGGAGTTGGCGGAGCGTGAAGATTTGATCCACGCATCCGCGGCCAGGACGGAAACCAGCTTGTTCTTCACCGTAGTATGATTCACGTACTGGGGATAGTCTGAGAAGTAGAATGGATGCCAACAGCTTAGAGGCAACCGAAATAAGACTAATCCCGCGATGATTTGCACATGAAGTGCGAGCGCCTTTCTTGAAAATTGGGTCAAAAACTGATTCGCCCCAAGAGGAAGGCACTTTCTCTTCATGCCAAATTTTTGCGAACAGCGCGGTTAGCTGGTTAATGACGATTTAGAAAACACGGTTGTCTTGGTTAAGCCAGTAAACGCACTCTTACTGTTGGCCGATCTTCTTTTTGCGGGTCTCGATACAGTTGTGCGGCGTTTACGCATTTCGTCTGCCTCATCAGTTACGAGTTCACGTCTGCCGGCTAAGTCCACTAGCCGTTCCAATACGAATCGTTTAAGCTACTCTGCCTGTGTCAACCATCGAGTGAAAGATTTCCTCCGTTGGACTAGAACAGACGAAGCCAAACCAGGACGTTTATAACAGTTTTACGACGTGATCCACATTGATTTCAGCAAAGCGTTCGACAAGGTAAACCATGAGGTCCTCCTTCAAATGCTGAGTATGCGATGTTGGCGGCTCACTTCACCAGTGGATCCGCGAGTTTCTCGTTGGACGAAAGTGGAGGGTGCAAGTCGATAGCCGCCTTGACCGACTGGTATCCTTCGACCAATGACGTGCCGCAAGGCACGATGTTGGGGCCCACCTTGTTCCTGTTTCCCACCAACGATCTATCTTAGCTTCTTCCTTCGCCGTGTGCCTTGTTTGCGGATGACCTGAAGATGTGAAAAGTGAAATGCACTTCCGACGACTGCGGCCTAATTTAGCAAGACCTCAACCTCCTCTTCACGTGATCTATGGAAGTCCTCACCCCGGTCAACCCCAGCAAGTCGGAAGGGTAATGACGGCAGAACCTACACTCTTGACTGCCAAATGCCACATCCCACACCTTTCGTGAAGTACTTAAGTGTGCTCTGTGGTTGCGATTTGAAGTCCATGGACAACACGAACAAGCTACACGGAAACGGACTGCGCATGCTATGGACGCTCAAACGCAACTTCTGCACCTGATCTGAAGAGGTTGCCAGTCGCCTCTTCTCCTCCATAAGACGAATGTTAGAGTACAGCTCACCCGCCTATTGCTCGACTACACGAAATGACGCGCAGAAAATTGGAAGGGCCCAGCACATCGCTCCCAGGCTCATCCCCAGTTTATAAGGCTTACCGTACGTAGGCAGATGCGAGACTGGAGCTGTACACACTAGCCAATCACCGGGTGCCAGTCGACCGCACTCTGCATCTACGTGACGTCACCATGCTAACGCTACTGCTTCATCTACAAGCACCTTGAAGCAAACGCGGCTGACAGTACAAGCCTGTGGTTCCAGCTCTGAAGCGAGTGCCCCATCTCTTGTGCTTTGAACGGCGGGTGGTCAATATTTGGAGCAGCTTGCCGGAGCATATCATGGAAACAAACTCGATGCAGCAGTTCAGAACGTTGTTCGATGTACACTCCTCTAGTGTTAGATTTTGAGAACGATTACTCACTGACATTGGTATCTCACCTTTGTGAGGCCCAATTTACTGTGAATTCTACGTTATTTTTTCCTATATCATGTGAAAACTTGTAAAATGATCAGTGTGTTGCCAGGTCATTGATGGTTTTTAAAGTTCTTGATCCTATTTCGTCGGAATGGTACAGATTCAACTTCCTATTTGCCACCACAATTCAGTATTCCCCGGCTTCATACCAGTGCAGCACAAGCGGACACTTGTGAAGAGCATAATTTGTCTTGCTGACTGCTTGGATATGAGCTAGTATCATTTATGGCAAACAGCTACCCTCGATAATTTATCAAGAAACAGCCAACCCCCAGGGCCAGAGGGCCTGGTGCACACGGCAGCCAAGAAAATGGTGTATATTGAGTCACCTTTCAAAGTTGAGTTAACCACGCTGAAAGCAGCTGAGCGTATAGTTTCCGCTGCGTAAGGAAGTTACTATTCTACACAACTAGTCCTCATCAACCGAACCAGGGATTTACCGTACCTGTATCGAAGAAAGCTCAGCCTATCGGGGCCAGCTCACACTGTGTGCGCAAATATGTGGGTCAATGCGGCGACAGTTACATAGGCCGAATTGATAGAACTCTGATTTCCCAAACAAAGGAGCATGTACCGAAATAGGTTCAGCGTAAACTTGCCCAGATTCCCTACTCCCCTCAAATTCCGTGCTCGCTTGTTCCCCTGGCTTCCTCAATAGGCCAGCACCTATTGGTGTCGGGTCACCGGATAGAGCTAGGCTCAACGTTCGAAGGTGTGTTACGTCACACCAATTCCCGCTTGCTTCAGTTTGCTGAGGCTGTTGTTATAACCTGGATGACGCCAGCCCTGGGTGTTCAGAAACAGTTGTTTATCAGCCTTAAGCTGTCATGGACGTAGCGGTGAATTTCCGTTATTCACTTTGCACCTCAAACATATCTGATCGCGCCCACTGTCAGCAATATCTATGCATATTGGTTGTTGTTAATGGTACGGAGGACACAATACGAAATGCATGCATCTACCAGTTTTCGTCTTCTTTCTGTGCTTTTCAAATTGTTGTACGTAACTAACTACTTTAATGTACAAAGTAAATCAGCATTTTTATGATTTCATTTTTCTCCCACTTTTTTGCACTCGTTAGCATGAGCAGTTGTTTCCTCGACTTGTCTTATCACATCGTCTTAGTTCTCTCCCACTTTTCGGCTGCTCTTACCGAACTCAGAATGAATGCTTGTTTGGGCTTTACCGACTCCACAGTCACCCAAACCCATCAACACTACATTATTTTACATCAGTTGTGGCTAGTTGATCTGAGTTCTCTTGTTCCATACACAAGAGTTTCTCTGACCCGCTGGATCCTGTTTACCACTTCATCCTCTCTGACAATTTGCTCAGCATTTTCAACTATCTTCGTCGAATGATTCCTTGACGTCGAACTTGTCATCGTTTCGGTTTGTGTTTACATATCCTAACACAGTTCGCTCACTCTCCCTTGTTGCTCTGCAGATTCTCCGTAGCGAAGGAGTCAGCATCTCTCGTGCGATCGTATTGGTCGATCGGGAACAGGGTGGTGTGCATAACCTGTCCGTAAACGACAAGATTTCCGTTCACAGGTAAGATAGCACCCAATGGGATTAGTAGCATCATTGCACGTCGCCATACCTTTTTGAACGCGGTGATCGTAGGCGCTCCATCTCTTCTACGTTGATGTTGCCATCTTTTGTTAGTAGCTCCTTTCCAAGTGCGATTGTATTTGTTTTGTCACGCTTTTGCTTCTTATTTTTCACTTTACCTCTTTGGACTCCATCGTTCTAACCTTTGGACCCCGATAGCGTCCTTCATCTACGGCACTATCAGCTGCTGCAGCATGCATCTTCGATGTTGGAAATTTTTGCATCACGATTCTAATGTAGTCACGGTTTGCACGTTTGCATTGTTGGGGCATCCTCCGTTTTTCTCAGGGGCCGACGGAATCAGTTTGGTACACTTCGACTCCTACTGGGATTCGCCACTAATGCACATTCCCTGGCATAAGCGGTTGACGTCTATGAGTCTTGGGTTCGGTTTCTAGTAGAGCCGGTGGATGCGTACTACTGACTAGCCACAGTATGATGGAACAGTTGCCTAGTGCTTTTTCGGATGCGCGAATGGATGTCTGATGGAGATGAGCAGTCTATTAATTACATACAAATCCTCTACTCATTAGGAATCAGCTTGATCCAGGAGCTTTCTGACAAACGGCATTATTGGCGATCAATGAGCCAGCATAAACCGCACCCTCATATCTAAAGATGGTTGGACGCATCCACGGAAGTAATTGAGCCTCTCCCAGGTCACGTTGGCTCGCTGCCGTCGGCTTCGCTTCTCGTGGGTTGCTCCTCAGCTAATTATTTGGTTCTTCATTCAACTACCACAGAGACCCGTGAAATGGTATGAAACCCTGCAGTTCATATTCCTACTGCGATTGTCTTCCGCATATTCTGCCTGGCTTTCATTTACATGAAGGCACCTATGATGAACTGTCTCTTTTCATACGGGCTCATTTAATGTCCCAGACTACTTCAGATCTCGGATCAATCTGACAAGTCCCCTGGGACCTTTAAAGCGACTGTCACCTTCTCATTGAACATCATTTTTCATTTAGCTATTGCGAATATATAAGTTTTTAAGAAATACTTTGACGTCTTTTTTGTCCAAAGTCACCAAGACGGTCTTTTGAATACTATGTCGAGATACCATGCACTATTCGCACTTTGTTGCTTTTGGCCGCGAACTTTTAGTGCGGTTGAAACCGATGCTGAAGAAATGTCTTCGTATAACTCTACTCCCTCCGGTGGAAATAACCCGAGGATTCTGTTTATCACTTTGCGCTTAGTGCCCAAGAATGCGGATCTTTTTACTCGAGTGACATCAATGCATTCTTCCCTTTTGTTTATCCATTTATAAAATTTTGCAATTTTGGTGATGTCATTTTGCTTCATTCGCAGTTGATACTGTAAATTGCTGAAAATGCATCAAATTCGGGTACATAAAGCTTCTCTTGACTTGATTTGATTCGACTAGTTCTACAACCATTGATAGCCTCGTGGTTTGTACGGCACAGCTTGCTACAGAAAATCGAGCCTTAGATTCTCCATCGTTTACAGTACATGATGCATGTCGCGGATTTGTTTTGCCGTCATTACCTCCCTACCAGACTTTGTATCGCGACCCGCTTAGTTCCGCTGAATGCCGTGATTTCTTTCACGCACCCCATCCGTTCATTCCTCAATTGTCTCCCTTGCTATCTAATAATACCACTCAATGCGAGCTAACCGTCAATTTTTGTTGTGTGTGTGTGTTTCATCTGCATTCTCTTGGATAAGTTTCTGTTATGAACCGCATGTCACTGCTTTTCTTCTTCACAGCCTGTTCACACTTACAGAACTGAGCGAGATTTTACTGCAAGAAGGTCGGATTTCTGCAGATGAACATCATCGCGTTGTCAACTTCATTCTGTCAACACCGATAACCGAGGTAAGCCCATTTGGGAATAGATGTTAGTTCTTTCGTTTGTGTAACTAACAGGAGGCATAAGTCTTAACACGGACACCCTCTGTTTTGCAATAAGTCTGAATGCCGGTAGCTCAGCTTGATTGGTTGTCCGGGCTGAGCAATTTGATTATAGATGTTTCGCCACTAATTGAGGTGGCATCTTCAGTGCGTACTACCAACTACCTAGTCAGCAGGCACTGATCGTCGACCGAATACGGATCCGTCTCTGGATTTACTCGAAGCTCAGTACTTGGTGACAAGCTGCTTGCTATAGCGCACTGGTGATGTCACCTCGATTGATGGTGAAACGTCCGTAATCAAATGGCTCAGCTCGGAGAGCCAATCAACACTTCAATCTTTGCCTTGTGTCGGCATATCAGTTGCCTAGTCTGCGTACGGACATAAGTGTCATCGGAACCGTCGCGAAGATGCGAAAGAGATCAACTTGTTGCACTGAGAAAATACAGTGGTAGCACAAAGGCGAATGGTTATTTTTTGTTGCACACACGCCGCCTTAATATGACTTGTTACACCCTGGCCTGTTGCAACTAGCCATGCACGTGAATCTGCTAAACTTCAATGGGCAATTCGGTTCCCAGATCAAACAAAGTACTCTTCACAAGTTGAGCATGCTGAACTATTGTCTTGGTACGGAACGCCTATGCTCACAAGCCTCTACTTACGTCAGCTGCGATCCAGCGGCATAATGGAGTTTTCCTCTGTCGTCCACTTTCACTACTTTTAATGACCTTAATCTGTTTTGCCTACTATCACTACTTAAGCGTGACATATGTGTTCTTCCTATGCTACTGATGGTTGGACGGGATTGCTTCAGTCCTCATGTTGCTTCTTGCAAGGGTTCATCTCCGCTTATCTCAACATGTAAGTGTCAAATGCTGCTTTCGTGCTCAATTTAACAATAGATGACTGTTTTCAACTGGTGTGTGGACTACTTGCCCATTTAACGCCAACAGCTAACAAACCGCACTGTTTCCCCACAACCAGCCATCCTGCAGCCGTCCAATTGCTTTTCTTCTCGTGGCTTATACTCCAGCTGTATTACATAAGTGAGAATTTGCCAATGTGTGCTTTGCATATCTATTGACATTCCGCATCATACTCGTCTAGGGCTCCTTCGCTCCAAGCTTTTGATTCGCGGTGGCACCTCGATCTTCATCGCTCATCAGTATGCTTTGTCTTAATCATATTGCAATGTGCTGACGGCTACGTTCCTAACCGCTGTACCTCGATTAACAGTCCATTTCTCATTCTTCCTAACGTCGACTGTCACTGTCTTCCACCTCCTGGTTTGACACAATCTTTACAGACTTTGTCATTATACATCAGTTATTAATAGCGTACATGTCATTTTGTTCCCAATATCGAAAAAGAACGGTACTGTGATGCCGCATGAGATGAGACAAACGGAGCTGGTTTTAGGTCTGTCTCATCTTCCAGGGTGGAAAATTACAGCCGTGAGCAAAAGACAAATTCTCATTGTTACGACGCTGTTTATTTAAACATGTGCTTTCTTTTTGGAATGTGTTCTGAACGGAATTCTCTATGAATCTCAACAACAAGTATTAGGAAATCGTTTCGCGGAAGCCGCTTTGGACCCATTCACTCACTGTAGTGCTAATCTGTCTCAGGGATATCCCGGTAATCTCAGTATCTCTCTCACTACCTATCCCCATCCTGCTTTCTTTTGCCTTCTTTATATGAAGTGTTAGTTAAGCGTCATGCTTAGTTATCAACTCTTGTGTCTACTTTTTTCCATCAACCTGCGTTAGTGGAGCTACCTTCGTTCTCGTTTTCCCACTGACGATGATTTTAGATTCATTGTTTTTCTGTCAATGGAGTTTGCTATTGTATCTTTGACTTCCTGGTTTCGTTTAGTATATTTGATGAGACAAGAGGGAAATCACTAAAGTGATAGTTCGAAGTAAATTTGCTTATCATTTGATTGAGTGCTCCACGATTTGTCGCATCTTCCAATCAGAAGTCCACGCAACGCTTGACTGTGCCTTCACAACAGATTGCTCGCCTCAGAACCACTGGCAGGTTTCCTGGTTTTCTTGTTGGTTTGAAGTGTGTCTTGTACAGAGCTGTCTATGGGACGAGATCGAGAACACGCGAGGCATTCAAACTCGTGCATAAGCTATATCGCATAACCGGTTTTGACATGTCCGATGTTGTAGTGTGTGGGCGTATTCAGTCTTAGCATTTACTTGGGACTTTTAGGTTTTTTACGGGGTTCTTTCTCCCGCTGGAGCCATTATTGTTGTTTCTTATAGAGGCATGAATATGACGGTGATCATTGGGATATGCTACTGCCCGCTGTTTCTCCGCTGCTCATCAGCACGGAGCTTAGCTGTGGGTTTGGCGTACATACCAGTTGTGCGGTTGGTATTCCTCTCCCTTCTTATTATACTCGCGGCAGGTTACCACAACTTACCGTGATTCAAATCGCTCCTATCCACTTTGCGCGAAGTAGACCTGCGAGTCACTCCGTTCACTTTTTGGAACACGTAACTTACACTTTGCCCCAACCTCTTGAACCGTTCGAACAGAAGTTGCCCATGAAACTTGTGCACTTTGTAGGTTAGCACTTTCCTTCATTTGCACCACGTTGTCCCTTCTTATTTGAAGTACGTAAGCAACCGGAATTCGATGAATAATTGGTAACCACCTCAAATAATGTTCCGGAGACCGTTGATCCGCTTTTCGGCACAGTCTTTCCACGTCTGTCTATTGCCTCATTTCTATACCCATAACTAATAGTGTTCATCAATCTGGTCGTTTCGCTGGCTGTTTTGCGTTCCTTTCAGCCCCTGAGGACACCGCCAGTGGAGTTTTCCATACCTCTTGGACGGTTATCTTTGGAACAAGTGTCGGAGAATAAGAGATCGCGTGTATGCGTTGCCATCGACACTACCGATGCGAACCAACTCCTACGATTGGCCGACACGGTCGGACCGAGTGTATGTGCGATTAAGATGCATCTTGATCTCCTGGACTCCCGAACGAATGCGGATCAACTGATCTATGGCCTTCGCGAATTAGCGAACCAGCATGGCTTTGTTCTCTTGGAAGACAGGTTGGTTTGTTGAATTGATTAATCGGTATCTTCTTTGGCCCAAGGTTTTCTGTTGGCTTACACCTTTTCATCTATTTCTTCATCAGAAAATTGGCCGACATCGGACAGACAGCATTGCAACAGCTCTCCAAGGGCATTTACCGGGTTGCTGAATGGTGCCACCTTGTGACGGTCCACTGCATCGCTGGCTCTGGTGTACTTCAAGCATTTCGTACAGCAAACGAGGAGCTCTCCATCAAGGGGAAATCCCATTGCATCAAAGCCCTCCCTGTGTTACAGATGAGCTCTAGGGCAAGTCTTCATTTACTTATCCGAAATCATCTGTGACGAGTCCTCTTCCCCCTTCTCGTCATCTATGCAACTGTTGACCGATTTTGTCTCTAAAGCATGAATGCGACTTGTACGGTTATTTGCCACACGCTACTTGGTGAACTCTTGACGTTACATTGCACTGAATGTTGTTACGCTTGCAACCAGCCAGATTTCTCTGTCAGGTTTTGGAGTTCACAATTTACTCCACAGCCGAACTGCTCATACTTCGTACATATAATAACGATCGGAATAGGGACAATGGGGCTCTTTGATATTTGGATTCGTGTCGATCAACTAAACTACATGTGGATATCAATACACCAGTGTCGTCTTGGCTTTATCGCCTCACTCATCTGTTGTAGCTTCGAATCGTTTTTCAGTACTTTTTTAGCTACGAAGACGATGCTGGTACACATCGCATTATCAGGTGATGTATCCTTGAGTAACTGATAACTTTCCATCAGGCCGATTCAACTTTTTCGAATTGACAACCTTGCAGCAATTGGCATTATTCCTACCGACAAGTTCGTTTGCTGCATGAAATAGACACTTCTAAACCCCAGATGGTTCGCGATAACTTGACTTCGGCTTCTCTTTCCAACCCTTGGAACAGTTTTGCTGTGTAGTTGCTAAACTTGGTCAGTTTATGCACGAGGTTTGTTTCGACCATTGCTGTTTTTGGACCACTACTAGTGCACGATCCTAACGTCACATTAACAATACCGACGTTCCTCGATGGATTTTCAGATCAAAGCTGGCTGTGTCGACGACTAAAGTGTATACTTCCACGATGACGGCTTCGGTGCCTTTGGCACATGCATCTCGTGGAATCCAGAGCTGACCTCATCGTGCTGATGTTACCTGAAAGCACACTCAAACTGGTCAACGCGCACGGCCTTGGCTCTACGTGTCAAAAAAATCGAATGTGATTGCGCACTTCTGGTCATTGCGCTGAGGACTCCTAAGACTGCGATTACTTATACCTAGAAACATTTTGGCAATTAATGGCTATCATGCTGCAAGACTTTCCTGATTATATTTTTACCTTTTTTATCCGTTATATATGTTTATCTGGTGTCCAGAAATGATCGTTCTTACTGTTTTCTGCATCATAGGATAATTTGCTGGATGATTCCTACTCGTCAAAATGTTTACGTTTGTGCGAAGCTTACACTGATGTGATCGCCGGGTTTGTCTGCCAAAACCCTATTGCAGAAGCCGACCGCATGCTCGAAGCCAATCCATGTGCATCTTACTGGATCCCAGGTAAGTGAATTTTGTAATTTTGGAGGTGTTTTCGTGTAAATGGGAAGCTTTGCACTTTCGTCGAACTTTCTACAAATGCTTCTACATTGGGCTGCATTTTGTTTCTGCCGCTTGAAACTTACACTTACCCTACGAGTTAAGGGCTCAATACTAATGTCACTCGTTCGTCTTATTTGGTCTGCGCATGTTTCTAGTGCTCTCGTTCGCATTCTAATTAATAACAGCTGATTAAGCCGAAGCATCCAGGATGCGCCACATCAGCACACCCAACCAGTGGCTCTGTTCATCGGAAGCCTAAGGGATCATAATGGCCGTCTCGTTTAATCGTTTGAATAACGTCACTTCAATGGTGCTTACAAATTTCCTAATTCTGCAAATGGTCGTGATTGCTAAGTCCTTATCTGAAGTAACTGGTTTGCATAAGTAATGCTGCCTCTCGTGTGATTTGTAATGAAGACAATGTTTCCTTATATTCTTGAATTTGCCGTCTCATTTTTCGTCAACATTTGGGCCTTATACTCTTAGTATCTTAAGTGTAGTGAATGAAATAGCCACATTTCCATTCATGAGACAGTACTGAAGTCGTTTCTAAGAGCATTTTATAGTTTTCCATCTACCTGTTTTTCCCCTCTTTTACTAGGTGTTCATATGCATGCGTCTGGTGACCAGCTTGGTCAAACTTACTGCACTGTCGACTCCGCAGTGGAGCGGTTCAGGACTGTGCAATCAGCTCGTTCAAACCTCATCCTCATTGTTGGGCGTGGTATCACCGATGCAGACGACCCATCCGCTACCGCAGAGCTCTATAGAGCTGCTGTTGAGGATGCAATTAAGACTTCTTCTTACTAACGAGCGTAGATGAAATTTATTTGTAGTGTTTTATGATTTGTCATCGATGGACGTTATCATTTCAATTTTGCTACATAAAGTTACCTGTGACAATGTTCAATGCGATAACATCTCTGTTTCTTGTTTGTTTTGCTTGCATCTATCTCCGCTGTTTACACGACTTTCTCTTCGGGTTCATTGGCACATGCAATTTAAGCTTAGACATCTAGCATACGGTTGAAAGCTCGTAGTCGCTCATTCGAGATATGTGGGTCTCACCGCAAGGTCCCTAATTGGAATCCCAAGCTTCGAGTAGAAACGCAACTAATAAGGATTAAACCACTTCGACTGTGGACCACCCGGAGGCTTTCTGCATTATGCAGAGTGCCGTTCTCTATACTATGCACAGATCGCGCTGATCTGTCCGAAAGAACAGTGATCGGTTTTATCGACCGTCAACGGTCTAATAATATATTTCACTATTCATGAATGATGTTCGACTCTAGATGAATACTCCTGATAATTTCTGCCTTTTGCTCTGGTTCGTAATAAACAACGTGGTAGTCATCCAGCGATTGATTTCATTAATTATTTTGCGTAGCGCATTGATTACTGCTTCGTCTGTGTTCGAATCTAACGGGCATCATCCCGCAATGTTCGTTAAGATTTGAGCAGCGCGAATTCTGACCGCGTAATGGCGTGCATCACTTGCGCTAAGAAAGATTGTTTTACCTTTCGGGATTTTTTGGAGAACAAACGAACAGTCTTTATGTTCGAATTGACTAGGGTTCGCTTCAATGCACGTCGCAATCCAAGGACACAACGCGTTTTTAAGAATGACCTTCCAATCCAGTGTTTTTGAAAGTGTGGTTCGCGGGATTTTCCGAAATGTCATAATTTAGTTAACCGCTTTCCTTGTCGCAATCATTTTATTTTGTGGTCTGATGACCAGCTTGCTGTGCACGTTTATTAAATCACATCTGATGGTCTACATTAGGTTCATTTATGGCCGATGTAAGCCAGACCCCTTCCAAGAAGGAACGCGGTTTTGGTAGTGACTTAATATGTGAGTGAACGGAGCTTGCAAATGTGAGAAATGTATTGTGGAAATCCCACCGTGATGCGATCGGTGGCGGCTGTATAGGTCGTCCTACTTCCGCACTAGGTCACCTAACCCGGGCTTTGTCCCGCGACGGAAGGCAAAAACTAAGTCATGAATTATGGCCCAAGTATGTGTTCGTTCCGAGACTTGTTATCCTCCGAAAATGGCACCTTAGACATAGAGGCCCATCGGCGCGATCCCACTCATGGAAGTCCAGAAGAAAAGCGCGGATCTTGCGGTGTTTTACGAGTGCGTTCATTTGATTTCGTGGATTGGAATGAAACTATCTCTGCGAAATTACAGAAGGTGGATGTTTGTTTACTTTATTTTATACTTTATCCCTAGTCCAACTTAGCATATTAAACAAATTCGAGTTGTGTTCTGGAACTCTGCGCTAGATTTTTATTTTCACATCTTAGCTTTTGGAAGCAACATGTACCGTTGGCTGAAGACAGGAACATTGTCAATTCTGTCACAGAAGTATTCATCGTTGAATTCAGATATAGTACTCATTGCGGCATGTGATGTGCCTTCTGAGAATGCATAAACTGAGATGTTCGGTGTACCTGGTCTATCTGGTGCAACGCAACACAAATATGTGCCAACAGGGTTAGCTGTATCAGGAGATAAGTGACCCAAATATAATGACTTTTTGTCTTTCTTTTGGATTTATGTAGTCCAACAATCGTCCACAGTGGCTTGTGTAACAAAGTTCTTCCGAACATTACCATGGAAACCCCAAAAATGCAACGGCATTTTGGAAAAAGCATGCGGACTGTAAAGACAGAAAAATGGGTACTTTGATCGCAGGGAAGGTGAACTGTTGAACATCCAAAAGTGCGTGCTTCACGCGTCCCGGACTGTGAATGAAAAGGCTACTGAAGCACCTTACATAGTTAGTTATCTTACTGCGTTGACAGGAGAACCTCACACAATAGCCGAGAAAGTTATCAAGCCATGTGCAGTCGAAATGGCTAGGTGCTTACTGGATGAAGGATTAGCAAGACAACTGTCTGTAGTACGACTATCAAAAGATGCGGTATCTCGAAGAGTGAAGACACTAGTAATTGCTGTTAATGAGGAGTTAACCACCCGCATCAGGTATGCTCAATTTGCTCTACGTTGGCTGAGTCGGCAGATGTGGCAGAACTTGTCGTGGTGATTGTGCCAATAAGATACCAACACCTACTATCGCTGGAAGAAGACATGCTTTGTGTGAACCTCTACCGAAAAACACTACTGGCACTGATATGTTCAATATCGTGAACAATTTTATGTACGAAAATAAATTTCGATGAAACTACTGCATCGATATTTGCACCGATGGCTTAAAGAAATGACGGAAGGTTGCTGGTGGTGTGACAAGGACAGAAACCGTTGCAAACACCTGCGCAACCAACCAGTGTATACTTCATTGACAAGCATTTGTCGTAAGAAAACTGCCACACAATCACAAAACAGTCCACGATGAAGCAGTGAAAGTAATTAATTTCCTTCATATTCCGCCTCTGGACAACCGAATTTCAAAACTGGTGTAACGACATGGGAATGATCCGCACATCTTTACTGATCCATACTGAACTAAGCTGGCTCTCCTGTGGCAAAATACTACAGCATTTGTTAACATTACGTACAAAATTCTTCGATCTCTTCGTGGATAACCATTTAGATTTTCAGAAAGTGGTTGGAAAGATTTATCTATCTGTCCGATATCTTCGCAAAAGTAAGAGAAGCAAATCTAGCACTGCAAGGAAAAGCTGCGAATATATTTAATGTAAATGGGATGCGTCTACGCATCTTTACTAACTCATATGAAGTAACAAAATGGAGATGAAAAGGGTGTTACGAGTGGGCACTCGGTTAGTGCAGTGTTTACGGGGACAGACGTATCCTGAACGCTTGCTTAGTTTGGGGATGTACTCAATGCACTACCGAAGGATAAGAGAGGACCTGATTCTCACTTATCGTATTTTGACGGGTAAGATTGACCCGGACTTGTCAGGGCTATTTAGTCCCGCTACGTTACCTAATCTCCGCGGTCACCCACTGAAACTGCATGAACCGCGGTCTGATAGCATTAGGAAGGAAACTCGTCTGTCGCGCCGAGTTATACATCGCTGGAATTCGCTTCCAGGTCACGTGGTTAGGGAACCTATGGTTAAGGGTTTTGCGCACCAGATCGATGCGCTTGGGTGGCAACAGCGAACTTTTCCTTTTTCCTAGCTGACTCACTTTCACTTTTCAGTTCCTATTTTTAATGACTCAAATATCTTGGTATTCTACTTGCTTAGCTCTTTCCACTTTCTCTTTTGCCTTCTGAGTTTACTTTTTTCTCTTTCTTACTTCACGTAACCGGCCTAGCAGTGACTGCTAGGGCAGGATGCGTGAGCAGTAATTGGTTGGACAGGGTGTGCTGCGGTCTTTGTTTTAAGTTCATCAGTATTTCAAAGTCCTGGTTCAACAACCTGCAGAAGAAGGAACACTCACAGGATAATCCTATGGTTCCAGTCCCGCTTGAACTTAAACTTAGGACTCCGCACCTCATTTTATTGAAACGTAGTCCTTTGGTTAACAGTATGTCGGTGGTGCGCCGTGTGCGGCTCCACTTTCGGCCACAGGACAATCGACTTTTCGAGGTTCCGTGTGGAGACAAGGAAGTGTCCACACATCCTTACTGATCTATACTGAAGTAAGCTGGCTCTCCTGTGGCAAAATACTACAGCATTTGTTAACATTACGTACAAAATTCTTCGATCTCTTCGTGGATAACCATTTAGATTTTCAGAAAGTGGTTGGAAAGATTTGTCTATCTGTCCGATATCTTCGCAAAAGTAAGAGAAGCAAATCTAGCACTGCAAGGAAAAGCTGCGAATATATTTAATGTAAATGGGATGCGTCTACGCATCTTTACTAATTCATATGAAGTAACATGGCGCTCCCGTGGCAAAATGTTACACCGCATTTTAGAATTTCACATAGATTTCTTCGCTTTCTTCATGGATTATCATTTTGATCTACATTTCCTGATGATTGACAGAAAGTGGTTGGCAAAACTTGTCTATCTGTCTGATATATTCACAATAAAAATGAGGAAAACTAGCATTGCAAAGAAAAGCTGCGACCATATTCAATGCAAAGGATGAAATTCGAGGGTTAAAAAGGAAGAAGTTTGGAAGGTTTCTGTTCGAAGTCGAGATCTCGACAAGCTTCCGACATTAAATGATATTTTTTAAGAAATGTCGGAGGGCACAGAAATTCCAGAGAAAATGATGTAGCATTTAGAAAATTTAGTAGGAGACTTGTTTCGGAAGTGCCCCAGCGAATGTGAGGAAAAATCGAAAGCAGATTCCTGGGTCGAAAACTTATTTCCATGCATGCACGAGAGATTAATTCAAATGGTACCAGACTATTCTCTTCAGGAAGAGTTTAACAAATCGTCGTTGTCTGATATTTGATGTAGTGAACGACGGGTACTCTGTCATTGCGAAGAGTGCGGTCGCCCTGCTTCTCCCATTTATCACAACTTATCTGTTCGAAAGTGCGTTTTCGAATTACACCTATACAAAAACGAAGTACCGCCATAAACTTCAAGCTGAATCAGATATGAGATAGCAGCTTTTCTCAATAAAACGGAACATCAAATAAGTCAGCGCTGCAGGTCAGAAACAATTTCGTCGTACACATTAAGCCTTAATGTACGTCGTTTTTTTCTATGTAAATTCAACAGCTTTCACTTTGTAGTAACGTTAATGAACACCCGTGTTCGTTAAGTGTACAGCAATAAGCTTTTCCAGGACACGGCGGCTTATTTTCATTTTATTATAGCCTAGTCATTTGGTTAAAAATATTTCAGGGAGTCCGCCGTGCGAGGCTTCGCTACAAAGTGGTCCGCGGCCCAAGAAGTTTGAGAAACCCTGATGTAGATAGTAGCGTCCGGGCAGACGAATAGATCTGGCTTGATGGAAATTGTCGGTGTGGGGATGGGTGGTTCTGGGATGACTGTAGCTTCCGACGGCGTAGAATCGTTGCAACTTATGTGACAATGTCATTATGACGTTTGCAAAGTGCATCATGGGTTAATCTGCAAGACTGGAGCACGTGAGAGATTGATTCGTGTTGCCCACATGAACTGCGGCAGTTGAGATCGGATGGGGAACGCGGTGGTCTGCCTCTGGCGCATCTGACTTTTGTAAGAAGCACGCCTACGCATAATTGAGTTGCCCTGATAGATAGGCGCGGGAAGACGAGTGCAGGTTGCCGGAGCTATCGATGAGCAGTTGGATGCCTAAAGTCTGATGTTGAGGGGATCCGTCAAGGGCAGTAAGTAACTGAGTTTTCCATGCCTTCTTCGCTGTAGCTTTATCTGTCCCAGTTTGCCCACCTGCGATGAGTGGCGAATTAGCTAACCGATGTATCACAGAGGCAGACAGGTTATGAATGGCTCAGTTCAGGATGGCATTCGGGTTAGAAAGGTGTCGCTCCAATCTATCTTTCCGAGGTAATGGCAACATGGTTGACAGACTAAGAGTGCCAAAGCCGTGTTCAATGATGGATGCATGGAAAAAGACAACGGCTGTATCCTTGGGTCACCTTAACCATGTGCGAAGGATAGTCATATTTAATTTGTTCATTGTTTTGAGTGTGTATCGATGTATTACTGCCAGCGAAAGGCCGTGGATGTGTCGAGAAGTGAAGAAGGTGCAGAGCATTTCAATCTTTTGGTGGGGTTTTAGTGGTGTTTGCGAAGTTTCCTGGAGTTGCTGACGCAGCTCATCGAGGGAGTGAGCCAGTAGCTTGCCGTGCCAGTTAGAAGGTAAACTCAGGAATTGAATGAATCTGTCGGTTGGACTGTTAGTAGATTCATCGAATCTACTTGAAGGTCAGAAGTGTCCAGTAACGCTCTCTGCTTGGAGCTATGGATGACGATACTTACAGTCTTAGTTTTCATCTGGTTTGTGAAAAGGCTAATAAGCTGGAGGTCATTGTTAAAAGTTAGGAGTCGTTCCTGTGCATCTGATAGCGGAAAACAGGGATGCACTACAGGAACCTCATCCGCGTATGCAATGTAATCAATCAGACCTGCGGGGAACATCCATCAACAGGAGGCTGGCTTCTGAAGAGCTTCCTCGAGCGTCATGATGAACAGTAGCGGTGAAAGTGGGTTCCCTTGTCTAACGCCTCGCTCTGAGTGAATCCGCATCTCCCGAAATTTTGAGATCGAGGAGGAATGGTACGAAGACAGATAATCAATAAAAAAGCTAGGGGCCCCAAAAGTAGATGCAGCTCTAATTAGGGATTCATGGGAGGTGGAACCGAAGGCCATTGAAATGTCCACAGAGACAAAAGAGGGAGGGGAGAAAAGTGGCAGTGGGAGGAGCGAATCTTGGAATGAAGGATAGATGGAGCCTCAAAACAGCCGCCTTTCCTGAGAAAGCCGAATTGTAGGCGGTCAGATGGAAAGGAGGAAATCCAGCGCTCAGGGAGAATGCGATGCGGAAGGCGAGTGAAAACGGAGATCGCAGATATTGGCGGGAATGTTTGGGAGACGGGATGTTTGGGATGAAGGTGACTCTAGCCACAGTAAGATTGAGAGGCACTCAAACTCCTGATTGCGACCTGTACAGTACGTGGGAAACTGTTCCAAAGTAGCGTTGGTGCGTGCTTGGGTGGGGAAGATTTCACACAATAACAGTCAAGGTCCATTTGTGGAAGCGGACCCGTGGGGACGCAGTGTACGAGGTAAATACCGATGCGCGTGAACACTGTGGGGCGGGTCAGAAGCACGTTTGCACATGCACATACAAAGAACATGCTGTCCTTCAACGTCTGCGAAGTCGCCATGTGCAGTGGTTGTGAATCGGAAAAATTCCGCGCCTTGCAAAATCCCACTGATCTTACAGTTCATGCACTTTAGACGAGGGTGAGAAACACAGCTAATGTGCTGCAATACAAAAAAGATTTGAGATTAAACGATACAGACAAAAATGGCTATAAAAAGGTAACACAAGGCAAAATCCCGCTACACACACTTTGTTGCGTGAACAAACGATCGGCAACCATTGCACAGTAAACCTTGGTCAAGTTATAGAGATTTATTAGGGTCTGTTATGGCCCAAGTGGTCAAGATACAACGTATATTGGTGGTCACATTCAACGGTCTGCTTCCATTAGGCTCGCATAGGGAAAATTCAATCGGTGAAAAACGATCAACTTATAGAGGCGATCAACATACAGACATGGTCAAATTGGGTGGTTCTACTGTAGTTTGTAGTGTACCGGAAAACACGCTCTTTCAGTATTTTGAAATGTTGTATTTACGGTTGTTTTAACCTTCAACACGTCCACTTGTTTTACTGACTGCACAGCCATTGACACAAAGCGTTTTGGTGAGTATCTTGCTGCACTGTTCCTCTCTCTGGTTGATTCACTTCCCATTTTTGTAGCCTACACAATATACGTTGGGTTAAGTCGCCTCCAACTTCTGTACTGTCCCGTATGTGACACGTCTCTTCCTGTCATTGATTACCGACTAGTATCCCAGGCTCCACCCAACAAGTTCATTGCAAGCATCAAGTTGAGACCACGGAACCTCTCACAGTTTTCTACATCGTGCCAAAACGTTACGCAAATGAATTTAGAAAACGCTTACTACTAACGATCGATAACATTGTGATCAGGCTAATGCAACCTGAATTGTGGAAGCAGAAGACGCCATTGCAAACGCTTCTGTTACCGTGACCACAATTTCACTGTGAGCGCCGTTCACCTAGACCAAAGGCGGTGGCTTAGTTGTCCCCGTCACTCCATTGGACCGACGTGTTTTGTGGTTGTGTACATATTTGTCTGCACGCGATTATCACCATCGATTGGAGAGTCGGATCGACGAAGTCATGGCCCGAGGAAGCTTTCGCATCAAGAATGAAACGTTACCCAATACATAAGTAAAAATATACATTGTCCCTAAGTCTCTCTGGAACAATGCAGCCTGTTTGAACTTGACCGACCTTAGTCTAGGTTCCTTGGATTATTGCAATGTATTAACCAGATTTAAATATACATTAGCCTGATGAGAGTTGACGAAATGAAATTTCTTCACTGCGCTGAATACTTACGTTTGCCGCAAATAATGATACTTTTGAACCTATCAATCACGAGGGATACAAAACTGAATTTAGTTTAGCATGTGCCCATCTGGTGTCTTGTTACCGATTTACTTAGTCTGTCTATAAAGGAGTGGAAATTTGAACAGGTCAAGCGAATTTGCTTAAAGGTCTTGTAAAATTATGAAGCACGGGATCAGAATAGGTTGTAACAGACCAAATCGAGAAGCTGCTGAATGTAGTGGCTAGGAATCCAATCTGTGTGCAGTTAGGCGATCCGACAACGCTGCACCGGTCATAGGGCACTTGCTAAATCAAGCGTTCGAATTCCCGCTCAAATCACACGCGCTTTCTCTTCTGGTATCACCTGTTTCACTTCGTTCGTCACTACATTCTGTCGACTAGAGGTTAATTAATGTGTTTGATAAAGTTCAGGTCCTATTCCACTGTGCTGCTACACACAACAAGTTAAGTCGCCAGTGCTAAAGAAATAGCAGTTTCTATAAACCAGAGGAACGACGGAGATGAAGTATAAACGCGGTACTTGTCGTGAGGAGGGGTACTGTTGTTAGAGCAGCGGTAATAATGAGCCCTTTCGTGTCATTTAGTTAACTCCACTAGCTTTTGACAGAAGTCGTTTCTGGGTGCGGATCACAGTTTCATTCCGATGATAGCATTTTCTTTCCCCTGTGTACATCTTATTATTTTCAAGCTCGGCGAACGAAGAAGCAACTGTATTGGTTCTCAGTCCTTATTGACTTTGCCTGAATGATTTAGCTGGCATGCTGTGTTCAAGCCGTACGGTATTCCCCATGCATAGAACACGCTCGTGTTTGCTTTCATTACCGTTAGTTGGTGATTTCGACGTTCGACACAACAGCTGTCTCCTTCGTGAAAGCTTCAGTAGTACATAATACTTAAGGATAGGGCAAGAGGGATGGGGTGGGACAAAGAAACTCACAGCACGAACGACAAGTCGGCTGCAAGTCATATCAACAAGTATATCTAACCAAACTCACAGTACGAACGCCACTGAGATCGGCTCCTTGCCATGTCAGCAAGTGTATCCAGCCAAACGTGTTCACCGTCTTTCGGACCCCAACCAGGGAGCAGAGACGTTCCAACTGAGGCTAGCTTCGAAATGAGGGCCTTCATTCCTCTCGACCAAGTCATCGCTTGGCCACCTCTCCTCTTCTTCCATCCACACACCCGGCGCGCAAACAACGCACGTCGCGGGAGTCGGTGGGCTGACATGCGTAACACGTGGCCGAGCCATCGGAGCCGGGTGCGTGAAATAACGGTGCTGAGCGGTTCAGTTCCTGTGCCATAACCAAAACGTAGGACACCCTCGTTTCTCACGCGGAGCTCCCACCAGGTGTGATTCAGACAGCGAAGGCAGCGGTGGTCGAACGTAACTAGCCTCTTTATGTCCGCAGATCTAAGGGGCCAGGTTTCACGACCGTATGGTAGGGTCGAACGTACCGATGCGTTGTACACTCTACCCTTCAGGGAAAGAGTGATGTCACACCGGCGCCATAATTAGCGAACTTTAGCAAAAGCGCCTCGAGAGTTTGCTATACGTTTCGTGATCGCAGCTTCAATCCCACGGGCGCTAATACAACTTCCCAGGTAGTTGAATTTCTGAACGACTTCTAGCTGATCCCCACCAAGGGTCAGCGAAGGACGCGGTCCAGACCAATCTTGGATGAGAGCTTTGCACTTCGATGGTGCAAAGCAAAACCCGAAGCGGCTGACAGCCAGTGCTAATCTGTCCAGTGTATCTCGGCACGTCTGGGAGCTGTCACAGATTAGGGCAATATCGTCAGCATACTCCAAGTCAAGAAGTCGTTCACTTGGGAGCAGATCCACACCTTCTAAGTCGTGTCTTGTGAACGCGATCTCCATGACTTCGCCAATAGCGAAGTTGAAGAGGAAAGGTGACAGCGGGCATCCTTGTCTCACACCGCTGGAGATATTAAAGGGCGACGACAGCTTGCCGTAAGCCCTCACTCTAACTAAGCTACGCGCGTATAATGATCGGATAATATTTACATATTTCTCTGGTACACCTTTCCTGAGTAGACAGTCTCAAACTACACGTCTATCCACCGAATCGAATGCACCTTTGATATCGAGGAACGCGACAACGGTGGGACGCCAATGTATGTGACGGTGCTCCAACAACTGACGCAAAGTGAAGATGTGGTCAATGCAGCCACGACCTCGACGAAATCCAGCTTGCTCTTCACGAATCTGGCTTTCACGAGTGCCAGTAAGTCTATAAAGGACTATAGAGGCGAGGGATTTGGAGGCGATGGACATCAGACTGATCCCTCTATGGTTGCCGCATTCCGATCGTGAGCCTTCTTTAAAAATTGGGACTATGACGGAGCGGCTCCAGTCGGTTGGGACAGTTTCCTGCTCCCACAATTTCACTGGTAACTAGTATAAATCATCAACAAGAGCAGGTGTCCCGAATTTGAAGAGGGCTGGAGGAAGATCAGCTGGCCCCGCTGGTTTATTTAACTTCAACAGTGCGACCTCACGTTCGACTTCTGAGCGAGAGGGTGGATCCAAAGGGCAGCCCACAGAGCGTGGTGATCACTGCCCGGCGAAAAATCTAACAATTCCGACAAATTAAATTGCCTTTCAAAGTGCTCAGCCCAACGCTCCAAGCGTTTTGACAAGTTGTGGATAGGCTGTCCACTCCAGTCACAAATTGTTACACTAACACCAAGTCTCCTGCTGCCCGATTCTCGCATCAGCCGGAATAACTTACGATGCTTACCAAGGACCGCGGCCATTTCCACCTCTGATGCACCATGAGACCACCAGGATTCGTGGTCTCTCTTCAGGCTAGCACGTGATTTTGTCCGGAGCTCTTTGCGAGTTCAAGCCGGAATATGCCGGAGAGCATCGATAAGCTCCAGAGACTTCCAAGAGACCCAATGTCCATGTTGGCGATTAGACCTATCACATGAGGATTCTCCTGCCGCTAGTAAGGTCTGTTGAATAGGAGACCAGTGAGCATCAATTGCATCCAGTGGGCCCTTACTCAACTCCCATGACTTTGATAGGCATTCAGAACAGCCGGCTTCCTCAGTTGGCTGGTGTAAATGCGGTCACAAATTCGTCGTGTGCGTCCGCCAAAAAGCATCCGCAGGTCAGCACATACAAGTGCATGGTCGGTGTCCACACCTGTGCTCCAAATCGAGCGACAGTTCTGGACGCAGCCTCTCCATCGGCAACTTATCGCAATGTGATCGATTTGCGTCCATGGCTGGTTCGAGGCTGGTGGGCGCCAAGTCACCTTCCGGCGGGTACTGTGTCGGAAACTAGTGCTCGCAAGAAATAAGCGAGCATCTTCACACAAATGAAGCAACCGCTCACCGTTATCATTACGGGAGCCTACACCATGTTGGCCGCTCAGATGCAGTTCATCAGTGGACAACTTTCCAACTTGAACGTTCAGATCCCCCGCCAGCACAACAGTGTCCGTGCTTCTTCTGTTGCGAAAGAGCTGGGTCAGTTGGCGGTAAAAGTCGTTCTTTACGGAATCATCGCTACAGTTTGTGGGTACGTAGGCAGCGATGATGAATAGACACCTATTAGTCCCGCGCGACTTCGAATCTTTGAACGAGCCAGCCAATCGGACTGCACACATCCGGCTACTGATTGGAATCCAATCAACCAGAGCAGCTTCAGCCCGGGGACTCAGGGCAATACCAACACCAGCTTGGCCGGTGCTCGAAGCTGCATCGTCACCGGATAGGCGCAACGAGGAAGTGCTGCTGGTGTCACCTGAAGGGGATCGCAGAGTGAGCACAGAGCTCGAGTCTTGCAGGCGGGTCTCTGATAAGCAGCAGATATCGATCGAGAGGGTCTCTAATGTTCGGGCAAGTGCTGCCTGTTGACCCATCTGTAGCAATGTGCGTACATTGAGGCATGCCACTCTGAAGGATGATCGAGGGCTCCAAGTGGAAGTCGATGAACTGGGTTTGGCCGCTTGGTTAGACATGGGCTTGTCGACAGGACAGGAATGACGCTCCGCGTTCACATGTGAGTTGAAACTAGAAGGTAAAAGGCTAGCAAAGCAAGGCATGGGAGGGACACGAATTAGGGGTTTGAAAGCAAGGGGGATAAAAGTGAAGCTGGAACGGGACGATAAGGGTGATAAAGCGCAAGAGGGGGAATAAGAAGATGGGAAGGTTTGAGCAGTAGCATCCAAACCCCTATCCACCCTGCTCGATGCAGCAGATAGGGCACCGTTGATTATCCTCTGCGGTGACCAGAGCATAAGAAATTTATTTGAAGTAGGATTCAGTTTGCCCAGGCCTAGACAGAACGATTATGGTTCTCAACTAAAGCTTTTGATGCAAAAACCTGACCGCAAGGCAGTTAGTATGGCGTTGGGCTACAAGGTGTCCGTTTTAAAGAATAATGAGCCCCCCTCCTTCCAACCGCCAATCGGGAGGACCAGGAGGCTGAGTTTGTCTGGCCTCTAACCATTGACCAATCTGGTATGAGTGGCTCTGAAGGTGCAAAAATGCACCACCCAGCATAGCTCAATGGTTCGCTGAGGCACACAAACCATCGCACCACGGTAATCTCCAGCCTCATTGCGATGTAGGAGATAAGCTACGAATATCGATTAAGTGAACACGTTTGGCAACGCTTTTCTCATGAAAGTGATCCTATGTTACTCGTGCTGGACGACCACGGATGCTCAAGACAGCTTGAGAAGACAGTGAAAAATGCCAACCAACACTTGAGTCACTTGCGCGCCGACTTGATATTACTTTCTTTTCGCAAATGTTGAACGCTAACGTGAGACGACACGTTCAATATGCCATTCAGGTGTGGCACTCCTGGAAAAATCATGACCTCACTTCTTTTGTGAAGCCCCATTGGAGGGCGACAAAATGTGTGAAGGGATTGCTCCACTTCCCTCATTTCTAATACTCCACCATCTGGTTTAGAAAACATCACCTTCACTGCGGAGGCTGTGTTGAAGAAGTTGTTATCCTTGCGTATCCACAGTTCTCCAGGAGCTGACAACATCCGACCAAAGGCTCTACAGGCAGTAGCTAGTGATTTAGCAGCACCACTGGCTGTTTTCTATCAGCGATGTCTAGAGGAGAATCGTATTCCACCGGTATGGAAGCGAGGGGTCATCACTCCTATCCATAAAGGAGGTAGCCGCCCTGATCCCGCCAACTACCGTCCAAAAACACTACTTCCCGTACTATCCAAAGTGATGGAATCAATCATCGCGGATGCGCTGATGCAATATCTGGAAAGCCATAATTTAATAGCCCCAGAGCGACATGGCTTTCGTCAAAAGCATTCGTGTAATACTAACCTATTAATTGCACGTAATAGCTGGACTGAAGCTGTTGATGATGAAGTAGGAGTCGATGTCATCTACCTGGACTTTTCAAAAGCGTTTGATCCCTTAAACCATCGCATTCTCCTTCAGAAGCTTCGGAATTACGGCATTGGCGACCAAATCCTGAGTTGGATTGACAATTTTCTACAAGAACGACGGCTAGTGGTGAGAGTCCGAGAATCATTGTCTGATGCAATCGATGTGGCGTGTGGAGTACCACAAGGCTCGGTTCTTGGACCTCGTCTATTCTTGGTGTTCATTAACGGTGTGGCGAGATCAATTACTTCCGATTTCCTATTTTTCGCTGATGATATCAAGATATGGCGAAGGATCAGAGGACCGGACGACCATGAACGGCTCCAGTGCGATCTTAACACAGTGTCGAACTGGTCAGTTCAAAACGCCCTACCGTTCAACGTAGACAAATGTCGAGTTGTGCAATTACGCCATAGACATAACTACACCTATTCACTTGGGACAAACGGATTGCAGAATAGCTCCCAGGAACGTGACCTTGGTGTGATCGTACAGAGCGACCTCAACTGTTCAAAACAGGCTGAGGTAACTGCGAAAAGAGGCAACCAGCACGTCGGCATGCTGCGAAGGGCATTCGGGAGATTTGACCCATCAATCTTCCCAACGATGCACAATTCCTACGTGCGCCCGCATGTTAAATACGCTATCCAAGCTTGGCAACCTTGGTTGAAGCGTGACCTAGAATCGATAGAGGCACCACAACGAAGAGCAACAAAGAATGTAAAGGGCCTGCGCTATCACTCTTACCACCGAAGGCTGAAGTTGCTGCGAATTTTCACTGGATGCTATCGAAGGCTGCGCGGCGATCTCATATTAGCGTATCAGATACTGAGTGACCCCAACCACGTATGCCGCCATTTGCTGAAACTTAGCCACAACACGCAGCTCAGGAGTAACTGCTTAAAGTTGAAGGAACAATATAGTCGTCTAGAGTGTCGATGGAATTACTTTTCCCTTCGGGTTTGCAAACCCTGGAACGCACTCCCAGACGCAGTTGTATCCTCTCCTACCCTGGATGTTTTCAAAAAACGACTAGATGTTGCTCTTAGCTCCCAACATTTTGTTACCTAAACTCCTCTAGTGTGGATTACGCCAAGCATGCTTTTCAACAGGATTTATGTATCAAATGGACCTAAGTGGGCGACCATATTTTACTTTTCTCACTCCTTACCTCAACGATCACTGCACCCCAGTGTCTTTCTGAACGCTTACGCTCGATAATTTATTTTAATTTTACACTGATGTTACTTATCAAACTATTCATCTCGGCAGACATTCGATAGATGACCCAGACATCATCATATTCACCGCAACCATCCTACGGAACGTGTCAAGCACTTGCTTTTATCTCGTGATAAATCATTGTTCCATAGTTGGGACTAAGGACTCTAGGAGCTTTCAGTGAACATCGTCTTGTGCGAGGCGATCTCATATTGTAGTATCAGATCTTCAAGGACTCTAACCACCCGTGCCGACCCTTATTGAAACTTAGCCACAAAATCTCATTGAGAGGTCACCATCTGAAGCTGGCTACACATTATTGACGGCTGGAATGCCGCCGGAACATTTCCTCATTTCGTTTATCTCAGCACTTTGTCATATCTGCTCCTACGTTGCTCGAAATCAAAACGCGACTTGTTGATGCATTGCACTACCTGAATTACGTGATTTGACCCAAATTACTGGGACACGCGGCAACGAAACCAATGTGTACACTTGAAATTTGCGGTAAGTCCCCCGCTACGCGATTTTTGTTTCCACACTTCCAGTTTTGATTTTACACTTTACCTACAGAAAATTGTTAAATGTTTTCTTTTATATTTGTGACAAATCCATTGTTCCATTATTCTTGAGCCCGGTGACCAGAGGATGCACCCAGAGGCCAACAAAGGGGGCAAGGGAGCCATACGCCCCGTGCGACAGGGGCGGCATTTTTAGGACCGTTGCTTGTTCGATGCACAATATAAATGGGAAATTTTTCAGATAAGCTGAGTTGAAAATTTTTTTATGTTATTCTGAATGACCAAAAACACCTGTGCAAACACTGTTCCTGGTGATCACCTTAATTGTCCCATTGTGGTCACTTTCATCACATTTGCCTCCATGTCCCAAACGATCATCCATTTCATCGAGAAGTAGTGTAATATATTTACAACAGACTATGAATAGACATAGAGCCGTCAGAAACCACGGAACACAAAAGAAGGTACAGAAATTGTAAAAGAAAACAGCACAACACATTAAAGTCCATGGTTTCGTCAGAGGGCGAGATACTACCCGGTTGCCCAAGCCGAAGTAGGGTGTTGATTTAGGGGACACCACCCCGAGCCTTTGGCTGAATAGCCTGCCCACAATGCAGCAGAGCGAATTCAGGGAATCGCGCCCATTAGGAGCCGGTGACTGACTGCTCAGTTCATACGTCTTTCATTTGTTCCTTTGCCCAATGCTCCCCAGAACTACAGCACAAAGTTGCTGGAATACAATGCTTCGCCAAGATGAAGCAAGCGGCAGTGACTTTATTTAGTGGCGAGTCACGTCCGCCACGTCAATGTTGTTAAACGGACATTTGTGGCTTTTTATAAGGAGAATGCTTGCCATGCGAAAACCCACCACGTCCTGGAACAATGCCACCGAACCATTTGTTGGAACGGGAAAATCCCGAACCACCCAGCTGACACCACGAGGTTGTTCGGCAAGCTAGATTGTGTGGTCTTCACGTGATTATTCTGCCCTCATTTAGGGTGAAAATTTTATCACCGCCCCGGGCGGCAAAAGGAGTTCCTACGCCACTGTATGTACCCACTCGGAACAGTTAAACTTCCTCTATCAGGTCGTTAGCTACCATCTCCTGTATGGCCTTTATCACCAACTCACGTTTAGCCAGCTGAATGGGATGCGGTTGCAACATGGAAAACGGTTTGGTGTTCTGTTTAAGGCATATGCGATGAACATCAGAAGGAATCCGGCCACATGTTTCAGTGACCAATTTGAGTTACAGACTTCAAACGTCGTGACAATGAGTGTCATAATGCGCAGTCTGTTGCGAGAACGGAAAGCGAGTTCGCAAAATTTACCACCGCCCGCTTCAATCGGTCACATGGCGCGGGATGAATTTCCTGGCCCCAACGCAGTAGATGCAGGAGGAGCGCGCAGGGGATACGGAATAGAAGATATTCTTTTTGAATCTCACACCTTGATATACCGAGTCGTTCCCTTTGCAATCACAGCGGAGTCCTGATCTGTATCGCCTCGGCTTAATCGTAACAAGCACTTTTCAAAGGTCTGTCGTCTTTCTCTCTTGCGCGCAGGATTAGGAGGTACGCCAATCAGTCGGAATCGTCATTGTGCGTCAACTAATTAGTCGGCAGAATTTGGGTGTGTGCGGCTAAGTTTTCGGGGGTGTTGCAATCCGTTCGTCCGTCTATCCTATGCCAGGGGAACAGTTCGCGACAGCAATTCATGCGTCCATTAGGATTACCTACGAGTAAAGCTTGGAGCATCGCGTCACCGAACTAGGCCGAATTGGTTACTAGTGATCAATCTAGAACAGGGTACGACGGATCTATTGAAGATATACGGTGACGTTATTGCACTATCGTCTAGCGACTCTCCTTACAGTTTGTTTAAATATCATGCAGGTTATGATGGCTGACGTGCTAATTAATGTCTTACCTTAACGAACTCGGCTACATCGCGCAACGGTATCATGGATTTATCAAAAATTGATCGTCCATTGTTAATCTACTGCTAGCATGAGACAGTTGGACCGCAACAGTGATGTTGGTGTAGGGCTTAATGTTGTCTAGAGCATTCGACCGGTTAAACAGTAGCATCTTACTAAATAAGTTTCAGAGAAGCACATGGGTGATCCCCAACTTTCTTTTGTACAGGCGTCTAGAAGCGAGTGGGCGAATCTGTGTCAAATCCTATCAAAGTGGAATGTGGTGTGCATATAGGACCCCCGTCTGTTTCTGATTTTCATTAACTGAAGAGCTTAATCACTTCACGCCGTTTTGTTTGCGCCCGCAATACCAAAGTTTGGCGGTCGACCAAAGTGCCAGACGACCGCAGACAGCTTCAAAACGAACTCGACCTCGTCAGTCCAGAATTATCCCCATTTAACGTTACTAAATGCCGATCGCTACATCGACGACACTAAGTCGTTTACATCTATAAGGATCAGGATCTCTAGCATTGTTCTCATGAAAAATGAACTCCGTGTGCTAGTGCAAAAAGACCATGGATTCTCGGAGCAACCTGAAATAGCATTCAAAATTGGGGGCTCTTAAGGAGAGAATCAGGTTACTTCGACCCATCCATTTTCAAATCAGCGTAGAAATTTCTTTTCGAATACTTCTCTTCAGACTAATACATGTAGAAAAAATGGTTAAAGTTGCCACAGGCTAAGATAGCTGGGCTAGAGTTGATTCAGTCCAAACAGGCCACTTAATATGTTGATCAAATTCTTCAGCCAACGAAGATATTTACGCACATGAGGTCACGAGGTCACCGCCTGAGACTGAATCAAGAGCCGCCCACGGTGAGATCAGCACCAGGGGAAAATGTAGCGTCTGTACTAGCACCCCCTGTTTGCAAGTTTCGGTTGCATTAGCCGGACCGCTATGGTCTCGGTCATCATTAGTAGGCGCCTTTTAATCTCTCTTGGTTAGCGTTTTGGTGCAGCGTAGACAACTTTAAAAGCTTCCGAGATAACGACTTGATGCCCGCTTTGGATTAAATTTTCCAATATAGAGCTATTGATATGTTCCACTGATTGATTCCATAATGCTGTTGAGCAATGTTCTGCTATCTGTTTGGCCAAGCGTCTGGTCGTGCGTCCGAGGTATCTTCACCTCAGGTGCAAGTAAATTGATATAGGATAAAAGATGCGGGCATGACTGGGAGTCAATGTTTAAGACGTTGGGTAATAAACGTGGCAGGTTCTGCAACAACATACAACTGGGCAGCAGGAAAGGACTTGGCTATTGCATTTAGAAGTCTCCTGTTCAATAATTCAAAGGCGACATCTCCTTTAGAAAGGACAGAAAGATAAACATCTTTTTTCGGCACCGTCACAGTTGTTTCGTCTGTCATCGATCACAGGATGTCTCCGAATGAAGGGAGCGGGATAACCATTATCCTGTATGTACCGTCCTAAGGATGCGATGCTTTTCGCTCTTTAAAGTTCCGGAACTACAAATCTTAATGTCTTAATGTCTTCGTCCCAGTAGCTCACTAGCTACGTAACACAGGCTAGTGCGGAACAGCACCAGACGCGTTTCGCCTTAGTGGGACTCGTCAGTGGTGCGCATTCCCTCGGCCCTCTACTGGGGATCGAACCCATAACCGCCAGAGACAGATGCCAACTAGCCAGTAGTTTACGTCACTGAGTCATGGGGGACGTCGTCTGGGCTACATAGTTTGCAAGCTAACTGGGATAGAGCAAGACCTATCTTTCACTGCCACGCAGGTTACTACCTTAGCAGATGACAGGTCATGACTTCCTCTCACTAGACAATACCTCCATAGCATTTGAAACTAGGAGGCCAAATTTTATACTACTAATGAATAGGAGGATTTTGACTGCAATTACAAATACAATTAAAATCCTTCAGTCATTAATAATACTACAATTTTTGTTAGCGTGATAATACAGGTATCGAACTAGGTTTCGTTTGTACTTCAACGGTACAAAGCTGTGAAAATGTATATATTGGTCACTTTAAGGTGACTTACGATAGGCACTTCTCTAGAGCGAGCCATTCTCACGTCTACCTAGCAATATATCCATAAAGCCTAGCTTTTCATCGCCTTCAATTTCGCATGTAAACTTCAAAGATAAGTGCGCGCTACTGAATTGATTTAGCAGATGGGCTACGTCAGCGTTTGAATCACAAATAATAAAGGTATCATCCAAGTATCTACAGTAGGAATCAAAATGTTTTGTGTATACATACGTCCTCATGTAGAGTATACGATTCAAACATCGCAGTCATGGCTGAAGTGGGATCTCATTGTCTTTGAAATTTTACATGCCACCAAAAACGTTAAAGGGCTATACCACATACCCAAGAACAGCGATTGAGTATTCTGAGAGGTAGCATCTCAAATTGAAAAAACTGTGTGAACGGTTCAGACAAAGTTTAGCTCGGTAAGTCACTGTTTTCGATGATACGCTGTTTATAGTCGTTTTTCTTTCAGTTTGGAAAACCCTCATCGGACACCCTGCGGGACATGTAAATCTTGAGCCATTTTATCCGCAATATAAATAAATAAATTCTTCGACGATGCCTGGTAAGTAATAGAGGTAGGCGGAGCCGATATCCAGATAGCAGGTTGCGCGTGGGCTTACCACAGAGCATGTGAGCTGTCTGCTGCATGTGAAGGTCATCAGCACGGGTGTGGGGTACGACCTTCGACTGTTCCGCCAAATATGGGGATCGAATGCGAATTGATTGGCCAGTAAATACAATCCCGCGTCAAAGGAGGCGAACCATTTTGCCAAATGTGGTAAACCCGTGGGACGGAATTCATTCACGCTGGCTGAGAACCAGATGCAGAAGACCGGATGGCCTATGCTTCCAAAATTAGTATGTTTCGTTCACCAATAAATAGAGTTGACCTACCTTGGAGAATATACGCTGTCTGCCGAGCCTTGGCCTTTGTATTCCTTCGGTTGGCTGGGCGCATGGCTGAGCAATCGAACGGTCGAAGTCCTGCACGTGAAGCAAAGTAGCAGTACAACAGCAAGTATGGCTGTGAAAATCCACGGAATAAGCAGTTTTTCGAAGATTCCCAGTAGGACAGATGTGCACGTAACCGGGCAATACTTATGAGATTCCTTTTTGGGCATCAGCCGGTATCCAAGTGTCAACAATCACACTCATGGTGAGGCATTCGTTGAAGAGGTCTGTTAAAACTTGGTGTGAGAGAGAAAGCACACTTACAAAGCTAATGCGGAGAGCCTAAGTACTACGAGCTTTGCTTGCTTGTGAAGAATGCCTTGGTCGAAGTGCGCAGCTGGACTTGAGCAGATAAAGGAGGACAAGGGGGTTGCACTTGATGAAGAGGAGCTAAATTCATAATGTATTTCGTCCACACCCACGTCGCCACTCTGGAAGCAGGCGCTTTTACTAATATTGTGACAGTTATGGTTGCGTAAGACCGCTTCAAGTACAAATTAATTGGCTTTTTAACTGTCGAACTTAGGTTCTAGATGCAAGCGACCATCCTGCATTTATAAGCTCTATGTGTAGTCTTTCGAGGTCGCTCCGGCAGTGATGGTGACATACTGTCTGCCAAGAGGACAACACAGATAAAGGCACGAATAAGGGAGTCTAAAAGATGGTCGCATTTAATCAACAAGTCGTCATCATAGAGGACTGAAAAATAAGTGAAACATTGTTATAATTGCTTCTTAGACGCGCCACAGGTATAACCGACTGATACGACTCCTAGTTGAATGAACGAACTTGAGGTAGAATGGTACAGCACGCGTATAACGGATTGGTACAGCTCCTAGTTGAATGAACGGACTCGGGACGGAATTGTACACCACGCATATAACGGAATGACACGACTCCTAGTTGAATGAACGAATTCGAAACAGAATGGTACATGGCATGGATAAGATAGCCGACAGAATTCGAATTCGCACACCCGGAGACTTAGACACAACAAGGCTCCTAATCGGAGGCAGACTTCACACGCAATCCAGAAAAGAGCAAGAACAAAGATGGAGCTTTCGCCCCGGGCACTCTTACTAGCCGGGCCAAGGCGATTACAGCGCAGTCAAGCCTAGCTTATATACCGCGATTGTAGAAGGATTTGCGTAAACAAACCCTGGTAGTAAAGCAAGTGAAGTAGCACTATGTAAATATGCCAACGGAACAGGTCGGAAGTAAATGTTGGTAGATATGATGGGTGAAGGGGAAATGAATGTTTCTGATAAGAAGCTGTAGTGTCCATGTCGCGGAAAGTTGGCTGAAAACAGGAATGTTTTCATAAGTACAAAGAAAATGTTTCATGTCTTGAAGGTGGGCCGGAAACAGGCGCAAAAGCTGATGGAACATGTGCACTTGTCTGCTGCGAGTCCCAGCGACTTACGTAGCTTCAAGCTTGCGGTTTTATGGAGAGGTTGGGTCCCTGTAACAAGCATCGAGTGTAGCGGAGAGTTTCGGAGCTGCTCTCTCTTAGCAATGCATTCTGTACGTTTCGTCCTGATTTGAACTTTCCAGGTGAAGAGAGTGGGATCCGCTTGCGGTTGTGCAGCAACGAAGCAGCCGTATCGGTACTAAGGATACCTTCCGTAACCTGGAGCAGCCTGTAAAAGCAACCTAGAAGATGCGCACAAGAAGTCGAGTGGTACTGACACAAGTATTATAACAATCAAACTAGTTTTTGTTGTTGAGATTAGACGTGCGCGTGTCGCAATCTAAACACACAACGGGTATTCCAAAAAACAACAATGAATACATCGCCGATGCTCCAAGCGTTTAAGCAGAGCCCTCTGATCTGGTGATCAAGAGGCCAACCATGAACCACTACGTCCCGAACTCCAACCCAATGCCGGTCATTCCTGTCTGAAGAACCCTAACAAAGATAACATCGGAGATGGAATGCAGTTTTGTGCTCGGGCAGTGAGTGGTAGCTCAAACTGCGTGTGTGTCGGTGGTAACCCCAGAAAGCAATGATCCGTTGTGGACCGGATTTCGAAAATTAAAAAGACAAAACAATTGGCAAATTTACGTGGCAAGGATCCAGGAGTGGTATAAAGTGAACTGCCCCGGAGGTTAGGTGGAAAAAAACGATGATTGCACAACCACTTATATAATGGGCGAAATATCCACAGCCAGGTAGTAAAATGGCAACCAGGAACCGGGTATAGATGTCAAAACTGAATGCGTGAATAGTGAGAACAACAAAGTTACACGGAGCAGTGACCGTCTCTGGAGAAAAACAGATACCCCTTGGTGTGACCGTGCACCATAGTACGTTATTCGCATCACAAACGCTTTAAAGATGAAGTAAAACTAGTTCCAAGTGGAATGCTCCTTCAACCGAATGACAACAAGTGAGCTTGTAAAGCTCGAAGTTGTGTCGACGATAGAACCAGGCGTGAAGGTGTAGCCTGGTCCGAGGCACCAGGGAAGACCAAACGTGACACCAGACGATCGCTCTCCATCGGCTGCTGTTGAGGCGCTAGTATTTGCCGCAACCACGCGGATGGAAATCTGGCGAAATCGGAGGAGATCATTGCGTGCGGGAATTGTTCTGCGATCATCTCCTTCGACAATTTTTGGAACTACGAAGCGATGAGAAGGAAACACAAAGTGAGGGATGTAAGTGGCCTGGCGAGGGAAGGATACGATGTATGCCCCGATTATGAGTAAAATACATTTAGTATAATGGACTGATGACAATATAGGTCACAAAGTACTGTCCGGTATCGACAACGACACCAAGGGAAAAGAGCAAGTGATCTGTTACACTCGTGTCTCCGTGTAGATGAACATCGAGCTGGGACGACATCCGGCCTTGTCGAGATGTATGCCAGTTAAGAGCTGTTGACTGACTGCGAAGGAAGTACGAAACGTGTCAGCCTGCTAAGACAAAGGCGGCCCGCACAAACACATATAATAAGGATGGTGAAAAGCTTAGAGGCGAGAATGATTTCGAGAGCTGTGCATGTGTTTGGAGCTGTATCGTAGCGAATGACACAACGGATGAGACCGGTGCGCTCATCAAATTACGTGTCTTACACATGGATCGGATGTTAGTCATCAGCGAAGATGGCATCGCGCAGCCATCGGAAAGACTACTACCCATGATGGAGGACTGTCGCGTCTCCTTCGGAAACCCAGGGTGCAACAATATGAAACAATGAGTGTAATCGAGCAGAGGATTCCACTTCAGCACAAAGCAAGACTCTACACAAGGACTGATGTTGGTTTGACAAGCATAGGACATGTTCGTTTTAAGGTTGCTGTACTGAGCTATTCGCCTAAGTTAACTTACGTGACACATGCTGCGCTTCAAATATTACGCGAGCCGTTGATTGATTGGATAGATGACTATTTCCGACTGGAGCGAATATCGAAAAGTTGCATAACGGCTCATTCCGCCATCACAATTACTAACCCAAAGAAGTTGCTAGTCGTCACCTGGAGAAGGATCCTGTAGTTCTGAGTGGTAGTACCGTATTAGTAGAGGAATTCCATGAAGGAACGAGCCAATGCCCAGTCATCGCATCCCGCACTCTACGTATATGAGTAACTTGGCGTTGGTACTCACAAAATGAGCATGGCCCCTCGTTGGGTGAGGTATATCTGCAGCCCCGTGCTTTAGCAATACCCTCAGACAGCTGCACGGCAATTAACCTATCCATCGGTGGGTGTGGGTCGGATGCAGAACAACAGCATGTTATGCGGTTTTATTAACTCAGATGTGCATTGGATGTAGAGAACGGGATAGAAGCCGCTGGTAGTGCCTTCGTGTGCGCAGTCGTCTTGACAAGTAAATTTGGAAACAAGTGATGCTCGGCATGCTTCAGAACGAAGGCTTAGGAAAAGAGTAGAACAGATGGCCCATGACATTTGCTCAAGTGTCAACAGACACATAACACTAGTAATAAAGACAACAACAACAAGTGAAATGCAATGATAGGAAATACTGTGTTGTGTGTTCCGTACAAGGAATTCATCAGGCCGCATAGTGATGTGCTATTCATCGACTAGAGCCAGGGTACCAAATATTGAGCAAACTGTGAATCAGATAAACAGTGATACCGATTTTCTCATGGTCGCATCTCAACAACTCAACACATGCTGATACCGAAGTTCGTAAACGGAGATTCGTCACCGCTACACTTGGTAAGGGAACGACTTCCCGTTTAGAAAAACGCTGAACGGAGGTTCGGAAAATTATAAGGCGGCAAGCAATAACTTCATCAAAATCAGAGCCTCATAAGCCACTTGGCCGCTTACTGTCAGAGCACACACGCAGGCGCATACTGGGCTGTACAAAAGTAGGAATACTTACCCGCTCCAAATCTGCATGCAAGTTGGCGATGTGGGAAACCTGCTGAAGCCATTGACTAGTGGCGCTGGGCATGGGGCGCACAATCGCGGCAGGCACAGAACCGTCACCGGCAGCACAGGGCGGCATGGGCGCTGGTTTCTGCTCCACCTGTGGTAATAACACCACCTTGGGGCGAGCCAGTGCTGCGTATATCTGGGTCTGCAGCTGTGCAATTTGGCGATCAACATCGGCTAAAGTGTGCTTTTTTGTCAAACGAGTCTTGGCTCCAACCGAATCCGCTGTGGCCGCATCTCCATGTGCAACTTCAACAGGTGGAACACGACGCATAGACCGCTTCAGCGGTTTCAAGCTCTGCATTTGAAACTAAATGTGATATACAATGTCATAAGTGGGACGGTGATGCGACCAATCTGGTTGAGGTAATATGAGAAAGAAAATGCGCACTACGAAGGAGCACAAAACATTTTTAAGTCCAACACTGCAGTTCCACCATTATTTAAATTCCATGTGTGGACTGATGAAAATGAAGACAAATTTCGGGATATTTAGTTGCGGTTAATATCAGAATGCTTGTAGATCAGACGAGGAGCATTTATTACGGACGTTAAGGATTCACTCCTAGTGTGAACTACATCCAGATGATGAGAAGCGATAACAACTAGGGTGTAACAACATTCGGAGTCAGATTTAATGCGTTTACTGTGGCAACCAAACGTTAAGAAAGTGCGACGCTTAGCAGTAACGGTGATCAAATGCTTAACATAGAGGATGGTGTACAAAGGATATCGGTAAATTGAGCAGCGGATATTTCAGGTTCTGTAGGTGATATTGAGACCAGACAGAAGGCTAGGATAGGCTGCATGACTATACCTCAAGCTACATGTGTTGTCGGTCCGTTTTGCTAAGAGTTGCACTACGCGAACATAAAAACGCCAGATTGGATCACTCGATCGCTTGTTTTGCTTAGTCGACGCGCTTGAAATGCGAAGCAATCAACCGAAAAGGATTTGATAATGCACATTATATGGTTCGGGCTCCTCAAACGTTGGCAAACCGTGAGCACCGCGAGTTCGGACGACAACAATGACACCACAATGAGGTGATATGCAAAGGAATGTTGGGAGGTCAAAAAAGCCGGATGAGTAGGTTGCAAGCAAAAGCTCCAATTGTTACACTTTTAGAACCCACTGCTCCTTATCAGCCATGACTAGGAACCAGATAACAGCTTTCAAAAGATACTCACCAGGATTTTCTCGCCGCGTAACTTCGAATTGTCTGCTGACAGCTGACGAACAGCTTCCCGCAAGGCATCGATCTAAAAGAGTAAATGTAAGACAGATTGGGATGTGGGGAGAACAGAGACCGGGGTTAGTTAACAAAGAGGTGCGTCACAAATAGATCGCGTGTAATTCAGGCAGAGGTGAAGGGCTCAACAATGCAGTTTACCTCCAAAGCAAGGAAGGCTGAGTCTCTTGAAGCAGCTCTGGCAGATGCCGTCCCTGGGGTTGGTGGGGTCCCGACAGTGTGACCCGGAGAAGGTGGCTGCCGAGTCGGTGAGGTGGCTGCAATGAAAATGTACAGCATCCGGCAATATAATCGACTAATTAAATAACACATGTTCGTCGAAGTGAAGTGGCATCAGTTGTCTTGAGTTACGCCATCATAAAATAATAAATGGAGCTTTATACTGATGACTCATTGCAGTGGCTTGCCAGTCAGATAGATCTCCACATGCTCGGATAATAAACGAGCTGCGGTTTCATCCTATTGGGACTCGCCAACGGTGTGAATCCTCCGGTTCCACCAGAAATTGAATCCAAGACAACTAGCTGCTTGCGCCACTACTCGGCAGCTTGTGCTACTAGGCTACGAAGGACGGCAGCGGACTGCCATGACTTGCAAGCTAACTGCGATAAAGCGCAAGTCATAGTCCACTGTCACGTAAGCTATGGACGTAACAGAAGATAGAGTTGGACCCATGGAGTCACGACTTCCGCTAACAACAGTTATATACAAGAACCGTTAGGAGTTGAATAGAGAAAGGGAATGATAAAGAATGGCACAAGAGATCTAGTACGGGAAAACTGCCATCCATATATTTTGACTATAGAAGTCAACGTTAGGACCAAATCAAACAAGAAGCCACAAATGAAGAAAATTTCAACGCTGTACTCAGATTTCAAATTATGATTCCGGTATTATACAACAAAGAAAGTAAAGAAAACGTTACCGCATATTACCGAAGATAAGCGGATGATTTTTGACAATTTTTTGTCTCTGTAGAGGGGAGGTCGGATTATATAAAGGTAATAAGGGATTTTAAAAGTCACATGCAAAATCCACTAAGGAATTCACTGCATACCTCTGCTCTTATCTCCCATTATCACCACCCGCTAGTGACGGACGGTATACCAGACAGGCATTTTAAGTGTCTATAACTGGACACGTTACTATTGTGTCGAAAATTCTATATATGTTGCACATCTGACGTTGGCGACGGATGGCAGTAGCGAATCTAAAGCCCTTAAGCATTACGTTATGCCAGGTGATCCGGTGCCTTGAAAGTATAACGTCGTCGCACACCTGACCGAGAACTTTGTTGTCATCCACTGCTCCCCTGTGGTTCATATGCGTGAGGCCCCGACTATGCCTTAGCATATGACTTGACGTGTGGTCAATACACTATCCGGTGAGGTGAAAGTCTGTTCTAACTGCCCTACGCCCCACCAACCGCCATTATAACACATTACGGTCACCACAACCGACCAATGGTAGAGCAGTTTTCAATGGAACTCACTTAAGCGAAAGTAAGTAGTGACGACGTCGAAAGCGTGGATAAACTATTTCGTTTCTCATTTGCTAATTTTTAGGGGTCGGCTAACACATAGACTTACGACTTTAGACAAATTTGAAGTGGCAAAGTCATAGTGTCGGCTTATGTATGGACAGGCTTATATTTGATAACATACGGTAATAATTTATGCGTAGAACCCAAATCAGAAGGGAAACTTTGAAATAGTGAATAAATTAACTCCGGTGCCCACTAGCTCCGTAGGTGGCTTTGGCTTTGGAAAACTATCTGTACTAATAAGACGCAGGTAGTCGCCGTTTCGATGAAATGGCCGTCAGACAAAACGCAGCTCCATCTAGATAGGTAGATCGACCGTTCCGAACTGTTATTCCATAGTTAAGAAGAATGCTAAATTATGCAGCTGGACTACACAAACAGAATAGACGAAGTCCGTAACAAGGAGCGTAACCCCCTGTGTCAGTGTATTCAGTAGCAATGGTATGCATATGAATGCGAGTACAAGAGAGCCATACAGAGTCCGAGCAGCACTCAGTGGACATCTCTACTAAAGGCAGAGAGGATGTTTTGTTTGGAGAAAGACAAAAAAATCTGATAATCATGAGACACCTTATTTGTCGTAAATGGCTCAAAGAAACCTTGCCGTAGCATCCTACTCGGATTGGGGAGTCTGAGCACAAATGACCTTATCTGACAAACCTCCATGGGGTTAAGCAGCGTGGATAGCGATTAACGCCAAGTGGATAGAGAGCGATCTTCAGGTGTAAGGCGATGACGCCAGACGAAGCACCGCATCAACACATGAGAAATCGCATCCCCTGCTCGGTCGGAGGTCGTTATGGTTTTCAAGGCAGTAACATCTATGCGAATGGTTTAGTGATGATGAGTAAGAGATCTGAAACATTTCAACGTTGTATGACATCCACCGGCCATCGATGTAGGTGAAAGTGAAGTAGTGCGAGGTAAACACTGCGATATCTTTAGAAATCGAACACTGGAAAAAGCACAATCGCTTCAATCAGTAACCCTCGAAAACTTAAGAGGAAATATATATATATATATATATATATATATATATATATATATTAGGGCGTAACGAAAATCAGCATCGTAAAAGTGCCGGTTTAGATTCGGAAGGTGTTACTTATAATAAATGGCGCACAACTTCAGGAGTGTAGAAGTAGGAGCGAATCCGTTCACCAGGTCATTGACGTGCGAATGCGAATTGCTTGCTGCACACCGATGCCGTGCACTAGAGTGCTGTGAAAACCGTGTTGCCTATTCCAGGTAATACACCAACCCTGGTAACACCTGTGGATAGCTGTTAAACTTATACTGACAGTTACAATAAAACCTCCGAGGTTGACCACCTCTGTATAAACTAACCACATCTCATTTGACCGTTTTATTTTTCATTGAACGTTCACCAGGTAAATCTTGTGGATCCAGACCTTTGTATATTGACCACTTCAGCACAGTCGTTTGAATGGTCAATTTACGGAGGTTTCACTATACTTAAAAACTACTTGCAACCACTGACTTTACCACTGTTGATCGTAATGGAACAGGCTGAAATCAATATGAGTCTGTTGGTTTCTTTTGACGTTGCGCTTGAATCACTCAAGCTCTTGTCGGACACTGTTGGGAGGCACTAGCTTTAATTGGTTTACTCCCTGACTCTTACAAACAACCTAGCTTCCATCGTGACAGAGGTTGCAGCGACCATACCTGCACAATCCGCCGGGTGCTTGAAATTCATCTTACCACCATAAAGACTATTATGGTAGCTTTGCTTGACACGAAGGCTGCATTTAAGCCAGCTGATAACAATTTGTAGTGGCAATGCATATATTTTAATGCTATGGGGAGGAATGTGTCCCGATTGTAAGACATCCATGCTGTAATTTCTGCAGCGGCATTAAAGTCCAAAGAGGAGCTACCCAATGACATCAACAATCTGGGTTTCACGGAGCTGTGCTAGCGCACCATCTCTCTCAATTTTTATAATCAAAGTGCTGGTGAATGATATGACTTCTTCTACGTTCGAGATGAACGGATATTCGCATGGATAGAATCCAGTCGCTGTACATGTGCTGTTGAATAGACCGTCGCTGGGTGTTGCGCGGTGTGGCATAATCTTCGGTGAACATCTGGGTACACGGAGCACAGTTGCTCAATAGAAATGAGATGTTCCCTTGTTGGGGGCTCCTCATGACTACTCTCAACGAAACTTCAGTCAGCGTTCCAAATGCAACATGTGGGCCTAATGCAGATGGCACGGACTTTCCGTGAAATAATATAAAACGGTCGGAATATGAGAAATTGGCTTACGGTGAAATTGAATTGGAGAAACCCACTGATTGATCAAAAGTCTGTGTAAGCGAACATATGTTTTCGGTAATTCTTCATCAGGCTTTTACAATTACATGAAATGCAAAATTTTGTATACAGACCCAACGGGTCATCAGTCAGCCAAATTGATCCTAGTGCGCTATGATAAACCGTCGGTAAGATTCCAGTTGTAGTCGCACGCGCGCACAGGTCAACCGCAGTCCGTTCTGGCCAAGGTAGACTCAAGGCGTAAGTGAACCTTTTCCTGCGTGCACAGTGTTGGTTCGTACACCCGAATGGCGATGGCTTTTGCGGCGTCTGATATCGGCTTATGGAAAGACTTAGATCGATTTTCTGGGGCCTGATAGATTACTTTGAACAAATCAGCCGACTTGATGACGTGACACGTAATGCAAGATGCGTGGCGATGGCAAGGTTGGTGACCTTTTGGCCTCCATTTCCGAGCCAGGCCGGATGGTGTTCCCTCACCCTTTCGGATAAGCGTCTTGTCGTACGACCAACGTAGCGTGCTCCACAGGAACAGGTAAAGGTATGAACGGGTGGCTTATCCTTGAGGTTTAGTCTCACCATTGGGCTACTGGTGAACCGGATTTGCAGCCTCGCCGCTGGGAATGTATTCCTGAGTGTGGACGAGAGACGGCGGAATAGATTCTCTGATACTATTTCCCCTTTGTAAGGCAGTTGCAGGAAATTGTGCGCAGACCATCAAGTAAGGCAATCTAGCGACTACTACTAACGGATACCGGCCGCAGTACAAGTTATGATGAAGATTCCGCAAAAGGATATCCCCTTACATACGATTAGTCGCTTGGGAAAAAGGTGAACAGATCAGTCAATAAAATAGCCAGGTTAAAAAGCAGAGAAAGGCTAGAAATAACAATACGATACTTTACGTATGGCAAATACATGCCAGTGGTCAACAGCAAATTCTGTTTCGCGATGTCTGTCTGAAAGCGGAGGATCAAAAGGCATCAATGGCTAGTTGAGCTCTAATCGCCTGCGAGGGCTTTCTTATGTGCTGAGCGTGTTGACTACTTCCTCAACACTGTGATCAACTGGGTGAAGCTCCGAAGTGGCAGATCGATAAGATTGCAAAAAGAGTAGGAGGAAACTCACTTAAAGACTGAATCGAAGTAACGCTTGTCGTCTCAGTGGATGTAGTCCCAGAAATCAGACACAGTAGGAGTCAATTACATCATCGAATGTGATGGAGGGTTGCGCGATACCAGTGGCGCGCTTGCAATCGTTCGTCAATTTCTGACTCGGAATAATCCTACCGGACAACTTTTAGTTCCCGTTAATTCACATTTAACTAGTCATGCTAATAATATAATTTTGGCGCCGTAAACCGAACGAAAAAGTACATGGCTGTATACCGAATAACCGGTAGACCAGTTGCCGTACTGGCAACAGCACCCAAACGCCACGCGATTATTTCAACGGAGGATAACCGGTAACTGGTAACTTGCCAGTTCGTGCACATCAAAGTCATGAAATTATAGCTGTCAGGATTTCACCGCAGCGACATCCATCCGCGGAGTTAAGAACACTGAAGTATGACCTGGATAAATTGATACAATCCAGAGGCCCAAACAGAATACACCTCGGATCTGATGCGTGCTAATGCCTGCATCATGTGCGAAGTCAATAAGGAGACAAAACGTTGGCATTATGATTGCAGGCCGGCTCGTGATGTTAAGGAGGATAGCCTGCCTTGTAATCCTTGTAATCGAAGGGGACCGGACGACCCTTGCAGTATCCTTAGCCCACCCGCGACTGGTGTTGGTTAGGCGACAGCGAAGCGTCGGTACAGCGTACCGGCGTACTGCTGAGGTTTTTTGCCTATTATGATTGCAGCGTGCTATTTTCGCACTAGGTTTATGCAGGCATTTCGACCATACCGGGAGGAGTTATACAAACCATTCAGCAAATAGACAGTGGCGGGACAATCTAGTTCTGGTGAGAAACGGTGCATGAGTTACCCGTAGCAACAGGAGCCTTGATCAGCCCTTCGAAAAGTGCCTTCTTGCTCAACGACTTCAGTTTTTCTCTCAGTTCAGCTTTCTCCTGCTCCAGTACTTCGATGTCCGATTGCAAAGCATCGATGGCATGTTCGTGTTCGCTGAAAACCATAAGGCATGTGAAATCGAGTTAAAAATTATATCCCGAGGAATCATTGGATACACAAACACTTAAATAGAGTAAGAAAAATCATGGATTTTACGTTGTTTCCTAACTTCAAAAATCAAGATACTGCGATAAATGTCTGAAATGCATCGCATCCAACTAGAAAGAGACAGCAAATATTGCACAAAGTGCAATAGATACGAGTTCTTGCCGACGAGATTCCATAAATACCATAGACCAAGCAACACCACATACACACGGGTTCAAATATATGCTTAGGGACATCCGTTTTCGGAGTTGGCTATTACCGAGATTGCAAATAGCAACAGGACGTCTGCGCCTAATAAGGGAACATGGTTGGTTTGCGATGCACCACCCACACACCCCATATCCAGTGTAAACCCGAAGAAATAAGACCGGAAGGCATGTGCCTAAAAGCCACGTTTCACCAACGGAGCCGGCCCACATTCCTTCACAGGCAAACACAAGCACACTGTATTTGCGGAATCAACCGCACACAAGGCGGTGGCTGGACTGTGGTCCACTCCACAATGAGTCCATGGAACCACTCTTCGAGCCTAACACGGCCACAAGGACCGTGCACCCCGTTCCCTCCAGCAACGACCAACTGTCTCCTGGAGCCAGTATGGATGAGGTAGTGGGTAATAGACAGGTAGGCACCTTGTCAACATGCACATCAAGCGCAGCCACACCGGGGATATCAAGCAACAGCCAATCACTTGAAATAACATTATCAAATAAAACAAATCTGTTAAAGCATACGACTATGCAGACATAACTCTTCGCTAAAGTAGAATATGAAGTAAAGTGGTTAGCAATGAATGCGCGATAAATGCTACAAACGCAATAAAGTTAACGAAGATAAATACAATTGGCGTAAGCAAAGTGTGCAAGTTAATAAAAGATTATTCAGGTAAGCAGAACAAACCAAGTAAAGTGAAATGAAATTTATCCAGCTTAAAAAGACCTAGTTTAAGTGTAAGTTGGTTTAGCCCAACTGCGGTGAAGAAGCATCATGAACGCAACATCGGCCTCAGCATAAGGCTGAATATAGAGCTAAGAAAAAAACCATGGGAAGCAATGTGAAGTACAACTTGACCAAAAATATAACGAAGCGTTTTTATTTTCTGTCTTTGCTTCTGCAAGTCAAGCGTTAGACTGCAAACATTTGTTGAGGTAAATAAACGTTGCGGGCTGCTTGCTCATTTCCAAAACGTAGATAATGCCCAAAGGAACGTAAGAAAATGCGCTTGCAAATAGATCGCTTTCGGTAACTCACAACTAGCAAATACGTTTACAAGGATAACTGGGGTAAGCATAAAATAACCAAAGCTGGAAAAAAGTGGTGGTGTGTCTGAACCAGCACAATTTATTCGAACGGAAGTTAAGTCGATCGACTCAGGTGATGAGAGCCTATGTCGTCAATGAAAACGAGAAATAACGCAGTTAAAACGCTGCTTCCAAACGTTCTTCCCACCTCTTTTATAAAAAAAACGCACTGCGGTTCGTGAACGCAGTGAGACTCTCATCACAGTTCTAAAACAGGATGTTCCTCACAGTTCCGTTTAAGGATGACATCGCTTTCGATCTACTGAATAGAAGGCTTTCCGCTACAATGACAAGAACCTACCCATCCGGAAATCCACACGTTCTTGCTGAGACCACTCCATTTATTACTCAGCGCTTTAAAAGATTGCCAGCCAAGTCCGAATCTTAGGTGCTATATCAATTTACTTGCGCCTGTGGTGCTGAGTACCTCGGGCGCCGATCGACACGGATGGCTGAGCACCGTCCCGGGTCTCTACGGAAAGCACTACCGGAAGTATCAGGAATTCCACCCTTGAACGTCTAGTTCAAAGTGGACATGAAATTCCGACCAATGATGCTTGCAAGGTTTTCTACACTGTGCCAAGACGATATCCTAAGGGGTTTAATAGACGCCTCCTTAAAATAGCCGAATCGAGAGCGATCAAGCTAACGCAACCAGCTTTACAAGCAGAGAATGTTTTTGCAACTTCTCACGTTGTCACGGCGGTGACGAGGCTCTATCCGTATAGGACATTGATGATGACCGATGATCGGGTGACCTAGTTTATTTCGTGAAGAGGTCAGTGTCAACTGGGGTCATATGAATACTGAATACTGGTTCGAAGCAGCGAGTAGAGCTTTCTCTGTGTAGCTGCATCATTCGTCGCTCTTGGACATATACTCCTTATTTATCGTTCCGCTCTCTAAATTTTGCCTCTGCAAAGTGTTTGTCAAGGAGCTTCTTAAATTCTGACACTGTGTTCGCCTCTACTATGTGCTGTGGCAGGTCGTTCCAGACATTCACCACTCTGCGTTCGAAACAGAGTTGGTGAGCGACCCGCTTCAGCTCCGGTACGATAAGTTTATACCGGTGTCCTCGCGTGCAGCTTGGTGTGCGCAGATGAAGCAGTTGTCTCAACATGGGGTAATCACTCAGATGTAATATCCGGTGCGTCATGATGAGGTCAACCCTCAGTCGACGATAAGCTAGGGTGTACAGCCCTAGTTTCTTACATCGGTCTTCGTATGGCATACCTCGTAAGTTGGGAATCAGCCTGGTGGCTACATGCTGCACCCGCTCAAGCTTTTCTACCTCGCCCCGGGTGATAGGACAATACGCGGGAGAGCCGTACTCTAGCATTGGTCGTATTATCGAGACGAAGAGACGAGTGGCAATCTCTTCGGACCAAGTGCTGAAGCTGCGCCTGAGGGCCCAAAGCATCCGAAGGCTGTTTTGGTACAGCCAGTTCGTATTGTCAATGGACTTTAGGTCGCAGCGTGAGAGTACACCGAGGTCGCGCACGAAAGACGCGGGATGCAACGGTTGACCAGCCACTGTGTAGGTTCGGCTGTGCTCACACTTACCGAACCTCATAAATTGCGACTTGGCAGAGTTGATTGGAGGGTTAACCTCTGCAGACCACGTGGAGAGGCGGTCGAGGTCCTGCTGAAGCAAATCACAATCATTGAGTGTGCGGATTACTCTCCACACCTTGAAGTCATTTGCGAACAGCGCACAAGGTGATTGGAGTAGTTGAGGCACATCGTTTACATGGATCAGAAACAAAATCGGCCCCCGTACAGTGCTTTGGCGCACGCCACTGCACGATGGATACCAGTCGGTTAGATGGTTGTCCACCTGGACATCCACAGCACAGGCTCCTACCACCTGAGCTGATCAACGTAACTTCCGTTCGAATAAATTGAGTAAATTCAGACTGTCCACAACTTTCGCCGCGGCTTTCATTAGCTTATGCTTACCCCAGTTATCGTTGTAAATATATTTACTAGATCAAGGGTTGCTGTAAAAAACATTTTTGCAACCGCGTTTTCTTACATTTTAAGTTTGTTTTTCGTATGCCGTTTTTCGTTTTATTTTCAGTGTCCGGTGCATTAAACATGTGAATCAATACAATTCTGTATACGATTCTTCTACTGATTCCGGTTACGGACCATGTCTTCAAGAGTGTTAATCCATTGACACTCTTCATCCTTGGGTCCTCATGCAAGAAGACGTACGGGTGCAATAGCTGCTACACGCAACGTCGACAATTTCATGTGCTAGCGCCAAGTGGAAGGCCGACCACCACGCGGTCGCCTCCAGCCAAGTCCTTGAAGAGTGAATAGAGCGCAACGCAGTACACGCTCAGGTGCTATGCGTAGGACGTGACTGAGCCACCACAACTGGCGCAGCAAAACCAGTTTCTTGAAGGGAATACTCGCATTCCCCAAGATGCAACGTCGAACGGCATCACTGTGAACTCGATGTTGCCACCAAACAGGAGCGATCATCTTTAACCAAACGCTGTCGGAGGCAAAAAGACCACGTGTTTTTCAAGCGATTTGGCCAGCACTCGCTCCCATACAACAATACTGAACGAACAGATGCGCTGTAGACACGGCCCTTTAGCGAGAATGAGACGGCCAGATAACGCCACAAGTGCCTCGGATTGACAAATGTTGATTGTGCTTTAGCGATGTGAAGAGAAACTCCGTTGCTGATAGTGCCGTTAGTATAAACAGCTTCCAAGGTGGATGAAACTAACAACCAGTTCAAATTGTGCATCTTCAAGGGTGAGTACGGGAGCAGATGTGGGCCAATTTTGCAGCAACACTTTAAAATTCGATGGATGGAAGCACATTCCGTAGTTATTTGCTTCAATCGCCAAACGATCCAGTATGTGTTGCATACGCTGTGGATCGTCCCCAAGTAAGCCGATATCATCGGTCGCGCGCTCACCCGGTAGAAGCTCTAGGCCAAAATGTTGGAAACCCTCTAGATCTCTCGACAGGACGTCTTCGATTGCGAGGTTGAAGATGAATGGGCACATATGGTAATCATGTCTCACACCGCTATTGACAACGAATTGCGAGGAAAGCTGGCCATAAACCCTCACTCTGTCGGGGATAAAATGCGCGCTATACTTCACTGACACCCGGTGCTCTAACAAGCAACGCCATAAAGCAGGTCGGTCGACCAAGTCAAATACAGCCCGTATGTCTTGGAATGCAACCATGATACGCCTCTGGTAGTGATGGCGGTGTACGAGAATTTGGTGGAGCGTTCACGGGACGGAAACCAGCTTGTTCTTCAAGGCAGTTTGATTCACGTATCGGGGATAGTCTACAAAGAATGGATGCCAATAGCTTGGAGGCAAATGGAACAAGACTAGTCCCGCGATGATTGATACATGAGGAGGGAGTGCCTTTTTGGAAAATCGGGACAATAACTAATTCATTCCAAGAGGAACGCACTTTTTCATCACGGCAGAATTTTGCGAACAAAGAGGTCGGCTGATTAATGATTGCCACGGCGCCGTACCTGAAAAACTCCGGAGAAAGTTCGTCTGAGCCGGCAGCCATGAATCGCGTTCAGCGTCGAATCTTGAGGTAGACTTCCGCTTCACTTGGTGGATCAGTGGGACGGGCCAGAGTAGGCAACAAGGTGTGCTGCGTGCACTGGTGGACGGTGGAAGCCAATTGAACTGCGAGTGAAAATGCTCGGCCCAGCGGTCCAAACGCCTTTGTTGGTTGCTGATCGGAGACTCATCCGCCTCGCAAATAACCTGATTGACACCAGGCTTCCTGAGGCCAATGGACCGAATGGGTTGGGGAAGCTTGCGAGTATTGCCAGAGAGGGCAGTGCTCTCCATCTCTAAAACACGCTCAGAGCAGCATGCCTCGCGATCCTTGCGTAGGTTTTGCTTGAGCGGCCGGTTGGCAGAACGGTGTCGCTCTCTGCAAGCTGATTCCGCCGGGATATCGTTGGGGCGGTCGAACACATTCAGAGAGCGAGCAGAGATCCAAGTCTTTAAGGGGTGTCGAGCTAGGCCGCAGCTGGACTATCCGGAAATGGTCATCGCTTTCTGCATACAAGTCCAGTGTTGCTCCGCCTCTTGCGGTGGATTGCAGCTGAGTGTGTATATGCCAGTGCAGACCCATAGCTCGCATGGACAGAGGAATCAGTTAATCTGTTTACATCAATCTTGCAGTGCTTCGTTTTGCGGGACCCCCAAAACATGCAGATTTTCGCGCAGACCAGTGAATGATCGGAGTCAACGAGGGTGGGCCAGAAGGACTTGCAGTCCAATACGCTGACAGACCATCTGAAGTTAATTGCAATGTGATCAATTTGAGACCACGGTTGTGTTGGCGATGGGCGACGCCAGGTTGCAGAACGCTTCTTCGTACGCCTGAAGTTAGTGCTCGAGAGAAACAGATGGTTGTCTTCGCACAATGTGAGCGGTCCTCGTCGACCGTGCGATAAACACCAAGGTGGCGTTCGTATGGTAATAGGCGGCCAACGCGTGCATTAAAATCCCCAGCAAGGACAACGACATCCGAAATTTTAGCAACTCAAGAGCTGATGTGGCTCCCGATAGAAATCGTCCTTGACCGAGCCACTACTGCAGTTAGTTGGAGTGTACGCGATCACAAACATGTTGTGTCTCTCTTTGCGGCGCTTGTTGATTCCAGCTGAATCCCGAAGCCGAACTGCACACAGTCGGCTGTTAATCGGAACCAATCCAGTAGTGCCGCCTCGATTATGCCACTTAGTGCTATACCTACACCACGCAAACCTTCCGAGGCTGCTTCTAGGTCTCCAGAAAGACATAGGATATCTGGCTTCGTGGTTAGTGGTGGATGTCAGCGTAAGCACAGTGCTGGGATCTTGCAATCAAGTTTCGAAATGCAGCAGAAGTCGACATGGACGGACTCCAGAGTGAGTGCTAAACCGGTTTACGGCCCAATCTACTTGAGTGTACGTAGGTTGAAGCAAGTCAGACGGAACGAGAATTGGAGTCAAAGTTGAACTCCATGGTTGGCAGTACAACTGAGATCGCAGACAGAATGATGAACAGGAATAACAAGGAGTGTTAGTAAACAAGTGGCGTGCGATAGTTGAGTAAATGTAAGAAGCAGAAGCAGTAACAGGTGAGCACATTGTAGAACAGTTCATGGCTTTTGGCACCGGGCGTGATACTACTCGGTTGCACAAGCCGAAGTAGGGAGTTGACTTAGGGGACCCCACTCCGAACTTTTGGCTAAATAGCCTCTTTGCAAGCCAGCGGGGCGAATCCTGGGAATCGCGCCCACTGAGAGTCAGCAACTGAATGCTCGGCTCATAACTCTCGTTTCTTCGGCTACGAAACAGGGGCCCAATCATCACCACCACGATTTCAGCATACGATTTCTGGAATACAATGTTTCACCAGAGTAAGGGGCGGTGACTGTATTTAGTGGCGAGTCACATCCGCCACGTCACAGTGTTATTAAACAGATAAATGTGGCATTTTATAGGGAAAACGCTTGTCAGGAGATAAGCCACCACGTCCTGGAACACTGCCGCTGAACCCTTCGCTGGAACGGGATACAGTGGAACCACTCAGCTGGCACCACGATGAGGTTGCTCGGCAAGCCAGCCCAGTACGCCGGCACGCAATATCGAGGCTTCGCTACCACGCAACCATCACCAGTCGCACGTGGGCTAAGGATACTGCGACGGTCGCCCTGTCCCTTTGTACGATCCAACTCGCGTCCTCGGATTGTGATCCTTAAGACTATGTGCCGGCATGCAGAAGGAACTCGGCATTGTTAGTTCCATACAGTGATTGATAATAAAAGCAACAGTAACTGCTCGACGGGATTCGAAAGACTGGAAAGAACAAGTGGAGATCCTGTGGTTAACAGTACTAATAGGGATACCACAGACCAAGGTCGCAGAGTTGTGCATGACTCTGCAGATGTGTGCCTAATGCGTCTCAATATCTAAGCATAAGGCACGCTTGAGGGTAAGGCACCCTTATAAGCGCACGGAATATTTAGGACAGAAAGTCTAGTCGAATCGCGCAGAGCCGGCTGTTAACAGGCATCCAGTCCAGAAAGCCAGCATCAGCACGTGTGCTCAACGTAATTCCCACGTCATCACGACCAGCTGCTTCGGCAGTTGAGTCTCTAAATAGGTGCAATGTGGAAATGCCAGTGGAGCTCGCAGACGGTGAAACTAGCCGTAGCATCGCGCGATTGGGCGGAGTACCCTCGGGTCTAAACTCTTGATACGTGTAGCGATAACTCTCGCCCAATGCGTTACAATGTGGTGGAATGGAAAATGGATAGTAATCACCAAGGATGCAAAATGTTATAGCGCGGGGAAGAAAATTCCACCACTCCCCGTGGTTTTGTGAGTTGGATCGGTCGCGGAGGACCGATGGAATGGCCAGCGCGGTCACCGGATCTGAATCCCATGGATTTTTTCATATGGGGATAATTGAAGCGTAGAGTTTGTAGAACAAAACCCAACAGCCCGGATGAATTGAAAGAGAACATTGTGAGTGAATGTAGCCGGATTTCGTTGCAAAAAGGGCTCGCTAACACCATCCAGTGGATATTGCTCTGCAGCCAAAACGACGGAGGGTACTTCGAACAGCAAATTCGTTGATATTTACAGACATTTCACACATATAAAGTAAGGAATAAATGTATATTTTCGACTGCAAACGAGAAACACAATCGAAAGCATGACCAAATTGTACAATAAGCAATTATTTGACTGTGAGGGCAATAGTTGCATTCATGACTAAATTGGTATTCTGCCTAATGGTGTCAATAGTGCATCGGGGCAGACTGAAATCTAAGAGCATTGTCGAGTCAAGTCAAGAATTCGTTTCTGTATACCACTGAAGGGTGAATTTTCAGTTGTAGCACACACGCGATCAAAACGATAAAACGAACATGACTGTAATCTTAGAAAATGCTCCTGGCAGTATGATTCCCCTTAGCAGAGAAAGCATCCTAATGAAAGCTTCCGGATTCGCTATAAGCCAGTCATGAGGCTATAACAGGTTTTTCGCGATTATCTGTTGCTATGTAGCGTGGTAGTAACCGGCACCCATCGGTCATTGCATAGTGCCAAGGCTGTTCTTCTTAATTACAAGAACAGCGAGCCACTAGTCATTTCGCAGGGATCCCCTTTGCTGGATTTTTCACCTGGGTAAAAGACGACTACCAATCGACCGAATCATGACACGTCCAGTGCGGCTTCGGTTCCCTTTGTGTGCTCAGGGATCGTAGACACACAAGTCCCGCCTCTGTCTTATCTCACCCCTGCCGACATGTTCAGCAAAGGAATTTGCGCCATTGGATAGTTGGCAATTCAGCGTGCCGGGGTACATCAGCACGTGAGCGCAGCCGCATCTAGTTTCGGACGTAATTAATAAAACACCCAGGTAAGAGAAAGGCACAGGTACGTATTGAAAGACAACTACTGCACACCAGCAACGTAAAAATTGCTTTCAGAATAGTTTCTAGAGTCAGGCTTTCAAAACGCTATTCAGAAAAGCAATGGCAATAAGGCATGCGTTTGTTTAAAAAAAAGCTTTTAATCCCTCATTCGCATGCGAGAGCGCATTTTCATCGCTAGCACTATCGTCTGAAACCGTAGTTGAGAATAGTAAGTTGTGCTATCGCTGGATTGTCCAACCCGAGTGGTAGAATCATGAAGGAAAGTGGATTAGTTTAGAAAAAAGGTTAAGGAAAATAACATTTTAGTCGCGTCACATTTCGTGGTTGTGAGCCAATAACACCAGTAGCGTTGACAAGAATCAAAGTTGTGGTGTTCGATTCCATAAACACTATCGAAAAACTACAAAAGCATTTAATACCACTGACCTATCTTTGCGCTTTTGTTGCGCTTCCAGTTGTTCCAATCGCTGTTCCAGACGACTCACTTTCTCCTCACTTCCTTTTCCGGCGTTTTCCAGACGTTTTTCTGCCAAACTCACCCGAACGGACATCTCGCTGAGTTCGCTAACCTTAGTCTTGAGAGACAGCTGCAGTTCGCGTAGCTCTTCTTCTTTACCTTCGAGTTTCACACGACAGCCTTCCAAATCGACTTGAGCTTGCTTGTGAGCGGCCGCACGTAAAGCATAAGGCTCATGGGGCTGTGGTAGATGAAGACGGAATGACGTAACGGAGTTTGGTTTTTCTAGGTGTGCACAAATTCCGAGTCTATAGAGAGCAATGAGCGATGACAAACGCAATCATTTCAGAATATGAGCGTGATGACCCATGTCAGTGGAATTTTTGGTTAGCAGGTTGCCGGTTGATTTGACATCTAGGTTCGGCAACCGAATCAGGTGAGTAGAATGAATGAATGCCGCTTCTCAGGCCATCATCGCAAAGATATATCTGAGAACGAATGGCGCTAACATGAGGAAACGATACAGCGATAGAGGTAGTTGCAGCTGTCAACACACGTTTCTAGATGCGGAGAGTGGTAATGAAGAATACCATACGCCCATGAAAATGCTTTCAGGCTGATGGCCGAATGGATGGGGCCTCTGTCTTGTAACCGAAGGTCGCCAGGTCGAATCTGCGTAGGCGCTGATGACCTTGTAGAACTGATAGCCCGTGGGGGACTGACAGCGATCACGCCGCAGTGAAGCATCGGTGCGGCGTGTTGCTGATGCCTTATTCTTCAAGAAGGCACTTGTCCTTTTGAGGTAACGTCACAAACAACGTTCTGCCGTTCCTGTGATAATCGGGGCAACCTAACAAGGAAAGAATCTTGCATTCCCAAGTGCATATAGTTCGTGTGGAGGATAATCACTGTGAATTTCAAGGCATCCCTGGAATACTACGTAAAAGTCCACCGAGATTTCATCAATGATTACGGGTCGCAATTCAAAGAAACGATGGGTACTTCAAAAGTCAACAATGAATTCCTATGCGATACCTTCGCAATCATGCCGGACACGTAGGGAAGATGTAGTGTCCAGACAAAATGCTGGTCTCTGAGTGAAACTAACTTTTGGTGGCTTGGTCCCATCAAAGTCGTATTCTCCGTTCTCCATAGCCACAGAGACTTGAGTGATTAAATGTCGCACTTTCTCAAGACTCGTTCGGATGTATGCGTCAGGCTGAATGAGACCGGTGGCGCCGCTGCCAGTCCAGTTTTCCTTGCAAGCCTCACCGAGACAGTCCTTGAACACCGTAGTTGATTTCAAATACGAAGATTCATCCTTGTTGAAACAAAAAAGCTTCATTAGGTTTGGAGCTGTGTACACAGAGTTTAAGGTAGTTAAGAAACAAATACAGTGTTCCTTCAGCGCCGTTAACATGCGAACAGTCGAGGACAGTTGGGTTAAATGATTGCCGGACCGTTTAGTGATAATTGAGCCGATGCGAATTCGATAGCTCAAGGCACGTGCGGGTGGTCGGTGTGAAATAACATGAAACAATTTCGAAAAGGTAGGAGAAAGAGATAAAGCATGGTGGTCAAACAATCTGCGACACCTAGGGCATTCTGATAAAATAAGGCAAGGGAGAGCAGAAAAAATTGACTTTTTTTCTGGTGAATTGAATAAAGTTATGAATGATGAGTGTTGTGATCAGACAGTGTTAGATGCATGGGTTTTGTGAAGGAAATGGGGTAACAAATAATACAGAGCATGAAAGTGGAACCACCGGTAGCGCAGGGTTCGGCTGAAATCGGCGAAACAGGAAGCGGTGTCCATGCAAGATAACCGCAAATCAGAGTTAGGGTACACGCACATTAGGATGACCTAACTAAAAGAAAAACTAGCAGGAAGTATAAGAAAAACTCAGAAAACGTGCATTACCTGTTGAGCCGCCAAAGAACCTGCTTTGCGAGTAGTTTCGCGGAGTGCGGTCGCCATGCTGGTCAATAAGGATAGTGCTTGGTCTAAATTGACAGCGACTTCGGGACCGAAAGACAGTGGCTGCGTGTTGCTATCTTTTGGTATTCGACGACGAATACGGCGAGTAGCGATGCGTGTAACGGTGGAGAAGGACACAACATCGGCCAACAGGCCAACCAAACCACCGACCGTCTGCACTGGTGTCGATTCCTCGCTTGGATGCACGGTGAGACCGACGGGACCACCGACCGAAGTTGCAGCCGCTGTGGCTGTCTGTTCCAGAGGTTCTAGTGACTAAAAAAAGAGGTTGATGAAGTGTGTCCCAGTATCACGAACATAACAATCGAAACATTTGAATATACGCAATCTCCAGTCGCTCAACAGTCGACAAATAAAAAGTGCACCAGTTGGATAGAATAAGGTGCTAAATTCAGAAAATGGAATTTTACCCACAAAATAGGTACACTTGCAAATGAGGTTACCTGGCTTAAACGAGGGGAACAGCGACCAGAAGGAACGAGTAGTGGAACAGGTAGATAATCGAGGCAAGTGTAAAATGCAAGTCAGCGGTTGGAAATGAGAACATGAATCGGCCTCGTGAACAGACAAACCACAGGCAACGCGACCACTAAAGAACGCCAAGTAACATAAACTAACAGGAAAGAATTTATTAAACAAGTTGACTAAATGACGCATAAACACAACATGAAGCGCACAAACATAGCCCTTGGGGTATGCTTTTGAATAGCCGATGCTTTCGTGCAGACAGAAAAAGACACGACAGAAAGCTCCATCTACCAACGATCGCAACATCAGCGGTGCGCGTAAGTAATTGCTGTTTGTCACTCAGGTAGCACTTGCATCCTGCTGAAAGACTTCGCGGCTCCCACAAAACTCATTGCCCGTGCAGAATTTTGCAGAATAATAGTGTGTGCATGATTTGGCGGCGTCCGTATCCGGATTTGCCTGTCACAGTGACGTCCATGGGGACAGTCACAGGACGCCTGCGCCTAAAAAGGGGACCATGGGTGGCTTGCGCTGCACCACCCATAGTTCCACCCACACACCCCATATCCAGTGTAAACCCGAAGGAATAAGACCGGGAGGCATGCGGATGGGAGCCACGTTTCATCAACGGAGCCGGCCCACACTCCTTCAACAAGCAGATCGGAAGCATTCCGGCCTAATTGGGAAACCATACACACCAGACGTACGCGAGGCGGTGGCTGGACCGTAGCCCGTTCCACACAGATTGCATGGAACCACTCTTTGAGCCTAGCACCATCACGAGGACGGTGCACTCCGTCCCCTCCAGCGACGACCAACTGTCTCCTGGAGCCAGTATGGACGAGGTAGTGGGTAATAGACAGGTAGGCACCTTGTCAACATTCACATCAGGCGCATCCACACAGGGGTGCTCAAGCAACTTCTACTTCTGAAATGCAAAATTACTCATCACGCAGGCAAACGTACCACATACGCCGCCTTATTGGCCTGGATTAGTAAATTGAATGGGAACATACTCATGGTGCTTCTATTCCACATACTATAGTGCCTTCTCCGGCACCTAAGAAACCGCCCTTTTGAGTAGCTCACGGAATTCGCATCGATCAAATTTGCCTTGGATTCGCAACACCTGAAATCAACATGAGTTTGTCATAAACTCACCTTCCTCATGTTCTGGTAATATTATTTTCGGTTTGCTCGAATGTCGTTCTACTGCACTAAGTTAACCGTACAAAAGCGGTATGAAGATCCTCGTGGAATTCATTCGGTATACATATATACATAGATTGGCGTCATCTGTGTCCAATGGCAGTTCGAATGCAACATATGTACATGCGTTTATCCAAACTTAAGTGTGAGCTGTCACAAACTGCATAGAGGCACATTAGACATCATCATCAATGGTATGACAAACGTGTATGGGTTTCGTTTGGAGGTCAGGCTAACAGCGACTTTCGCAGGTATGAGAATAACTACCCAATACGAACTGTTGATGTTTTCTTCTACCTTTAGACGTGACTGCCTTAAATTTTGGGCATCCATATTTGAAGGAATCCGATGTGGCAATAGTAAAGCAACTGCTAGGTAGAATGATGACTAGACTACTGGTACAGTGAAATAGTGTGCACTTAGGTGTTGCCCTCTACATGTACAGTCTGGTTTGAGTAGCTGATGTGGGAGATCACACAGCATGTGAATGCGATACAGTGTCCACTTCTGTGTGCATAAAGGGGCAGCAAACTACAGTCGACCGGCCAAAACAAATGCGAAAGAAGCAACAGTGAAAGGGAACGAACATAACGTCCAAGTTGTGAGCGACAACTACGAAAGATGTGACAAGACGAAGCCGATTTAGTGCAGGTTTTGATCAGCCCCGACTAGTGGCAACAATACTAAGCAATTCGAATACAAAAGAACAAGATGCTGGACTTATTCTTAGGTTGGAAGACGACATTTCATTAGGGAAAAATTTGAAATGCGGCCGTGTGCTTAAAGGACCTTGAAAATGTGGCGATAGTCACCCTAGCTTCACTCCCGAGATTCCGGACATTGATACGAACTGGTAAAGTGAACATGATAAATAGATAATACCCGTCGCAACTGAACTGAGCCAGAGACATTAACGCCGGAAAACTCAGTTTCGATTCCAGTAAATTCAGCACCGGTTGCTAGTTGAACACTAGGAGTTAGCGCTCAAACACTGAGAAACGGATCCCAGCGAAAGCCAAGGAAGTCAAGGGACAGTTGCGATTTAACGCTGTCAGCAATGATCTGCAAACCAACACGCACACCACTGGCCCCATGACAGCTACTCAATGGGAGGCTGCCAAACACAGTGAATGAAGAATGGGTGTGATAGCCCAATGGCTTTGGGTCCTCGTCCTTGTGGTATCTATCTAGCCCTGATCAGACTGGCGTTGATAAATCTGGACACACGGTTAGGGGTCGTGGAGTAGCATGTAACGGACGGAGGAGTACGAAAAATTTACTTCTCATGCAAGCAGATGGAATAGAAAGGGGCTAGACAATTATGCCAAAAGTTAAACAATCCTACTCTTGACAAGTGACTCCATACTACGTAAGGTTAAAAACTCCGATGCGGTGGCTATCGGCAAAGATTCCCAGACAGGAAGGTTGAACTTTGGTAGTAAAATAATAATAAATGATGTAGCAGCTGTACGCCGTAACGGTGCTTCTCCGCCGCGTGTGGGCTGAGTATGCCGTGAGGACGCTCGCCCCTACGCGGATTCGAACCGGTGACCTTATGATTGCAAGCCAGGCGTACAGACCACTCGCAAAGCGGTAAACTATTGGAGTGCATACCACACAGAAAGCTACTAAACACCTCCCAGCTTTGTCTAATGATAATATATCATGTGTAGCATATGTAGATAAACAACGTATTCGGATAAAACCGAGAGTAATGTGTCTCACTTGTCCTGTGAGGATCATCAGCGCAGCAGCATCAGTGGACAGTGCATCAACGGAAGCGAGTACGCACTGAACGAAACTTAGCAACTTGCTCGAGCAATCCCGCGTTGGTTCTGCTGTCATGTGCACCGAGCGTAGCTGGATGAAATAGTCCAGTGATGCGGAAAGTGGTTCCAAAGAAGTGTTCTCATCCAACTGATCTTTTCCGGCCAGATCCAGCAGACGATCAATCGTTATTTCGTGCGCAGCCATCTCCGAGTACAAAGAACCAATTTTCAAATAGAGCTCGACACTACATGTAGACATCACCCTGAAAGGAGAGAATGTAACGAATGGAGAAGTGGGAGAGAATTACCTAACAAGTGAAGCGAGTTCGTAGAGGATGGTGGGGCAACCAAAATAAAAATAAATGGGAGATAGCTGTGAAAAATTGCAGGCATAAAGTGACCTTTTACTACACGACAAGGGTGAGATATATAATGAGCTCACTATACATTCGAACAGTATGCCGTGAAAGATTTATGAGTTGTGGCTCGGATGATCACTGCTCAGTGGGAAACCAAGTAACGCATCGGATGGAGAATAGGTCCTCGTCTTTGTGGTATCTAGCTGGCCCTGATGAAGCTAACGTTGGTAAATCCTAAGGTACACGGTTGGGGGTTGCGCAGTGACATGCAATGCAAGAGAAATGAATTGGGCACAGTACCCGCGTTTGCTATAAACACTGCAGCTAGCGAATGGGACCGTGCTTGAGTGAGTTGTACAGTATGATACTAATTAACCGTTTGTAAATTGAACTATGTTTCAATGAGCAATTTGGTCGACAACTAGCCTTCGCATGAGTACAGATTCGCGGATGATGTCAAAAGTCGACGAAATGTAATCACACAACATGAGTTGAGTCAACACAAGGCTTTGTAAACTGTGTCAGTTCTCATCTTCGGCCCGCGTAGCCGTTATACATTGGCCTACAAATTGGTTAACTTATGACCCAAAAGCGAGTGGCGTCGGATACGAGGTCATTTTGGGAGCGCATTACTATCTGGTAACCTCGAGCGCCTTTTCGAAGTATCATCTGGGAGGATAGGTGCGCTTATAAAAACCTCAGAAATCACTGGGCAGGTGGTTAACGCACAGCACGATGGAAGTTGAAATATCAGTGTGGCGTATGTGCATCGTAAGTGAAAATTAATGGAGAGGACATAAACAACAAAATTTAACAGCCTTAGTGAGAATACTGGGGGCGTGGATGAGCGTAGTCCTGTTCTCTAAGTTGGGCATTTCCGTTGCGGACGTTTCGTTGCCAAGCTAAGCAACATGCGCAGTGCGGCTATCAAGTCCTAATTCGCAGTGTCTCATAAGCCACTGGCAAACTCGAGTGACTATTGATCGTTTCCTGCTTTGAAAGTTAGTCTTCGATTGGCTCACGTGGGTCGGCCGAGTGATCACTTCTTCTCCCTGTCGATCTGGTGCCTGTTGCTGACTTAACCTGCAAAGCTTCGTAGACACCCTCTAGCTCCAGGTTCTTGTAAACAGGGCTAACACCCTAGAGCTGGAACGGATAGAGTGGATGCACGAGAATGAATTTGAACAGTAAGTCAATGTTCCGACCAGAAGTTGTATCGGGAGTTTCCTCCATGTTGAATTTTGTCATCGCCAAACATGGTCCCCTGACAGAGCCGCATGTGGAGGCACCTGTAGGTAAGAGCGATCATTGCGTCCTTACCTTCTCCCTGAACGCACCGCTTGCAAGGAATCCTCGATTCGTGAGAAATTTCAGTCGGATTGACCGGATAAAATTAAGAGACAGGGCTCTCCAGGTAAGCCAGATTCTTGATCAGGAACAGGCATCTTCGGAACGGAGGTGGCTTTTGAAACTATTGAATGAATTTGTTTCCCATCGCCCTGCGAGATATTTCGGTAAGCCTCACTGGTAGAGGAGGAAAACCATAGAGTGCTAAGGAAGCGTAATAATAAGTGGAAAAGGTTCCAAGAATCCAGAGGGCTTCCGACGATGGTTGCAGCACAAAAAATGGCGGAATACGGCTGACAATTTACAACGGCAGGCAAAATACTTATGAGCTTAGGTTGGTCCTACTTACGAAAACAAATGTCAAGTCAAAAGCTTCTTTAAGACAGGGAGTTGTTTGTCCAACCATGGAAGATGGCAGTCAGGCTATAGAAGCCGGGGATAAAGTGGAAGTCCTTCTGCGGGTCTTCCAGAATCTGCATCGGAGGGATAATGGGTGTGCTATACCATCGCGGCTATATTGTGCAAGCAGTCATGTAATGCGGGACATCATTCTGACTAATTTGAACCTCTTCAAATCAGCCGGTCCTGATAATGTACGCCCAACAATAATCAAATCACTAGATGATATTCTTCAGCATCCTGTCACGGAATTATTCAACTTGTCGCTTCAGGAATGCAAGTTACCGCGAGATTGGAAGGAGGCACTCATAGTTGCGATTCACGAGAAGGGGCTCTAAATCGGCGCCTCTTGACTATGGACCTGTCAGTCTAACCTGTGATTTGCGTAAGTGCTCAGAGAAGCTTATAAGAAACCGGATTTGTGAGCATGATCGAGGATAGTCTAATTGGAGCGGAACAGCATGATTTTATTAAGACGAAGTTACGTCTCATTAACTTATTATGCTTTCTAGATGAGATTACTCGGTGCCTTGATGACGGCATTCCGGTAAAGGTGTGCTATCCTCAACTTGAGTAAGGCTTTCAACTCAGTTAATCACCGTTTGGTACTTGAGAAATTGACATGGTTTGGGTTGCATTCCAACCTTCTCTCTTGAGTGTCGGAATTCTTGTGTGGGAGAGCATCTTAAGTTAGAATCGTTGATGTGAGTTCTCGTATGAGCGTTGCCTACAGTGGCGTCCCCCAGGGATCGGTACCAGGTCCACTATTGTTTCTTATGTTTACAAACGAACTGGCCACTCTTCTCAAAGACCCCTACTATATTATTGCAAATGAAATAAAACTGGTCAGCAGAATAAACCGAGCAACAATGACCTAAGATATCATCATCGTGGTTAACTGATTGTCAAAAAATGTCAACCATTAACCAATAGTGAAGACGGGATTGCAGTTCAGACTTTCTCTTTGCAGAGCACTAACCAGGCACGTGCTTAAAAGGTCACTGTGGTGAGCAGTTTCAACTTCCGGTGCAATGTCGATATGCTACCAACAAAGCGCGTCAAGAATCGTTTCGCCTCGAAAGGGCACTGTGCAAAACCAAGCCAGAAGTTCTCCTACCATTGCACAAAGCAGTGGTTAGGTCACATCTGGAGTACTGTGTTCAGGCTTGGTCGCCCTATCTCCGTGGTGACGTTATTTGCATGGAACGAATTCAGAAACTGGCAACCAGGATGATGGGATGTCGTATGAAAATCGCTTAGAGTTGTTTTCCCTGGAGCAGCGTAGACTGAGAGGCGATCTGATAGAGACGTTTAAAATAATGAAGGGCCTCAGTGGCATCAAGCTTACTGATTTGTTTGAGCTGGTTGCTTCTGACTACTCGCGCGGACATTGTTTGAAGCTTAGGCGAGAGTGCTAGATTGGACATCAGGACGGAGGAATTTACAAACCGTGTAGTACGCAGTGAAATAAGCTACCTTCTGAGTTGATGGGCCGCGACACTGTAGTAGGCTTCAAAAACATCCTACATAAGTGTCGACCATTAATAATAATAATAATAATAATAATAATAAGTATGTTGCTCTTGATGATAGAAACTCTGCCCGGAACGACAGATTAAGTTATATAATAGTATCCATGCTCCTCCATGTGCAAGATGCATGGGTGAAATAGGGGGGTATACATTTTATGTAGTTACGTTCTGGTGAATGGTTGAGGCGAAAGCCTAGTTTTGGGAACACTGGTGTTTAGATGTTTCTGGGTCCCGCTTGCAAATGCTCATCGACGGCTTTTCCCATGTGAATATAGTGATTATTGAAACTAGATAAGGTAATTGGAGAGTTTGCTACGAAATGTTGTCCCATTATAACACGATCTGAGTGTGATTGATAGTTTGTTCCACAGACAGCTATATCTGACTACGGAGAAATTAGAGCGAAGGTTCATTCTGGTCTGTGGCATATTCAGTGTAAAAGCTTTATTGAGAAGCCTTCGAATTGAGTTCTGGTGTAGTCCGAGTGTATGCCGATCGGAATAGGGTTCTTCGGTGTAACAGGTTGAAAAGCAGCAACAAGCTGTGATTCAATCCTCGAGTCCAAAGTCGTTCGAATTGAAGTTTGCTGCTTGTTTGTTTCTCGATAACTCATAGCAGAGTGCTTAACAATCGGGTGTTTCGCAGCAATTTTGTCACCCCTTCTCCTATTGCCGTATAATATGCTGCGGTATACCAGGATGGGGCGAGTGAGTAGCTTGAACAGCTGAATCTAGCATGAGTGTTGCGGATTTTGTTGGATATATTGAACAAATTGTCTGGCACGTGCCACTTGGTATTGGGCCTGTTCGAGGAAATTGAAGATAGATGAGTACCTAATTCCGAGATCATGCGTAGACAGCTATGTAAAGACGCGTTCATTGTGTAGAGTGATAAATCCTTCGGGGATGCAGCAGCCGTAAGTCATGATGCTTGATTTCTTAGCCAAGAGGTTCATCACCCACGAGCGGCATCACGAGGAAAGGGAATGTAAGTTGTTTTGAGTAAGCAGCAGCAATCCGTGAAGCATATCACGCCGAAGCTTAGATACGATCTGGATATAGTCTGCAAATAAAAATGGCCGTCCATGTTTTGTAGATGTGGTGTGGTCATTGACGTAGGGTAGAAAGTGTGAGGGACCGAGTAAGCTCTCTTGGATGACCTCACTGGTGATGGGCCGTGGAGAAGAGAGATAGTCACCTAAAGTGACTACCTGGTGACGACCACTCAGGTATGATGATAGCCAACCTAGTAATGGGTCTCGGATCCCAAATGCTTCAAACTTTGGTAACAACCGCTATGTGGTACTCGGTCGAATGCTGGGCGTAAGTCCAGAAACAGAAGTACAACTGCATAACCGGAATTGATCTATTCTGAAACGTGGTTCAGTTAATGCAGTTGGCAAGTAGTACACGATCGCTTGCCAAGAAAAGCATGCTGCGAAGTATTTATCAGGTCTAAAGAATCGACAAAGTTCATCAGCTACTTTCTCATTAGTTTTCACATAGCCGAGCGATTATTGGAGTGTGGCGGATTGGTCGATCGTTCGTTTGGCCTCTCATTCGTGCCGAGGCATGATAAATGACGTCTTCCATTGATTTGGAAAGTGGCTAGATTCTAGTGATAAGGTGAGCATGCTCATCAGGAAAAGTGCTATAACATGCCATTCCCAGTTTAATGGTGGTTGGAGAAATGTCATCAGATTATAAGCTGTACCCACGGACGCCGCAAAGCTTTGAAGCACCGTGTGCTGGATACTACTTTTGCTTCGGATTACTGTGTTAGCAGTGTTTTGCTGTGCGAATTGTGCACAAATATTCTTCTTTTGGTGTATTTTCCAATCGGTGCAAATTTGGTGGATATTCTTTGGATAATTCCGGAGATCATATTGATTTGCCCTACTGCATTCTCTGTCCGCCATCTTGGATTTGCCCTACCTTGTGATGTCGTCTCAAGCTGCTTGTGGTTCGTGTTCGAAAGTTGTGGGACATAAGCACATGCACTTCGGCTGCGATGTTTTGCGCCATATTTCGGGCATTCGCTTATCCGTTGACGTGTTTCGAAAATCTCTGGACATCCGACATCGGTTTTTTCAAGTTACATGTGATAAATGTCGCGGTACAAGACATCAGAATACACAGCGACCGCCAACAACTACAGGAAAACCTCTCTTCCGGACAGAGACAAAGCGTTCACCACGTGGGGTCAAACGCCCTCATGAAAGTACCTGTCACTCCGCCAGCGTCTTCGACTTCGGCCGAGCCCCAGGTTCAATGTACCCCACCGATGGAAGACTCAGACTCAGAAGCTACGAAATGCCGCTTCACTGATCGATCCGTGAATTTCTCAGAACTTGTCTGTGAACTTCTGAACACCGAGGATCCATGGACCACTCAAAAGCGCAATGGGCCTCGTAATCTAGTTCAGGCATCCCCTGCTGATAAACAACAGCCCAAACAGATAAGCGTTTCTAGTCCTGCTCACCAGGACGTCATAATATGGTCTTCCACGTACCAGATTCAAAAGATGAAAGCCCTCAGATACGTTATGATCACGACGTTGAGTTCCTCCAGGAGCTCATCGATAGACTCTTGGATGTGGGTGAAGACAGTGTGGCGGTTAAACAAGTAATCCGACTTGGCCAGCAAACTAACCAGTCATATCAACCTCTGAGAATCACTTTTGGAAATCACAATATGCTGCAGCTCATACTGTCTCGACTGTCAACGCTGAAACGCATAAAAGTTCACATCCGTCGAGACTTGGAACCCGAAGACAGGGATCGTTTGAAGACTGCGGTCATTGAGCTCAAACGCCGTACAGAAGAAGGTGAGACTGATTTACAAATTGTAAATTTTCGGGTGATCAAGAAGGGTGTACGAACCAGTATCAACCGGTTGCTCAACCTCCAGGCACGTCCCGCGGTACCTCCCAGGACGTCCGTGTGGCATTCGCCAACGTGTGCAGCCTAAGGAACAAAGGTGACAAGCTATGCCGCTTCGTTTTCTCGGAGCGGCCGGACGTTGTAGGACTTGCAGAGACTTGGCTGAACTCCGACGTCATACTCCAAGAAGTTGCGTTGTCAGGATATTCTTGTTTCCGATGCGATCGAAAATCAAAGGCTCACAGCGGTGTTCTGTTGTACCTAAAATCGTCACTATCTGGCAAACTTACCAGCACCTACCGGAGCGAGGATAACTTATGCGAGCAACTGTAGTACACAATCCGCCTCAGACGCGCAAAACTAATAGTGGGCGTTATCTACCGTAGCCCATTAAACCGTTGTTGCGATTGGCTATCACATATACAGAAGCACATGAGCCGCCCTCAGCTCTTATTGATGGGGATCTAAATTTACCGAAGATATTCTGGCCAGATGTTCGGCTTCTTCCCGGTCATGGCAACGTTGAGGCTCAATTCGCCAAAATGATTATTGAAATCGGGGAATGCAACATGTCATCTAACTGACGCGCGTAACTCAGCACTCGGCATCTTGTCTGGACCTAATGTTTACAAGCTGCGAGCAGAAGCTGAACGAGATCAGAGTCCTGGAACCTCTGGCGAACAGCGACCACTGCTCTATTGTGGCCAGCATGGAACTGTCGTTACCGTAGTACAACCAACGGAAGCCGACATTCAAGTATTGGAAGACGGACTTCAACAGGCTCGTCCAAGCCGCAAGTCAGACTGATTGGACACTACAACATGATGCGTCGCTTGAGGCCTGTTGGTCATTAATGAAGGGGAAACCTAACTCGCTGAGTACTTGGTTCGTTCTTCTGAAGTATGTCAAAGTCGGACCTGTCAAACCGCATTGGTTTGATAGGGAATATAGATAGTTAACGCGACGGCGTTGCAAAATTTAGGATAGAGAGATCAGCTCGAGTTGTGACGAAGATTACACGGTGTATAAGAAAAAGCGAAACTGATGTAACGCCGATAAGATCAAGAAACGCCGGAAGTTTGGAATGTAGCTAGCATCCTCTGCTACAACTGTAGCCAAAAGAACAGTCGCCTACATGGAACGTCTACAGAAACCTGCGAGCGACCTACCGGCCTTAGAGATTAGAAGGACAAACGCTCATCACAAGCGCAGAGCGTGCGGACGCCTTGGATACGCACTTCCTCACCGTATTGTCCATTAAACTGGTGGCTGTTCCAGTACCGGTACAGGTTGCGCCAGTCTTACTCAAGAGCCTACAATGTGACGCAGTCGAAGTGTATCAGCTACTCGTTAACCTCGATGGTGCAAAGCCCCTTCGGACCAGACGGATTTCATCCACAAATACTCAAGTCCGAATCGACTATCATCTCACAAGCCGAGACAAACCTATTCAATAAATCACTTCCTGAAGGATATATCCCCAACGACTGAAAATGATTGATAGTGAGACCGCTTCCCAAGGGTTGTGATCCGAGTAAAGTAGAGAACTATGGACCGATCTGTTTGACTTCGATATTATCCAAAGTTCTCAAGAAGGTTGTGAAAAGTGTCAGTTGTCGTTCCTCGAATCGATGGATGTAGTGACGCCAGCGCAACACGAAAGGGTGATCCTGCATCACCAACTTGATGTACGCAAACCACCAGTGGGTACGAGCTCTCAACGAACGGAAGGATGTTGACGTGGTGTACATCGACTTTAGTAAGGCGCTTGACAGAGTGGACCACGGAGTACTTCTTTGTCAACTGAGGACCTACGGAATCGGTGGCACGCTACTTCAGTGGTTACACGTGTTTACTGTGGGACGAAAGTTTACAGTACAGGTCAATGGCTACCTGACAGACTGGTTCCCATCGACCAGTGGCGTGCTTCAAGGAACTGTACTTGGGCCAGTATTATTTCTAATTCATATCAACGATCTCCCGCAGCAGCTCCAGTCACCATGTGCCCTGTATGCAGATGGTTTGAAAATCTGGAGGATCACTGAGAACTAGAATGACCGCGCTCGCCTCCAACATGACTTAGATCGACTGTCAACCTGGTCCAGTGGAATGAAACCGTCTTAACGCAAGCAAGTCGGCGTGCATCAGTATCACTAGACGTCCAGCCACTCAATCATACACCTTGGACGGCCAATTGCTCCACCCTAACACATCTGTCAGAGACTAAGGAGTGCTCTTGCGATATGATATGAGATCATTAGAAAATACATAGAAATTGTACTGTGCGGGACTTCGTATGCTCTGGGCATTAAGACGCCACATGGTCCGAAGAAACCTTCCCTCGCCTATTCCCTTCGTTCATTAGACCAATCCTTGAATACGGCACCTCAGCTTACTATCCGATAACCTAGTGCGAAACTGAAAAGTTGGAGAAAATACAGGACATAGCAACTAGAATGATACTCGGTCTACAAAAGTTTCGGTATGAAAAATGTTGTGAAAGGCTCGGACTCTACACACTATCCTACTGCCGAGTAAGAATTGATCTTATTATGACCCATCGAGTACTAGACTTGAATCGCTTCCCCATAGTGCGGCCAATATTTCATCTGCGGGAACCCTGTAACACCCGAGGACACTGTTGCAAACTCAGGGTCCCCTGTGTGGACGAGGTATCACATCAGCTTTGTATAGAACGAAGAATTGTAAATTATGGAATACACCATCAGAAGGACGAATAGAAGCCGATTCTGTGAAGTGTTTCAAAACAAGTATCGACGATTATTTCGGAAACGTACTTTTGTGAAACGGTCTACATACAATGCCAAAAGAAGACATCGTATACCCGAAAATATGGCACCAATACGAATTCCTAACTGAAGAAGAATAGAGGAGAAACTGACCAAACACTGCCGTTGACGATTCGTAACTGAATGTTTTTGATTTTTCATAATTCCATAGCGTTGTACAGAAACCTTACTACTTGCTCTTAAATACATTCTCAGTCTCAGATCCTAGTTTGAAGGATGGCCTGACGGACTTGATAACTTGGTGGATACCGTTGAGCAAGATATGAACTCTGCTTCAGTGGTTGATTATTGGAACCTCAGTGTGGACAGGCACAGGGTCGACTTCGAGACTCGTGGAAGTGACAAAGAAGTCACTGTATGCTTCGAAGATTGCAGCTGGATCACGAAATAATTAGTTCTCATCGTCAACTGTTTCAGTAATCAGAGGAGAGCGGTCAGTGGTTCTATGATGCAATATTTTGAGAAATTGTTTCAATTTGCAACTTGTTCGTAGGGATATACATAATTTATTTTTCTGTTGTGTTAACTACGCACGTTTGACTCTGGTGGTAAATTTGTGCATTCGTGAGTGAAAAGTCACGGGCCATTTTGTATGCTGAAGCTGATTTTATGGTTTTTCGGATGATTGAGTGTTCGACATGAGGAATACGATCACAGTGTGGAGCAAGGAGAAGTATACCGTGGCGAATTTGATCATAAAACTGCTCCACAACAGTGTAGGCACTGGTAAAGAGGAAGAATACATCCCATTAAGAGAAACGGATTAGCTGCCGAAAGTATTCCCAGTTTATCATATGGGCTGCACGACACTGTAGAGGCGAGTTTAGTGACCATTATAATGTGGAAACTGAGTCGGATCATCTTATGGTCGGTGTCATGGAGATTGGCTAAGATCTCGATCTGGGGGTTGGGTATCCCCAGCGTGAATATTAAGTCCAATACATTGGCGGACCTGGTTGGACTGACAATCCATTGTGTCCAACCCCTACTCTGATGGAAGAAAGAAAACAGGCGTGCAAAGCAGACGTTGGGTGGGATGACCAACGGATCATCAGTAATTATCTACCGGCTGTGTGGCAACCCTTATGCAAAGTTTAATGCAGTAGTGATGTTGGTGATACTCAAGTTTCGCGTATTCGGTGGGTTGTAGATACAGGCGAGCAGTATGTAAGAGAAGGCACCTGCAACTGACAGCCAAATGGATTCAGCGATATTTTCCAACTACGAGTGGTCTTTAGATTTAGCTGTAAATGTTTTGCGTAGGTATATAATACATCCTCCACCTTTTCAGTCGTAGCGATCTTTTCGAAATAGGTGGTAGTTTGGAGTCATCAGCGTAGAGTCAAGTGTATCTGAAGAACACTATATTTCAGTGACGAAGATCGCTTGTGGGTCATTGAACTGTGCAATTGTGTTTATAAAATGAACTTTGTTGATTATGGATCTGGCATTAAACTGGACAAAATGGAGGAAGAGTGGTACCAAAATGTTGACCTCCGTCGCATGTATCTGAGGTGGGAATGGGTGCGAGTTCATTCCCGCCACTGTTAACAAAAAATTATTGGAAAAAGAAGCGTGAGAGGAACATGAAGCGGAGCAGGGGGTTACAATGTTTCATTGGCCGATGTCCTTCCGTTATCTGTACGCATCCAGTGATTGGTGTGGTGTGGGATGATAACTAGGCGCAGCCAAGAGACAGTTATTATTGGTCTTATTCAAAAGGGAAGGTTGTTTGCTCTGGTGGTTGTAAGAGATTGGTCGATAGGAAATTTCGTGCGCAACCGGGTATTTCGTAGCCATACGTCGTTCGAAGATACTGGGCCCTGGATTAGATAAGTCATCCGTAGGCAACAGTGAACTATGAATTACGTCAGATTGTCTATGCTTTGGTCGTTTGGACCGAATTGTGTTAAAGTCAGTGAGTTGTCATTGCACTATTTTTGGAGCAAGTAGACCTTTCCTTAATCCCAATACATAAGGAGTTTAATTTAATGGGAGTGTCGTTGTCAGGAGTGGGAGCAACCGCGTCATCCGTTCGTTGATCTGAAAGTGTTCCAGTGAAGCAACGAAGGATGGCTTTGGAGAAGCTGATAATGCTGATAAATTATCGAGATCTAACGCAATGCATCTAGTAACCACATCAGATGAACTAGTCTTTTAGATGTTTGACTGAAATTTCTCAAAGAGCCTAGTTATTTTGCCCGGTGTTCGTGACAAAATGCCAAGTTCAGAACTTTGTCGAGGTGTATTATCTGGTTTACTCGAAATGCCATTAAACTGGATGTGCAGCGTTAGAATGGGTCCACAATGGAGGAATTGTTGTGCGGTTTCTTCGCTTAGAAAAGTGGAAATGATCGGCAACCATGTTTCGGAGTTTTTTTACGTTTGCATTTGTAGACAACATCAGACACGCTACATGCTTTCAGTGTCGTTAATTTTACTTATTCATACTCAGTCTGTCCGAAACATTAAAACAATCAAAATTTTTGCACTACATATTCCTTCGTGCACTATAAAGGCAACACAGGCAATTAACTGCCTTACTTTTTCCATCATAACAGGATCAGTCTTCTTTACTGGGTTATTGATATAGTCAAGCGACATTAGGTGATCTATGCGGGGTTCGAAAAGTGCCAACGTTTTTTCATCTCATTAAGTTGTGATTCTAAAAAGAGCGATTTGTCATTTGGTTCTGACATGAGGTTGTTGTTTGCAGAGGAACAGATTCGATTTTCTTTGGGGCCTTGCATTTTATTCGTTTTGCTAGTGGCGAGGAAAGTACACGACGCTTAGCCTGCCGAATACGGCGAGACATCGATGGGGCCATCGCGATCTCAGCTCGCTAGTGTTCATACACAGACGCCAACGTAACATAACGCAATGAAAACCAACCAGAACCAATGTCAGTTTACTGACCTCGTGCAGTGAGATTTGATGTTGATCCATGAAAATGCAAAGTTTGTTGTCGTTCCTGCTGCATTTTTTTTGCATAACCGACGAGAGGCGATAAAAGGTCGTGCCAAGGGCTCTGTTTCGCTGACCGGTACAAGAAGCAAGACGCTCGTAAGGCGGAAGCATGCGTCGTCCATGGATATTGACCTGACCTGATTGAGATCCGGCCCGAATACCAGGCCTCAATGAACTTACGTCTAGTACACGCCATACAATTGTTGCATGGAAATTTGTAAATTACGCCTGATGTTTCTTCAGTACCTAGTTGGTTCTTTACCTTTGCTCCGAATAGTTTCCGCTGCTTCATGTGCCGGGGAAAAAATTCGCTGAGGTGTTGCGTGTAGTCTGGAGCCTATGAGAATGACAAAAGTATCGTCCACCTTGCGTATCCAAAAGTTGGACTCCAGTGTTGACATCCGTTTCACCAAAGAGGAGGAGAACAATGACCATTTGTCACTCTAGGATGTGCCTGTGAAAAAACGTTTCTGGGTCCCTGGAAACAAGTCTTTCGGAAACCGACACAAACTGATTGCATCTTGAATCATCGCAGTAACCATTCAGCCATTTACAAGCGCAGTTATGTGAGGACACTTTTCATACGGGCCTAGATACACTGTAGCGCGCTGCAACTGAAGAAGGCGGAGGAAGACCACTTATTTAACAGGTTTCGGCAAAATTCGTATCCCAGTAGTTGTATTCCACGCTGCCCAATGCCGAAGAATCAACCACAACTCGCATCTGTATGTGTAAAAGAAAGAACGTTTACCCTACATTACATTTACGGTATCTCTAAGATGACGGCGGGGGTTCTGATGCCTTAAGGGATACAAGTTGCCCATGCAGAAACGGAACCTATCCGGAGAAAACTTTTCAAGGTAAAGGATTAACAGACACCACATCGACAGGGAGAAGAAGTGATCACTCGACCGACCCACGCGAGTCAATCGAAGGCTGACCTTCAAAGTGGGAGACGATCAATTGTCATTCAGATGTGGCAGCGTCTTACGAAACACTGCGAATCAGGACTTGATGGCCGCACTTAGCATGTTGCTTAGCTTGAAAACGAAACGTCTGCAACGGAAATGCTCAACTCAGTGAACACGACAACGCTCTCATTGTTGAGTAAAAGGTAGCTATGTATCAGATGAGCCCCCCAATTACCAGCATCAGCATTAACAAAGACATCGATACTTTATACCATTGGCTTCCTGTCATACAGCTAAAAACTAAGGTATGAGCCCATAAATGAAATTCAAGCTACAGTAAAGAATACCAAGGTGCTTAAACACTGAAGACAACACTTGGTCTCACAAATAGTTGGCTACCGTGAGAAGGAAAGGTTATATAGACAAGAAAGCTCTCATGCAGCTTTCACTAACCGGTATCATAATTAATCACACATCGCAGAAAACCAAGCATGGGATGCATTTTAAAAAAGTAATCTAATCAGCCAACGACAAATGCGCCACTGATGCCTACTGTGAGCCAGGTCCTGTAGGAACTCGAGCAAATTGCAAGTCGTGTAAGCTGCAGCCACGGGAGCGAGACGGATCAGGGGTACCAAATGTGGTGTTTACTGATTGCATGCCCTGCTACCAGGCCGAGGTTTACCCCCTTCTCACATCATTCCAGACCCGGAAAGCAAGACAATGTCCTTTTTGGTAAGCGGCAAGTGGATGATTGTAAGCGGTGCCCGAATCAATGCAAGTTATCCCACCTCATCTGCCGATCAAGTAAGGTAATAAGATCATCACCATATATATATATATATACATATATATATATATATATATATATATATATATATATATATATATATATATATATATATATATATATATATAGTTGGCGGCATCCGGTTTCGGATTTGCCTGTCACTGTGGCAAGCCACAGGACGCCTGCGCCTACAGAGGGACCATGGATGGCTTGCGCTGCACCATCCACAGCTCCAACCACATACCCCATATCCAGTGTAAACCCGAAGGAATAAGACCGGGAGGCATGCGGCTGGGAACCACGTTCCATCAACGGAGCCGGCCCACACTCCTTCACAGGCAAACACAAGCACGCTGTATTTGGGGAATCAACCGCACACAAGGCGGTGGCTGGACCGTGGTCCACTCCACACTGAGTCCATGGAACCACTCTTCGGGCCTAACACGGCCACAAGGACCGTGCACCCCGTCCCCTCCAGCAACGACCAACTGTCTCCTGGAGCCAGTATGGACGAGGTAGTGGGTAATAGACAGGTAGGCACCTTGTCAACATGCACATCAAGCGCATCCACACCGGGGATATCAAACAATAGCCAAACACTTGAAAGAGAGAAAGAAAAAGAGAAAAACTCGATTAATGCATAAGGAAACGGCGATATAAACCTTAATTAAATAGCATATGTAATAAGTTGATTACAAACAAATCCTAGCTAAGTGCGCGAGGTCAGGAAGTATAGTTCACGGAATGCCACGAACGCAAAAATGTTATGGAAATCGAATACAATTGGCTTTGGCGATGTGTGCAAGTTAATGAAATAGAGTACAGGGAGATATTTATATGAGAAAGAAAAGCATTAAGGTAAAAACTGTAAACCCATCACCTGAAATAAAGAGACTTAGCATGCAAGCACGCGGTTAGTAAATCGAATTCAGCGTGCCTACAAACGCTGCGCCAGCTCGCCGTAATTCTCTGTAGGACCCGTCGTCGCTTCTGTAGTGGCCCCTAATGGCATAGCTCATGGCCCACTAGACATATATATATATATATATATATATATATATATATATATATATATATGCTGTTGTTTACGGTGTTCGTGTGGAGCACCGTATTGATGGTGGGTTGCTGAACATCCGTCGTTTCGGTGCGAGAACTCTAGTCTGTGAGACAACTATCCGTATGTTGCTATTTGCTGACGACTGTGCGTTGTTTTCACACAGTGCGGATGAGTTGCAGCACATCACTACTGTTCGGGCTTCGACAGCGGCCGAATTCGGGCTCACCATCAACATAAGCAAAACTGTCTGTCTCTTTCAGCCTTCACCGGAGGTGCAGTCTTCAATATTGCCGCGAATCAGCATTGGTGCTGAAGTATTGGAAACCACCTCCCGCTTCTGCTACCTTGGGAGTGTGATGTCGACTGATCAGCAGCTACACGTCGAGTTGCGTATTCGCGTGTCGAAGGCAGCAGCGGCATTCGGGAAGCTTAAGTACCGAGTGTGGAACAACCATCAGCTTAGCATTGGCACAAAGCTGATGGTGTACAAATCCATGGTACTGTCCGTTCTTCTATACGGCAGTGAAACTTGGACGATGTACCGGCGGGATGTGCGATATCTCGAGCGGTTCCATCAGCAGTGTCTGCGACGAATTTTGCGCATCGGTTGGGGCGCCAGAGTTGCAGACACGGAAGTATTGCGCCGAAGTGGGATGTATGCAGTGGACTGCATCATTTTACTGAGACATCTGAGATGGCTCGGTCATGTGTGGCGTATGGATTCGACTCGGATACCGAAATAACTCTTATAAGGTCAGCTGATTATTGGGAAGCGGCACGTGGGGAAACCAAAGTTACGTTACCAGTACATGATCAAAGTGAGTCTCACACGTTCTGATGATATCGCCTTACTTGGTGACGATCCTCAGGGTATGCAACTCATTCTGGATCGTTTGGCGGTTGAAGCATCTAAGTATGGCATGAGCTTCGCCCCATCGAAGTGTAAAGTACTGCTCAAGGATTGGCTTTCACCTGCACCCGTGCTCACTCTCCAAGGTGCACAACTTGAACAGGTAGATAGTTTCGTCTACCTTGAGAGCTGTGTTTCCGCTGACGGCACAATCAACAAAGAAGTTTCGCTTCGTATCGCTAAAGCTCGATCAGCATTTGTCAATCTGAGGCACTTGTGGCGTCGTCGCGATGTCTCATTCTCACTAAAGGGCCGAGTTTACAGCGCGTCCGTTCGCTCAGTATTGTTGTACGGGAGCGAGTCCTGGCCGATTCGCGTGGAAGACATGCGTCGTCTTTCTGCCTTCGATAACGGTTGCTTAAGGAGGATCGCTCGTGTTCGGTGGCAACATCGAGTTACCAGTAATGACGTTCGACGTCGCGTCTTGGGGAATGCAAGTATTTCCTTCAACAAACTGGTTTTGTTGCGCCAGTTAAGATGGCTCGGTCATGTCCTACGCATGGCACCTGAGCGTCTACCGCGTCGCGCTCTATTCGCTCGTCAAGAACCTGGCTGGAAGCGACCGCGTGGTGGTCAGCCTTCCACTTGGCGGTAGCACATGAAATCGCTGACGTCGTGTCTAGCCGCTGTTGGGCCCGTACGTCTTCCAGGATGGGGACCCAAAGATGGCGAGTGCCAATGGCTTAGGAGACTTGAAGACATGGCCCGCAACCGGAATCAATGGAAGAATTGTGTACAGTGTTGTGTTGATTCACATGTTTAATTTTACAAAAATTGAAAATGACAAAAAAAGAGAAAAACCGGCGTGTGACAAACAAACTAAAAATGTTTTGTTCTGTATTTTTGTCAAAATATTCCATTTTCTTGCGGCATATTAGCTGAAGTGTGTTGCCCACCTTCAGCTAGCATGTAATGACGATTATGACGCAATGACTGTCTCTTATACACTGATTTCCATGGTTTTCTTGGCTCTATGTCTAGTTACTAGACTGTTGAGATTACATACATACACACGTTCTAATCTTGATTGCAGGTCATGGGAATCGAAAGCGGTTGATCGGCGCGTATGGCGCGATCTCATCACGAAGGCAGTTGCTGAAGTGCGGGAGAAAGTCCTCATGCATGCAGAGAAGAAGCGGCAAGTGCGGAAGCGGCAGGCACCGACATCGAGCGCATGGTGCTGTAGCACATGCGGTCGCGAGTGCCTGAGTCAGGCAGGCAATTGCAGAGGTGCAAGAAAAAGCCCTCGTGCATGTAGAGAAGAAGCGGCAGTTGCGGAAGCGACAAGCGTATGGTGCTGTAGCCCATGCGGTCGCGAGTGCCTGAGTCAGGCAGGCCTAGTTAGCCATGAGGGAGGCCACTCGGGGCCACCTCCGAGACGACGACGAGTCCTGCTGAGAATGTAGGTAAAACCGGCGCAGCCTTTGTAGGTACGCTGCGTGCGCTTATATTCGATTTACTAACCGCGTGCTTGCGTGATGAGTTTCTTTATTTCAGTTGAGTGGTGTGCTATATTGTGGACATTAAAGCACACCCGGATAATATTCTAGTAAATTACACATGTCGCTTAAACGAAAGGTGGTTAACTTCGTTTATTTTTTCTCGTTTGTTGCATATTTGTTGATACCTTCTTACGTCATTTTGAATTAGTCGCGGATTTGCTGATAACCCATCAACTTTATTTGGTAAGTTAGAAAGAATTATGTTGTCTTTATTCGATTTACTTGATTTGATTTTATCATTTCAAGTGTCCGGTTGTTGCTTGACATACCCGGCGTGGCTACGCGATGTGAATGTTGACAGGTTGTCTGTTAAATACCCCCTACCTCAAATACTGGCTTCAGGAAACTGTGAACCGTTGCTGCAGGGGACGGGGTGCACGGTCCTTGTGGTCGTACTAGGCTCAAAGAGTGGTTCCATGCACTCAGTGTGGAGCGGACTACGGTCCAGCCACCGCCTTGTGTGCGCTTGCTTCCTCAAATACCGCGTGCTTGTTTTAGCCTGTGAAGGAGTGTGGGTCAGCTCCATTGATGAAACGTGGCTCCCATCCACATGCCTCCCGGTCTTATTCCTTCGGATTTACACTGGATTGGTTGGTGCAACGCAAGCCACCCATGGTCCCTGTGTAGGCGCACGCGTCCTGTAACTGTCCTCGTGGAGGCCACAGTGACAGGCAAATCCGGGCACGGATACCGCCAATCATATATAAGCTGGTAAAGCAAAAGTGATGACTGAACCAGTGGCAAAAAACCAGGACGCGGAATCTAGAACTTGCCACGGCTAACGTTTCTAAGCTATTTCGAAGGATGGAAATGAACTCACTGCTTGTAGTATGTCAGAAGTGAAGACCAGCAACGTAGCATGAATACCAAGTATGTGATCATGCTGTAAAACTCCGCTTTGTTTTTCGTCATCGGGGGCAAAGGTTGACCAGATCCTGGAAGGCGGATGTCGCCCACATCACTGGATTGCTCCATAGGTGTGGCTTCCGGAGGCTGGGTGACAGTCGATAACGCAGGCTGAGGTCTTGCTTGTCCAGGGATACAGGATGGTAAAGGATATCGCTCGGACAACTGAAGTAATGACAAAGCGGTTAAGAATGCATGTACACCAAGAGCAAAGCAAACAAACCACAGTGAAGTGTGAAAGGACTAAAAAAGTGATCACTAACATGACTGGCCAAGTGATCCGTCTTGGCGGCCAAACGGTCGATGAGAAGCAATGCAAGTAGTGCGTCATTATCCCCTCCACGTCTCGTAAAAGAATCGGGTAGAAAAGCGGTGAGTCGGTTCACATGAGCGTTACACTGATCGACTTCAATTCGGCGCAATTCCATCTCAAGCATCTGTGACACGGTACAGAATGGAGGAGAAAAAGTGAAATCAGATGAGTCTGATGGCGGTGACTAGAGCATTTATGAAAATCCAGTACGATGCGGTGGCTAACACATTGAAAAGGGGAACAGTAGTGAATGCCCTTGTGCTTTTCTAATGAATAAAGCTATGGAAAAACAACATTAGGACGGAGCGTAGAAGAGTTCGGGTCGTTCCCGGGGACGCGAAACCAGACGTATGAGAGATCAGCGTTTGTACGGCTCTGCGAAAATTCAGTTAGACCTAGCAAAGCTGAACGAATGCTTTGGTGAGGTGGTGTTTCTGGTGACAAGTTATGCGCTTTTCATCTAAAGCAGTGGTACTCAACCTGGGGGTAATTACTTCCAAGGGGGCGAAATGGAATATTACGGAAAAGGGGATAAATGCCTGTAGGAGGATTGGGTCATGAAGTTGTCGCCAATAAAAATTACAAAGTCATCTGTATCATCACAATTAACTATATGATCACTATTAATTCGCCATCAGTGACTAATTGTTAGTCAGTATTCAAAGAATTAGACAATTTTGAATAATAAACGTTATTCTCTAAGCTAAGAATGCAAGTCTGCAAAATAGCGCAGCTCGATAGCACATCTATTGGCTCGTTCAGCGATCGTTGATTCAAGTAGTCGTTCACCGGATGGAATTACAGAGTTGAATGAACACTAAGGTGGGAGCAGAGGTCAGTCGACGGGGTAAAGGAACGAGTGAATGGTTACAAGGTAGAAGAGACAAAACAGGCAAGTAGTGTTCAGGATGTATCGAGACCGAATGGTGGTGGGAAGCTGTCATCCACGGCGGACTTGAAAGGGATGGTTGGAACAAATGAGAAGCCACTGACATCTGCACATGTTTGATCAGGGGTCACACACCAAAGCAAGGAACCGAATGAACTTGGAGCACAGCGTACGATGTGAAAAAGACGCGACCGCACAATAAATGTTTGGAACTAAGTAATATCAATTGTCATATTAACTTACATAACCTCTTGATTTAATGAAACGTTGCTCAAAATAGATGTTTCCCTATCTGAACGATAACGTAATGAAATATCCATTTACCGTAAATTAGAGCAAAAAATGCAATCTTTAATTGGCTTTATGAACTATAATATCCGTAGGGGTAATGGTTTATCGCAAAGTCGCCTTGGGGGTAATAACTTCATAAAGGTTGAGTACTACTGATCTAAAGCGAACAGAACCTCGAGTTAGAAATGTTAGATAAGAAACTCATGAAGAAATATGAGTATACCCCATCCCCCCCGTAGTGATGCCGCATCCACAGTTTCTGTCTGGTTTGACCTTACAGCATTCTCCGCTCGGATACATTTACCTGTAAGGGATAAGCATGTTGGAGGAACGAGAGTTGAGTTGAAAACAGTAGTGACCCCCTCGCGTCATTCGGTCGTATATCGATAGCACGCGTATTGGCAAAACTGTTGATGGTGCAGCGCAAACCCTGGCTGGTTCATCAGTACTCACACATGTCGTATAAATATTCAAAGTCTCTGAAATGACGAGCGAATCGGGAAATGAATATCACAAAACCCAACTGCATACAACGAGTGTGTGAAATTCTCCGATAATACGACATGTAAGATTGATCACGCGGACACAGATGTATCTCACAGACGTTGAAAATAAGGCATCCACAGTACGCCGACACTTCGCGCATAGGCTTCGCGGCCAAGCGACGGCCATATGCCGTGCGTGGGCCGGGTATCCCGCAAGGTCTCTTGCACCTATTCGGATTCGAACCGGTGCCCTCCGGATAACAAAGAAAAGCGCGTAATATTTTCGGCCACCGGCCTAATAAGTGTTATTTAAGCATTTACCTATTTAATGCAGTACGTATGTCGATCCAGTGGGAAAGCAGCCCGTATGCCCACCTGTGACAAAAGTGTCTATAAGATGACAAAGAATTCCCCTTCATGACTGAACTGGTGACAGAAATCAATGCCCAGGGCCGGGTTAGCAAACGACCATTTAGTGAAGCACACCACCCTGAGTCTGTCCGCAAAAATCAGCGTGCAGTGTTGGGAGAAAGCAGCTCTGAAACTCTCCACTTCGGATGCAGTCCCAGTGATCGAAACAGCCTAGGTTTCCTGCAAAGCAAACAATCGAGATTGAGTGTCGCAATCCAGACACCCGGCCGGGCACTCCAAAACCCAATAATGAACTTCTAACCACTGTGTCAAGCACTGCTGTGGAGCTCTGGCCTAGTGACTAAAACGAAAGCCGCCAACCACTGTGTTGGGCTCCCCTCTTAGCTCAAGCTATCTCTACCTGACAAGTTCAAAGCAGGACGAAACCGGTCAGTCGTGGAGTGCAGCGTTGGGAGAACAATGAACAATGATTTATAACGGGTAAAAAAGCAGGTGCTTGACATGTCCCGTAGCGTGAAAAAAAGATAGAGAAGGGATTATGGAGTCGTCAGTTCGGGCGATTACAGATTTAACTGCACTGTCGTATAAAGGGAGTTTGAAATGAGAATGTACGCACACAAAGCAATAAGGGGAGTGGTTATTGATCACATAATAGGTGCGAGAAAAATAAAAAAGATAGCAAGGACAACGCTTACTCGTGTGCAACTATCTTGGGTCGACAGGATACAGAAATCCAGTTTCTATAGTAGTAGCGTTTATCAAATTTCGTGCAAGGGGTTTGGAGTGACTCATTCTCGAGTAGGGTTATGGCACTATCCACTGTCTGTTGTGCATTAGTGCCAGCATCTGGTGTTCATGGGCTATAGCACGTAGTGTAAATGTGACAGAGTATCGTCAAGGCGTTTTTTGAAAAGGGATAGCGTGGGTGCATTAATTACATGTTCCGGGAGGGCGTTCCAAGGCTGTGACACTCGAAGGGAGAAATAGTTTCGCCGACATTCCAGTCGGCTGTACTGCGTGACCAGCTTAAACTGATGACCTCTTAGCGTGGTGTTTTGACTGAGTATTAGAAGGGAATGACATGGGTCGCTGGGGTTTCTCAGGATCTGGTACACCTTATGAGACCACCCCTTAGACACCGATAAAGTCCACTGTATGTTTTGAGAGTCTTCAGCGTGAGTGGGTAGGGGATGCTGGCCAAACCTCTGACGCTCTTCGTTGCCCTACGTTGTGCAGTATCGAGCGCGGTGAGATGGTGCTTGAGCCAGGGTTGCCACGCTTGAATAGCGTATTCCGCGTGCGGCCTCACGTACGCACTGAGCATTTTTGGAAAGACTGAAGAGTCAAACGTCCCGAAAGCTCTGCGAAGAAGGTCCAGGTACTGGTTTGCTTTCTTAGCTGCCTTTTCAGTCTGTCTCAAACAACCGAGGTCATCTTGAACTATCACGCCGAGATCGCACTCGTAAGAAGCACGCTGTAGAATTTATGGTCTTGGGCGGTACTTGTGCATACTCTTGTGCCGTATGCTGAGAACTTTGCACTTACTCACGTTGGAATGCAGCATGTTCTCGATGGACCATGTGTACGCTTTGTCCAAGTCCTCCTGTAACGCTGTGTGATCCACCACTGCAGCTACAGTACGCCATACCCTTAGATCATCAGCAAATAGCAAACAGTTAGAAGATAGTACGCACGCGAAATGACCTATGAAAACCAGGAACGGGCGGAGTCCAAGTACCGAGCCCTGAGGTACGCCGCACTGAACTTCGATGGATTTTGATTGCTTGCTTCGAACCCTCACATTCAGGTGACGTTGCATGAGAAAGTCTCCTATCCAGCCCAGAACAGGATCGCTGATTCCATATTTCTGGAGTTTGTAGAATAGAATGCGATAGTCTAGACGGTCGAATGCGTTTGAGAAATCCAAGTAGGCCATGTCGACTTCTACACCAGCGTCCACAGATTCCGTCCAGCTTGCACGAGCAATTAACAGATTAATGGTATAGGAGCAATTTTGGCGAAATCCGTGCCGCTCCGGAACGAGAATTTTGTTGTTCTCCAAGTACTCCATCAAAGCCTCAGCTACAATGAACTCCATAACCTTGGAGATCACAGGAAGTAGTGTTATCGGGGGGTAATCTGCTGGTTCTGCACGACTGCCACTTTTGTAGATAGGCGTGATGATTCCGTGATGATTGCACACCGTGTGGACATGCATCTCGTTCAGACATCGTTGAAAGAAAATTGCTAGTGGCGCCGCCAAACTCATGGCAGCAACTTTCAACGCCTTCGGGCGAATGCCGTCCGCAACCGGGGAGCTGAACTCGCGCAGAGACATCATCCTCTTCAGTGCAGACGAGGAAGTAAACGATATGTGATTAAGCCCTGATGGCGGCGTTATCTGCTTAGACAGGATGTATGATGTTTGTACGCTTTGGAAGGTACGGCCAAATTGTTGTCCAAGAACGTTGGCCGCCTCTTGTACGGTTTGGGCTAACCCGCATGCTGTGTACGGAGCAGGAAGACCGCGCTTAACACGGCGCAAATTGTCAACGTGTCTGTATAGCAGTTTGGGATTGGAGCAAAACTTGCCCACTAGACCTTGTTGGTTCTTCAGTTTATCCTCCCGAACGAGTTTGACACAGTGGTTCCTTTGTATTGTGTAGACATCCCTAGGATCTCACCACTGTTGGACAATGAGAGAAGCTGGGAGTGATTGCCGATGGTAAACACCAGCAATACCTCTGGAGATTGGCGAGAGCTACAACTCTAGTAGCAACTCAGCTTGTAGCGAATCACCGGATATCTGTGGGACAGTAGCAGATCTTTTCAGATCTGCCACATTTTCCCATATTTGTCCAATGTTACCATAGGCTTCATCATGAAGTGGATGTTGCTTGCAGTCTCACATTGTTTCCGTTGAAGTGTGCCTCGGGGGAAACTATTCGAACCGGACACACCGGACGATATCATGAAGGTCTTTGACAATCAAGAGGTGGTAGGTCTTTGGTGAGTCAACGGTCTTCGTCTCATCCTGGACTTGATGGTTTACCAAACTACAATAAAGTTTAGTTGCCAAGACATATCGTTCATACTAGTAAATGTATTTACCCAATCTATGAGGTTGGGGGTACTCCCGGATCAATGGGAAACTACCATAGAGTCAACACATAAGTGGGCCAAAACAGAACATCGAAAATTGGAGCCCAATTAGTTACACATCAACTATCTCGAGAATAAAGAACTGTGAAAGAGAAAAGCGTTAACCATTTGCTAGTAATGAATGTTGTAACGATGCTCTCACCTCCGCTATCTGCGCTGACAATCCAGCCAGGGAAGAAACAAAACACCGGGTCTGCTAGACCGGTGATGTGTCTCTAAAAATTTGAGAATATACTATTTATTTATTTATTTATAGGGCACATGCTCTTACTTTACCGGTCCGTGATTAAGGTGATTCAGGTTTCTTGTCTAGTCAGATTCAACTCGGGTAGCGGTCTTCACTGTCTGGATGTAGTTACGAGCACATCCGCACCATAGCAACCCATGCGACGATGATGAACTGACTCCGTCAACTACTCTGGATTACGCGGCAACCTGGGGTGTGAATTGCGAACTGAGTGGATCCTTTTCCCTAGTAATCTACCACATGCCCGGCCAGTGTCCCGAAAATGTGTCGGCGCGCTCATCCCGTATGGCTGCCTAACATAAACAGCCCAATATGGGTTTTTATGAAAATGCTTATGCTAGACTCCTCAACTCGCGGTCGTCAGTATCTTGTTGAATATGCATAAATCCTTTAACAGAGGGCCGTACGACACCCTTTGGAAAAGAAAACAAGTCTAAGGATCACCGATCCCATACCTGATTGGTTCAAATACTACCTCACAGATCGCATGCAAAAGGCACAAGAAGGGTATATCCAACCCATGTCCTTGCAAGTCAAAGATGGCGTGAATCGATGACAACATAATAAAATTTGGAACATCATACATGAAGACAAGATGAAGGCAGTATACACTTTCGATCACCGTTACTTGATCGATACCACGGATACAATACCCATAGATCTATCGACCATTGAGTTATGGTAAACCGATAGACAAATGTCCTTCCCAGCAGACAAATAGTTTTATTTTGCAGGAGTAAACTTTTTTCAAACGCCGGCTCCATAAGAGTGCATTACAAGCTGTCGTTGCAACAGGTTGGGTGGAACCGCGAGGTGATGAGTCGATGATGTGGCATAGAGGCATGAATAAATTGGTTGAGAGGCTTGCTCAGTCTGGTGTGCGCAGAATTTGTGGATGGCGGTCTCGGAATGGTCCCCACTGCGCAGTCGCGCAGTTAGTGGTGTTTCTGCATTCGGTTTCTTGTCTCTAACAGTTAACTTTCATTCCATCCCGAGTAGTTTCACGTATTTCACTCTTAATTACACAGTCTTTGTGCTCTCTATTCTTGCTACCTTCCGATTCCAACTTATTGTTATTTTGGCAACTAAATCCACCGTACTTCGGTGCCCCGATCACAGTAGTTTGATTGCAACGTAACGTCGTTTATCCTGGATGGAAACTTATCCACAATAATAATATCATGCGTGGTCTAAGCATCTGCTACTCTAGCTCCCTGAGTTTAGTTGAACAAGTTGCATTCATAACGACCGGGTGGTGATGATGATCATCATCATAACTAATAGAGACGTAAGCGGAGCTAAAGTTGGGTATCGACTGAGAATTGATCGGCCAGCAGTTACCAGTCCGCGTAAAACGAATCGAAATATACCGTCAATATGATTAACCCGTGGAGTGGAACTCACTCACACTGGCTAAAAACCGGACGCACAAAAATGAGCGATCTTGACTTCCTAAATTAGCATGTTTCGGCTACCTATAAATACAGTTAACTTATGGTGTAGATAGACTCCCTGTTTACCGAGCCTTGGTCTTCTGTATTCCGTCGGTTGGGTTGGCGCGTGACTGAGAAGTCAGACAGTCGGTCTCATCGGGCAGCTAGCAACCGTACAACAGTCGTCAGTGGCAGAGAGCAGAAGTAAAGAAGAAGCGTTACAACAATAACATATTAGCTGAAGGTGAGGAACACACTGCAACTATTGTGCCACAACACTTAAGATGTAAGAAAAAAGATACCAAACATTATAGATGCAAAAAAACGGGGAACACACTGCTTCGTAACATATTGGCCTTAAGAAGGAGATGGTGGTTCGAAGGGATGGGAACGAGAAAGAAACAACACAAACGCCACTGAGGTCGGCCACTAGCCATATCAAGTAGTGTTTACAACCAGACGTGTTCACCGTCCTTCGGTCCCCAGCCCAGCAATCGGGAGACACCAACCAACACCGAGTTCGAAGTGAAGGCCTTCAATCCTCTTGGCCAAGTCAGCGTGTGGTCTCGCCTCCTCTTCCCATTCACAACCGCGGCGCGCAAACAACGCACGTCGCCGGAGTCGGTGGGCTGGCATGCGCAGCACGTGGCCCAGCCGTCGGGGCTTGGTACGTGAAATAACGTTGCTGAACTGCTCAACCGCTCTTCTTGAAACAAATACAAGATACCGAACACGCTCACTGCTCACGCGGTATTCCCGCCAGACACTAGCTAAGCTGCGAAGGCAACAATGATCGAACGTAACTAGCCTCTTTGTTTGACTGATTGTTTGCGTCGGTCGGTGGCGAAAGGGTTGCACGCCTGGCTTACAATCTTTAGGTCACCAGTTCGAATCCGGTACGGGTTGGCCTCCTCGTGGTACACTCAGCCCCCATGCGACCGGTGGTGGCCGCGTGGTAGCTAAGGGTCAGTACGGCGTGTCTGCGTAATGATGATGACATTTTTGACTGGCTCTTTATGTTTATCGACTGGAACGGCTAGGTTTCGCACCCATACAGGAGGGTTGAATGAACGGCTGCATTGTAAACCTAGCCCTTCAGGGCAAGAGTGGTGCCGCGCCTGCGCCACAGTTGGCAGAGATCGACAAAAATACTTCGAGCTTTTGCGATGCGGTTTGTGATCTCATCTCTCATTCCGCTGACGTTGGTATAACTGCCCAGATACTTAAGTTTTTCGACTTCTAGCTGATCAGCAAAGAGGATAAACGTAGGAATAGGTCTCTGGCAACCTTGGAGAAGGACTGCATTTTGACCGGTACAAAGCATAGGCCGAAACGACTGACAGTCAATACGAATTTGTTCAGTGCTACTTGGCATATTTGAAAGCTGTCACAGATAAGGGCAGTGTCGTCGGAGTACTAAAAGTCAGGAAGTCCATCACCGGGGAGCGGGTCCACATCATGCAGGTAGTGCCCGGTGAGCTCAGGCTCCATGAATTCGCCGTATTTTTCGGGCACACATTTCCTTAGAGAACAATCCCAAAGGGCCCATCAATCAGCCGAGTCAAAGTCGACTTTGATGTCGAGGGACATGACTACGGCGGACCGCCGATAAGCAGGGCGGTGCCCGAACTATTGACGTAATGCGAATATGTGATCAACACATCCGCGAGTTGGAGGAAACCCGGATTGCTCTTCGAGAATCTGGCTTGCACGGGTGCCATTAAGTCTATGGAGAACGACAGAGGCGAGTATCATAGATGCAACTGTGATCAGACTGATCCCTCTATGGTTGCCGTATTCAGGGCGCGAGCCCCGTTTGATAATTGGGACTATAATGGAGAGGCTCCAGTCTGCTGGGACATTTTCCTATTCCCACAGCTTCACTAGTAAATTGTGCAAATCATCGACAAGAGCAGGTCCCCCGAATTCTATGGTGGCTGGAGAAATCCTATCCGTTTCTGCGGACTTATTTACGCTCAACAGTCGGAGATCACGTTAGACCGATCCATGGGGACGGTGCAAAGAAAAGGGCGATCAATGGCTGATGAAGAAGGTGGTAACTCTGACTGATTAAACTACTTTTCAGTGTTCGGCTCAAGGCCCCAAGCGTCTTGACAAACTGGATTGGTCATCCACCCTAGTCACGTATCGTCCTGCTAACATCGGATTTTCTTCTGCCCGTTTCGCGTATTAGACGGAATAACTTCCGATGGTTACCAAGGGCAGCGGCTGTTTCCATCTCCGAGGCACGATGAGACAACCATGATTCGCGGTCTTTCTTCAGGCTAGCACGTGTCCGCTCCCAGCCGGAAGGCGTTGCCGAGTATCCTGCATAGAGACCCAAAGTTCAGGTTTGCAATTTGATTTCACACAAGAAGACATGCCTGTTGCTAATAATGTCTGGTGAGCATGCGACCAGCGGCTCCTATTGTGATCAGAGAGCGCTTACTCAGGTCGGATGTTAGTGTGCCTTGATACCCATTCAGAACATCTGACGTCGTCAGTTGGCATGTATCTATGCACTCAGCGTCGCCGCATGCGTCCACCGAAGCGAACCGTAAGGCAGGAACAAACGTGTGCGTGGTCAGAGTCCACGCTCGTAGTCCAAATCGAGCGACAGTTTTGAACGCATGCTCTCCAGCGTTAACTGATCGCAATGTGGTCGATTTGCTTTCACGGTTGGTCCGAGGATGGTGGGCGCCAAGTCACCCTTCTGTGGGTGATGTATGGGAAGTTAGTGCTCACAATGAGTAGAGGAACATCTTCACACAGGTATAGCGACTGCTCATCGTTATCATTCCAGGAGATTACACCATGTTAGCCGCCCAGATGCAGTTCATCAGTGGACAATATTCCGACTTGGGCATTCAGATTACCAGCCAGCATCACAGCGTCCGGACTTGTTCTGTAATGGAGGAGCGCGTTCAGTTCATGATCGGAATCATCTTTCACCGAGTCAACATTACACTTTGTAAAGGCATATGCCACACTGACAAGCAGACACTGTTTGCTACGCGCGACTTCGAAGCTCTGAACGATCCAGTCAGTTTAACGGCGCACATCCGGCTATCCACTGGCATCCAGTCAACCAGGACAGCTTCAGCCTGCGGGCAACGAGCATTGCCCACATCGGCGTGACCAGTATTTAAAGCTGCGTTATCTCCAGACACACGCAATGGGTACATAGTGCTAGTGTCATTTGTGGGGGTCGCAGGGTTATCACGGAACTTGCACTTTGCAGGCGGGTTTCTGATAAGCAGCAGATGTCGATTGATAGGGTCTCGTGTTCGGGCAAGTGCTGCCTGTTGACCAATCTGAAACAAAGTGCGTACGTAGAGAAATGCCAGTCTTGGCGATTGGGAGCTCCAAAGACAAACGGATGAACTGATGTCCGCTTGCATTAACATGGGCTTATCGACTGGACTGGAGCGACGCGCTACGATTGTGTGAGTCGAAACTAGAAGACAAGCGACCAGTGAAGTAAGATGGGGGAGAACCAAGAATTGGAAGGTTGAAAACAGAGGGTAAAAATGATTGGAACAGGACAATGGGGATGAAAAAGCGGAAGAAGATGAATAATAGGATGGGAAGAAGGACCGGGTCACGATGTGCGAAGGCTGCCTTGAAGTCAATTGCGATGCGTGACTCTAACCAGTGCGTGTTTAAGATCTACATTCATCCTTTGCTAGAGAACCACTCCATTATTTTTACAAGCGACTGCATGTGCATAGAGAACAGACAGCGTTCATTTAATAGGATTCTCTTCAGGCCCTCGTCAAAACTAAACTAAGATGCTGCAATTGGAGTCACTGCTGTGACTAAGATGCAAGAAGTTGGGCTTAACATTTCAATTTGACTTGGTGCACTAAATAGGACTTTTCACTTCGGACAAGAGGGTAGATGCGCAATTAGGAACAACAAGTACTCATTCCCAGTGTGCAAAACGCAAAATAATGTCAGTAGAAAATTCTGCCTAAACAAATACGCTTACATCTGGAACCGTCTCCAGAGCTTGTGAATAGCAAGCAGCGTTCAAAAAGGCAAGTTCTGACTGCCTAACAGTTAAGTAAAACTAACTGACAGGTGAGTGGGAAAAAAGTGTACTGATTACAGACAACAGGTTGTACATAGTGACCTTGCTTGATCGGGCCCTCCCAGAGAAGTCTAATAGGTGAGATGAGAAGCTGACAGAATCCCCTACACACTTTTCTTCACACGACTCCCCTTATTTTTTGTACTAGGAAAAGCATACCTCGCAGTCATATCAATAAATGTGAGCTGTAAAGGATTCGCAAATTGAGGTTGATCTACCCAATTGTCTCCACTATGTGCTCTGCTTACACAGGCATGTCTACCCTAGAGCCATACTAAAAAGTGTAAGTTGGAAAAGAAGCGCTGACTGAATCTACCCATTTTCACTCGTCTGGGTTTGTACTCCGCCACACTTTTATTGTGGCTCTCATGTTAGGCAACAAGGAGAAGCTAACGGGTTCTGGTTCCCACATCTTCATCCCCATATCCCGTACTTTTTCCATCCTACTTCTTAATCGAATATGTCTAACTTAGTTAAGCCAAAACGCATGAGCTGGTTGAATAATGCCACCCATGTCCGCCTCACACAGAGCTAACTAATTACCCCTTCTGGTTGTCTCGGACTTCGTGCACACCTGATAAGCAGAAGGGAAAGAAATAGCTCGTCACTCACTACCTGTTTAGAATACCAGGATGCATAGTAAAATCTTTGTTTGGATTAAATGCTATATCATGCACATTTAAAATTGCGTTTTAATGTTCTTTTTATCCACATACAATTACACTTTATCCCTCACTTCGAGGAGAATAATACTTGCTTTTGTAAGTACAGAGCTTTCTGTCAGGACGCCACGAAGCGCTCCATATATATTTTCAAGTTTGAACAGGGCAACCATGCTTGATAGTATTGTGAACCACATTTATGCCTAACATCTAGACAATCCTGTGGAAATTCTGAGAAAATTTAATGGTAAAAGACAGTGCTGGAAGGGGTGTGTTACGCAGAACGAGGAAGATACACTAGTATTTTTATTGATTAAATTACCATTATCATAATTATTAGTAAAACGGTATCCTTCAGGATAGGAAAACTGAGATGAAGTTTTGTTGGCAAATGTTACTCTAAAGCTAATCACTAAAAGTAAGATTTCGCTGGATTTCCCATAACTGAACCTAATCGTCTTACTTACAAGGTAACGAGGTACACTAAGATCAACTTTAAGGAATTCAGTTGAAATCACTGACGATTTAGTGATCAGAACTACAGGGTAATGGGGAGCAGGTCTGACTCATGAAGATGACACCAGAAAACAAGCGGGATCAAGGTGAGGATGAGCACAAGCAGCCTCTGAGGTCCATAGGGCAATTCTGGGACGACGGTCGACCGCCAGTGGATTATAGAGGAGGTGACAGCAAACAGCATGTGTGGTGCCCTTCCACCGTCAAAGACAACTCGGGACACTCATGATCCAACCAAATCTGCTTGATCCTACAGTCTGTAAACTATTACCTATCATGGCTAATTTCTAGGAGGAGCATCAGTGCTATTCCAACAAATTCTCGAAACGGGGACGAAGACGAGAATGGCATTGTCTAAACTCTAATCACTAACTGATTTGGTAGGTGTCTGGAGAGGAGTACAGAAATTGACAATCAAGGTGGCTGAGTGAGTGGGAGAGATCAGTAAATTACAGTACAGGTCAAGTTTCTTGTTGCATAGCAAGGCGTCCAAAAGCCGAGAAAAAAGAATTCGCAGATAAGCTTCCTCGTCGTTACACGATCGCACGCTGGTGCATGCCTGAGGCTGATTGTATTGTTATGCGCGATAGATACAATTTTACTCCGTAGTTTATGCAGGTGAGAAACACCACAGATGATATCTCTTTGCTCGCCGGGTCGAGTATAATCAAGATAAAACACACGATTAATCCGCACAGTTACCTTCGCTAATGTCTGCGACTGCGAGGCTAGTCCGAAGCCAACAGACAATGGGGCCTGAGACATAACGCCGGTGGATTGTATGGCGCGCAAAGCACTCTGCTGCAGTTCCTCCTTTTGGCGCTTTCCATCGGCCAATGATCGACATAAATCGGCATTCTGTGCCTGCAATTCGGTGACGAGATCACGAAACTTGCCCAGTGTTTTCTCATAATCCGCATTTGTCTCTCGCAGCGCATCCAGATGACGGACGAGTTGGCCGATCTGCGCGCGGCCTTGTTCAATCTCCTCGCGCAGTTCGCGTTCTGTGTCACGACTGTTTTCTTGTAATTCATCGTTCATTTCACACAGTGCCTCCTAAGAAAACGAAAGAACAGAAGACGAGATACGATGTGTGAGCACGCGAAAAGATCATCAAAAGCCAAAAGACAGTAGGAGAAGAGAACATGTACAGCATGATAAATTCCGTCCATAATCCAGCTGTTAGTAGAAGTCGCAATCGGTACGCATTTGCTAAGTTCAGGAGTTTCAAAAAACAATAATTACCGGACAAATCTCCTAACAAAATCTGGCACTTCAGACTTGATCAACCTATTCTACAGTCGTAAGATTTTGATAATCTCCAACTTTCTAAGCTATCAGTGCCCACATGTGGGTTGCATCAACTGCGGTTCCATAGATAAGCGGTATAGTCTTGAAAACCGGAATACATGAAGTGCCCGTGGCAGACATCACAGATGGCACCTGGAATGTACGAACACAAATGCCGTGCATCCAACACTGTTGTACCAAAAAGGCAACAGAAAAAGATAGGATGTGTATCCGTACTCAATCAGGGGGTAACAGACTCAACATACAGAATAGTCAGGTTTAACCGTCCGGATTTTACATAACCAATGAGAAGAGAGTTGCTGTGTTTCAGCCAGCCAATGAAACATGGGAGGAGGGCATCGTGATGAATCGGTCAGAACAACCACTCCCCTTTTGTAGGGTGGAGCCACGCGGGCTGGTATCGAGCGACAGGCTTCGAAAGTCTGGCAGACCGACGAGGCTGACTTCGCGGCAGCAGCGATTAGGGCCTGGTGTTCACACATGGTTTGATACTGGGTAGCTGGTCCATGGAGCATGTGCAACAGACGTGCGTTAGCAATCAAGTCGTTTTCTAATCGGTGGGTCCCTGGACCTAGTCTCTGGGTCATTCGCAACGGTGAGGATAGAGCTGGTAGGCCTTTAGTCGTAGCCCGCTTTTGATGCGAACGTATGCTCCAGCATAGGAGTTGACGGTCTGGCGTAGGAATTTCGGTAATGTGCTATGCGATTTGAACCTACTGCACCTCCCGCAGATGACAGATTATGTGCAGCATTTAGTTGGGTTCGTAAGGACCTTCTTAACATCGGCTTCGCCGGCATTCTTCCGATAGCCCTGTGATTACAAATTCTGTTAGCAAACACAGCTGTTAAGACAGCACCTTCAAATCCGATCCTCCTCATTGGATGGCCTGTATGGCTTACTTGAGGGATGGGTTTAGCCGCTCCACCGTGCTATTAGCCGCAGGAATGTGTGGTGCAGTTCAGGAATGTTTTATGTTATGGCACTGGGAGAAAACAGCGAAGTCGTGACTATAGAACTGTGGTCCATTCTCAGTGACTATTTCTTCCGGTAGTCCGAAACGACTGGACGAGTGTTTAAGCCAGCGTAACACGACCAAAGTCGTCTCTTGATCGCACATGTGGAGTTCAGGCCAGTTACTGTAAAAACATGTAGCTACAAGTAGAGTTCGCTTATTCGTAAGAGCGGTGGCAAAAGGATCCATAATATCACCGGCGATCTTAGCCCGCAGCTTCATCGGGTAAGTAATAGGCTGTATTGAGACTTCAACTGGCTGAGAACTTTTGCCCGCTTGGCGGCAAGTGTTACAGTCCACCACAAATGTCTAAAGGCTAGATGCCAATCGTGGTCACCAAAAGTAGGGATTCGCTCGGTTTTTGGTCCTAATGATAATCGGGTATCCCTCATGTGCACAAGCAATTATTTCATTTACCAACTGACGTGGAGCTATAAACACCGAACGACGCATCGGACAACCAGCTATCATTGACAGTTCATCACGAATTTCTTAAGATGAAATGAACTCACCGGGGGCTTTGTTATACTTGGGCCACACCTATTGTACATAGTTGCTGTTGATGTAGTAACGGGTCGTCGGCATTTTCCATCCATAATTCCTCGATCGTCACTGCAGTTAGATCGGAGCCAAGGCTGGAAACTAATACTGCCTCCCTGAGTCTCTTCTTGTCATCTTCCATCCCCACGGGTAAATGAGATAATCCATCAGCAACTTAGATTTGCAAACCCAGTCGGTACACAATTTGAAGATGGTAGTTAAGGAGTCTAGCATGCCAATGATCGAGCTGTATTAGACGCGATCCTTCAGATCGATTGCTGAGGAGGACTGTAAGGGCGGAGTGATCAGTTCGTAGAGTGAAACGACGACCGAACAGGAAAAGATGCCATTTTTCACAAGCCCGCACACAAGCTAGAGGATTTTTCTCCCATCAGAATCTGAGAATATCTGGGATGCGTAAGCAATAACCATTTCTCTCCGTTTTGTAGCTACGAGAGAACAGCACCAAGACCAACATCAGACGCTACAGTCGGCACTAAAGTGCAGCATGATTCATTGAAAATGGCAACTAAGGGAGCAGATAAAACCCTCCATTTCAATTTATCGAAAATGTTTTGCTGGTCGCTTCCACAAGTGAACGACGCTCTTTTCTCTGTTATTTCTCGTAATGGATCTTCCAGGGTCGCAAAAGTTTGCAAATAACGCAGATTGTAGGAATACGCTCCCAAAGATACTTCATTTCTGTCAAATGCTGGGTGTTGGAGCTACTATGATGGCCTTGATGAGGCTAGACCTTACCGTGGTGCGATGGTTTGCGTGCCTCAACCACCCATTGAACTATGATGGTCGACGCATTTTTGCACCTTCAGAGCCACTCATACCAAACTTGGCCAATAGTTAGAGCCCAGGAAATCTCAGACTCCTGATCCTCCAGGTTGGGGGTTAAAATGAAGGTGGCTCCTTATTCCTTAAAACGGACTCCTTGTAGCCTAACGCCAAACCCGCTGCCTTGCGGTCAGGTTTTTGAACCAAAGGCTTTGGTTGAGAACCCTAATCGTTCCCCTGTCTAGGCCAGGGCAACCTGACAGTATTCTGCCCACGCAATATAACGCATCTCTCTTCAAACAAATTTCTGATGCTCTGATCACCGCAGAGGATAATCAACGGGGCCTTGTCTGCTGCATCGAGCAGGATGGATAAGAGTTTGGATGCTACTGCTCAAGACTTCCAACCTTCTTATTCCGCCTCGTACGCTTTTTCACCCTTATCGTCGAGTTCCAGCTTCACTTTTATCCCCCCTGTTTTCAACCCCCCAATTCTCGGCCTTCCCACATCTTCCTTCAATAGTCGTTTGTCTTTCAGTTTCAACTCACATGTGAACGCGGAGCGTCATTCCTGCCCTGTTAACAGGCCCATGTCCAAGCAAGCGGCCCATTCCAGTTCATCAGCTTCCATTTGGAGCCCTCGATCCTCCTTCAGATTGGCATGCCTCAATGTTCGCACATTGCTTCACATCGGTCAACAGGCAGCACTTGCCCGAACAATAGAGACCCTATCGATTGATATCTGCTGCTTATCAGAGACCTACCTGCAAGACTCGAGCTCTATGCTCAGTTTGCGGTCCCCTTCAGGTGACACCAGCAGCACTTTCTCATTGCGTCTATCAGGTGACGATGCAGCTTCGAGCAACGGCAAAGCCGGTGTTGGTATTGCCCTGAGTCCCCGGGCTGAAACTACGCTAGTTGACTGGATTCCAATCAGTAGCCGGTTGTTTGCGGTCCGATTGGCTGGATGGTTCAAAGCTTCGAAGTCACGTGGAACTAACAGGTGCCTATTCGTTATCGCTGCCTATGCACCCACAAACTGTAGCGATGACTCGGAAAATGACGACTTCGATTGCCAATTGAACGAGCTTCTCCGCCACAGAAGAAGCTCGGACACTGTAGTGCTGGCTGGGGATCTGAACGCTCAAGTTGGAAAGTTATCCATTGATGGACTGCATCTGGACGGCCAACATGATGTAGGCTCCCGTAATGATAACGGTGAGCGGTTACTTCATTTGTGTGAAGATGCTCGCTTATTTCTTGTGAGCACTAATTTCCGACACAGCACCCACCGGAGGGTGACTTGGCGCCCACCAGCCTCGAACCAGCTATGGACGCAAATCGATTACATTGCGATAAATTACCGACGGAGAGGCTGCGTCCAGAACTGTCGCTCGATTTGGAGCACAGGTGTGGACACCGACCATGCACTTGTATGTGTTGACATGCGGATGCGCATTGGCGGACGCCCGCGACGAAGTTGTGACTGCATTGACACCAGCCAACTGGTGAAACCAGCCATTCTGAATGCCTATCAAAGTACGCTGTCAAGCGAGTTGGATAAACGGTCACTGGATGCAATTGAAGCGCACTGGTCTCACATTCACCAGACCTTAATAGCAGCAGGAAAATCCTCATGTCATAAACTTAATCGCCAACATGGACACTGGGTCTCTTCGCAGTCTCTGGAACTTATCGATGCTCGCCGGCATATTCCGGCTGAAAGCGAACACAATGAAACTCGCAAAGAGCTCCGGGCAAAACTCCGTGCTAGCCTGAAGAGAGACCGCGAATTCTGGTGGTCTCATCGTGCATCAGAGATGGAAATGGCCGCTGCCCTTGGTAACTATCGTAACTTAACCGGGGCTGATACGGGAAACGAGCAGCAGAAGATCTGGTGTTGGTGAAACTATAAGTGACGAGAGTGGGCAGCCTATCCACAACTTATCAAAACGCTTAGAGCGTTGGGCTGAGCACTTTGGAAGACAATTTAATCGGTCGGAATTGTTAGATTTTTCGCCGGCCAGTGATCACCACGCTCTGTGGGCTGTCCCTTTGGATCCACTCTCTCGCTCAGAAGTCGAACGTGAGATCGCACTGTTGAAGTTAAATAAAGCCGCGGGACCTGATGATCTTCCTCCAGCCTTCTTCAAATTCGGGGGACCTGCTCTTGTGGATGATTTACACGAGTTACTAGTCAAACTGTGAGAGCAGGAAACTGTCACAACCGACTGGAGCCGCTCCATCATAGTCCCAATTTTCAAGGGATGCTCACGATCGGAATGCGGCAGCCATAGAGGAATCAGTCTGATCTCCATCGCCTCCAAATTGCTTGTCTTTGTCATCCTTCACAGACTGACTGACACTCGTGAAAGCCAGATTCGTGAAGAGCAAGCCGGGTTTCGTCGAGGTCGTGGCTACATTGACCACATCTTCACCTTGCGTCAGTTGTAGGAGCATCGTCACATACATTGGCGTCCCACCGTTGTCGTGTTCCTCGATATCCAAGGTGCATTCGATTCGGTGGAGAGACCTGCACTTTCGGACTGTCTACTCAGGAAACGTGTGTGCTTGAGAAATATGTAAATATTATCCGAGCATTATACGCGCGTAGCTCAGTCAGAGTAAGGGCTTACGGCAAGTTGTCGTCGGCTTTAACTATCTCCAGCTGTGTGAGACAAGGATGCCCGCTGTCACCTTTCCACTTCAACTTCGCTATTGATAAAGTCATGGAAATCGTGTTCACAGGACACGACTTAGAAGGTGTGGATCTGCTCCCAGGTGAACGACTTCTTGACTTGGAGTATGCTGACGATATTGCCCTAATCTGTGACAAATACCAGACGTGTCAATCCGCGCTGGACAGATTAGCACTGGCTGTCAGCCGCTTCGGGCTTTGTTTTGCACCATCAAAGTGCAAAGCTTTTCTTCAAGATTGGCCTGGACCGCCTCCTTCGCTGGCCCTTGGTGGGGATCAGCTAGAAGTCGTTCAAAAATTCAACTACCTGGGAAGTTGTATCAGCGCCCGTGGGATTGAGAATGAGATCACGAACCGTATAGATAAAGCTCGAGGTGCTTTTGCTAACCTTCGCCACTTATGGCGCCGGCGCGACATCACTCTTGCCCTGAAGAGTAAGGTGCACAATGCAGCGGTACGTTCGACCCTAATGTATGGCTGTGAAACCTGGCCCCTTAGGCCAGTGGATAAAAAGAGGCTAGTTCCGCTCGACCACCGGTGCCTTCGCAATTTAGCTCACATCTGGTGGGAACACCTAGTAAGCAACGAGCGTGTTCAACGCCTTGTTTACGGCACAGAAAATGTAAAAGAACAGCTCAACACCGTTATTTCACGGAACAGGCTCCGATGGTTCGACCACGTGTTACGTATGTCAGCCCACCGACTCCCGCGATGTGCGTTGTTTGCGCGCCGGTGGTGTAGATGGAAGAAGAGGAGGGGTGGCCAAGCCATGACTTGGTCGAGAGGAATTAAGGCCCTCACTTCTGAGTTGGCCTCGGTTGGAGCGTCTCGGCTCCCTGGTTGTGGTCCGAAAGACGATGAACACGTTTGGCTGGATACACTTGCTGATATGGCTAGGAGCCGACCTCGGTGGCGTTCGTGCTGTGAGTTTCTTTGTCCCACCCATCCCATCCATCTTAGCCTCCCTGTCCAACCACGATTTCACTACTTGCATAGGAATTTTTTTAATGCACAGTAACAGGCTGGAAGCTTACCGGAACAATGCCCATCCGTTACCGGTAGCTCAGCCGGCTTGCACCAGTTGCATTTTTTCTCCTTTTTTCTATGTATTGCGGTACAGTAGCTGAGGTGTTTCCCACCTCTAGCTAACGTGTATGATGATGATGATG
>OX104064.1:180634885-180693158 GCA_944474145.2 Dicrocoelium dendriticum
ACTACAGGGACTCGGTTTTACAGAAATGGACGCCATCCTATTTCAAACCCCAAAGCTGGAGGACCAGGAGGCAGAGTTCGTCTGCTCTCTAAGCACTGACCAACCTGGTGGGAGTAGCTCGTAAGAGGCTCCAGTATAGTTTAATGGGTCGACGAGGTACGCAATCCGTCACACCACACTAAGGTCCAGTTCATCAAACATAAGAAACACCAAATGAGCCCATTAATCATACTATCAGTCTTAGGTGGTGTTCATTATTAAAACAGGACACTCCTCCAGTGCACCTGATACACCTCGTCACACTCAGGGCTACATTCTATAATGGGCGCGCCAATAGCCGATGGGGTGAATCCCTTATGTATATCCATCATGGCTTCCATGCCTCCACCTTTGAAGTCCTGCCTACTGGCAACCACAAAGATTCCATCTGGAAACAGAGCACTGAGGTACAATTGAAAATTCTGATTGGTTGTGTCCATAAACTCGTAACAGTACAAAAGAAAGTGCTTAGCCCCTTGCTGGACTCTTCAACCATGTTTCCGAACTGACATGGATTCAGAGAATAGGTGGTGATGGCGGTAGAACTGTTCAATGAGCTTGGCAATTTGTTTTAGACGTTTCATCAGCAATCGAGGTGAAATCATCAGTGCGTTATTGAGTAGTGTCTAGTAAACAGCATAGCGTACGGCAACCTCGATGAGTTTCTAACCCTACAATTGGATGCTATCGCAGAGTACATGGGTGTCGATCTTCTGGGATTTTTTCCCATCTTCATCTCCTCTTATTCAGGCAACCAGTTCACGACCTGCAGGCCAATCCTGATGGTGTGACTCTCCAACCGCTCTTATATCTGTCCCCCGTGGGCTTCATAGCTGGCGAGCCTTCGTTCACGGTTATACATGATGCTCTATACCGCCTTTTCGTATCACATTTTCCCTGTTGAACTTAGTACGCCTGCATGGCTGTAGCTCACTGGTGGTCATGACCATCCCTGTCCCCTTCCACGGTTAACGAATCTCGCTTGACATACAGTTAAATGCTAGAGTACTTATCCATTAGCAGTGCCCTTTGCAGATTCTGTAAGCTAGATGTTGCAAGGAACGTTCCAGACACGAAGCTCTCTGTAAGAACAACCACGTTCAAATAACACATGGCGAAGAATCAATACTACTATTACTACTTACTATAAGAACACTCAGAAAGTACCTACTTGGAGATACCCGGATGATATTACGCAAGGTTTTCAGCATGTAATCGGAGGATTAACGTTTGCCCTTTTCACAGTTACACGGTGGCTTTGGATGACAGACCCGTCAATACCATCACCTACCGTACCCGGAGGATTACCATCGTTATCCTGCATAAAAGTCTTGTGGTTCTTTATGGCCTCAACGATTGGGCTCGGTTCATCAAAAAGCCACTATCCGAGAAAAGGTGAAAAGATAGAGGAAAACCATTATTTTAGCAATTAATTGATTATCCTCGATCGTGCATTGATTTCGAAAATTCCGGAACCTTCCATTCCTTCAGGTGATCGCCTGCATACGGAGTTTTGGCAGGGAGCCTATTAATTATACCAGTTGGCCTTCGTTTCCTATAAGCCGAAGGTCATTGAGCCTCTATATATTTGGCGTAGGTCTGGCGTAGTGGTACAGCGTTTTGGCGGCATTTTTGGCTACCTTGGCAGCTTTTTTGTTAACACCTTTGTCGTGGTCAAGGTCATTGGAATTTCGATTTTTCTTCAGCTGAGCTAGAATTTTTGCGGAAAAATTTTTGTGTTTAATTCGGAATAGCGTGAAAAAGTGGGGATCTGACAGTCACAAGAACACTCACATACTATTTGACTGGAGTTATCCCGGTGATATTATGCAGGCTCTAGTCTGAAATCGCCTGAACAAAACTTTCCATTTACATTCGGTCGAGTTGGATCGTTTACTATTCTGCTACATTTGAGGTGAGGACCAATCCTTGTCTGTGACAGGGCTTCGATTAAAACCCCATTGTACTCTGCCGTCTCACCTCCATAAAATCCGACGATTAAGCAGTCCAGTCAGATGACAAATCTATTACACCGTAATTTTAACTGAAACTGTGACATCAAGCCAGTTGATTGCGGATAATAGCGTTTTGTTTTTTTTCAAGCAAATTCTTGCTCATGCAGACTTGCCCTTACAATCCTACTTAGCTCCTGTAAATTTTTCTAGACTAATCCAATCAGGTTTCACCGAACCCATTCAGTCTGGACACCCACACACGATCACTATTGTTTAGTAGTAGATAAGCTGATCAGTCAAAAAACACGCTAAATTTCATGTTCAGCAAAGATTCTGTAATTAGTTGATTACGTCTGTTTAGACGTGTCACGTGTAACTCGAGTACAAACTATGCGTTTATTTAGTTAGTAACTAATTCGCACAGTCATTAATAACAACTGAAGTTGTTAAGAGTGACGGAACTCCGGCAATTGTCGGGACAGAAAACAACTAAGATTGGAACGAGGTGTCTTTTTTAAAAATAGTCAGCACGTACCAGATCGTTACGCTCCTCCGTGAGCTTTTCCAATTGTTCCTCCAGCTCCAGATTACGTTGAGTTAACTGGCTGACCATCTGATCCGCACCGAGAGCTGCGTCGACTTGCTCTTTCAGCTCGATCGTTTGCTCGAGTGAATGCTTCAGCTCGGAAGCAAGGCGATCCTTCTCGGTTGTTAACTGACCCACCTCGGACTCAAGAGAAGCGATCTAAGTGGAGAGAATGGAAGATGAGAGATTCGCAGTCGCGTTCGGATTAAACGAAGTCTCAATGTAGACTAGTGCATAGAAGACAAATGCGGTGGCTAAAGGTAGCATGAGGAATCGATGAGTGAGCTTATCGGAAGCATTAGACCAACCGTGAAAGAAAAACAGGCGACTACACTCCAGGACAGTCCAGAGTGCATGTGTAAATAAAATGAAACTACCCAGCCAAGGAAGTGAAACAGAAAGTGTCCCAGATGGAGAAGAGTAGACAGACTACATTCACACAGATAACAGCAAAAAGAGAAAAAACATACTTCTTTCGTCATTCGCGTGATCTCTTGTTTGTCCTGATTGCTCAAATCGCGCAGCTTGATAAGCACTTGCTTCATGCGCTCATTTTGTTGTTCCAGATTCTTCAATTGCTGCGGCGTCGGACCACCTTCCGTGGTTGCAGAGGCTGGGAATTGAGGTGAGAAGGAGGTGTGGTAGTGTTGGGCGCTGGATACCATCAGTGTTGCGAACACGTGCCGCACATGATTTTATAACCTCAAGCCTGTCCGGTGAGTGAGTTACCAATCGTGAGACAGCGCTCATCATATTCCACCACTGCGCACGTTATTGCCTCGTGGGGAACTGGATTACAACTCTCTTCGCAAAACCAGCACCCATTATAGGCTATCAAAAGCTGCTCGGGCAATTAAGGATATATGATGAGTAGGAGTTATAAAAATAGGAGTTATAAAAGTCCCAACTAGGTTCCTTACATCTAGCCTCTGTCACATAACTCATAACGTCAAAAGAAAACAGCAGGAAGATCAAGACCTCCATGGTGAATGGTCATGAATCCCATTAGCGTCAGATTCGGCAACAGTGTTCGCGACTGCAGAGTCGCAAAAGGATGAAGCAGCCAAAAGTAGATTGTCCAATGGCCGTCAATGCACATTTAAATACAGCCGTCACAAAATTAGTCGATAGCAAAAAGAGCAGCAGCACACAAGCCATCTGAACTGATGCTTCACTGTTGTACAACCGTCGTGACCTGCAGAACCAAGATTAATAAGAGCGAGAGAAAGGGGACAGTGATAAGAGTGGCATACCAGTGTGAACGGATGGACCAACCGAGAGAGGCACACAGCCAAAAGGAGACAGATGTAACGGAATGAAGTACCGAATGCGGATTGGCCGACATGCGAGTTACTCAACGTTTGTTTAGCTGAGTCAAAGGAAGAACAACATCGTTAGTTATGGACGTGAACGTCAACTTATATCGAGGAGTTTGGCTTGTCAAACACGCTGTAAAATTCGCCGAGTTCAATTGGATAAATAAACGCATGTCCTTGAAGGAAATAATTCTGCAACAACCCTAATACTCTAAAAAAACATTCGGGGTCAAGGGGCCCACACCTTGTCAACAACATACCATCGCAAAGATGCGGCGGCATCAGAGAGACAGCTTCCTTGTGGCTTTCACTGCCCCGCGTCATAATCTGCCATCACTCAGCACCAAACACACTTCAGACAGGCAGTTCGACTAGGAGCCCACAGCAAACACGCCACTGTTATCGACTGCGAGCCATGTCCTGTAAAGTCTCGAGACAATCACAAGGCGGGTCAAGTGAAGTCCAGCCTGCAAGACGACACGGACCGACGGTATCCAGTTTGGTCGTCAATGAATTAAGTTCCCACTGCCAAGTCAATCTTTGTTCACCTCGAGCCTTGTGCCACCCTACATCTGGCAGACTAAACAAAGCCCTCCTAGGTGAGCGGTGACCAGGCATACGTCGTAGGTGCCCAAGCCAACGCAACTTATTCACTCCTATCTGCTGTTCTAAGAAACAAGCCTGGTTAGCATTGTCTAGTACTCGCCTATGCACATCATCGTTGCGTACACGGTGGTGCCATACGACAGCAGCAATGCTTCGTAGACAACGATGATGGAAGACTTGAAGGCGCCTCAGATCTTCAGACCGATGGGGCCAAGTCTCGCTCCCATAGAGCATAAGGGGCCGCACTGTGGCCTTGTATACACGGCCTTTAGGACGGAGGGAAATACCCTTCTGTCACCAAAGATGCCGCAGGTTCAAGAAGGCAACTCTGGCTTTTGAAATGGGTGAGCTGACTTCAGTTTCTATGCGCCCATCGTTGCTGATGCAGCTGCCAAGCTAAGTGAATCAATCAATCACCTCGACTTCCTCGTTATCAAGGGTCAAGGGGTCATTAAGTGGCTGATGGTCCTGTAGCAACAATGCACTTTAAAGGTGCGAAGTGCATACCAAATAATGGAACCACTCTAGACAGGCTATTCAGGGTTATTTGTGCTGCCGCAACATCGTCGAAAAGCAAGACGATGTCGTCCGCATAATCAAGATCAACTAATATTTCACCAAGCAGGATCTCAATGCCTACATCGTGAGCTTCCGCAAGGGAACACGCCATGATAGAATCCACGACGAAATTGAACAAAAATGGGGAAATCGGACAACCCTGATGAACGCCACTTGTGGTCGGAAAGCTATCCGATAGGACACCGTAGACCCTGACGCGGCCTGTAGTGTTCGAGTATAGAGCACGAAGGATGTTCACATATTTCGTGGGAACACCTTTTCGCGCAAGTATTTAGAACAGAATCGATCGAAGTCTAGGGACACAGCTATTGTCAGTCCGAGGTAAGCGTGCCGCTGATCTAGCACCTGTCGCGGAGTGAATATATAATTTAGACAGATCCGCTATTGGCGGAAGCCTGCTGGCTCTTCCCTTATCTGGGATTACCGTTGAGAAGTGAGGCAACGAACAAGAATCGAGGTCAGTAATTTTTTCAACACGGGCTTTCAGCTAATTACCCTGTGGTTAGCACATCAGTGCGATCGCCCTGCTTGTATATTGATACTAGTTGGGATGATCTGTTCGAACAGAGGTCGGTGTTCTGCAGACGACCACACCTACATCTTTAAACAGTGTGGATGCGAGAAAATCCGGGCCGGCGGCACGAAACTGATTGAGAGCTGCGATCAAGTTTCGGACCTCAGCCTCCGATGGAGCCTCCAAACTGTCCATGGCTCAGCCCCATCACCTGGGTAGGAAGAGGTCCAAAAGCAGGGGATAAACTTAAACTGATCTTGAAAGTGCTACGCCAATCGAGCAAAACGGCGCTCCTTATGGTGAATCGTGGCACCCGTGCTGTCTCTGTTTCACTGACGCCTGTTTTACTGTGACTAGTAGTGCGGATCAGCTGGAAGAGCTTGCCATAATGGTCTAGTGCTCCCGCCCCTTCTATTACTTAAGTATGACTGGTTCACCAGGTTTCTTTGTCAGCAGGCAGGTTCCGAAACAACCAAGACCCTCTGGTGCGACCTAGAGAGCAATCGAAAAGCTACCATTGGCAGAAATGCAAGGTAAATGGGAGTATTTGCAAATGCGGATCGAAAATGATTCGACTGGCGAATGTGATAAACACAATTGATGAAACCTGATTCGACCAAGCAGAGAATTGAAAAGAGTGAAAATAACCAAACAGTACAACCGGCTGGATTAAGAAGTCCCACACAAAAGATTGAGTGAAAGGGCACCACAAACTCCCTGAGTACGATCTGGTAAACAGGCGTTTTAGACAAAGAGTGTGTCGTTGCGGGTTAAATGCTATGTACCCCGACGAGCCCTCTAAAGTATAATTAGAATGCTAGGTAATTTGTCTCGAAAACAAGATATAAGATGCTGATAGTGGGAATATTAGCAATGATTGCAATCTGAGAAGTGACGGAAAAAGTGTGTGCTGTCTGATTTAATTAAAAGACTGCGGGCTCATAGCTACACAACGACCACAGAATTACAAATCTTAACTAAACTATGATCTGAGCGGACGGCAGAAAAGAATAGCAGTCGATTGTGGAGAGTTTCGGGGTGGTTCCAGCCCGATCATCAACAATGTGTAGTTAATTATGTCTAAAAAATCATAATCAACAGCCTCGACAACGGCGGCAGGTTGATACTTGTACATGCATCACACTGCCGTATTTGCACACGTGATATGAAATGGCCCTAGTGATAAGGAAAAAGCAGAAAAATCAAGCGCACACTGAGAGATGGGCACCCCGAGCAAACGCGCACGATCAGCGCACATACACATTCTGAATGCGGCAATCATAGAAGAATCAGTCTAATCTCAATTGCCTCTAAGATACTCACCTCTGTCGCTCTTCATAGACTTGATGGTACCCGTGAAAGCCAGATTCGCAAGGAGCAAGTCGGATTTCGTACAAGTCGCAGCTGTATTAATTGCATGTTTACACTAAGTCAATTGTTGAAGCACCGCCATATTTATCGGCGAGGCACCGTAGTCGTGTTCCTCGACATGAAAGGTGCTTTCGATTCCTCCGATCGCTGTGCGCTTTGGGACTGTCTACTGAGAAAAAATTTGCCCGATAAGCATGTAAACACGTTATAAGAGTGCCGTACGCGCATAGTTCAAGCAGAGTGAGGGCTTGCGACAAATCGTCGCCGCCCATCAATATCTCCAGCGGTGTGAGACAAGGATGGCCGCCGCCACTTTTCTTCTTCAGCTTCTCTATCGACAAAGTCATGGAAATCGCGTTCACCGGGCACAACCTGCAAGGCGTGAAGCTGCTCCCAGGTGAACCACTTCTTGACTTGCAGTACGCCGACGACATTACGCTTATCTGTGACAGCTACCAAACGTGCAAGTTGCACTGGATACATTAGTTCTGGTTGTTAATCGTTTCGGGCTATGCTTCGCATCATCGAAGTGCAAAGTCCTTCTCCAAGATTGGCAGGGATCCAGTCCTGCGCTGAACCCTGATGGTGATCAGCTAGTTGCCGAGAAATTCAAAGATCTAGGCAGCTGTATCAGCGTCAACGGAGTGGAAGATGAGGTCACAAACCGCATGGCAAAAGCTCGAGGCGCTTTTGCCAATCTCCGCCACTTGTTGCGCCGCCGCGATATCACTCTCGCCTTGAAGGAAAGAGTTTACAATGAACCTGTTCGTTCGACTCTACTGTATGGGTGTAAAACCTGGCCCACCAAGTCGACAGACACGAAGAGGCTAACTACGTTCGATCATCGCTGCCATTCGCAGCTTAGCTAATGTCTAGTTGGAGCATCGCGTGAGCAATGAAAGTGTTCAGCGTCACGTATTTGTTGCAGGAAGAGCAAGTGAATCGCTCAGCACCGCTACATCATGCACCAGGCTCCGATGGCTGGGCATGCCATCCCACCGACTCCCGCGACGTGCGTTGTTTGCGCGCCGAGGGTGTGGATGGAGGAAGAGGAGCGGTGGCCAACCAATGACTTGGTCAAAAGAAATGAAATCTCTCACTTCGAAGTTGCCGTCGGTTGGTGTGTCACAACTGCCTGGCTGGGGTCCGAAGGACGATGGACACGTTTGGCTGGATGCACTATTTGACATGGCAAGGAGCCTACTTTAATGGCGTTGGTGTTGTAAGTTTCTGTCCCTTACAATCCTGCTTATCTTCCTCTACCAGCCACGAGCTCTATCTTGACGCACAATCTGTTACTGATTTTTGCATTCCATACTTCTCAGTATATTGCTTTTTCGTATGTCTTTAGGTATTGCAACACAATAGTTGAAGTGTGTTTCTCGTCTTCCGCTAGTGTGTAATGATGATGATGATGAGGGCACATACACCGTACAGAAGCCACACGGTTACAAACAGCTACCTAGAGTATGGGGAATGAGAGATTATCGGCGAAATGATAAACCTTACCTCCCAGATAAGTCAGTGCTATGATACTTCAGTAACCATTAGACAGGGAGACGACACTAAATAAGTGGACGGGGTGAACATGCCCTCGTAAAACCACCAAATAACAAGATAAAGCGCGTGAACCACTAGTTCATTATATGTAAGCTCATTTTCCGTCGACAGGTCATAGATCGGTTTGTTAAAACAACAACCATCTAAAATAGAATAAGCAGGGGCTATCCACAAGAAGCGATAAACAGGCATACATACCACCTGCCAAACCAATGCTAATGATTCAGTGCAATCGACTGAAGTAACAAATTTATCTGGTCACCGACCGTTAGCGTACGCTTGAACACTGGAACTGAGGATAGAAAAAGCCCGATTGGTGCTTAAAAAAGCCACAGCTTTATGATGTCACCTCTAACTAAAGATAAAAAAAACTAACTTCGACATGCAAATACCTGATGCGGTTAATGTAGCTACCAAGCGAGACCGTCGAACCAATGGTCCACACGAAAGCGCAAGAAGCACTACACTGCTTGGAATTTTACAACTAACCGAAAAACAAGTTATCAGTTGTCTCTGCAATTGCTAAAATCTATCAGTCAGTGACGCTGCTCATCAAGCTGATGTAGGGTGAAGAGATGCTCAACCGAGTACACAATAATGAAAAAACTAGCCGATATAAAACAGTTGAAGCCTGTTGGCCAGAAGATCGTGCACAAATCTGCCTAAAGGCGACGGAAATTTAAAAAAAAACAGCTACATGCGGAACACGATGAAAACTGGCCGCTATTTACGCTAGGCGGGGGCCTGTTATGCTTCCAAAACACGGCCCTGACCCTGCGCTCCCCCGTGCCTCGGTTTGTCCGTTTTGTCTGCTTTTTGGGCACACATGCAGCGCGTGTCGCTGCATACCAGAGAAAAACAGTTTTAGGCAATGCCAATCAAGAAGATCAGCCCGACTGCGCCAGTTTTCATGATCTATGCAGTAAGAGTGATTTGTGAACTACTCTCCTGCCATGAGAACGAATCGCAAATAATACACACAGGCTCCAATTCCGTCATTGACATAAATGATAAAATTACCACCGCGGTGACAGCAATCTACCTTTGACCGATGATCTAACGGCACCTCATAACGATACATTCAAGCTCGTCTCATACAGACTCGTGCATGCTAAATAGGTCATGCTTAAATTCCGCACACAAAAATGTAATTCTGTAGTGCTGAAGCACGTAAGTTTCGCGAGAATTTTCTCCATAACAATCACATACCCATCAATTCATGGGCAGCTAGAGTTTGAAATTCCGACTGTACAGGTCTTTCGTTACGAGAATGTTGCTCTCTCACAATCGATACGCATGTTTTATTGTGGAACTTCAATCACTGCGACCCGCTGCGTCTATTTGGTGCACAAGTGAAACTGGCAAAAGCGATGCGGAGCACCGCAAGATTCGACACGCCTACTGAATTTTTTTAAAGATTAAGGTACTGTGGTAGGATTGGGCCGGCACACTATCGGTTGTCCCTAACACCGGACAGTTGCCTGAGTCAATCGATACATTTCTTTGCCTTGTTAATACTCATTATCAGTATCATCATTATGTTGCAAAGAAAAGTCATATTATGCGTCCAAAATGAGCGCGTGATTGGAGGGGGAAGCCAAGCGAAAAGGGAAGACACACAGAAACTCGAAACACAAACGTCACTGAATTCGGCTCCTTTACATGTCAACAAGTGTATCCCACCAAATGTATTCATCATTTTTCGTGCCTCAACAAGGGTGCCAAGAGACTTCGACCGAGGCCACCTTTGGACTAAAGGCCCCTTCATTCCTATTGCCCAAGGCATCCTCGTTGGCCTCCTTTCCTCTTCTACCATCCACACCCCGATCACGCAAGTCGCGGGGGCCGGTGTGATGGCAAGCGCAACATGTGGCCCAGCCATCGGAGCCTGGTGAGTGAAATAACGGTGCTGATAAGTTCGTTTCCTCTTCCTGTGTCATAAACAAGGAACCGAACACGCCAATTGCTCACGCGATGTTCCCACAAAATATGAGCCAAACTGCAAAGGCACCGGTGGTCGGACGTAACCGGCCACCTTACGTTTGCCGAAATAATGGGTCAGGTTTCGCAACCGCACAGTAGGGTCGAACACACGACTGTATTGTACACTACCCTTCAGAGAGAGTGATGTCGCGCCGGCGGCACAGGTGGGGGGAAGATCACTAAAAACGCCTCGAGCTTTTGCTAGATAATTCGTGACTTCGTCTTTGATTCTACAGACGCCAAAACAACTGCCAAGGTAGCTGAATTTCTGAACGGCTTCTAGCTGATCCCCAAAAAGAGTCACCGCAGGAGGCGGTCTCTGCCAATGTTGGAGGAAAGCGTTGCACTTTGACGGTGCAAAGAAAAGCCTGAAACGGCTGACAGCCAGTGCCAACTTCTGTAGTTCTGCTTGACACGTTTATAAGCTGCCATAGATCAGGGCAGTTTCGTCAGAATACCCGAAGTACAGGATTGGACAAAACCCGTGGGGCCTCCCGAATTCTAAATCATCTAATGAGACAAAAGGATAATAGCCCGTTGGTCACGAACATGTTGCACAACAATATGTTACAAACGGCGTTGTAGTAAAATAAGGGCAAACCCTTCGCTATGAAGAGCTCAAGAAGCTGGTCGTACTAGGCACCAGTGGTTAGACCCAATGATTAATACTGTAATCTGTCTGTTGATATTTAGAAAGAAATCCTATGATGCCACACTGAGTTTGCTGTCGGACTCGAATGATCTGTTGACTAGATCATATATGCCTTGTAACGCTGCCACCGCTGTCCTCTATCTGGCGCCCTGACCCCGACAAGAAAAGCAGAAGTCAGTACTCAATTGACTGGATGTACATTCAGGCTGAAAACGGGTTTATTTGTGGGTCAAAGCGTCCCCATTTGGACGTGTCTGTCTGCCATTTATCTGTGCTTTGGCCTTGATTGTTCGATTGCATATCCTCTGGTTGCTTGTAACATTGTTAGCCATTACTGTACTATACTTGGTCGTCCGCGTATGAGACCAACCGTACGCCTGCCACGTCGTCGCGGTACGCCGAAGATGACTACCTGCTTACCTGGTCAGCCGTTGATGTGCATCTGATTCCGTCAGCATCTCGAGTAGCCAGCCACAGGTGCGCATACGTTCGAGACCCGGTGCCTCGTCGCAAGGTCGTATGCAGGCGCTCGTTTAGTGCGGCCACCGAACAAGTTGGTTATCACCTAACTCGGCATGCATAACTCGAAATCGACAAGAGACCTTAACGTGGTGCGACGGTTTGTGTACCTTTTCAACCCGTTGTGCTATACTGTGTACTGTCATCGAGCCCCTTGACAGTTATGCAGACTAGATTAGTCAGTGGTTGAGAGTTAAATGAGCTCAGTCTCCTGATTCCCCAGATTGGAACTAGTGTGGCATTCACTGTCACAAAACCGGATCAATGATCGGCCTTTGAGCCAAAGGCTTTGGTTGAGAACGTGAATTGTTCTCCTACCTAGATGTACGTACCAAGGAAGTACCGCAGCTCATGAACAAGCATACAACGATGTTTTTGCACTCTGTTGGGAGAGATTATGGCGTAGTCAATTGATGATATTACGAAAACGAATAAAAAATTGACTGAGAGATAGATCAAGCTGGCGAATAACGTCTCCGTGGATGGAGGATGGGTCACAATAGTGGTGTTGCATCCCATCCGACAGCGTGTTTTTGTATTCGATCCCCTGCAGCCAGGTTAATTTCAGCCCGCTTTGGTTCCTGCTCTCTTTTTAGTTGTACCTCGGGTTTTGTCTCACCTTCACCGTTGTTAGTTAGCACAAAGATAGTAGTGTGCTGTATGTAGACCGAATCTACTGCACCTCGGTGTTAGAACTACAATTACTTAAATGAACTGTACTGAAAACTTGGGTAAGTCAAAGAAAATGCTGTAACTGTCCGAGCAGTTTCAAGTCATCATTAGGAGAAGTTCATCGGTAATTTAAGTGCGTTTACGTTATGAAACCTAAAGTCACGAACATTTATGGCTATTGTATTTGTATCGTGGTCACACATTGGAAATTGCCCGAAGCATCATCTAATTGCAACAGAAATAGTGGTGCGTAGGAGCGGCGAGCATGATGAAATTGAATGTCATGACTTGTGATGTGTGCCACCAAACCGAAAAGGGTCAAAACCGACTGAAAAGCAGCGATTCAGTTCATTAATTCGAAAAAGAAACCTTGGTTGCCATCGATAATGTGCATCCTATTCAATATACATCAGGGGACTAAAGAAGCTGTTTTGTAGCGATACGCCTCTATACTAAATAACCGGAAAACAGTCATTGTGCTGAAAACCACTATGGATGTGAGATGACAGCATGCAGGCAATGTGGAACAGTCTCTACCACCGTGCAATCCACAATCGCTGTGCTTCCAATACTGTCGGGTGACTCCATCCGATTTGATAACATGGGCTGAAGCTTTTGAAATCTGGTGTAATCAAATAACAACCAAGAGATAGACGATAAAATTTACCGTCTGTGTGCTCCTCTTTGAGTATTTGGTTCTCCAAGGTCAACTCCTCAACTTGCTCTTTGAGCAATTCCAACTCGCTTGTCAATGTGTCCAGTTTCTCTTCGGCCATCTCCTTGTCAAGTGTAGCCATCTCCATGTTTTCAACAAGGTCGGACATTTCTTCACGGTACCGATCAAACGCTTCTTGAATTTCGGCCTTCTCCTGGACAAGGAAAAACAACAAAAACTAGACTAAAAAGTGAAAGAAAAGTAGGCTGCTGTACATCGATGAGTTTAGGAAGGTCCGCTTTGTAATTGGATTGCAACATACCACCTCGAATGGAACAGACATAGCCTCAAAAACTAAGGCCGTATGTGAAGTAGATAGTTCCTAAGTAACACCTAAAAATCAATAAGCAGCACGATGCCCTGTGGTCAGACTCAACTAATCACCCTACCAATGAGGAAACAGAGGAGGAAGCCAAAGTAGAAAGCGGACGGCAGAGACAAGCAGCACAAGGTACGAACAACCGACTAGCATGGGAATGTGGAGAGCTGCCGGGTGGAAAACTGCCCTCCAACTTTTATTACATCGAGTCCGCACGGATACCTAAGCGTTATACATACCTTAAAGAGGTAGTCGGACTAGGAGACGAAGGGTAGACATGCTGACGGTGCTGGCTGCGAACCAGGACTAGTGAGAGATCGAACCAAGCGTAGACCCCAACCAAAAAAGTGAGACGGATCAACAGCCACTTTAGTCGCAAGTAAGTTCATTCCTCGTTGTTTGGTAAACGGTTGTTTCCCTACAGCCCGGTCACGACTTATCGAGGAGGGCCACGTTGTTTGCCAGATGTAAGGTAGCGCAAGGCCTGTAGCCGAAAGTCAGTCAGCAGCCTGTCTTGTAAGCTGACAGTGCGGGTTCGAACCTGCGTAGGAGCAGAGCGACTCTCGCAGCATCCACAACCAACGTGAGACGGATGGTGGCTGCGCTGCAACGAAGCGTAGGTACTGAGTATCGGCGTATTGTAGATGTCTTCTAAGGCCCGAGGTGGGCAAATTAACTTGGCAAAGGGAAATGAAGTCAATGACGACCAGACTGGATACCCTTGGTCGATCTCGCCTTGCAGGCTGGAGTCCACGTAACCCGCCTTGTACTTTGCTCGTGACTTTAAAGGACCTGGATCGCATTTGGCACTTGTGGAGTGCATGCTATCGTCTTCCAGTCGGACTGCCGGTTTAAAGCGTGTTTGAAGGTGCGTTATCTGCGGGTTAATGGCTGATTATGAGGCGGGGCAGTGAAACCCGCAAAGAAGCTGTCTCGCTGACGCCGTCTTATCTTTGCACGATGGTCAGCTGTTTGTGACAGTGTGTTGTTGACACAAGGTGTGGGCGCCTTGCTCCTGAATGTTTATTTGGAGCATTAAGGTTTAACACCAAATCCAACTTCTCTCCTACTTAGTATGCTTCCTTCCATAGGCCATCATGGTTGTGTGGCAACGAAGCAACCGTTCAAATGGTTGGTGTACCGTTGCGGTTGTTGCCATTGTTGTTGTTTGTTGTTAGAGCAATGCGCCCGCCAAAACCGAGAAAAGTGAAGCTCATTTCAGTAATCAAGAATTAAGAATGTGTAACGTACACCAAGCAACGCATCTTATTCGGTCATATCTGTTGATCCGGTGAAATACTCGCAGGTGTAGCCCACCGTTACGTAGATACTGACGCCTTCCGACGAGAACAATGCCCGGAAAGTAGCTATAGTCAAAGCACTTGATATGTGGACTCAATGAACCCGGTGCAACACTAAATCTTGTACTCAAGCAAAAGAGGGTGATTAGCAACTCACCGTTTTTGATTGTGCCAACTGACGTTGCAATTCGGCAGCCTGCTCGCGCATCAAAGTCCGATTCTTTTCCAATTGTTCTAGTTGAATCTTGAGGCGTTCTAGCTCTTGTAAACGTTGTCGATCTTCCTCGCGTTTCGTTCGCAACGCCTCCACTTGTTCTGTCAGTAACTTGACTTCCGCGCGTAAGTTGACCAGTTCCAACTCGGTGTCCGGGGAGTGCGTACCATTACCGCCACCGAGCGTGAAACGAGGTGGGCTGGATTCGCGGGGTTTATGGGTGGTGCTGGCAGGAGGAAGCTTGGCGGAAGATTCTGCATGCGAAGCTGTCCCGGTTGACGTAGCAGATGTCACAGGGACTTTTGCAGTGGACGCCGGGGAAACAGACTGTGCGGACACTTCGGGTTTAGGTGCGGCGGTTGATTTGGGAGATTCAGCAAGTTTCGACACGTCAGAATGTGAAGCAACGGAAAGTCCGAGTGATTTTTCCGAAATGGAAGATCGACGACTGTCACTAAGTGCAGATAATCCAGACATTTTGCGAGGACCCAGCTGGCGCGAAGCAGGACTAGTACGATCGGCGGGTGTCTAGGAGAATAAGAAAAAAAATAAGGAATCGAAACAAGTTGAAGGTCTTAACGCTTAGTTCCGCCCAGAAACAGACAAGAAAACCGTAGAAAGCTATTATGAATTTATGAGTTGAACAGCAGTGATTTAGATGGCTCGAGGTTAAACACCACATGTGTAATCGTCAAAGAAATGAAGAAACTGAAAGATACTTAACGGATAAAAGCATGCGGACGTAGAAAGGAATGATCAATATAGTAAGACTACTGCATATTTTAGGATGAGCTATGATAGAGTAAAAATACAAAGTGACGAGCTCCGAGAAACAACCATGGAATATGGGCAAGATATAATAGATACTAGTAGAAAAGCTAAACCCGATATGAAAGTAAAAAATTCAGGCGTAGAACGATCTGCATGACAGTAAGTGGCGGCGGCATGCATGTCCACAGAAGTGGGGTTCCTTTACGTCGAGTAGAATCTGGTCGCCACATTGTGAGATGAAAGCCGGAAGTTACTGAAGACAACATCAGGTGCTATGCCAACTGGTTAGAATTTCTGTAGTTATGGAAAATACCCACTTAAAACTGAAGCGTAATACATGGGAAGCAGTGATCCGAAAATAAGCATTTTCAAATAACCACAAACATTCATGAGGTAACGACGTTAGAACTACAAGAGTATTTTTGTATAGATTCGTCGCAGTTAGACACAGACAGACAGTCATCACACATCCAGGAAAGCGCTAGACGGCCGTTTCGTCCTATTGGGACGATCATCACTTTGACAAAGTGGGAGGATAGTTAGGCATACGAAATGTGACTAGCAGTTGCACAAGAATTAATTTGGGGACTCAAGAATGAATAGCTGCGCCTGTGCACCGTACGGCATTCCCATTTCGGGAAGACGAATTTAGAACAAAGGCTCATGATTTCCAAACACACAAACGCAACTCGATTGGGCTCTGCTGGGAACAACCACAGGGAGGGACATGACAAACGCGTGCGCATCCAGCGTGCAAGAATAAAGTTCTATGGGTTGACTGAAGTGTAGATAGCAGTTATTTCTTGGATAATGGCGATCACCCGTTCTGAACAATCCATAATGCCATTGTTAATCGCAGACGTGACAATAACACTATGACAGAAGCAATGTTGAAGCAATCCAGATCCATTACTTCATATGGACCAAGTGAGAAAGTGAAAATATGACACCTTCAGTAAAAAAAGAGACGACAAAAATGAATGCAATCCACTTGAAGTGGTACCTACAAAACGTGCCAATTATCGGCTTAATTAGTATGAGCTGAAGGGACAGCAACCTATCCGCATAATGAAGCTTAGATGGATATTCGTCATCATCGAGCTCAGTATAGATACGAAAACAAACACAAGACGTTCGGTTTATTCCGATAGGACCCAACAAAAGATCGCGTTGTGCCTAAGTACCATGGAGTTTCAAAAAACAAACTTACCATTGTAAGGTGACGAAGGTTAACAGTCGACAAGAGTCCGAGCCGGTACATGCCACACAAAAAGTTCAACGCCAATTCAGATAAAGTCCCAACACACAAAAAACAGGTAGGAACAAGCTGCACATTGTCCGAAGTTTGTGTCAGTGTTTGGAGGAAAAATATATCGGTAATCAAGAGTGGAATTCGACGAAAGAGAGGATGATAATGGGGATTAAATGAATGTGACAAACTGAGTGACGTGTAGTGCGTTAATTTACAGGCAGCCCGTTGCTGAGCTCGCACAGCTCCGCGAAATTTGCGAAGAGCACAACACAGCAACACTGTAGTCAAGAGGCGCAGGTAACAGTTGAGACTGCCTCGTTGAAAACGCTGTTATATGTCAACACAAACGGCGCAAATTCTAGTTAAGTCCACCCCATTAACGCTGCTGTATCTACCGTCTCAACCCGCGATGACCCAACTAAGCCTCATCAGAACACTGCTGTGCTTGCCGCCCAAATCACACTGACCTCCATTATGTTGCAACTTATGTGCCTTGCCGACATTCATCTTCCTCTATAGTCTATGCATTGCGCCATTATGCTATCGAGTCATAAATACGAAAGTGTGGGATATGTTTGCCATTGGCTGATTCAAACTAAACGAACTGTGGATATCGGTCATAGTTTATTTCTGGGTCCCGGTGTAGCAGGTGAAGTTACGTGCTTCGTCTTCAGTCTCAGCTGGCGAGTAAACACATCTGACCAGTAGGTCGTTTAGGCCGTATCGATTCAAATTCAATTCGATACTCTGCACGTGGTGTGAAGAGCATTTCGTCCGTTCCGACTAAGAGAGTTGAAACAACTAGGGTGTGTTATAACACCGACGCACTGGGCTGTCATCACAGAACAAACCTGCTGCGTCAGGCAGCGAGCTGAAAAATGGTGCACCACTGACGAATCGGCATTGACTGTGACGTCCTTCAGCAGGACCTCGACCGCCTATCCCGGCGGTCTACGGAAGTTGACTTACCGGTCAACCCGGCCAAGCCCTTGTTTATGAGACTGGAGAGGGGTGGTAATGGGCGTGCGTACACCCTGACCGGCCATCCGCTGTATCCCACAAGCTCAGTCAAGTATCTAGGTGTACTCTCACGCTGTGATCTGAAGTACGTTGACAACACGAACAAACTGTAGGCAAACGGACTACGCCTGCTTTGGGGGCTCAGACGCAGCTTCTGCACTTGCTCTGAAAAGATTGCCCCCTGTCTGTTCTCTACCATGATAAGACCGATACTTGAGTACGACTCACCCGCCTATTGTCCAATCACAATAGGTGAGGTGCAGAGACTGGAATGGGATCAGCATGTAGCTACCCGCCTCATCTGCGGCACAGTAGCTGAGGTGTTTCCCACCTCTAGCTGACGTGTATAATGATGACCTGGCTCATCCCCAGTTTACGGGGCATGTTGTACGAGGGCTTTATATCCTGTCATATCGTCGGTTTCGAATTGATCTCATTATGACGCACCTGATACTGCACCTGGGCCACTTCCCTATGTTCGCGCACCAAGCAGCACACGTGGACAGCGGTACAAACTAGTGGTACCGGATTTAAAGAGTATCGCTCACCCTCTATGCTTCGAGCGTCGAGTGGTGAAATATTAGAACAAATTGCCGGAGACACTAGTGGAGGCGAAATCCATGCGGAATTTAAGGGATACCTTGACGCCCACTTTGCTGATTGCAGGTATAGGGAGCGTATCGCACCCGGATAAGATATAGTGCAGCTGCAATATGCTGCCACCGCGCAGGAATCAGCGTCGTACTTCCGCGCATGTGCCCGATTCGCCTATGATGGAGTAACACAGATTTTTATCTTCTCGCTATCCTATTTCAGTATTCGTAAGAAGCGGCCAGTTAACCGAGTGCCTATGACTGACCAGAATAGCCAAAACTGATCCCCAATTAACTTTAAGCATCACTAACGATAGCAATGATACTCACCAAATACCGCTGGACAAAATAGTAGTTGCGAAATAGTCATGGAGAAGTACGATGCCTCTTGCAGACACTGGGAAACTCCCCCTATATAAATGGGTACGGAGATGCCTAAACGCTAAAGATCTACCAAACTAAGGAGGATGAGGACGGTCCGAATTGTGCAGACGAAGCTCCATGGAATACTTGAACAAAAAATAGCAAATTGAATGTGGACAGCATGAATGGCAGGCGCATGAGGTCAAGTAGTCGTGCAGTAATGGAATCCCTGGCGTGATGATTGGGTTGCGGATCAGTTTACGCAGGGTCGGGAAGCTCATTAGAGGAAATGTTAGCTTAAGGAGAAAGCAGTACGGGTTAGGGTAGAGAGGCAGTATTAGGAATAGCAGTGAAGGAGTATGGACCAACGTAAACAGAATCTGGCAGTTCCCCTTTCACAGAAGTACAAAAAGGCTAAAGTTAAGCGGTGTCGGATAGCCTTATCTCTAAAATAGAACAATGCAACCAAAAATGAAGTGGTACCCTGATGCGCAGCAGTCGACCCTCATTCGTATGCGTAGGAAGAACCAAGGTTCGCACTACTGCGTGAAAACCATCGGAGGTAGTAACCTCAAAGGAGTGGCATACAAAATGTTAGCCTAAAACTTTCGCAATAAACTATTTACATGTGTTTGCAAATGAACATCAATCCCGTGTAATGCCACTGTGAGAGAAATAAATCAGTTGCATACTAAGCGATTCAGTTAGGAAATGTGGTAGAGTCAGCAAGTATCGGTATGGTGAAATAGTTGTGGCGGCGGCCTTCGAACAACGAGGACAACAATTACAAATGTTTTCCACAGTGGACCGGATACTTAGAAAAGATGACTAACGCAGGCCAGATAACTCACAAAATGATCAGCGTTGGTCGCATAATCTGTGTGCACAATATTTGCAAGCTACAATGAAAATTATGAGAGAAAATAGACAAGGAAAACGCGACATCCGGTGTCCGCTTTTCTTTTCTTAGTACAGTCCAACCTGCTGTGGCGATCACCTGTGTGAGACGACCGGCCAATAACATCTGCAACGTTTTCTCCTATGAGTAATGTCCCTATGCATGAACCTGTCCATAGTAACCAACTGTCCAAGGCGACCACTTTTTGTGAGTCGCTTGAGTGGTCGCCTTAGACAGGTTTGACTGTAGTTTGAGTGATGGTGAAATGAAGGGGGTCTGAACAAGGAATACACAAACTAAAGGCATCGTAATAAGCGGTGTTTTACATGACACCAGCATCGAGCTGACCAACGGGAAATTGCGGAACAAAGGTGTGAAATAGACAGAACACAGTAGGGTTCACGGATGAGTGGGTTGCATGCGCGATCACTCTAATGTTCCAACGATGTGGGGTCACTGATAAGTACGATGTCACATGAAGCGACCATGAGCTGGCTCATGCTAGTGTTCAAACAGCATAAAGTCGCGGACAACACGACATGCGGTGCCAAATTTAAATTGTATCACTTCTCGTGTTCTATACACTTGATCGAGCAAATGCGAGTATAATGAGGGAGCTGGATAACCTGACGTCGAGTACGGCCAGTGGGCTGTAGTCTAGTGACCTCTGGTCTACAAAGATCATGCGAATTCGATCCGCAAACAATACGGACAAATGACAGGCTGTGAACTACGCATGCAGGAATAATTTCTAAGTTAATGTCACCTCCAGCATCTATGTGCGTAGTACGATTTTCTGAACTGTACGACAGTTGCCCGTTATATGTAGTCAAGCCCGTGCAATGCGACCCTAAGCTATGAAAATTAGGCGGTACATGTGGCGCAAGTCTGCAGAACCCCAAATGCATGTGGCGCACGAACGCACGCCCGACGGACGGACGGACGGAACAAGGACATGCAATACGGAGTCGAAAAAGTAATCACTCACAACCTGGGGTAGGCATTCTGATTAGGTCAATAAAGGTTCGTTCAATCACCGAACAGATGTAAGTTACAGCACATCTGCCTCATTGGGGAGCAGAGAGCCGACGTGGTCTCAGCGACTACTGTTTCGGGACAATGACAGTTTGACTGAAGTGGCGTGCAGAGATGATTGGTGCTGAAGTTGGCGATGGGGTAAGAGAAGTCTGGCGATGACGCGCACACTTTCGGCACTCAAACCGGCTCCGTTAGTTGACATAAAGCCGAGGGAACTGTAAAATGACGGCTTACATCTTCTAACCCAAAGGTCTCCTAGTGACACAGTCGTCGTGCATGAAGAAAGGGGAAACGAGTCCGAAAGTGAAAATGACCCCAACTGCTGTAAAAATAACCCTCCTGATACAGCGGCCCTTGACTAGCCAGCTAAGGAGAGGCGTGTGAAAATTGCCAAATGACTCGGTCGGTTGGTGGACCCTAATTTGCAATTTAAAAATGAAAATATTTGGCGAGAGAGCGAACTAACTAACTAACTTTAATAGCTTCTACCCTATGAACTACAAACGAGCTTTAGTACGTACCACCTGTGCTAGAGCTCGTCAAATTTGCTCTTTGGAAACAATCGAACGTGAACTGGGACGAGTCACCTCGACACGACAAGAGAATGGATATCCCCCGCGATCGATAGTACGGCATGCGAAAATGCAGTCCAGAGATAAAGCAGCAGCAGACGTTCCGAAGAAAAAGGTATTCATTACACTGCCGTTCAAAGGAGATCAAGTTGTGAGAATATGCCGGCATTTCCTCCGTTAATCAATTAAGAAGTGTTACTGTGCGGCCGAGCTAGTGGTATTGCACTAAGTCAGAAGGTTGCTCTGTACATCCAACCTGGACAGACCGGAGTCTCAAGTAACCGCCTCATGCATCTACCTAGGTAACTGTACTTGTGGTAGCAAGTACATAGGCCGAACTGAGAGAAGGCTGTCAGCGACGATTGCAGAGCATGTTCCGAGAAACATGAGAGCTAATGGCCCAAAACTACCAACTAGCTCTATTGCAGGCCACATATTTGACTACCGTGAATACCGAGACTCATGTGGTAATTTCAGGGTAGTTAGAAACAATCGACCTCTCACTTACTTTAGTTCGCTAAGGCATCGGCGATTCGGCGGATGAAATCAAATTTGTGCAAGCAAACGGATTTCGTGACCATGTTCGCCCTCCTATAGTGAGGCTAGTGATTACGTTTACCTCGGAACGGGTCACAGGAGCCCAATCGCCTACCACCGTTTTGTATTTTTGCCAGTAACATCGCAGTCTGATTGTCTATGTAAGATAACCTGTTTATTCCACTAAATGTACGTAACCAGCTGAAAAGAACATGCGAAATTACTGAAATCAGTAACTTCTATTAAAATGTTGTTGTTTGTTGAGTTCGTCGCAATCATCCGACAACGCAGCAAACTCAACTACCAGTCCGGAAAAGCACCAGACGGCCGTTTCGCCTTATTGGGCTTCGTCATTGGTACGTATCCTTCTGTTCTCTTTCGTGCATCGAAGCCATGACTGATAGTGACTTGCGTCAACTAGCCCGCAGCTTATGCCACTGAGTCATGGGGGGCAGTAGCCGACCATCATGAATTGTAAGCTAACTGCGGTATAGCTCGACCCGTCCTCCAGTGTCAATGGTTAGTGAAGCAGCTGTCTGATTCTTTTCCGGATTAGTAGTTGAGTTAGCTGAAGTGTCAGCTGATTGCGACGAACGCAAAAACACACCAAAATCCTTCTACTCATATGAATCCCATAAATGCTACGTTAATTCATAGCTGCCGTAAACGGGAGGTTCTGACGCCGGAAGGCTAACCGCTACCATATGCATGGCAGGTGCCTGCATGACAGTGGAGGACGATGGATCGGGATACATCGCAGTTAGCTAACAATTCAAGATGGTCGGCTACCATCCCCCATGACTCAGTAGCATAAGCTGCGGGCTTGTTGACGCAAGTCACTATCAGTCATGGCTTCGATGCACGAAAGAGAACAGAAGGATACGCACGACTGGCGAGGCCCAATAAGGCGAAATGGTCGTCTGGTGCAGTTCCGGATTGGTAGTTAGCTGAATTGTCGGTTGATTGCGACAAACTCAAAAAGCTTATCAAAACCCTTCTTGCTATATTGAAATTCGCGAAGGGAAATGCCTACATGTAATTCCGAGAGGCTGACCATACTCAACTGCGTCGATGCAACACTCTCGGACAGAATAGCCAAGTGGTCTAATTAGTCCATAATGACAAGGATTCTGCAAAGGACGGCCTAAATGATAGAAATCAAAAATAACAGTTATAAGAAACAAAGAAAACGTAAGAGACCGGAAACAAACCTGGGGAGTTGAAATGCGTTCTCTCGAAGAGGACAGTGGCATCTTTTCCGCGCCTCCTGTAAACAAATGAGACAAAATGGACAGACAAATGACCACGTGAGTGCAATAAAAGGAGTGGTGAGTGAGGTGGATGGTAAAAAACAACCAGTCGTTCGATGAATGTGATGGAGGAAGGGATAAGTGTGAATCACAGGTGAGATGAGAGATAAGTAGGTGGTTACTACGAGCCAACCAGTAAAGAAAAGCGACAAAAGAGGAGAAATGTGTTTGTTATACACATGAGCGGGATAATAATGAGTTCTATTGTCAAACTGACGTGGTGTGTTTGGCTGTTTGGTCGAAAGCGGTGTTTTTTTCGGTTGACCTGGAAAGCGAATCGGTCAGCAGGAATGCAAACGCAAAGGGACGGAAACGGACAATCGCACGAGAGGCAAACAAACATGTTACAACGGAACCAAGTTCCCATAAAAGTAGGGGTTGGATCGTAATCAACTGAAATATAATCAATTGCCGTTAGATCCAGTCAGAGGACCACCAGGCATATGTGCGGATACTTGATGAGTGTATGTTTCCTCCTAAGCTCTAGTAGTGCGTACACCCTTGGCTTGGTGAGAGGCTGCATTTCTGGCCTCGAGCCGTCTGGATGTCGGTGGAGGGAAATGTTCGCTGCTAATAAATTGCTGCGAACAAGATGAGCAGTCGATGTTTCCTGGTATGAGATTATTAGATGCATGAATCAAGCTACAATGGAAATAAAATTGAACGACAGGGGCAAAATGACTGCGAGGATGGTGGGAAACACTAAAGTGAAAATTTCACCGAAGCAGGGAGGTAAGCGAAATGATGTGAGTTCGCTGTTTTCAAAGCTAGTAGATGTTTCTCTTACCGTTCTCGTGTCGTCAACGTAAATGACAAAGTGCAGTTGCCATTAAAGGTGCACAAGATCGTTGAGAGTGGATGAAAAGTGATAGGCATAAGAGCAATTAAAGTAACAACGAGCAGTTTTCCTTACAACATTTTCATGTTATTCCCCGTTTATCATTGACGACAAAATTATAACCGATACTTTCCGAACGATTAATATCGACGCAAGATACTGAAAAGTATGTAACGCTGCTTGCATCGTTAGATGAATACGCCGAATAAGTGTTTAAGAAATTACTTTTCGTGGGACTCGGTTGGCCAGTTTCAGCTGCGAGGGAGGAGGTCGAACCTTTATGGAAGGTTTTGGTTGACTTGGATGGAGAGCCAGAAGACCCAGAATCGGAGAGTATGCTGGATTCGGAAAGTACGGAAGACGCCATCAGGCCTGGGTCATCCACACCTTCCAGCTTCAGCTGAAATAATGTGAGAGTGCATACAGACAATGGATAGCTGGCATACGTCTTACAGATAAAACAAGCGGGAAGACGATGGGTGAACGAATTACATGTGAAATACAAATAGAAGCGCGCTCCAGTAGCGAGCCGGTCCACAAGGGATGAGATTGCAGAGTAAAAAGAAAAGGATAAGCGTATAGAAATTGACGGTCCGCGGCAAATGAAGAGCGCGAAATCAAAATTTGAGAAGAAAGGCCTACCCATCATCAAGGTGCAGATGATGATAATAAAATAACGTCGACCGTCAGGTAATACCAAACGTTTGGTGTTATGAGATCCCCAGCAGCAACAGCGCACAGACAAGGGATACTAAGAGGTCAGACACACACACACACATATATATATATATATATATATATATATATATATATATATATATATATATATATATAAAAGCAAACTTGAGACAACGGCCTGCAGGGATTACAAGGTAGACGTTTAACTCATCCGGAAACTGGCCGGCTGAAGAAAAAACGGCATTTTGGCGGTTGAACTGTTCGCTGAGCTTGGCAATTTTGTTGCGGACGTTTCGTCACCAATCGAGGCGACATCATCAGTGCGTAGTTGAGTGGCGTGCAGTAGCGTAGAGGAGCCTCGGTGAGAGTGTGCTGAGTGTGGTGTGCGTGCCTTTTTATACCACAGTGGTTGCCCGTGGAGACGAGCAAGCCTTTTGGTTGGGAGTTCCATGCACGTTCAGCCTGGTTGATAATCAGAGGACCTTTTACCTTGACCCCTTGTATTTCGTGACCTTTGTCTGCTTGCTCTTGTGAGCGGGTCTGTCGTCAGTTCTGGTTGTCTAATCACACGTTCCACCGGATTCAATCGATCGAGTTGGCGGTCGTTCGCAGTAGTGGTGCGTATACTGCGTCCAGTTCGATGTGTCGATTGATTGAACTCGTTGTAAAGTACCAGGCTTCCAAAAACTCCCTCGTGTGTTTTGCACTTCCATGTGCTAAGATCTTTACATTCTCTAGATCGAAATGGTGGCCTTCTTGATCTTCATGCGCAGAAACCAATGAGTGGGGATCACGTCTTCTGACGGCCGCCTTGTGTTCGGTGATTCGGGTACAAAGCTTTCTTCCAGCTTGTCCGACGTAGTTGTTATCGCAGTCGCTGCATTTTATCTGATAGATGACATTGCATTGGTCAGCTTGATTGACATTTCCTTTGGGTCTTGAGATCAGTTTCTTTAGGGTGGCACTTGACTTGTGAGCCAGAGTTTCCATGTGACTGCAGCAATCTGAGACTGTAGTTAAGAGCAAGTAGAAAGGTTTCTGTACAACTCTATCGAATTACGAAAAATCAAACATATTTGGTTGTGAATCATCAGCAGTTGTGTCTGGTCCGTTAATCGTTTATCCTTGTTCGGTTAGAAATTTGTACTAGTGTCATTATTTCCGGGCATACAATGTCTTTTGGCATTGTATGTGCATCGTTTCACAAAAGCACAGGTTTCCGAAATAATCGTCGATACGGGTTTTAAAACACTTCACAGAATCGGCCTCCATTAATCCTTCTGGTAGGGTATTCCATAAGTTTCTTCGTTCGATACAAAGCTGATGTGATACTTTGTTCATGCTGGGGACCCTGAGTTTGTAACGGTGTCCTCGGGTGTTTCAGGGTTCCCGCAGGTGAAATATTGGCGGCAGTATGGGGAAGTGATTCAAGTCTAGTACTCGATGGGTCATAATAAGATCAATTCATACTCGGCGGTAGGATAATGTACAGATTCCGAGCCTTTCACAACGCTTTTCATACGGAAGCTTTTGTAGACTCGGTATCATTCTAGTTGCGATATGCTGTATTTTCTCCAGCTTTTCAGTTTCCCACTGGGTTATCGGATGCTATGTTGGGTCACCGTATTCAAGGATTGGCCTAAAGAGCGAGGTGAATAGACGAGGGCGGTTTCTTCGGAACATGTGGAGAAACTGCGTCTTAATGCCCAGAGCATACGAAGTCCCGCACAGTACAATTTCTATGTATTTTCTAGTGATCTCATATCATGTCATGAGAGAACTTCTAAGTCTCTGACAGATGTGTTGGGATGGAGCAACTGGTCGTCCAAGGTGTATGATCGAGTGGCTGGACGTCTGGTGATACTGATGAACTCCGACTTGCTTGCGTTAAGAGGGAGTTGCATTTCAGTGGACCACGTTGACAGTCGCTTTAAGTCATGCTGGAGGCGAGCGCAGTCGTCCTGTTAATTCGGAGACGTTCTTGATGTAGGGGAGTATTGTCGGTTTGTTTGCGTGCTGAGGTGACTGCTGCTGCTGTTGATGAGATATTCGTTTCTTTAGGCTTCTTCTGATGAAATTTCTCGGATCACAGTTGTTTTTAAACACTCGATAGAGGTGATTTTCTTCCCGATTCCGCGATTCCGCTGTGCTGCAGTGCGTTTCCGTTCTTTTGAACACGGTTTGAATGCAGCTCTTCTGGTGATTCATCGGGTGGTTGCTGTGGTAGTTTAATATCCGGTCAGTATGCGTTTTCTTCCGATATACGCACGTATATCGAGATCCGTCGGTATTCCTAGTGACCAGTACATCCAAAATGGTAACTTGTTATCCTCCTCTAATTCAAGCGTAAATTTGATATCCTCGAATGCGCTGTTGGGCAAATCGTGCGTGGCCTGTACGCGGTTCCGTTTTACGATGACAAATGTGTCGTCCATGTATCGTATCCAGAGTTTTGGGCTGATAGATGGCAGTGCAATGCGCTCCAATTACTCCATTACGGCTTCTGCAATGAGCCCCGCAATTAGTGAGCGCATGGGTGTTCCTCTCAGTTGCCGGTACGCTTGTCCATCAAAGCAAAAATAAGTGGTCATGCAGAGGTTCAGGAGTTCCTAAAATGTTTCAGGTCGTATGGTTGTCGTTGGGCTTAGTTGATTCTCAAGTAGTTCCATTATGGTTACGTTGGCCAATTCGTGACCGATTAAAGTGAAGAGTGCGGTGACGTCGAAGGAAAGCATTATCGTCGTCTTCTATTCTGACACTCCGCAGTTTGTTGAGGAATTGTTCAACATTGTTGATGCTATGTTCGGATCCAACAATCAAATCTTTCTACCTCCTCCACAAATCCTTCGTGAGTTTATATGATGGAGTTCCGGGGAGCGAAACGATTGGTCATAATGGGACTCCATCTTTGTGTACTTTAGGTAGTCCGTAGAACAGTGCAATGTTTGTATCATCAGCTTTCATTCTCCATCTCTCCGTGGCGGTGAGCTCGTTCTTTCTTTGTAATTTTTCAGTGTTGCGTTGATCTGGTTGAGCAGTTTTGTAGTTGAAGCTTGATCGATCCGGCGATATGTAGTTGTGTCGGATAGCAGTTCTTTGGCCTTGTTAATATACTCCGGAGTGTCCATTATCACTGTCATGCGCCCTTTATTCGCTGGTAGGATTACAATGTTCTCGTCTTTCTGTAGACGTCTGAGCGAATCCTGTTCCTCCTTGGCTAGGGTCTGGGTAACTTTATTCCTAGTTAGCATTGGGACAACTGTCTGCGGTATCCGTTGTTGGGACTCCTACGACAATCCATTTGATTTCAATGCATGTTCTAATCTAGCCAAGTAGTTTTTGCGGCAAACATCTTTGACATTGAAGTTGAGCAACTTAATCAAGATATCCTCTTCAGTTGCAGTGAGGTGGCGGGGTGAAAGATTTTTGATCCATCTTTCACTACTAGTGCAGTCATTGCTATTAGTCAGTTTGTCTAACTTTGTGTTCAATGCAATCTTTCGTCGGTTCTTTGTGCTGTTAACTCGACGTTCAATTGCGGATTCCAGCGCTGCTCGTAGCTGCGGGTTAATAGTACTGAGACAATTGGTTCTAATGTCGATTATGACTTTCTCATATTTGCGTAAGCGGTTGTGGACATCCGTTATCATCAGTTTGACTATACGCCTCTCATATTGTCTTGCTAAGTTCCAGACAGCTGAATGGTTTAGCGCTGGGTTGTGGTTTGTACCCGCTGGCAGCAGGTTACTTCTCAGGCAGTCATGAAGGAAGTAGAGCTGTTCGCGTGTGCAAGCTTGTCGGCAGGCAAAGGTTTCCCAACGACGAGCTTCCTATAACGTTGTACACCCGAATTGGTTGGCTCATCAACTAGGATGAAGGCGGGTGGAAGTCCCAACCAATAGGATTACTCGCCTCCACGGGCAACCATGGTGGTATAAAAACGTACGCACAACACCTCAGCGCACTCTCACCGAGGCTCCTCTACGCTACTGCACGCCCTCAACTACGCACTGATGATGTCAGCTCGATTGGTGACGAAACGTTTGCAACAAAATTGCCAAGCGCAGCGAACAGTTCAACCGCCATCTGAACAACCTGAGCTACCAGTCTTCAATTCTATAGCCAAATGGTATTTTTACCACCTAGTAGATCGGTATCCACGGTAGTGTTTTCCAAACCAAATAGACATTTCTATCTGCGATTCGTACCGATGACAAGTGAAGTGAAAGGTTTGCCACCCAAGATGGAAGCGCTAAGGAACGGTGTTGGCGTGAGCCGGGTGAGTGCGACCAACAAGCCATCCCGTAAAACTGACTGCCGATAGAGGAAAATTGACAAAAGGAACATATCGCTAAGTTCATTTACCAAGGTTCACATTATTAATGGCGGTGAGTGATTGACTAGCGTGTGGTTCGCTGGGATAGAATAAGAGGGTGACGTGAATCGACACGAAAATCAGAAAATCATACAATCAATCGTAGTGAATGGTGTGAATAAGGTGATAACAACTATAAAGCAAAAAACGGCGCGAGCGACAACAAATAATCAACAACAGCAAAAACACGAAAAAGCAACATCTGACTGTCGCAGTTTTATTGTAGTTATAGAATCACTGCTGTTCCGAGATGCCTCACAAACTGCGCCCTACCTGGGAGCAGTGGCGCAAATTAGTTGGAACAAACTGCGACTGTTACCGGCGGGCAAATGCCCCCATCTCAGCGTGAAATCTCTAAATTCATGACTCCCTGACCGCGCAACGTCCGACAGAGAAACAAACGATGATATGGCCGATCCATCCAAGATAACGACAATCGATAGCCATTTTGGTGAATCTCCCCATGCCTTCCCGCAATGTCACAGTCCGGGCAATTTGGTTGCCCTCATCTATGCGACACGTCTGCAAATAACGTCCCTGAAACAGCCGGCTTAAAATATAACCCAGTCAACATAAACGGAACAACCTCCATAGATGATTCAATGGCGCGTCAAAAGGTCTCCACCCAACTGCCAGATGTCGACCTTCTACAAAACTGGTATCAGTGCCAAAATGCGCAAAGTAACCACCTCAGTAATGTGACCACTAGTCGTCGACACAGCTACCAAGATAAGTAAACCAATCCAACACATCCAATGGCTGTTAAGTGATAAAACCGGTGGTGTGCTGGTCCAGTCCTGCAACAGTACTATGCACTTTGAAGGTGCAACACATATGCCGAAGCGTGCAGTGCTACGCGTCAGTATGTGCAGTAGCGTTTGGACAGCCACTGCATTAGAACCCAGGAGAGCTAAGCCGCCCGCATACACCAGGTTTGTCAGTCGGTCACCTGGAGAAATTCCACTCCAATAGTCTGGAAAAATGTACTCGTTCATGATCATTTCGAACATAAAGTTGAAGAGGAAATGAGATATAGTAAAACCCCGACTTACCCCTTTGTTGTGAGGAACTCAGAAGGCTGTTTCACTTAAACCTTTACAAGGCATCTGGAGTCACAGTAGTGAGACTTCCGAATAAAAGTTTACCCGGTATGTCCTTCACGTATGGCGAGCGCCACAAACTGACAGGATCAACAGAGTCGAAGGTGGTTTTCAAGTCAAGGAGAACCACTATAGTCGGTCGTCCTTATGGATATCTGCTCCGAATCTTTGCGAAGAGTAGATATGTGGTCAATGTAATCAAAACCTGGACGGAAGCCAGCCTAGCCTTCAAGTATTCCGCTTTCAAGAGGACCAGTAAGTCGTCGAAGAATGATACCTGTGAGAAATTTGGAGGCACTAGAAAGAAGGCTATTGAGTCGAACGTCACAATCAGTACTCAGAAACAATGCATACGCAACACCATGTCAAACCTCTCATTCGATTAACAAGCTTAGATCCAGGTGCCTTTGTAAGTGTCTGAAGCCTTAAAAGTCACACAGGCTTAGCATATAAGAGTGGTGACCCACATGGCGATGTGAACGCCAGAGGCACTGACATGCTCTGATGTCGTAAATTCCCGACTTCATTGTTTAGTCGTTAGAGGCAGTGTAACAACTCGGTAAATAAACATCGGTAGGACGCGAGCGAGAAAGTACCTTCAAAATCATGCGCCAATTCAGCTGGTTTATGGTAATCAAAAATGGATTTTAAAGGATATACACACCACACTAACCTGAGTTGGGCGAACAAATATTCCATGATCTTCGTCACATGTGAAATATCGTTTGCCTTGAACCGTGCCGTTGTTCTTTCCTTTGGGCTCGTCTAAAATGACACCAATCCATTTGCCTAGATGACAAATAAGAGTCACTGAAATGTAAAGGCAAACCTGTGGAAAACTGTGTGGCCCCAATGAATGCAACAGTGCCCGCTGCGTCCTTTCCCAACAACTCTACACGAGTACCAAGTTTGATCCTAGAGTCTGTCATTCAGTAGGCCTCGTGTGTCTGAAAAGTAAGTCAGAATAATATATGGAGATGGCAGTGGTACAGCGAAATCTCGTACAGTCGCTTCGCTGCTACACGGTCATCACCAACAAAATACGTACGCTGCAGTACGGCGTGGAATACAAAAAGGCGCATGAGCCACCCTGTCACTGGGAAGGCGAGGGGTAAATAACAAGAAGGTAAAGCAAATGAAATAAATACGCAATCCCCAAAGAATACCAACATCGTGATTGTTGCTGGTGACATGAATATATATATATATATATATATATATATATACATATATATATATATATATAATGTGGTACAGATATTGTGCCATCGGAATCATGGCTGAATAGGAAAATAGTATGAATAATAAGAAAAGAGCAACAACAAAAGCTTTGTTGTCTATTTTCCCACTCAGTTTTTGAAATTTTTTCCGTTTGTTCTTTTTTAGGGGAGGAAGAAGGGACACCGCAACACACCGATGCACATGTCCGCAATTGAGATCGATCTTGAGTCATGGCTTCCAAGGTCTTCAACCAGCAAGTATTTGCATCTCTCGGACCCCAACCTGGTAGTCGACAACAACCGGCTGAGGCCAACTGTTTCGTCAGCTTTTTCATGCGCCTTCTCCATGTTGTAGGCTGTCAACCAGACCGTCTCTTCCAGCCCTGTCCAGCAACCGAAAACAACACACGATGCGGGTAATGCTGGACAGGCATGCGCAATACGTGTCCCAGCCACCGCAGTTGATGCAGTAAGACGAGCTCCTCGAGCGAGTGGCTTCCACGTCCCAAGACAAGTTGTCTAACTTCCACATTGCTTACGTGGTGCTGTCATCACACACATGGGCAATGGACCGCAGACAGCGGTGCTCGAAGACCGATAGCCTGCGCAAGTCATTTTTACGAATGGGCCAGGTCTCGCATCCGTACAAAAGTACAGCACGAACAGTTGCACAATAGACCCGCCCTTTGATGGAGAGACGAATGTCGTGGCGACGCCACAAATGCCCCAGCCTAGAAAAAGCGAGGCGTGCTCTCGAGATGCGTATCGAAATCTCGTCTCCAACAGCCCCGCCAGCAGTGATGCAACTTCCCAAGTAGACAAAGCTCGCCACAACCCCCAGTGTTTCACCACCAAGAGTGAGTGCAGGCACAGGTACCTGCCAGTCTTGGAAGAGAGCCTTGCATTTGGATAGCGAAAAGTACATACCATACTTTGATGCTTCAATCGCCAAGCGGTTTAATGCAAGTTGGACGACGTGTGGATCGTCACCAGCAAGACGATATCATCAGCATAATCCAAATCAACAACTCGACTACCTGGGAGGAGCTCAACGAATCGCCCAGACCATTCTACAGGACATCCTCAATGGCAAAGTTGAATAGGAACGGAGAGATGTGGCATCCTTGTCGAACTCCACTGGAGCCCACAAAGGTAGGCGAAAGCTTGCCATAAGCCCTAACCCTGCCTGAGGTCAGACTATAGAGAGCGCGCAGTATGGAGACGAACTTCTCGGGGACACCATTCCTCAGTAGGCAGTGCCACAGTACTGTACGATCGATAGAACTGAAGGCTGCACGGATATCCAGGAACACAGCAATCGTTGGCCTGTGATACACATGCCGGAGCTCGACGATCTGGCGAAGGTGTGAAGATTTGATCGATGCAGCCGCGACCAGGGCGAAACCCAGCTTGTTCTTCTCGCTGCAACGATTCGCGCGTTGGGGATAGCCGACGAAGTATGATGGACACCAGCAGCTTGCAGACGACGGGGACTAAACTTATTCCTCTGTAGTTGTAGCAGATTGTGCGCAGGCCCTTTCTGAAGATAGTGACGACTATCGATTCACCCCAAGATGATGGAACTTTCTCTTTCCACCAGTTTCGAGAATAAAACGGTAAGTTCTCGAATCAGCGAAGCGCCACCATCTTTAAATAGAGCTGGAGGAAGACCATCAGGGCCGGGGGCTTTATAACGCTTCATGTGCCGGAGCTCCCGCTCGATTTCCTGGTAAGAGGGAGGATCTGTGGGGGTAGACCACTCGGCCCCAGCGCGAGCGCCAGTGGTAGCAGATGGAGCTGGGGGCCAACAAAACTGCGAGCCAAAATGTTCGGCCCATCGCTCCAACCGTCGTTGAAGATTGGTGATTAACGTGCCATCCTCTTCGCATATTGTTTCACTTATACCAGATCGAACACCTTCGGTGACTTGAATGAGATGGAAGAGTTTTCCGGTATTACCAGAGACAAGCAAGCTCCATCTCCCTAGCACGTTCACACCACCAAGCTTCGCGATCCATTTGCAGACTCCTGAGCAACACTCGACCAAGGGATTGGCGCTCTTCACTGTGTCTGGAAGCCGACGGGGTCAAGCGGTGTTTGTCCATCAGCGACAAGGAGTCGGCGGAAATCCAATGCTTCGGTGGGTGATGAGCAACTCCATAAATGTCGATACTGGCGGAAACTAAAGCATCTTTGATACGTGCCCACTGCGAATCGAGATCACGGTCAATAGTTGAGCCAAGCAAGGTTAACAGTGAGGCTTGGTACCTGGTTAAAATCGCAGGCTTTCGTAGATTTGCGACGTTCGGTCGGTAGTGAGCGCGCTTAGGTGATCCTCCGAAACGCATGCAAATCTTAGCACGAACTAATGCGTGATCGGAGTCTAGAAAAGTTGACCAATACAATCGGCAGTTCGTTACGCTTCCGCGCCATCTGTAGCTGATTGCTATGTGGTCAAGCTGGGAGCACTCTTGCGTTTGTGAGGGCGGGCGCCAGGTAGAAATGTGTCTCCTCGAGTGCCGAAAACTAGTGCTCGAAAGAAACAAGCCATGATCAGAGCAAAGAGCAAGCAGTCTGTTTCCATTGTCTGATCGACTGCCACCGAGACCAAAGCTACCCACAAGATGGTGTTCGCTTAGTGGAAGGCGGTCAACCCGTGCGTTAAAGTCCCCGGCCAGAATGACTACATCAGTCCTTTTGGAGGAACGCAGAAGTTCATGTAGTTGCTGGTAAAAGCTATCTTTAACTGCATCCGGGCTGCAGTCTGTAGGGGCGTAGGCGGAGACGACAAACAAGGCACGCTTAACGTCTCGACGCCTGCTTACGTTACATGAACCTCGTAGTCTGACTGCACATAGCCGACTGTTGACTGCGATCCAGCCAAGCAGAGCTGATTCAGCCCTGGCACTCAGTACAACCCCAACACCAGCTTGGCCAGCGGAGGCAGCTTCCGGGTCTCCGGAAAGCAAGCAATTTGGAGGCGATGGAGATCAGACTGATTCCTCTATGGCTGCCGCATTCCGATCGTGAGCATCCCTTGAAAATTGGGACTAGTCGGATGGGACAGTTTCCTGCTCCCACAGTCTCACTAGTAACTCGCGTAAATCATCCACAAGAGCAGGTCCCCCGAATTTGAAGAAAGCTGGAAGGAGATCATCAGGTCTCGCGGCTTTATTTAACTTCAACAGTTCGATCTCACGTTGGACTTCTGAGCGAGAGGGTGGATCCAAAGTGACAGCCCACGGAGCGGGGCGATCAGTGGCCGGCGAGAAATCTAACCATCCCGACCGATTAAATTGCCTTTCTAAGTGCTCAGCCCAACGCTCTAAGCGTTTTGATAAGTTGTGGATAGGCTGTCCACTCTCAACACAAATTGTTTCACTAACACCAGGTCTCCTGTTGCCCGTTTCCCGTATCAGTCGGAATAACTTACGATGGTTACCAAGGGCAGCGGCCATTTCCATCTCTGATGCACGATGAGACCACCAGAATTCGCGGTCTCACTTCAGGCTAGCACGGAGTTTTGCCCGGAGCTCTTTGCGGGTTTCATTGTGTTCGCTTCCAGCCGGAAGATGCCGGCGAGCATCTATAAGTTCCAGAGACTGTGAAGAGACCCAATGTCCATGTTGGTGATTAAACTTACCACATGAGGATTTTCCTGCTGCTAGTAAGGTCTGGTGAATATGAGATCAGTGACCTTCAATTGCATCCAGTGAGCGTTTATCCAACTCGCATGACAGCGTACTTCGACACGCATTCAGAACAGCTGGCTTCGCCATTTGGCTGGTGTCAATGCGCTTACAATGTCGTCTTGGGCATCCGGCAAAACGCATCCGCATGTCAGCACATACAAGTGCATGGTCGGTGTCCACAACTGTGCTCCAAATCAAGCGACAGTTCTGGACGCTGCCCCTCCATCGGTAACTTATCGCAATGTGATCGGTTTGCGTCCATAGCTGGTTCGAGGAAGGTGGGTGCCAAGTCACCCTACGGAGGGTGCTGTTTCGGAAATTAGTGCTCGCAAGAAATAAGCGAGCATCTTCACACAAATGAAGTAACCGCTCACCGTTATCATTACGGGAGCCTACACCATGTCGGCCGCCCAGATGTGTAGTGACAATGACACTTGACTCCATCAAACATCGCCATCAGACTTGTACACATTTTGTTTTACTTTGCACTCCTCCAAAGCTTATATATACCGGACTGCATTTTTGAACTTAGTCCGCCATCTTGCCCGCGCACTGCCGGCTGTTGTGCTGCTACGTGGTGTAACTGCTGCACCACTCTCTCTCACTGTCCTCAAGCTATATTTACATAGTTATTGTACTGTGCCGTTTTCTCAAAACAATCTTTATATCCTGTCGTCTTCTGTCTTATTGTGTCACGGATTTCTTGTGTAGCATTCGTCAGGACGCTACATAATTGGTGACCCCAATCGCATTCCGGTGAGTTCGTTCCATTTCTTTGGTTTTTCCACGCAAACCATGGCTTCAGTTTCTAAAAAGTGTGAAGACTCACAGTCTGTGCAAGCGGTATCTCTGGTAGTTCCACCATTTATTGAAAAAGATCCCGTCTTGTGGTTCATGATTTTAGAAGCTGAATTTACTTCTAAGCATGTTACTAGTGACTCTGCAAAGTTTAACCACTTGCTAACACGCCTGCCAACTGATATTACTATAGCACTACGTGATCTTATTATTACATCTCGTTCTCCTGACCGTTACAATTTGCTCAAGAACGCTGTAATAAAGCGTGCTACTCCCTCAGAGAAGTCCCGCCTGCATAAACTTTTTACTGGTCTACAGTTAGGTTCTAGTAAGCCATCCGCGTTGTTGTTAGAGCTGCGTGGTCTTCTTCAAGGATCGCATATGGACGAGTCGCTGCTTCGAGAGTTATGGCTTCAGCGTTTGCCTGAAAACGTACAAGCTATGCTATCGCTTGCGAAATCGCAGCCTTTGTCAGAAATTGCAGATATTGCTGATGACATGATGGATCGTTTCACCGGACCACCGTGTCCGTCGTCTAGTTCTGTTCGCTCACCTGACGTAGGTTTTACTGCTGACCCTTCGGTCCAAACCATCGACACCGCTACTCCACCTTCGACTGGCGAGCTCCTAGCAGAGATAGCCACGCTACGGCAAGAAGTTCAAAGCTTAAAGTTACATCGGCACCCACGGGATTCTCCATCCCATTCCCCTATCCCATCTCGGAGACGAACACGACGCCCGCCCACGTTGGCCTTTGGATCGTGGTCTGCTTGGCACAATTTGGCTCGCTCAGGTCGTTTGTCTGGCTCGCCTTCCTGGCTTTGGCTGCTCGTGCGCTTGGCTCGTTGTTTTGGTCCCCCCCACGGCTCGCCGGTACGAACAGGATTTCAGCTTCGTTGTGGCAGTGGATTGGAATGCGGTGGGGGGAGTGACCTCTCCCAAGCGCACCGTCCTTCAGCAGCGGTGAAAGGTCCTACCGGCCCTTTTTCTGGATTAGCCAGTTTTTTGTAGTCCGGTGTGCCCGCTGGGACGGCCCACCGATGATGCATCCCAATCCACAAGAAGAATAGATAATCTAAATACCAACGAACTCCTATAATTCTGCCTTTCTTACATCTGCAAGCCACCATCGATCGAAGTCCTCGTCCCTCGGCCTTCTAGGGGGAGGCCTGTGTAGTGACAATGACTCTACTCTATCAAGCATCGCCATCAGACTTGTACACATTTTGTTTTACTTTGCACTCCTCCAAAGCTTATATATACCGGACTGCATTTTTGAACTTAGTCCGCCATCTTGCCCGCGCGCTGCCGGCTGTTGTGCTGCTACGTGGTGTAACTGCTGCACCACTCTCTCTCACTGTCCTCAAGCTATATTTACATAGTTATTGTACTGTGCCGTTTTCTCAAAACAATCTTTATATCCTGTCGTCTTCTGTCTTATTGTGCCACGGATTTCTTGTGTAGCATTCGTCAGGACGCTACAGATGCAGTTCATCTGTGGATAATTTTCCAACTTGAGCGTTCAGATCCCCAGCCAGCACTACAGTGTCCGAGCTTCTTCTGTGGCTAAGGAGCTCGTTCAGTTGACGATAGAAGTCGTCTTTTACCGAGTCATCGCTACAGATTGTCGGTGCATAGGCAGCGATAACGAATAGACATCTGTTAGTCCCGTGTGACTTCGAATCTTTGAACGAGCCAGCCAATCGGACTGCACACATCCGGCTACTGATTGGAATCCAATCAACCAGAGCAGCTTCAGCCCGGGGACTCAGGGCAATACCAACACCGGCTTGGCCGGTGCTCGAAACTGCATCGTCACTGGATAGCCGCAATGAGAAAGTGCTGCTGGTGTCACCTGAAGGGGATCGCAAAGTGAGCACAGAGCTCGAGTCTTGCAGGCGGGTCTCCGATAAGCAGCAGATATCGATCGAGAGGGTCTCTAAAGTTCGGGCAAGTGCTGCCTGTTGACCCATCTGTAGCAATGTGTGATTATTGAGGCATGCCAATCTGAAGGATGATCGAGGGTTCCAAATGGAAGTCGATGAACTGGGCTTGGTCGCTTTGTTGGACATGGGCCTGTTGACAGGACAGGAATGACGCTCCGTATTCGCGTGTGAGTTGAAACTAAAAGACAAGCGACTATTGAAGCAAAGTGGGGGAGGGCCGTGAACTGGGGGGTTGAAAACAGGGGGGATAAAAGTGAAGCTGTAACAGGACGATAAGGGTGAAAAGCGCAAGAGAGGGAATAAGAAGATGGGAGGGCTTGAACAGTAGTATCTAAACCCCTATCTACCCTGCTCGATGCAGCAGATAGGGCGCCGTTTATTATCCTCTGCGGTGGCCAGAGCATCAGAAATTTGTTTGAAGAGAGATGCGTTATATTGCGTGGGCAGAATACTGTCAGGTTGCTCAGGCCTAGACAGAACGATTAGAGTTCTCAACCAAAGCCTTTGGTTCAAAAACCTGTCCGCAAGGTAGCGGGTTTGGCACTCGGCTACAAGGAGTCCGTTTTAAGGAATAAGGAGCCACCCTCATTCCAACCCCCAACCTGGAGGACCAGGAGGCTGAGTATTTCTGGCCACTAACCATTGACCAATCTGGTATGAGTGACTCTGAAGGTGCAAAAATGCATCACCCAGTATAGCTCAATTGATCACTGAGGCACACAAACCATCGCACCATGGTAAGGTCCAGCCTCACACACTTTAAACAGGCAATCCGATTAGGAGACGGCAGCAGACATACCACTGTTGTCGGTTGCGAGTCATGTCCCGTAAAGTCTCAAGTCAAGCACAAGACGAGTCACGTGGACTCCAGCCCGGAAAGCGAGACGGACCAACGGCACCCAGTTTGGTCGTCAGTGACACCCTTTCCCGCTGCCAAGTCAACTTCTGTCCACCACGTACCTTGCGTCACCCTACACCTGGCAGACTAAACAAGGCCTTTCTAGGTAAGCGGTGACCAGGCATACGTAGCACATGCCCAAGCCAACGCAACTTATTCTGTGCTACCTGTTGTTCTAGGGAGCTAGCATGATTATCACTACCTAGTACTCGCCTATGCACATCATCGTTGCGGAGATACTGGTACCATCCGACGCCAACAATACTTCGCAGATAACGATGATCAAACACTTGAAAGTGCCTCAGATCTTTAGACCGAAGGGGCCAAGTCTCACTACCATAGAGCAGAATGGCCCGCACTGTGGCCTTGTATACACGGACTTTCAGACCGAAGGAAACACTCTTCTGTCAACAAAGATGCCGCAGGTTCAAGAAGGCAGCTCTGGCCTTTGCAATGCGTGAGCTGACTTCAGTTTCTATGCGCCCATCGTTGCTGATGCAGCTGTCAAGCTAAGTGAATTGATCAACCACGGAATTCCTCGTTAGCAATGGTCAAGGGGTCATAATGTGGCTGGTGGTCCTGCAGCAACACTTTGCACTTTGAAGGTGCGAAGTGCATACCAAATAATGCAAACACTCTATACAGGCTATTCAGGGTTCATTGTGCCACCGCAACATCGTCGAAAAGCAAGACGATATCGTCCGCATAATCATCAAGCTCAACTAAACTTTCATCAAGCAGCACTCCAAGTTTTAAATTGCACACCTTTTCGTCGCTTCCAAGCCACGCCTGTGCTCGCGAATGGGGCTCATCGTGGTTAGCATGCGAAGTACATGACCAAGCTAACGAAGCCTCCGCAGTGAGATGATCCTATCAATCGATTGGCGGAGTTGGTTAGATCTGAAGACTCGTCGACGGATTTCCTCATTACTGATCTGGTGCTGCCATCGAACACCGGCAATGCTTCGCAGGCAGCGGTGCTCAAAGACTGATAGCCGCTGAACATCGCCTTTGCGAACAGACCAAGTCTCACAGCCGCACACCAGAATCGCTCGTACCGTAGCATTGTAGACTCGTCCCTTGAGAGCGAGGCTGAAATCACGACGAAGCCACAGGTGACGAACGTTAGAGTAAGCGACACTAGCCTTGGAGACACGCAGAGAGATCTCATCTGTCAAACTGCCAATACTAAGACAACTCCCAAGATAAATGAATTTGTCGACAACTTGCAACGGATGCCCCGAAAGGGTGAGAGAAGGAAATGTACTTGGCCAGTCCTGTAATAGGAGCTTACATTTGGAAGGGGCAAAACGCAACCCAAATTGAGCGGCGGACATCTCCAGTATGAGCCACATGCTGGACGGCTTTGGATGACTCGCAAATCGCAGCGATGTCATCGGCGTACTCTAAGTCCCGAAGGCGGTCACCAGGGAACAGTTCAACATCATCATCATTACACGTTAGCTGGAGGTGGAAAACACCTCAGCTATTGTGCCGCAATACTAAAGACAAGAAAAGGAAACAAACGGTGGCACGCCCGCTGAGTCCCTAGTAACGGATGGACATCATTCCGGAGAGCTAACAGCTGGCTGCCGTAAAAGAGAGTCATTTTATACCTATCAAGTGAGATCATGATTGGAGGGGGGATGCTAAGCAGGAGGGGGATGGACAAAGGAACTCACAACACAAACGCCATTGGGGTCAGCTCCAAGCCATATCAGCGAGTGTGTCCAACCAAACGTGTTCAACGTCCTTAGGATCCCAGCCAGGCAACCGGGATGCGCCCACCGCCGCCAGCTTCGAAGTGAGGGTTTTCATTTCTCTCGACCAAGTCATCACTTGGCCTCCCCTCCTCCTCTTCCAACCGCACCCACAACGCGCAAACAATGCACGTCGGTGTGCTGGCATGCGCAACACGTGGCCCAGCCATCGGAGCCTGGTGCGTGATATAATGGTGCTGAGCGGTTCACTCGCTCTTCCTGCACCAAATACGCGACGCCGAACATGCCCATTGCTCACGCGGTGCTCCCACCAGACATGAGCTAAGCTGCGAAGGCAGCGATGATCGAATATGACGAGCCTCTTTATGTCTGTCGACCTGATGGGCCAGGTTTCACAGCCATATAGGAGAGTTGAACGGGCGGCTGCGTTATAAACTCTGCCCTTCAGGGCGAGAGTAATGTCGCGTCTGCGCCACAGGTGGCGGAGATTAGCAAAAGCACCTCGAGCTTTTGCTATACGCTTCGTAACCTCATCTGCAATCCCACGGGTGCTTATACAGCTGCCCAGGTAATTGAGTTCCTGAACGACTTCTAGCAGATCACCACCAAGCGTTAGCGCAGAGGTGGGTCCCTGCCAATCTTGGGGAAGTACTTTGCATTTCGATGGAGCAAAGCATAGCCCAAAACGATTGACAGCCAGTGCTAATCGGTCCAGCGCACTCTGGCGTGTTTGTGAGCTGTCACAGATTAGGGCAATATCGTCCGCATACTCTAAGTCAAGAAGTCGCTCACCAGGAAGTAGCTCCACACCTTCTAGGTCGTGTCCAGCGAACGCTGTTTCTATGACTTCATCAATAGCGAAGTTGAAGAGGAAAGGCGACAGCGGGCATCCTTGTCTCACACCGCTGGTGATACTGCAGGGTGTCGACAGTTTGCCATAAACCCTCATCCTGCCCAAGCTATGCGCGTACAGTGCTTTGATAATATTTACATATTTATCAGGCACACCTTTCCTCAACAGACAGTCCCAAAGGGCACATCGATCGACTGAGTCGAAGGCACCTTTTATGTCAAGAAACACGACAACGGTGGGTCGCCAATACACATGGCGGTTCTCCAAAACTTGACGCAAGGTGAAGATGTGGTCGATGCAGCCCCGACCTCGACGAAATTCGGCTTTATCTTCACGAATCTGGCTTTCACGAGTGCCAGTCAGTCTGTGGAGAATGTCAGACGTAAGCAATTTAGAGACAATCGAAATCAGACTGATCCCTCTATGATTGCCGCATTCCAAACGAGAGCCTCCCTTGAAAATTGGGACAATGACGGAGCGGTTCCAGTCTGTCGGGACTGTCTCCTGCTCCCAAAGTTTTACTAGCGACTCGTGTAGATCATCTACTAGAGCAGGTGCCCCGAATTTAAAGAGGGCTGGGGGAATTCTATCTGCCCCTGCGGCCTTATGCAATTTCAACAGCCTGATCTCAAGTTCGACTTCTGCGCGTGATGGCGGATCCAAGGAGACGGCCCAAGGAGAAGGGCGCTCAATGCCTAAAGAAGAAGAAAGCAATAAATCAGGTTGATTAAATTGCCTAGCAAAGTGTTCAGCCCAACACTCCAAGCGTTTTGACAGGCTGTGAATCGGCTGCCCACTCTCGTCGCGTATGGTCTCGCTAACACTAGGTTTTCTGCTGCCTGTTTCCCGTATCAGACGGAATAACTTGCGATGATTACCAACGGCAGCGGCGGTTTCCATTTCCGATGCACGATGAGACCACCAGGTTTCGCGATCCTTCTTCAGGCTAGCACGTAGTTTTGCCCTGAGATTTTTGCGAGTCTCATTGTATTCGTTTCCAGCCGGAATACGTCGGCGAGCATCCATAAGTTCCAGAGACTGCGTAGAGATCCAATGTCCGGTTTGGCAATTTGCTTTGCCACATGAAGACATGCCTGCTAACAGCAACGCTTGACGAATATGCGACCAGTGATCTTCAACGGTGTTTAGTGGACGCTTACTCAGCCCAGATGTCAGCGCACTATGGTATACATTCAGAACATCTGGCTTCGCCAGCTGGCTGGTGTCAATCCGTTCACATCGACGTTGCGGACGTTCACCGAAACGCACCAGGAGGTCGGCACAGACAAGTGTGTGGTCAGAGTCCACGCTCGTACTCCAAATCGAGCGACAGGTTTGGACACACCCTCTCCAGCGGTAACTGATCGCGATATGATCGATTTGCGTCCATGGCTGGCCCGAGGCTGGTGGCCGCCAAGTAACACTTCTGCGGGTGCTGTGTCGAAAGTTAGTGCTCGCGAGAAAGAGGTGAGCATCTCCACACAGCTGTAGCAATCGCTCACCATTATCATTACGGGAGCTCACACCATGTTGGCCGCCCAGATGAAGCACATCAGAGGACAATGTTCCGACTTGGGCGTCTAGATCATCAGCCAACACCACAGTATCCGTGCTCCTTCTGTAACGAAGGAGGTCTTGCAGTTGCTGATAGAAATCATCTTTTACCGAATTAGTGCTACAGTTTGTAGGGGCGTAAGCCGCAATGACAAACAGGCACCGTTTATCCCCGCGCGACTTCGTAGCACGAAACGAACCAGCTAATCTAAGGGCGCACATCCTACTGTTTACTGGGATCCAATCAATCAGGGCAGCTTCAGCCCGGGGACTCAAAACAATGCCGACGCCAGCTTGACCGGCATTTGAAGCTGCATCATCGCCAAACAGGCGCAATGAGAATGTGCCGCCAGTGTCACATGTGGGGGATCGCAGGGTAAGCATGGAGCTCGAATCTTGCAGGCGGGTTTCTGATAAACAGCAGATATCGATCGATAGGGTCTCTAGTGTGCGGGCAAGTGCTGCTTGTTGGCTAATCTGCAGCAAAGTGCGCACGTCTAGGCATGCCAGTCTTAGCGAGACACGAGGACTCTAAAGGGAAACGAATGAACTGACGTTGTCAGCTTGGTTGAACATGCACTTGTCGACTGGATTGGAGCGAGGCCCTGCGATTGTGTGTGATTTGAAATTAGAAGACAATCGACTATTGAAATAAGCTGGGGAGGGCCAAGAATTGGAGGGTTGAAAATGGGGGGGTATGAGTAAATTTGGAGCAGGACGATAAGGATGAAGAAGCGCAAGAAGGGGAATAAGAAGACGGGAAGGCCTGAGCAGTAGCATCCATACCCCTATCCACCCTGCTTGATGCAGCAGATAGGGCGCCGTTTATTATCCTCTGCGACGGCCAGAGCATCAAGAAATTGTTGTAGGAAAGGTTCATTGTATTGCGTGGGCAGAATACTGTCAGGTTGCTCAGGCCTAGACAGAACGATTAGGGTCCTCAACCAAAGCCTTGAGTTCGAAAACCTTACCGTAAGGCAGCGGGTTTTGGCACTGGACTACAGAGCCCATGTTAAGAAATGAGGAGTCACTCCCCATTCCAACCCCCAACCTGGAGGACCAGGAGGCTGAGTTTGTCTGGCCTCTAACCATTGACCAATCTGGTATGAGTGGCTCTGAAGGTGCAAAAAAAGCACCAACCAGCATAGCTCAATGGATCTGAGGCACGCAAACCATCGCACCAGGGGTAAGGTCCAGCCTCAGAGTTATCCAGGGCAGTATCAAAGATCTCGTCCATGGCGAAGTTGAACAAGAATGGAGAGGCCGCGCAACCCTGTCTAACACTGCTGGTGATAGTGAAAGGGGGCGAAATGTCTCCGTATGCTCGCACGCGGCCCGAAGTTTGATGGTAAATAGCACGGAGAATGCTGATGTACTTCTCAGGTTCTCTCCTCTTCAGTAAGCAGTCCCAAAGAGGCACTGTCAACAGAGTCAAAAGCGGCTCGAATGTCCAAGAATATGACTATGGTTGGTCGACTGAACGTATCGCGATGTTCAAGTATCTGGCGAAGTATCTGACGCAGGTGCTGTCCCTGTACGCAACTGAGCTTCCGTAAGAGTAGGGCAGCGAGCAGTTTGGATGCGACACAAATGTGACTGATGCCACGATGGTTGGAGCAAATGGTCCGGTCTCTTTTTTGTAAACAGGTACAACATCCGCTAAATTCCAGTCAGAAAAAATGGTTTCAGCAGTCAAAATCAGTTGGAATAGAGAAAGTTTGCGAATGAGAGTTGGACCTCCATATTTGAACAGGGCAGGAGGAAGTTCATCTGGGCCAGGTGACTTGTGGCGCTTTAGTAGGCGAAGCTCACTGGAAACCTAGGCCTCTGTCGGTGGAGAAACATCCACGTACAAGGGAGTACTGTGAACCCGGAAGTTAGACTCAGTTGCGCTGCTGGCCAGTTGAATTGATCTTCAAATTGCTCTGCCCATCGTACCAGACGACGGTGACGACTGTGAATTAGTTCACCGTCATTTTCACGCAAAACCTCACTCACTGTTGGTCTTCTGTCTCCCGTGGAGCGAATAAGTTGGATTGATTTATGAGAGTTTCCTGATGAGGCTGCCCGCTCCATCTCGACGATGCGCTGTGTCCACCAAACCCCGCGATCCTTCCTGAGGAGCTGTCTGAGCTCAGCACCTGTGGTTCTGCGAAGGGCGTTGTACTCAACGCCGACGGGAATTGTTTGGCGACTTTCCATTAAGTGGAGAACCTGCGCGGAGATCCCGTGACTAACAGCTCGTCTAGTGAAGCCACAGACCAGAGTGGCGGACTTTCGTAAGGCGCTCTGGATCTGTACCCAATGTGTCTCAACATCGGAGGGTAGAGAACGTAGATTGGAGGCTAAGGTGTTTTGAAATATGCCGAGAACATTTGGAACGGTGAGCTTGTCTGTGTCAAACCGTTTCCGGCAACGCTGTTGGGTGCCTCCAAAACGCAGAACGAACTTAGCACACACGAGCGCATGATCCGAAGTCAGGTAAGTGTTCCACATTTACTTGCAGTCCGTTATGCAGCCACGCCAACGGTAACTAACAGCGATGTGGTCAATTTGCGTCCAAGATTGACCAGGCACCGGAGGTTGCCAGGTGGCTCGTTGACGTCCGGAACGTCGGAAATTGGTGCTAGAGAGGAATGAGTCGTGGTCAGCGCACAGTTGCAGGAATCGATCGCCGTTGTCCGTCCTGTGAGTACCGTGGCTGTGTTGACCCCCAAGTTCGCGCTCATGAACCTCTAGTCTACCGACCTGTGCATTTACGTCACCGGCGAGTATCACGATGTCCGTGCGGCGTTTCTTGCGGAGGAGGTTGGTGAATTGGCGATAGAACTCGTCTTTAGCTTTGTCCGGGCTGTAGTCAGTTGGAGCGTATGCCGCCACAATTAATAAGCAGCGCCTACTGGTCCCTTGGCTGGAAAATCACACTAAGCTTTCCAAACGGGCTGCACAAAGACGACTGTTGACAGGGAACCAGTTAATGAGCGCCGCCTCAACACGCGCGCTTAACGCAACTCCTACGCCGGCACAACCAGAGGCTGTCGCTGTCGCATCTCAAGATAAGCGCAAGGTGAATGTGCAAGTGGAACTTGGGGAGGGGGAGGGCAATCGCAGCGTTATGCTGGAGTCTTGTAAACGGGTTTGGGTTAGGCAGCAAACGTCAATTGAGAGGGTTTCCAAGGTTCACGCAAGAGCAGCTTGTGAACCAATCTGCTTGGGCGTTTGAACATTGAAGGTAGCTAGCTTGAAGAGTGAGCGGGGTGCACTAACAGTCTTGCTGTTGGTATTGGAATATGTGCGATCGATTTAGAGCGGTTCATTGAGAAGGCCAGAGGTACCGTGTTTATTTTCAATGCATTTTGGAGACTCGAAATTGAAGGTGGCTTTCCAAGAACAGGAGGATTGTATAAACGTGGAACGAAGATGGTTTGCGGTGCGGTAGAGTGAGGAATAGCATGTCCGGCCGCCAGCACCCCAGCCAAAGAGATAAAGTTCAGAGAGCGAGAGAAGTGAGCAGAGTTGTAAATCCATCATTTCACGTGTTGTGTGGGCATACAGATTCCCGGTTGCCTAGGCCGAGGAAGGGGTTGACTTAGGGGGCCCCACCCCGAGCCTTTGCTCATAGGGACCTGACCCGCAAGGCAGCGGGGCGAATTCAGGGAATCGCGCCCATTGGGAGCCGGTGAAAGATTGCTTGGTTCATACGCCTTTCGTTCGGCTGGCTGTCAAACAGGGATCAAATACTCCCAGTAATTCAGCGTCAAGCTGAATGATTACAATGCTTCAGCGAGGTGAAGCAAGGGGCAGTGAATTTATTTAGTGGCGAGTCACGTCCGCCACGTCGCAGTGTTGTTAAACGGACATATGTGGCTTTTTATAGGGAGAACGCTTGCCAGGCGAAAACCCACCATGTCATGGAACACTGCCGCCGAACCATTTGCTAGAACGGGATAACCCCGATCCAACCAGTTGGCGCCACGAGGTAGTCCGGCAAGACAGCCACAACTAAGATAAACACCACTTGTGGTCGGAAGAGTATCCGAAAGGCCACCGTGGACTCTGACGCGGCCTGTAGTCATCGAGTATAGAGCAAGTAGGATGTTCACATATTTCGTGGGAACACATTTCCGCGCAAGTAATTCGAACAGAATCGATCGATCGACTAAATAGAACGCACGCTTGAAATCGAGGAACACGGCTATTCTCGGTCTGCGGTATGCGTGGCACTGCTCTAGCACCTACCGCAAAGTGAACATATGGTCTATACAGCCACGTCCTGGGCGAAAACCTGTTTGCTCTTCCCTAATCCGAGATTCCCATTCAACAGTGAGGCGACGAACGAGAATCGAGGCCAGTAATTTGGTCACAACTGGCGCTAGGCTAAGAACCCTGTGGTTAGAACAGTCTGTGCGACTGCTCTTCTTGTATATTGCCACTATAATCGATTCACTCCAGTTAGTCAGGACACTTACTTCCAGATACGTTCAAATAGGGAGGTCAGTGTTTTGCAGAGAACTTCACTTCTATCCTTAAATAATGCAGGTAGGAGGGAATCCGGGCCAGCGGCACGGAAACGATTGATAGCTGGGATCGCGTTTCGGACCTCGGCCTCCGACGGAGGCTCTAAACTAACCGTCCATGGCTCGTCCTGCATCACCTGAGTAAAAAGAGGTCCGAGAGCAGGGGCCAGTTGAACTGATCTTGAAAGTGTTCCGCTCAACAAGCCATATGACGTTCCTTATTGTGTATCAGTGCACCCGCGCTGTCCCTGATTGTCTCACTGACGCCTGGTTTCCTGGGACTAGTGAGGCGGATCAGATGGAAGAGCTTGCGGTAATTGTCTTCTGCTTCTGCCCCCTACATTTCTGGAGCCCGAGTGGTCCACCAGGCTTCCTTGTCAGCAAGTAGGCTCTGATTTAGTGCACGCCTAATAGCCCGTCTGGTCACATTTGGCTCAGAGTCAGCAGGGAGTTTTCTTCTAGATTCCAACAGACTCAGCGACCTCCCGGATTTCCAGTGACTGATGCCGTGACGATGGATAGTGAAACAAGCAGATGCTCCTGCGTCGTGCACGGCGGCCGAGATCCTATTCCACTGAAGCTCAGTGTCATTAGGACAATACAGCGAAAGTTCGGTATGCAGTGCGTCTTGATAGGCTTGCCTGATCGAGGGCTGAGACAACCTGCCACTTGCCAATCGAAGGAGACGCTTGGTGGGCCTTCTGGTAAAGTTCATGGAGAAACTACAACGTACCAAGGCACGATCATAGTTGACGCAGGCACTCCAGTACAAGCGGCAACCCAGGATGGAGCCAAGCCATCTGTAACTTATGGCTGTGGTCAAGCTGAGTCCATCACTATCAAGCTACAGGAAAACGCCAAGTTGAACTTCGGCGCCTACTGTCTAAAAGTAGTGCTATTAGAAATAACTGATGCTCTGCACGCAGTTGCAGCAGACGCTAGCCATTGTCGGTTCGTTCGGAGTTAAGCTCATACCTACCACCCAGCTGAGCTTCTGAAGAGCTCAGACGCCCTACTTGTGCGTTCATATCCCCAGCAAGTACCATAATAGCTGAACTGGTAGCACTAAGTAGTAGCGCGTTCAGTCCGTAATAGAATGTGTTTTTGACAACATTAGAACTGCAATCGGTGGGAGCACAAGCGGAAATCACAAACAAAGGACGTTTTGTAATAGTTGGTGAATAAACCTTAGCTGATGTCGTCAAATGGGTTGCACATAAACGGCTGTTCACCGGAATCCAATCAAGCATCGATGGCTCAGCCTTGGAGCTTAGAATGATACCTACACCAGATTGACCCGTGAGTGTTGTTTTGGCGTCTCCTGATGCGTGCAACCAATAACGAGAGGATAAGGAGGGTGCAGTTAATAGAGCAACCCGATTGATCCTAGTTTCGGACACACAATACACATCAATACCTAGTGTGTCCAAGGTACGTGCGAGTGCAGCCTGCTGACCTATTGGTCGTAGAGTGCGAAAGTTGAACATCGCCATGGAAACGGGACAGTGTGGCCTTATAAGAGACTGTTGCTGACAGGCGTCTGGTGCGTGTCGCGAGAAGGTTGCTGCAGATGGTTCTAATCCAGTGGCACTTCGGTTGCTGTCAATTAAGCTGGAAAGCATAGGAAGGTTAATAATAGGGGTCGGGAGGGGAGTAAGAGAAAAAGGTGGAAAAGAAAGGAGGCGCCAACAGGAGCATGTTTTCGCTTATCCGCCTTGCTGTCGATCCTTGATAATCTGCGCAACGGCCGATGCAGGATGAAGTTTATGTTTGAAGAAAAAGTCATGGTTATATGTGGGCTGGGATACTGCCAGGGCGCCCAAACCTAGACAGGAGGACGATTAGGGTTCTCATCCAAAGCCTTTAGCTCAAAAGCCTGTCCGCAAGCAGCGGGGAGGTGGCAATGATTTAGTTTTACGGAAATGGATGCTATCCCATTTCAAACCCACAACCTGGAGGACAGGAAGACTGTGTTTGTCTGACCTCACACCACTGACCAACCTGGTAGGAGTAGATCTCAAGGTGCCCGGAGGCACCACCCAGTAGAGCTCAATCGGTCAAGAAGTAACGCAAACCGTTGCACTACGTTAACGCCCAGTCTCTGTTTTCCGATTAGGAAAGGTAAAATCCATCTTAAGGCAAGTACAGAAATACCGTAGGACTGTAGCTTGCACAAAAGGTGTGAATGCGGAACGATGTTAAAAGCTTTGGAAAAAGCAACGAACACCATGTTCACTGTCTTTTCTCGCTCGACGGCCTCGGCCCTATGTTCGCGAGCCACCAACAAGTTAGTAAGGCAGGAATAACGCTTAGAAAACTCGTGTTGAAAGGTCGAGCAACCCAAACGCTCTTAAATGTCCTTGGAGGTCCCTCAAAAGTTTTTCCAACAGTTTGACCAGCACGCTCGTCAGACTGACTGGTTTATAGATTTCAGAGAAGTGAATTTCACCTTTTTAAAATGTAATGCAATAGTAATATATTAGCTGTACGCCGTAACGGCGCTTCGTTGCCGCGCGATCACCACGTCGCGCGCGGGCTGAGTATACCGCGAGGACGCCCACCTCTACGAGGATTCGAACCGGTGACATGGTTGCAAAGCAAACGTGCAGAACGCTCGGTCACCGGCCGAGAATAATAAAAACTATTTATCCATTAGTAGCCTATTTCCAGTCGGTGGGTAGAGAGCAGCTGTGTAGACTTCTCACAAAGACTTGTAACCTGAGGGTAAAGTTCATCAGCCAACGCGTACAACAGTTTGGGATGAACAGCATCCACCCCAGCAGCTTTATTGGGATTTAATTCCCGTAGAAGCCGGAACATTTGAGTCTCTGATATGGGAACTTCCAGGAAAGAGCCCTCAGGAATGTTTTCCCTCGGGCTGATATGCGGCAGCTGAGACTCGAACGTAGACATCTGCATACTGTTCACCGTGTAAACAAGCTTTGTCGTTATCTGTGGCAGCAGCAGAGCCGTCAGCCCCAAACAACCCCGAGATGGACGAATTGATGTCGCGTCGCCTTGTGACATAAGTGAAAAAGCGTTTTAGACTAGATGAGGATGTGTGAGCAAGCGCAACTTCATTTTGTAGTCGAGCACCTCGCAGATGCAGTCTGCAAGCATTTCTAACGTCGCGGTAGCGCTTGCAGGTGCATGATGAAGGAGCAGGTAAATAAGTTCGCCAACATCTGATACGTCTGTTGTTGTTTGCGTGCAGCAGAAGCAAACCAGGGTGGCTTGGCACTATTTTTATTCCTCCCAGAAAGTGGTATGTGAGGGAGAGATTATATAAGTATGAACTAAATTTGTCCTTAGTTGCTTGATATTGTGAGTTTCCGAAATGACGCAAGGCGATTCTGCGGCATTGTCTTTCATATAGTGTCCGGGAGAAAGTAAGAATTGTCTTGGAAATTCCCTATTTTAGCGATTAATCGATTATTAACGATTATCGCATCGATTTCGAACGTTCCTGAATGTTCTTCTACACGTGATCAAAATCCACCTGAACTGAACCACTAACCTTGGCAGCTGACCTTCAAATTCTAGAACCAATTCAGGAGTTTAACCGGCGGCATGGAGTAAAGAAGCGATCATTCACGCTTGGACAGAAGGTGCTAGTACGTGACTACCGGGAAGGCCATGCGAAATGGACGCCAGGGACGGTCAAAAGCAAACGCGGAAACGTCATGTATGACGTGAAGGTGGGCGCACAGGTCTGGCCGCGGCATGCAAACCAGTTACGGCCCACATTGTGCCAGCCAGAATAATCAAGGCCTACTGACCTCCCGTTCGATTTACTGGTGGAAACTTTCAACCTGCCGAAGGTAACAGTGAACGACTGCACAAGGTCGAGCAACGAATCCAGAACAAGAACATCGGAACAAAGTTCTCGGGCGCTTCTGCCAAGGAGGTGGACCGACAGGCAGAGAACACCGTCCCGAATACTACAAGTTAATCCCAGGCTTTCCTCTTACACCTCGGAACATATCTCAGGAGGGGAGGTGTCTGGGAGAAAGTAAGAATTGTCTTGGAAATTCCCTATTTTAGCGATTAATCGATTATTAACGATTATCGCATCGATTTCGAACGTTCCTGAATGTTCTTCTACACGTGATCAAAATCCACCTGACCTCTCGGCAAAAGATATAGGGAACCACTAACCTTGGCAGCTGACTTTCCAATTCTAGAAGTCGAAGGTCAGTAGAGACCTATAAATACAGCCAAGGTCCGCAGTTGTTGTACAGTGTTCGTTGGCGGCGATTAATACGTTGTTTTGTCAAGTTCATTGGCGTTTTACTTTTTTCCTTCGGTTGGACTAGAAGTTTTGTGGAGCAGTGAATTGTTATTTTTGGAGTTGCGTCTAGTGAGAAGATTATAACATATAGATTGGGACATGGTCAGGATAATCATTAGTCGTTTGACTAAGAGCACACTTGAACGACAGACAAGCGTGGTCGTTAGCACTGAGGGAGTTTTATACAATGTGACGATATCAAGGGATTTGGCAAAGATCAGGTCCAAAAGGGACGAGTGTTGAGCCATCATGAATCCAGTGGGCCGAACAACAAACTGGTGCAGGAGCATGCAAGGATAGATCGAGAAGCTAAGTAGCAAAACACGTTGAAATAGCATCGCAAGAAAAATTATGTCAGTCAACTTTGGGAAGGTTAAAGTCCCCCATCACCAAACATCTATGTGCCGAAGGTTCACGGATGAAATCAAAGAGATCCCTAGCAACACTATCAGGGCTTCTATATACCAGCACAACTTTGTTGCACGGATACAATACCTAAATAAGCTGCGAGTGTCTCAACAGAACCGCCTGGTGGACGGAAAGTCTTAAAGACAGTAAGGGCGGTTGATGTACAAAGCAACGCAACCGCCGCTCCAATCGCAGGTGCGGTCACACTTCGGTAGTGCGTAGCCTGGTAAGTACGCTTAACAGTCCGTGTGATCAGAGTACAACACGTTTCAGTGAACGTAAATGCATCTGGACGGCAGCCGTCGATAAGAGTGCCAATTTCACACCGTTTATTTCGTAGGCTACGCACATTACTGAAAATCACCTAAAAAGATTGAGCATTGTGAGCCCGAGATCGTGCGGCACCAGAACCGCTTTTGGCTCGGCAGAAGTGGACCGAGACAAAACACTACAATATGAACATGGACTGGCGATGGAATCCAAAAACTGTATCAAAATACTTTTTGTTTACCTCAAGCGAAATGCCAAAACGGATAGTGGAATCCTTGCTCTATCCTCTTCTAAGGAACGTGCCGTTCTCTACGGCGATGATGAAAAAGTAAACCTACCGGTTGCGCAATATTACTCGCTTCCCAGTGGAATCACCTCTGCTCAACAACTGTTTGCCTGCACACTACTCCTCTATGGACCAAGTTGAAAGTAACCCTGAGGAAGTCACTAAGCTACTCCTCGAACTGGACCCGAATCCCTTCCAAGGCCCTGACGAATTGCATCCCAGCTTCCACAAAGCGATAGTTGAGTATGTCGCTGCCAAATATTTCGGTTATCCCTCGAAGTCGGCTGCTTACCCACAGGCTGGAAAGCAGGTACCGCCTTGCCAAATACAAGCGGGGAAACCAACAAGACCCAGCGAACTACCGGCCAATATGCCTGACATCAGTCGTATGCAGAACCATGGAACGAATAGTCAAGTGCGCCCTCCAGCTACACTGGGTGAACCTAAACATCATCTCACACGATCAACATGGCTTCCGGAGAGCAAGCTCATGCATCTCTAACTTACTCATCGTCAGGGAAAGTTAGGCAGGAGCCAGAGATGTCCGAAAACAGGTTAACGTAATATTCATTGACTTCAGTAAAGCCTTTGATAATGTTCCACACGTACGACTGCCACATAAACTCCAGGGAATTGGCAATACAAAAAATTTTCTGGATTGCCGATTTCTTAAGCGGTAGGACAATGCGCGTAAAAGTGCATCAAACCCTCTCTGCTTCTGTGCCAATCACTAGTGGCGTTCCCCCAAGTTCAAGTTCAAGCGGGACTGGAACGATAGGATTATCCCGTGAGTGTTCCTTCTTCGGCGGGTCGTTGAACCAGGAGTTGGCAGACTTTGAAATACTGATGGACCTAAAACAAAGACCGCATCACACCCTGTCCAACCAATTAATGCCCACGTATCCTGCCCTAGCAGTCCCTGCTGGGCCGGTTACGTGAAGTAAGAAAGAGAAAAAAGTAAACTCAGAAGGCAAAAGAGAAAGTGGAAAGAGCTAAGCAAGTAGAATACCAAGATATTTGAGTCATTAAAAAAAGAACTGAAAAGTGAAGGTGAGTCAGCTAGGAAAAGTTTGCTGTTGCCACCCAAGAGCATCGAGCTGGCGCGCAAAACCCTTAACCGTAGGTTCCCTAACCACGTGATCTGGAAGCGAATTCCAGCGATCTATAACTCGGCGCGACAGACGAGTTTCCGTCCTAATCCTATCAGACCGTGGTTTATGCAGTTTCAGTGGGTGACCGCGGAGATTAGGTAACGTAGCGGGACTAAATAGCCCTGACAAGTCCGGGCCAATCTTACCCGTCAAAATACGATAAGTGAGAATCAGGTCCCCTCTTATCCTTCGGTAGTGCATTGAGTACATCCCCAAACTGAGCAAGCGTTCAGGATACGTCTGTCCCCGTAGACCCTGCACTAACCGAGTGCCCACTCGTAACACCCTCTCCAAGTCCATTTTGTCTCGGTTAAGACATGGTGGACAAGCCTGGATACAATATTCCAGGTGGGGTCGGACGAATGCCGAGAATAGCTTCACAAACAAATTGGCCGTTAGGATTCCGAAAGAGCGGCGGATAAACCACATCATACGAAACCCTCGACAAGCAGCCTTCTTCCAGTTGTCTCCAGAATGAAGTGCTGATGCGTGTACGACTCCTAAATCAACCTGCTGAGTGACAACAGGGAGTTCACCACCGCCGACAACATATCGGGTGGGAGGATTAGCAGCTCCGATTCGGAGAACAGAGCACTTGGCCCTATTTATGGGCATCAACCATAAGGTAGACCATTCCCAGAGCCTATCCAAGGCACGCTGAATTGCCTCAAGAACCCCCGGGATATCCACAATATTCCAGAGCTTAAGGTCGTCAGCAAACATTAGTGATGACACCCCTAGCTCTCCCGGCAAGTCATTTACATAGATCGCGAACAACAATGGCCCCAATACCGAGCCCTGCGGGACGCCACTAAGGACAGCTTGCCTGAGCGAAAGGCTACGCCCCACCCGTACGCACTGTTCCCTCCCCTCAAGGAAGGCAGACACCCATTGAAGGGCGCGACCAGATATCCCGTAAGATCTCAACTTTAGTGAGAGCCGAAGATGTGGAACAGTGTCAAAAGCTTTCGAAAAGTCCACGAATAGCACGTCTACAGCGTGGCCACTGTCTACCGCTTCGGCCCAGCTTTCACGAGCTACAAGTAGATTAGTCTGACATGAAAATCCCTTGCGGAATCCATGTTGCGCAACACTGAGAAGGTTGAATCTATTCAGGTGGTTCTCCACTGAATCCCTTATCAGCTTTTCAAACAACTTGACTACTACGCTTGTCAAACTGACAGGCCGGTAGTTCGCGGGTAGAGCGCTGTCACCGCCCTTAAAAATCGGACAGATGATTGCCTCCTTCCATTCCGAAGGTAGGATGCAGCTGTCCAGCGATATTGAAAACACGCATGTGAGAGGACCACTCAGCTCAGTGGCCAATTCATGCAACAGCTTCGGATGAATTGAATCAGGACCGGAAGCTTTAGAGGGATTAATGCCTTGCAGTAGCTCGAAGACCTGAGTCTCCGTTATGCTAAACTCAGCTAAGCAAGAATCCTCTGGAACTCTTGAAACCAATTCAACCTGTGGTAAAGAGGTCTCCCGAGCAAAGACCCCAGTATACTGATCACTAAGTATACAAGCCTTGTCATAGTCAGTTTGCGCACGGGTCCCGTCTGCTCGCAATAACGCTGGTATAGACAGTTTTGCCCCGCTGCGTCTTTTAACGTAAGCAAAAAACTTCTTGGGATTAGCTGCGGCCGAGTCCGCTAAACCCTGCTCGTACTGGAGACGAGCAGTTCTGAGATGTTGCTTACATTTATTTCTAATCTCTCGATAACTATCATAGGTACTGGCTGATGGAGCTGCTTGGTAGGTTCGCCAGCATCTAGACCGTTTCTTGAGTAGGTACTTGCCTGTGGTATCTATCCATGGAGGCTGTGCCCTTAACCCTCTTTTCCTCATGAGTGGAATATAGGGAGTGGAAACCTCCGTAAGGTATGCCTTAAATTTATCCCAGGCTAACTGGACAGAGTCAGCCATCGAGATCTCACAGTTCAGAACTGAAGCCTTAGCTCGCATTGCACTAAAGTCCGCCTGCCAAATATTCGGAAGTAATTCAACAGCGGTCTCTTGGTGCCTTGAAAGAGCACATCGAAAGGATATGCATGCGTGATCGCTGGACCCTAGAGGTGCACCGTATGAAACGTCAGTCACGAAGTCGAGGGACTTAGCGAAAACCAAATCTAAAGTAGATGGTATTTGGTTGTCCATATACCTAGTGGGAAAGGCCACGAACTGGTGCAAAGGCACTTGGAGAGTCAGTTCAAGAAAGTCTGCACCGAATGTTCCTGATGCCGAATTGCAAGAAAGATCGGCCCAACAGACTTCCGGGAGGTTGAAATCCCCTAGAACTAAACACTTATTCGCAGACTGAGTGCGAATAAAGTCAAGTATCCCCCTGGAAGAACTTCCAGGACTTCTGTATATCACTATAACTGTAAACTGGGTAGAGGAAGTGCACAAAACAGCCGATAGGGCTTCAACAGTCTGATCCGACGACTGGAATGTGCAGGTCCTCAACACATCTAAGTTACAGCTCACATACAGTACAACGCCTCCGCCTTGGCGACCAACGGAGCGATCAGTTCTAAGCAGCGCGTAGCCAGGTAAACATACCTCACCGTCCGTGATATCCGGAGACAACCACGTTTCAGTGAAAGCAAGTATGTCGGGACGAGATTTGTCTACAAGTAGACCCAACTCGTGCACCTTGTTCCTTAGGCTACGCACGTTGCTAAGTACTACCTCAAGGAAGTCGGCACGACCATCCCTGGGTCGTGCGCCATCAGGATGGGTTCTGATAGGGCGGAAAATAACTTCCGGCTGACCACCTGAAAACCCACCAGACGGAGGCCTTGCTCACCAGCCGCCCGTCTAGTTTTGAGGTCTTTGATAGCCTCCTTTAACTTCAATCTATCTGCCAGTGGTAGGTCCGGCTGAACGCTGACACCACTACCCTTAAGTTTGAATGCAAACCGCAGTAATGATTTGCGTTCCTCCGGGGTAGAAAGGACCACGCGAAGTAGTCGGGGTCGTGGATTTGGCGTAGCGATAGGGACGTTCCCCAATCTGGTCAGCTTTCTGACAGTGACACCAGGGAAGCCAGGTGGAAGCAGCTTGCTGACACACAGTTTCAGCCACTTGATGTCATCCAAGATGCGTTCCCTTGGGAGAGCGGCCGCAGATTCAGTAACGTTACGGAATATAACGCTACTATCCGTGAAAGAGTCGGCACGACGGGGAGTGTTTACCCCACGTGCCTTGGATTCGACACCTATACCAGCTGTTTTCACCACTGGCGGTGGGACTGTCCCTGTCTTCACAAACGACGTCGAAGCAACGGTAGCGTAGGTTTTCCGCTCTATTGCCGGCGTCTTACTAGTTCCTGGGTCTTCAAGCCCCTTCGAAGTTTTACGAGCAGATCTAGTCCGCTTCTTCTTTTGGTTCACTGGAGCAGGGGCCGTTGACCTTGTATCGCATTGAGCAGTTACCAGCACTTCGTCAGAACGGGCTGGTTCAGTGGCGGCCGAGACGGTCAGCATCTTCGGAAGGTTCTCCTGTGCACAATCGTCAGACGACTTTACGACTGTCAAAGACGGCATCTTTTTCGATGCCGTGGCAACTAATTCTCTGGGTTTAGCAGAGGGCTTTTGGTATTTCCGCACCCTATTTTTCTTCACTTTGATCGGCTCATGAGGATAGCCAGCAATGCTACCTGGATTGGCCGGTAGGATGTGCGACTTCATGACCGAGTGACAGACCCCAGTGGATGGATCGTCAGCAATGTTGCCGTCTATTGCAGTGTCTTCAATCGAAATATTCAGGGATTTTAAAATCAAATCCATTTTCGTATCGAGCGACGCAATAGAGGCGAGTTTGGCTATCGCCTTCTCAACATCTGCCAACTTGAAGCCAGCGCTGAAAGTTTAGCACCGGTGATAGCCGGGCGCGTCGATCTTTGAGCGCAGCATTCAGCACAGCTGAAAAGAAAGTGAACGCTGGATGATAGCATTTTGTACTGGTCAGCTTGTAGGCCGGTACAGCTTTCGTGATACCAGCGGCAGCAGACGTCACACTGCATACCGCCAGATAAATCTGTTACTGGCTCTGAACAGTTAACCTGTCCGCAAGCTGCAGTAGACTCATCAAACGAGGACCCCATAGGTCCATCCGCCTCGGTGTTTAGCGAGACAGCCATGTTCATGTGGAAAACAGAGTAGAATTACAACACGTATACAATAGTAAACGACCGCAATAAAAAGGCAAAAACAGGGTGCAAAACGGGATTAAAATTGGGAACAACCGGAAAAATTACCAGTAAGCGCCAAAGACGCTTTGGCCAATACAATTTTAATCAACCCAAGGTATCTTAGATGTGAGCGCCTGATTAATCGAAAACAGCTGATGGTAATTTGGTCAGGTCAGACGGACGATAGAGGCTTCCGCCTAACGAGCGTCCAGTTCATTCGCCAG
>OX104064.1:180693523-180806356 GCA_944474145.2 Dicrocoelium dendriticum
AAAAACACTTGCTACTGTCGTGTCGCCGAATACACATGTTTCCGCTTCGTTCGTTCGTTCTGTTATTCTCCTCACCGGAGCGTCATCGTCGTATATGCGTTTACAGTTCGGTTGTTGAGCTTCGCTTAATATTCGCTTACCATCCACAGTCCTTGTCGGTACCACGAACCTGCCGTCCGGAAGATATTACAAATTGGCGTCGAGGGCAGTTACCGCAGGATGCACAGAAATTACTCGGCACAGAATTTTTCCGCGTCAGCCGCCAGTTTATCACCCGGATAACAATTTCGAAGATTGGTATTGGGGAATGACGAACTATTATTCCGGAGTTCCAGAGCACTTGCTTGGCCCTTGTTTTATCAGCTACCTGGGTCTGGAGGCGGTACAATTGTTCCGTAAAATGCAAGTTCCAGTGGATGCGCCATTTGAACGTATTATAACCGCACTTGGCAGGTTGTTCCTACGGAGAAACCACGCCAGTTTCCTGTCCCGCGCGAAAGCTGCGGCCGCGGTCGGTGAGTGGAATTCTGTTACCTCACAAGCGGAGTCGCATACGAATCTTATGATTGGTACCGAACACATTGCTTTTTCGGAAGTGGATGTCGCTTTGCCAATGCCGGATGACCTTGCTCCTATCTATGGATCGCAGGACACCATCGCGGTACTACCGCATTTCGTCTCTAAGATGGAAGATTTGATTGTTTGGGAAACTGCTTCATCGTCATCCCAAGTTCCCAGGGAGGAAGCGATTTGTACTGCAGTTACCTATTGTACCGAACTGTCAACTCCGGTAATATCTTTTGCCACAGCTTGCGTCGTGCAGACACAGATAACTTCGCACTACGAAGAAGCAGTTATTTTTTCTGAACCCGCTTACTTATCTCCGTGGTATCCTGACATCGACAACGCTTGTGCCTACACGGTGGAGTCGACACCGAAGCCATTTTCCCCTTCAATACCGTCCATTGGAGTAGATATTTCCCGCCGACTACTGCATAGTGATTCGATAACTTTTCTCCAATCTCTGCCTCATTGCTTAGCATTATTTGCCACGCATCTTACAGACTTTGTCACGATGCATTTGCTACTATGAGTTGTGTCTCCGTTTATACTGCACTTTTTAACTTTGTTTTTCGAAGCGGCTGGTCCGTTAGTTGCATTTTTGCACCGGATATTACATAGCGTGCTCCCCCTACCCATTCTGCACGGTCCTGGTCCACCATACAGACTTCTGATCACATGTACTGTGGAAGCACATATGTGGACAGCGACCGCATCTGTTCTTGGGGCACTGAGGACAGTGCCTATCGGAGAAGGAGGCAGTGTAACGCAAATGAAAGCACACTGGTTCGTTTAAACCAAACGTTATTCTTAGTGCCTGTTTTATACCCTTCTTATCTTGATGCGTATCTTATTCATGTCGAAACAAACGGTAAAACCATCGCCGCGTCGCCTTTGCCAAAGTTACTTGTTTTATCTACGCTTGTACCGAAAAACACTTGCTACTGTCGTGTCGCCGAATACACGTGTTTCCGCTTCGTTCGTCCGTTCTGTTATTCGCCTCACCGGAGCATCGTCGTCGTATATGCGTTTACAGTTCGGTTGTTGAGCTTCGCTTAATATTCGCTTACCATCCACAGTCCTTGTCGGTACCACGAACCTGCCGTCCGGAAGATATTACACCCATCCCGGTTTGGTTCGGTAGGGGGACCGTCCTATCCGCCACTGGCGCGATTTTGAATGCGAGCTGTTGTTCATGAGGACAATTTGTTTCTGCGTTCTGAAAAAGTAAGGGTTTTAATGGATGAATTTCTTGCGCAACGTGTTTCCAAGGCGGTCAGAATCTTCAAAATTGCGAAATGTGATCTATACCATGCTTAATTACAAAGTTGAATAAAAGTGTAAAATGTGAAATATAACCGTAAGTAAGGCGTTAAAAAGGAAACGGACTATAAAACATAGTTTATGTAAGTCCGCGGTATGTATTTGAAAAAAGAAGGCAGTCGGCGAATGTATGGTAAATTGTGCAAGACATAGGGGAATCGGCGTTGACTAGCTGGCTTATGGAAGTGGGGATTGATTTCTAGTGTAGCTTGCATTTGGCTTTGTTAACCGTATAATGGATATGATAAAAAGAATCCTTGCTAATGGATAGATAATGCCGTGTGTATGTGTAAGTATGGGATATGCGGTGCAAAGCTCCCTCTCTGTATATATACGGATATATATATATATATATATACATATATATATACATATATATATAAAGGTATATATGCACGCGTATAATATATATATATATAAATACCGATATACAATTATACATATATATATATGTGTGTTTGTAAGGAAACATAATGTCAAGGTTAGGCGACATGACCAAACAGAAATCTCCTCCATAACCATTATCACATGTGGTATGCAGAAATCATGCGAGTACATAGGCATCTAGGGAACCGGTAAGTTACATGCGCATTTCCGACTCATGATCTAGCCTAAATGCCATACAAACCTGATTAAGTTATAGACGCTGACATGTATAGGCGAACAATATATATGTGTGTATGTGTATAAATATATCTATGTATATCTATGTATATATGTAAATATATGGTTGGCGGCATCCGGTTTCGGATTTGCCTGTCACTGTGGCAAGCCACAGGACGCCTGCGCCTACAGACGGGACCATGGATGGCTTGCGCTGCACCACCCACAGCTCCATCCACATACCCCATATCCAGTGTAAACCCGAATGAATAAGACCGGGAGGCATGCGGATGGGAGCCACGTTTCATCAACGGAGCCGGCCCACACTCCTTCACAGGCAAACACAAGCACACTGTATTTGGGAATCAAGCGCACACAAGGCGGTGGCTGGACCGTAGTCCGCTCCACACTGAGTGCATGGAACCACTCTTCGAGCCTAACACGGCCACAAGGACCGTGCACCCCGTCCCCTCCAGCAACGACCAACTGTCTCCTGGAGCCAGTATGGACGAGGTAGTGGGTAATAGACAGGTAGGCACCTTGTCAACATGCACATCAAGCGCAGCCACACCGGGGATATTAAACAACAGCCAACCACTTGAGAGACAAGGCGAGAGAGAAAAGAGAAGAGAAAAACTCGATTACTGCATAAGGAAACGGTGACATAAACCTTAATTAAATAGCATATGTAATAGGTTGTTTACAAACAAATCCTAGCTAAGTGCACGAGGTCAGGAAGTATAGTTCACGGTATGCCACGAACACAAAAATGTTATGGAAATCGAATACAATTGGCTTAGGCGAGGTGTACAAGTTAATGGAATAGAGTACAGGGAGATATTTATATGAGAAAGAAAAGCATTAAGGTAAAAACTGTAAACCCACCACCTGAAATAAAGAGACTTAGCATGCAAGCACGCGGTTAGTAAATCGAATTCAGCGTGCCTACAAACGCTGCGCCGGCTCGTCGTAATTCTCTGCAGGACCCATCGTCGCTTCTGTAGTGGCCCCAAAGGGCCTAGTTCATGGCCCACTAGACATTTATATGAGAAAGAAAGGCATTAGGAGAGAACCGAAAACCCACCACCTGAAATAAAGAGACTTAGCATGCAACCATGCGGTTAGGAAATCGAATTCAGCGTGCCTACAAACGCTGCGCCTGCGCTGCCTATGTTCACTGCGGGACTCGTCGTCGCTTCGGCAGTGGTCCCGAGTGACCTCTCTCATGGCTCACTAGGCCTGCCTGACTAAGGCACTCGCGACCGCATGTTTTACAGCACCATGCGCTCGATGTCGATGGAGTACAATCCATCGGTGCTTGCCGCTTCCGCAACTGCCGCTTCTTCTCTGCATGTATGAGGGATTTCTCCCGCACTTCAGCAACTGCCTTCGTGATTAGATCGCGCCATGCACCACGATCAACCGCCTCCGATATAGGTATATAAATATATATGTATATATATATGTATATATATATATATATGTATATATATCTGTACCGCCCCATGCTGAGGCTGATGTTGCATTCTTGATGCTTCTTCACCGCAGTTGGGCTAAACCAACTTACACTTAAACTAGGTCTTTTTAAGCTGGATAAATTTCATTCCGCTTTATTTGGTTTGTTCTGCCTCCCTGACTAATGTTCTATTAACTGGCCACGTTGCATACACTAATTGTGCTTATCTTCGGTAATTTTGTTGCGTTTTGCAGCATTTCTAAGTAACTTGTGGACATTTCTTACTTATCACGGATTTGTTGTTAGCGCAGTTACTTCATATGGTAAATTAGCGAAGAGTTATGCCACCGTATCTGTATGCATTGTTGGATTTATTTTATTTCAGCTTGTCGTTTAAAGTGAATGGCTGTTGTTTGATATCCCTGGTATGGTTGCGCTTGATGTGTATGTTGACAAGGTGCCTACCTGTCTATTACCCACTACATCGTTCATACTGGCTCCAGGAGACAGTTGGTCGTTGCTGGAGGGGACGGGGTGCACGGTTCTTGTGGCCGTGCTAGGCTCAAAGAGCCGGTTCCATGCACTCAGTGTGGAGCGGACTACGGTCCAGCCACCGCCTTGTGTGCGCTTGATTCCCCAAATACAGCGTGCTTGTTTTTGCCTGTGAAGGAGTGTGGGCCGGCTCCGTTGATGAAACGTGGTTCCCATCCACATGCCTCCCGTCTTATTCCTTCGGGTTTACACTGGATATGGGGTGTGTGGATGGAGCTGTGGGTGGTGCAGCGCAAGCCATCCATGGTCCCTCTGTAGGCGCAGGCGTCCTGTGGCTTGCCACAGTGACAGGCAAATGCGAAACCGGATGCCGCCAACCATATATATCTGTACGTATATATATACCTGTTCAAGCACCAATGAATTGTACTCCATCGACATCGAGCGCATGGTGCTGTAGAACATGCGGTCGCGAGTGCCTTAGTCAGGCAGGCCTAGTGAGCCATGAGAGAGGTCACTCGGGACCATTGCCGAAGCGACGACTGGTCCAGCAGTGAACATAGGCAGCACAGGCGCAGCGTTTGTAGGCACGCTGAATTCGATTTCCTAACCGCATGGTTGCATGCTAAGTCTCTTTATTTCAGGTGGTGGATTTTCGGTTCTCTCCTAATGCCTTTCTTTCTCATATAAATGTCTAGTGGGCCATGAACTAGGCCTTTGGGGCCACTACAGAAGCGACGACGGGTCCTGCAGAGAATTACGACGAGCCGGCGCAGCGTTTGTAGGCACGCTGAATTCGATTTACTAACCGCGTGCTTGCATGCTAAGTCTTTTATTTCAGGTGGTGGGTTTTCAATTTTGTCCCAATGCTCTTCTTTCTCATATAAATATCTCCCTGTACTCTATTCCATTAACTTGCACACATCGCCTAAGCCACTTGTATTCGATTTCCGTAGCATATTTGTGTTCGTGTCATTCCGTGAACTATACTTCCTGACCTCGTGCACTTAGCTAGGAATTGTTTGTAAACAAATTACTACATATGCTATTTAATTAAGGTTTATATCACCGTTTCCTTATGCATTAATCGAGTTTTTCTCTTTTTCAGTCTCTCTCTCTCAAGTGTTTGGCTGTTGTTTGATATCCCCGGTGTGGATGCGCTTGATGTGCATGTTGACAAGGTGCCTACCTGTCTATTACCCACTACCTCGTCCATACTGGCTCCAGGAGACAGTTGGTCGTTGCTGGAGGGGACGGGGTGCACGGTCCTTGTGGCCATGCTAGCCTCGAAGAGTGGTTCCATGCAGTCAATGTGGAGCGGACTACGGTCCAGCCACCGCCTTGTGTGCACTTGATTTCCCCAAATATATCGTGCTTGTGTTTGCCTGTGAAGGAGTGTGGGCCGGCTCCGTTGATGAAACGTGGCTCCCATCCACATGCCTCCCGGTCTTATTCCTTCGGGTTTACACTGGATATGGGGTGTGTGGATGGAGCTGTGGGTGGTGCAGCACAAGCCATCCATGGTCCCTCTGTAGGCGCAGATGTCCTGTGGCTAGCCACAGTGACAGGCAAATCCGAAACCGGATGCCGCCAACCATATATATCTGTTATAATGGCATATATATACTGATGCATATATATATATATTCATGTATATATAGATATATATATATATGAACGTAAAAGGAAATGTATATAGAGATATGTAGATATATATGTTGCACTGAAATGCCCATGTGTGTAAGCATGCATAGGTTATTGATTATGGTATACGAGATTGATATGATCAAACTTAACAAAAGTGAACGTTATATAAGGATGTAGTGTTAGTCTCTATACTGAAGCATGCTGTATGCATGATACCTGTGACATAGTAGATGGAAAATATATCCCGATTGGTATTTTGCTTGGTAAGCAAGTGATCCTTCATTGCAATTAGTTATGCGATATACATTTGCGGTTGAAGATATATATATATGTATATGTATATGTGTAACATGTACATATATATGGGAGTTTGGAGTGCGTAGGATTGTTGTAAGGATGATCTATTGGTTCCCATTTACCTTTGGTAAATGCTGTAGCCTTTAATCACGCAAGGGAAAAGGAGTTCGCATGAATTGATGGTATGTAAGCATGTAATTGCGTAATCCGGTGATTTCTGAGCGGAAGAGGTGCTATGCGGGAAAGTGGTTTCAGGAGGCAGTGTGTATGGTGCAAAGAATATGGCGTCCTTAAGGGTGACTGACTTAATCGATGGTGTTATGTGAAGTAGGGAAAATGTACATCTGTAAACCATCCAGCAAAAGCTACGTAATACCTACGTCTCTGCGTGTATTAACTTGAACAGAATAGTCGGTTTAGTTAACGTTAATGATATATACGCCTATACTTTAGTGTCTTGGATAGTGAGGTAACACAACGTCATGAATGGGATGTAAATGTTTGGCGCAAGATGTTGTCCACATAATGCTGACGGATGTGCATGGCTACATAAATAAATAAATAAATAGTTTATTCTCGAATTTGTCGAGACATGGTACTGAAGTAGGCAATCCCTTGTTAAGGCGGTGTTTGATTATATGACAAGTGGGCAGACGGGACGCTCAAACCATATGCAAATATTCTCGTGTAAGTGGGGAGCGTTCGGAACGCTCATCACCCACCAAGCGAGAATACTGAAAAATGGTTCATCAAATATCGTTACAGTAGGAGGGGATGGCTCATGAAGGTGAGCATTGCTAAGTGTCAGAGCACTAAAGAAACGATGTTCAGGCATAATGTACGGATGCAACGACATGTTACAGGTTGAAAATGGCTGCGAAAGGTTAACTTACCGCTTTGTTTTTGGAGGACGATGTTGTTCGCATACGTCGCAGGGTTGCGAACACGTGTTGATGTATGAATTCCCCCATACGTTATCTGAAGATTACGGAGCCACCCACGGAACCTGTGAGCTTGTAGTCCGCCGCAAGGAGATAGCGGAGTTCGCATACTTCCTATGGGCTGTGGGACGACAAGACACAGATGCAGGGGGTGGCCCTGAAAAGGGCCGTTGCTCCGTTCTCCAAGGAATGGGAAAAGTGTGGTAACTGGAAGGCGAAGGAAGACCGGACAAGGTGCTATGATAGGATACGTCGAATGCACGTACGTAACATGAAATCTGAAAGAGAAATGAGGATGGACAAGGAATGTAACCTGCGGCGGCGATTTATGGTGTTCTTACACGGCGCCAGCGGTACTTGGGAGGAGGCTCTGTGGCAGCGTGAGGTTGGAGGTCAATAGGCGGCACAAAGCAGGCGCTCTGAAGACAAGGTGATGATGGAAAATCAATGTTACCTAAAGCTACGTATCAATGCAACACCGCATGGCGGCGGCACGACTTGGAAGCAGGCTGTGTGGCAGCGCTAGGTAAGAACGCAGTGGGCGGTACTTATCAGTGGATCTGAAACAGAGGTGACCATAGAAAATCTCTCTTACCTGTAACAACGTATTAATGCAACAACATATGAGGGTGGCAGGAATTGTGAGGAGGCTCCGTGGCACTGTGAGGTAATAAAGCAGGGGGCGACACATATCAGGGGCTCTGCAAGAGAGATGAGCATGGAAAATCTACGTTACCTGTAACTGCGTATCAGTGCAACATCACATGTCGGCGGCAGGTATTTGGAGGCTCTGTGGCAGCGCGAGGTAACAGCAAAGGGGGCGGCACATATCAGTGGCTCTGAAACAGAGGTGAGCATAGAAAATCTATGTTACCTGTAACTGCGTATCAATGCAACAACGCATGGCGGCGGCAAGACCAGAGAGAAGGCAATGGCCGGGGCATAGCGCGGAGTCTCTGAAAGGGTAGTTATTGCAGGAAACATATGTACCCCTGTCAGCATACCAATGTCATACAAATGCGTTAATACTGATGAATGTGCGCAGGCAAGGAAATGGATGTACCCGTTAAGAACACCACGGAGATGTCTGAAACTGTGAAGCTTGTAGGAGAATAGGGATGTCTCAGTGCAAGCAAGCACCTTGGGCCGGGTAAGTTTCTCTAAGATTGGTGAGTTCGCACATATCGCTCCTCAGATGACGCACGATGCTGAGGATTTCTTGCAGGCAATGGGGTTCGGGAGCCGGGGATGCGGTGCCACCGGAACGGGCTCTGAAAACGGGGGAAGTGGACCTTCGCATGACTACCCGGAAACACACCAATTAAACACCCGGTTTCACCCGCCTCGCGACGGGCTTTCAGGTCCTTTATGGCGTCCTTCCATTTCCACGCATCAGTCAATCGGAGGTCACGTTGAACATAAACCACGATTCGTCAAACTAAAACTGGCAGAGTAAACGACGCCCTCATATGTAAATGCAAACGCAGCATATAGAAGACCTCACCTGCATCCAGATATAGCGCAGGTAAGGGGGAATGCGGGCCAGCGCTACGGGAACCATTGATGCCTGTCATCCGGTTTCCCACTAGCGGCAACGACGGAGCCTGTAATGTTTGTTACAAACGCGTCAGATAGCCCCATGGCGAACTCTCGTTCACTTGTCCTAATGACACTGAAATTTAGTGGAATAGGATCTCCGCCGTTAAGCACGACACAGCAGCATCTGTTTGTGTCACCATCAGTTTTCACCGCATCAGTCAATGGATATCCGAGAGCTCGGTCCCCTTGTGGGAAGCTAGAAGAAACCTTCCGGGTGGTTCTGAACACAATTTAACCAGAGGGGCTATTACGCGTGCACTAAATCAGAGGCTACGTGCTGACAAGGAAGCCTGGTGGAACAGTCGGGCGCAAGAAATGGAGGAGGCAGGAGCAGTGGCCAATTACTGCAAGCTATTCCAGGTAATCCGCACCAGTGGTCACAGACCACCAGGCGTCAGTGAAACAATCAGAGACAGTGCGGGTACGCTGATACACAATAAGGAGCGCCGTATGGGTCGTTGGGGTGAACACTTTGAAGGCCAGTTCAGCTGGCCCGCTGCTCCCGTACGTCTTCCTACTCAGGTAATGCAGCATGTGTCATGGAGGGTTACTTTTGAACCTCCGTCGCTTGCCGAGGTCCGAATCACGATCACAGGCCTCAAAGTGGCGTCCCCCTTCTTCAACACAACCGTGGTCTCAAATTGATCACAGGTCCTTTTGGTCCACCTTCGTTGACTCATATCATGCTCTGGTCTGCAGGAAATCTGTATGTGTTTTGGAGGATCCAGAAACACGAAGGACCGCAAGATTGCTGTAAACAGAATAACTGATTACTCTGTGCAGACGAGCTATCAGTCTTCATTGGCATATGCACTCAGTTGCAATCCACCGCAAAAGTGGAACAACACTGCACTTGTATACGGAAGGCAATGGCCATTTCCAGACAGACATGCTGCGGCGTAACTCGACGCCGGTTGAAGGCTTGGATCTCTGCTCGTTCTCTGGAGCTGTTCGAACGCCGCAAAGATATCCTAGCGAAATAATATTGCAACGAGCGGCGCCGTTCTGCCAACCTGCTGCTCAAAGAAAGCCTACGCAAGGATCGCGAGGCATGGTGGTCTGAGCGTACTTTATAGATGGAGACTGTTGCCCTCTCTGGCAACACTCGCAGGCTTTTCTAACTCATTCGGTCCACTGGCCTCAGGAAACCTGGTGGCAGTGAGGTCATTTGTGAGGTAGATGAGTCTCCGATCACCAACCAACAGAGGCGTATGGACCGCTGGGCCAAGCACTTGCACTCGCAGTTAAACTGGCCTCCACCATCCAGCAGTATATGCAGTACACGTCGTTGTCCGCAATGTGTAACAGCATCCCTGCAGGGAAACAACGGCCGGTCGGCACACGGTTTCTGCACATAGTGATCGCGAAAAGTCATTAAAATGAAGGCTAACACCAAAGAGTGAAGAGAATGACAGGATAAGAACTAAAAGTTTGAAGATGGATATGGTCAGGAGAAGGGGAAGGTTTCGTGTTGCCACCCAAAAGCGTCTAACTGACGCTCGAAACCCTTAACGGTAGGTTCACTGAGTACACTTTCTGGAAGCGAGTTCCAGCGCTCGACAAGTCTACGCGATGAGAGAGTTTCCGCCCTGATCCGGTCAGAACGCGGCTTGTGTAGCTTCATGCGATGACCGCGAAGACAAGGCAACCTAGTCGGGGTAAATAGCCAGCTGAAGTTCGGTCCAACCTTTCCCGTTAAAATTCGGTAAGTAAGGAGTAGGTCTCCTCGAAGCCGTCGGTAGTGCATTGAATACATACCCAAACAAAGTAGACGCTGGGGGTATGATTGCCCCCGTAACCCCTCGAGCAATTTGGTACCTACTCAACACACACACACCACAACATTCTGAAACCCCTACTAGCGGCCTTCTTCCAGTTGTCAACAGAAGGCAAAGCCGAGGAATGAAGGACACCTAGGTCTACGTGGTTGGCGACAAGGGGTGTTCGGCCCCACCGAGTACGTAGCTCGAAGGCGGGAAAGTTGCTCCTATACTTAGGACAGAACAATTAGCCTGATTTATGGGCGGTAGCCAAAAAGTAGACCAGTCCGAGTGTGTCCAGATAGAGAACAACATCGGTCCAAGGACCGGGCCCTGTGGGACATCGCTAAGGACCGCTTGCTTAAAGGATAAGCGGTCCAGTCAGTTCCACCGCCAACTCATGCGGAAACTTAGAGTGAATGGAATCAGGTCCAGCTGCCTTGGATGGGTTCAGTTTTTGCAGCAGTTTAAGGACTCGCGTTTTCACCACAGTAAAGTCAGCCAAATAAGAACCCATCCGTGTCTTCCAATCACAGCGCGCAGCGTTGTAATTGGAGGACACAAGCTACCATGATTAACACCCATGCCCCCCGTGCAACTGGTCACAAAATAGTCTAAGACATATGCAGTTCGGGAAGAAAGGCAATGCCGTTGGAACTTACCGATTGGAAGGGTTTCCCATTTCCAGAGGTTCTTTATGCAGCATCCACACCTTGCTCCTGTGTATCCCTAAAGAAAAGCAACCTTACATACGTGAAACGGAACTTACCCGCAACAACGCGCACATGTGTATGCCGCCTCCCCATGGTATGCAGCGCAGGTTTGATGAAACCATCTGTAGCAAACATCGCAACTTATCCAAGCGACTATCTCCGAGCTCCCGCACGCGTCCTCTTCCTCCTCACACAAAGCGCAAACGGCGCTGTCCGCTTCTTTGGCAGCAGTGCCTCTCTTTGTACGCCATGTGTATGTGCGGTGGCGCGCTGATGTCCTTCTTTTAAGGGTCAGAAATGTCAACTCCCGTGATGTCACGCTGCCTTCCACCACCTCCACCGCACGCGGTAACAAAGGTGACTTCCGTCTGCGACGCCTGCGGTAGTTGCAAGGAGACTGGGAAACACCAGCCACCGGGGACACCAATGTGATCCCTTCGCTGACGTCCCTCTCCGGTGAATTCCTGCTGGTACGCGTACCATTGCCTGCCGTCACGTGGGTAGCTGCACCGGAGGATGACGACTGCATTCCTTGGAAGGTAGGCAGGTTTTCCGAGGATAACCGTTGCAGTTGTTCCAACTGCGATGATCGCGCGTAAAGCTGCACATCACTGTGACTTGCGAGCAGCTCCCGCACGCATGCAAACACGCCCATGGTGCGCTGAAACTCCTCGGTGCCCATGCTCAGGATCTGCGTTTCCAGAGCAGCAAACATATCCCGAGTGATGCGAATTTTCGCCGCCCGGTCAAGAACTACATCACTCGGGCATCTCACCGGCGCCACCGTCAACGTCCCTTCCCTGTCCTCCGAAAGGACCGGCGCAGATGTACTTATCGCTGGCAACACCCAACGGCAACCACCAAGCACATCCTCCTCCTGGTACGCGTGTAGGCTTGCCACGTGAATAATGTGCGCACATGGAATGCGCCACTGCCGATTAAATCTGCATCCGCAAGCGCTGCCATTTCCGATAAAGACATGTTGCATCCCAATGCGCTCATCGTCCAACAGTCAACAACCACCGCCTTGGTTTACGCTGCGAATACGAACGCGAACACTGTGCCACGCGTACTGCCGCCGGGCGTAGGACGATAGCCTGCGCAAAATCGCGTCTCCAATGCTGACACCGTGCTGAACCGCGCATACACCAAGTTGACCTCTGGCAAGCAGTGTTTCCCTCTCCTCAATGATGCTACTGGCACGCTGCACTAGCACCTGAAACAGGTGAAATAGCGTTGCCCGCCCGCTTAAAGTTTCCTTCAGATGCTTATTCTTGTTTTCAATGCGATTCGTGCTGTCGCATCCACATAAAATTACTTGGCCCATCAAATGCGCTGCCCAGCTAAGTCGCCATGGGATCCATGTACGACGGAGGTATTGGAAGCATCCCGCGCTCCGCAGGGATATGCCTTCCATAATCCGATGGTAATGCGCGCAGTCGTACGTGTACAACAACGACTGCAGCATGTTGAATAGAGCTCTGTTATCTTCCGCGTTACACAACGGAAGGTGTGTGCAACGCCGCCGCATGTCACGCATAATGTGTACCCGGCAGAAAACAATGTTCGCATTGGGGTACGCATTACGAAACGCATTCCCATGCGCGGTGCACTTGTCCATCACCAAAGTCCGAACACCGGCAACCGCGGGGGCGAACTCCAACATACCTCTAACTGCCTCCTCGTAAGCAACCTCCGTCTCATTAGGCAACAGGGCATAAAAGAAACTCATACCCAGGCCGCTAACGTCCACAAACATGCAATGCCACAGGATGTAGCCGCCGTAATTGATCTGATACGTGGAGTCCGCCAAAATTACCCCCGTATTGGCCCACCAAATCGAGCATGCGCGAAGGTACGAAAAACAAGTAACGAATCTGATTCCCCTCATGCATAATTTTTACCTGACCATTTCTTTGCAACAGCTGCGTCACTTCCTCCACCTCAGTGACACAGACATTACGATGACACCACCGTATGACATACAAATCCCTCCTTGTTAAACGAATGTCATATTGCTGCCGCACAAAGGCACGCATCTCCTGGGTCCGACGAAACGTACTCATTAAGTTAAGCACCAGCCGCTCCTGATCTTCTGTTAGCCTCCGATTTCTCAAATACAGCCAAGGCTTCCCAAAGTGAAAGCTGTGCGAATGCCACAGATACGCATTCCCAATTTCATAACACTCGCCCTTATACGTCACAGAAAAACGCGCAGGGCAATCGTAACATCGGTACCTATATTAATCTTATCTTGAGACAAATACAATGCACTTACCTCTTTCCTGTAACATTGCTGGGCCTCCCATGCATACATGCAAACAGAATATACCGGTATGGGCATCCTTCCGGTAGCACCTGTCCAGTCTCCCTTTCGTACGCCTTCGCAGTTTGAACGTTCCGACTAACAAACGAGGTCGCCGTTTCAATCTGAAACACTTTCAGATCCTTCCTCACCGATGCGAAGTCCAGATAAGGACCCTTAAGCATACGTCGGAATACAAGCGAGTCATCCACCATGGCTGCTACGCGTGAGGCGGGAAAATGTTTTACCATCGTAACGCATTTAAACCCCTCAATAAATTGATTACTAACAGGTCGTAGGATTTCAGCAAGCATCTTCAATTATTAATAAACAATACTATGTGTTCAGTGGCTCCAAATTTACCTCACATCACCTGCAACCCTGTGTACCGGAATAACACTGCCGAAGGAGCGTTATTTCCAAATGGCGGATAGGACGCTCTCTTCGGTAGGTATGCTAGGCCAACTGGAGAGGTTGCCATCAGATGGCGGTTTGCATATATATAAATATATATATATATATAGTATACACATGTTAGCTCGGTATATGTTTTGTATTGAAGAAGGTTAATGTGGTTCTCATGGTTAGTTGTTGTGATAGCCCACATGAGTATTGGAAATCACTGGGCGCCACATTCGTAACTGTCATCATGGTGGATGAATCTGAGAGTTTATGTGTTTTGGTGCGTACTATTATCGGAAACTTGATGAGGTTGAGTCCGATGTAAAGAAATTTGCAACTGCCACAGCTTTTTGCAAGCATACTGCTGTGACTGCACAGCATTATGAACGTCAAAAGTGGAAGGGGTTGCCAGATGAGTACCCGTACCGGTACGTACAGTATCCCTGTGTTCATGGCATGCGTAGCAAAGTTCCAGGGAAACTGTAATCTGCTAGTATTACGGTATAATAAATGCTACACCGTTAAAGGATGCTGGTTGCTGAGCCCAATTCGCTTTCAAGTTGAACGTTGAATTTTACGAACGAGGGGATTGCATTTGTGTCATTGTCATGGTTTCCATTTTGGGAAGCCATGGCTATATGCACAGAACAGGCGGTTGACGGAGACGCGGGAGAAAGAGGGGTTTCCCTGATGTTCGTGTTCAAATTGCCATAAGACACTGGTAAGTTGTCAGATCCTGCATTTATTTGTTCACTGTTGAATATCAGTTTACCTGTTAGCAACGACCTTGTTAGTAACGAACCGTCAGAGCGCGTGTTTGATTCGGCTGTTAGCGAAGGAGAGCAGCAGGTTTCTGTCCTTGTCAAAAGAAGGCGAAAGAGGGTTAAATAAGCGGCAAAACCCAAGGCGAACATGAGAGATCCGTCGGGTGCCCATTTCCCCTCCTCAAATTCTAATACTACGGATTCGTTGCAACTGGAAACATTTACCACACTAGAGTCTATAAAAGCGGACACTGAACTGAAACCACCGACGTCCATGGAGCGTTCGGTAAATACTCCGCGTCGCGGAGGCTCGTATACCGACTGCAGTGTTATTTTCAGAAACGCCACTGAGTCTTCTGCTGTTCTCCCGAAAGACTGTATGCCAGATGACCCTTAGTGGTTTAGAATATGCGTTACCGAAATCCTGCCTCCCGGCTTCCCCGGCGTGACTGTGCGCAAACTAACCAGACTCGGTAAACTTGCCAGCTGACAAGTCTCGCCCGCGTTTTGGCGAGTTGTTCCGAGGCACTCCGGAGTAAGCGCCGAAGCACTTTCGCGTTTCGCCTTTAAGCTCAAGGGCACTGGTGTCATTGTAGCATCCCAGTGACCTCCCTTGGCGAGATCAGCTGAAATTGCCGGGAAAGCTGTGAACGATCTTAAGAGCCTACCGTGAAGCAGAGACAAGGGTCCTCCGCTTGGTTGGGGGATATTTTTTGGGGGTGGTGAGACCTGCGGACCCACTTCCGCCCTAACCAGAGCCGTTCTGGAGGCGCACCATACAATGTTAAATCCAAGATACCTGCCCAAATAACAGAGAAAATTGAAGGTCATTTGACTGCGGATATCTGAGGGTGAAATCAGTCGGAAACCTGGTCTGCCAGTTATATATTACTGCACCAAGAAATTTCTGTCATTTTGTTCCAGGACGTGATGGGTTTTCGCCTGGCAAGCGTTCTCCCTATAAAAAGCCACAAATGTCCGCGTAACAACACTGCAACGTGGCGGATGTGACTCGCCACCGAATAAAGTCACTGCCCAGAACTACTTACTGGCAAGTCGACCAGAATCATTATTCAATATTGCTCTGACACTTTCAATAATAAGTTACACCATGCCTATTTGTATCGTTTTCATTATACATGTAGTGCCCTGACTGTTTACACTACACACTCTAGAATTCAACATTTCGTCGGTCATTGATGACTCTAACCCTCATGACTACTCACACAATTTCCGCAGCCTGTACAACCTTCGGCTTACTGCCCACTACACTCATAGCAACGTGCTTGTTGTGAAGCAATATTGCATGTAAATATTGATCATGCCTTACTTGGTGTGTCTCCACCAATTCGAGAATAAACTATTTATTTATTTATTTATTCAGGTGATTTTAATCAATGTGCGTAGCCTGTGAAACAAGCTGTGCGAAGTCGGCTGCGTTGTCGACGGCTGCCGTCCAGACGTTCACGCATGCACTGAAACGTAGTGGTCCACCGACGTCACGGACAGTGAAGTGTGCTTGCCAGGCTACGCACTGCTGAGATGAGACCGCACCTCTGATGGGAGCGGAGGTGGCGTTGCTTTGTATGTTAACTCCGCACTTACTGTCTTTAACACGTATAGTTTCAGATCATCAGAGGGTGATGTAGAGGCACTCCCAGTTAACCTGTGTATGGCCTCCGCGCAACTTAGAGTTGTGCTGGTCTATAGAAGCCCCGACAGCGTTGCTAAGTGGCTTGCTGATTTCATCCGCGAGCATTCGGCAAATAGGTGTATAGTGATGGGGGACTTCAATCTTCTCGAGGTTGACGGGCGGAGATTTTCCTGCGACGCTGTTACAAAGTGTTTAGCTACCGAGCTTCTCGAGCTGGCCTTGCATGATTCCCTGCACCAATTTGTCGATCGGCCTACTAGATTCATAATGGGTCGAAACCCGTCCCTTTTGGATTTGATCCTCCCTAAATGCATTGATTTTGTCATGGATATGGTATACAAACCACCTCTCGGTGCTACGGACCACGCAGGTCTCTCATTTAACTGCGCCATTAGTCGTCAGAGTAGTGATCATCCCGACCGAGTTCCAAATATATGGCGCGCGGACTTTCAGTCAATGGAAGCGGAAGCCGCAAAGTCGCCTTGTGTCATTTTGGAAAGTGACGACATTCAAACGGCCTGGAACAGATTTAAATCATGCTTGAGTGAGCTCTCTCTCCCCCATATACCACTATCTGGCAGGAATAAAACTAGGGCAAAGCCACCCTGGTTTTGTAGGACTAGTTAATACTAGTCCAAGACGATGCGCGGAATTATGCGCGGATATCAGAAGGCAATTGGAGTCGGGCACAGCGGACTGTATTCGATGGGCTACAACGAGAAGCGGACGGATGAAGCGAGACGAGAGCGTACACGTGAGCGCAGGAACTTACAAGGCAGTTGTGTGTCGAGCCGGTTGTAAGATTAAAACAAGAAGGAGTAATGTACAATCGGTCAACAAGTAAATTGTACATGAAGATAAGAGTTATCTTTTTGGGCGCTACGATTTGATTCTGCTGTATACAAACAACTCAACAAACGTGCCAGATATTAGCGTACCTACTTATCTGCTCCTTCATTATGCACCTTCAAGCGATATCGTGAGGTTCGAAATGCCTGCAGAGAGTATCTACGAGGTGCTCGTCTACAGCATGAAGTAGAGCTTACTCTTATAGACTCATCAAACCCGAAACACTTCTTCGCTTATGTCAGGCGGCCGGTGGCTGAGTGGGCTGCATGTTTGCTCTACCACCATAAGGTCACCAGTTCGAGTTCGCGTAGGGGTGGGCGTCCTCGCGGTAAACTCAGCCCGCGCGCGACTGGTGGTGAATGCGCGACAGCGAAGCGCCGTTACGGCGTACAGCTGACACATTATTTTTTTACTATTTATTTCGCTTGTGTCAAAAGGCGAAGCAACATGAATTAGTGCATCCCAGTGTTGTATGGCCCGGACGGCACTGCTTTTGTCACGGATTACGAAAAGGCTTGTTTTCTCGGAGAACAGTATGCTGGGGTTTATGTTCAAGAGTCACAGCCACCGCATATCAGTCTCCAGGCAAACGTTCCTGAGGGCTCCCACTTGGAGGAGGTTTCTATAACCGAGGCGCAAGTGCTCCGGCTTCTGAGGCAATTAAATCCCACTAAAGCTGCCGGTGGGCGTTCCATTCATCCCAAACTGTTTGCAACATCGGGACATTGTATTTAATGGGAACAAAAGCTCAAGCTTTACATGACCCATAGGGTAAAAAGAGATCGGGTCGGGTCTAATGAAAGGCCAAGCAACCTTATAGCGGGTTGGTCTCGCGTGTTAGCCGGCAGGAAGCGGATACGGAAAGACTCGTTATAGGGTACATATACGTTTGATGAAATCTCACATATATATATATATATGTGTATATATCAAGGTTTCATCAACCATTTATGTACCCCATGAAAGCTCATTTCGCCGTTGTGAGCATTTAGCCACCACATATTGACCAGGGACCGACATGCATTTTCACTTCTCCTTTACTTTACATCACTTAACTTACTGCTCCTCAGGCATTCATATATGCAACTGACGCTTTCGCGTTAGTTTTCCTTTAGAAATACGCATTCCGTAACAAGTTCCGTATGTAAATAGGTATGCGCATATCGCATGGTTATTTACCTATTCGTGCCACATACGTTTACCCCGTTCATTACATATTATTCTCACAGCCATTTCCGTTCTTGTCCACCTATTTCTCGAAGTACGCCAACCATTCTGCCCAGTCGTTTCCCAAAAAAGAAATCACATAGGAGCATGTGAGGTAAGCAAAATATTTAGTTCCCCTTCAATTAAGTGTATCACCCTTCATATACTCCCTTAAAGTGGCTATTCTTCATTTTATGACTAACGGAGTGTACTATTTGCGTATCCAATAAGATAGATCTAATTTAGACCCATTTATGCAATTGGAAACTCCGGGCACCTGCTACCAAGGTTACAATAAACTACGGCACTATAAAAGTTACAGGACCCCGATTCATTTATACATCCGCTACTGGATTATTTATAGCATTTGCAAATTATTTAACTACATATCAGTATCCTACGCTACCATTATACTCCCGGCTTTGCCGATTTATCTTAGTCCGCAAACCCGTTCCCGCCAGATGTGAGAGTCCTGGTCCCCACATTTGGAGTATTGTGTTCAGGCCTGGTCCCGTGACCAGGCCTGAACACAATACTCCAAATGTGGGGGCGGTACTTTTGCTGTACTGGCTGCGAAGGAGAAATGTTATGGACTACGTTGTTAAGCCTTGAAAAGGATTTTTAAATCAATATTAAATTAGGGCAACTAGAATGGAGGATCATTATTTTACCGTGTATGAAGGAGCGTTTGTTTTAGTGCGCACATTGCTGACGATATCAAACATTCAAGCAGAGAGCAGCGTAATTACGAGCAAAAATCCACACGGCTACATACACGCACACGCAAGTATATACTTACACACCCCTTTCACAAACATGCACTGTTATGGCAAACGTATCGGATTTTTGCACATTTGATCACGCATTGTAAGGTCAACATTATCCTGCGTGTAAAGGCGTGCGTCGCCTTTTCGAGAAACAAGCTTTATTTATTTATTCCCAAAACCATGATGAAAGTGTGCGGCTTGGAACCTAACCCTCTAAGTTGTACAAGGCTGAGAAAAAGGGTTGCGGAACACCAATGCCCTTTTCAGTCAACTTCAATAATGAGTGGTCGGCCTTGTAGTATACCGGAAAACAAGCTCTTTCAGTATTTTGTAACATTGGATTTTACGGTTGTTTTAACCGAAACGTCCGTTTGTTTTACTGACTGCACATCGGTGACACAAACCGTTTGGTGAGTTCCTCGCTGCACATTTCTCTCCCTGTCTGATTCGCTTCCTATGCTTGAAGCCTGCACAATATACGTTGGGTTCAGTTGCCTCCGACTTCTATACTGTCGTAGTTGACACGTCTTACGTGTCATTGCTTACAGACTAGTATCCCAGGCTCCGCCCAACAATTGGTGACTCCCTGTCAGGACCGCGCCGCCCGCCATTTTACATTCTCATTATGGTGAGCTCGTTCCAGTGATTTTGTGATTCATTACTTGTGATCATATTGCTTTCTCACCTACCACATTTTTATCTGCTTTTTGCAATGGATTACCTAGAGGATAAGCCTTCTTCATGCACGGTTAACACCGTTCAGCCCGTCATGGTCAATTCTGTTGTCTTAGCCCCTCCACCTTTTTGGGAGAATGATCCTTTATTATGGTTTTTGCACCTAGAATCCGTATTTTATATTCGTAAGATTTCTTCTGATTTCGCCATGTATAGTCAGCTAATATCTTGCCTTCCTCAGAGTATATCCTCGCAGGTGAGAGACATCATACTTTGCCCCCTCTAGTAATGAAATACGAGACTCTTAAGCAGGCTATTATTCAGCGAATCACGCCTTCTGACAAGGTCCGTCTGCAGCAACTATTTAGTGATCTGCAGCTAGGAGATAGGATGCCCTCAGCCTTGTTGCGCGAAATGCAACAGCTCATCGGCACGTCCAACATGGACGTAGGGATTCTCCGCGAGCTGTGGATGCAACGCCTTCCTGAAAGCACACAGGCTATCCTTGCAGTAGCAAGTGACTTGCCCATCACGGCAATTGCAGATCTAGCAGACCGCGTCATCGAACGGCACCAGCCAGAGACTGAAACCAAAGCACCTAAGCAGCTTTGCGCTGGCGCAACCACAACGACAGGCGCGACTAGCCCGCCGTCGGCAATAGACGCATTATCATTGCAGATAGCGTCGCTTCAGCGCCAGATCGAGGAACTCACCTTAAACCGTAAGCACCGCAACCGCTCCGGATCATCGCCCCGTCGCACAAAACCTGATGCCACAGGTTACTGCTTTTACCACTCGCGTTTCGGTACTAAAGCCCGTAAGTGCGTACAGCCGTGTAGCTACTCCGCTATAGATGATCCGCCACGCCGGGCTGTAATGGCCACGAACGTCGGCAAAGCCAAAGTCGTCTCATCTACATTAGGGATTATGACTCCGATACCCAGTTCTTAGTTGATACCGGGGCGGAAGTCAGCGTCATTCCCCCTATGCCAGGTGAGCCTACCACTTCTCTGTCGACAAGCCTCAGTGCCGCCAATGGCACGCCAATAGCCACCTATGGTCATCGGTCACTTACCCTGGACCTAGGTCTTCGGCGCACGTTCCGCTGGGTATTCACTGTCGCTGCAGTCCCCTTTGCCATCATCGGCATTGACTTTCTCAGGCATTTCGACCTCTTGGTCGATGCGAAACGCCAGATGATAGTCGACACTGCAACAAAACTCAGCTTACGTGGCATCACCGCCGATGTCACATCTATATCCCCGGTCTATGCATTTCCCCAGACCTCGCCAGACTACGCTAATCTCTTTTCTCAGTATCCCAAGCTCGTTCAGCCAATGAACGCAGCTTTGCCCGTGGCAGCTCAAGTCACGCACCACATACGGACGAACGGCCTACCTGTGTCATGCCGTCCACGCCGACTATCGCCTAAGAAACTAAAGGTAGCTAGGGCTGAGTTTGAGCACATGCTTGAACTTGGAATAATCCGCCCTTCCGACAGCCCTTGGTCCTCGCCCCTGCAGATGGTCCCCAAGAAATCTGGTGACTGGCGCCCTTGCGGTGATTACCGCGCACTCAATCGCCTAACCGTCCCAGATAGGTGTCCCATCCCACACATGCAGGACCTTACCGCATGCCTCACAGGTAAGACGATCTTCAGCAAGATCGATCTGGTTCGCGCCTATCACCAGATACCTGTGGAAGACAATGACATTCCTAAAACAGCCGTCATCACTCCTTTCGGTTTGTTTGAATTTTTAAGAATGCCATTTGGACTGTGCAACGCCGCACAAACCTTCCAACGCTTCATCCACGATGTCACTCGTGGCCTAGACTTCGCATATTCCTACCTCGATGATATTTTAGTAGCCAGTTCATCGGAACAAGAGCACCTCGAGCATCTTCGAACTCTCTTCCAGCGCTTGACCCAACACGGTGTCACAGTCAACCCGACTAAGTGCGAACTCGGCAAATCAACGGTAGAATTCCTAGGCCACCTCGTTTCATCGTCTGGTATCGAAGTCCTTCCTGATAAGATCCAGGCAATCAAGGACTTCCCAGCTCCGACTTCATTCAAGCACCTCCGTCGATTTTGTGGTTTGGTCAACTACTATCGACGCTTCATTCCGCGCTGCGCTCAGCTCATGCAGCCACTGACTGACTTACGCAGAGGAAATGAACGTAAGTTCGCTTTCGCTGACCAAGCGCCGGCAGCTTTCGCCGAGCTCAAGGATGCTATCTCCAACATAGCCCTCCTCGCTCATTACGAATCCACTGCACCGCTTTCTGTTACGACTGATGCCTCAGATGTCGCGGTAGGAGCCGTCCTCCAACAACACGTTGGTGGGCAATGGAAACCACTTGGGTTCTTCTCCAAGCGCGTGAAGCCAGCGGAATCCCGCTACAGCACGTTTGGCAGACAACTGCTCACCATTTACCTAACGATACGTCACTTCCGGCACACACTTGAAGGCCGCGCTTTCACGGTCTACACTGACCACAAGCCCCTTATCTTTGCCTTCAACTCGGCTTGCGACAAATACTCACCACGGGAAACAAGACACCTAGAATTTGTCATGCAGTTTACTGCTGACATACGCCATGTCTCAGGTGTCGACACTCCCCTCGCTGACGCTCTCTCACGCGTCAACCTCACGCTCCAGTCTTTGCCTTCCGTCGACCTTGCCGCCATGGCACCGGCTCAGGCTCAAGACGAAGCTATACAGCGCACTGTGCAGTCTACTTCGCTGCAAGTGCAACCAGTTCCTTGCCAAACCACGGAAGGAACCATTCTCTATGACACTTCCACAGATTGTCCTAGACACCTCGTTCCCGTCTCCTTCAGACGCACATTCGTTACGCACTGCACTCACTATCGCATCCTGGTATTCGTGCATCTTTGAAACTGGTCACCGAACGTTTTGTTTGGCCACGCGTAAACAAAGATGCTCGTACCTGGGCTCGAGCCTGCCTTCAATGCCAGCGCTCCAAAGTTCGTCAAACCCCCAGTCCTCTCGCTGCATTTCCTGCCTCGGACTCTCGGTTCTCGCATGCACACTTAGACCTGGTAGGTCCATCGCCTCACTCACGCGGATTCGTACACATTCTTACATGTGTCGACCGCTTCCCCAAATGGCCAGAAGCCGTTCCCGTAACAGATTGCACAGCTGAGACTGCTATCCGGGCCTTCTTGGACCGGTGGGTCTCGCACTAAGGATGCCCATCCACCATCACAACCGACCGAGGAACGCCTTTCGAATCTTCACAATTCGATACGTTCTGCAACTTCTTAGGTTGTCGCCGCATCCATACCACATTGTATCACCCAGCAGCCAACGGGTTGGTTGAACGTTTCCATAGACAGCTAAAAGCCTCGCTCTGCGCCTCCTCGGACCCTAGCTGGAACGAAAACATTTCGCTCGTACTCTTAGTCATTCGCAGCACCATCAAAGCTGACTTGCAATGTGCACCAGCAGGGTTGGTTTACGGCACGACGCTGAAGCTACCAGGAGACTTCGTTTCACCTCCCGCATCGTTGGGTATGCCTCCGTCTAACTTTGCTTCCTCCCTAGCTCAACGCATGCTTTCACAACGCCCGACCCCGCCCCGTGAACAGACTAGAGATGTGCAAATGCACAGCGGTCTCTCTACCTGCACTCATGTCTTCCTCCGCACCGACGCAGTGCGGCGCCCTCTCCAACCTCCCTACACTGATCTTTTCAGAGTTCTGCAACGGACTCCAAAACATTTTACTATAGACCAGAATGGTCACAGAACAGAGGTGTCCATCGATCGCTTCAAAGTGGCTTTCTTTGACGAGCCACTTGCAGCCCATCCTGATGCTCTCGCACAAGCACCCGCACCTGTGGTGACTTCCCGAGCACTGGGTAGCCCGGAACCCTCCGTACACCTTGACCCGCAACCTAACCCGCCTCAGCCCCAGGCAACCGACCGACGCAGTAGACAGGTTAAACTTCCGGTCCGTTTTTCAGATTTTGTAAGCGTTTGCTATTTCCATTAACACGCCCTTTTCGTCTCTAATGTTTATTCTGCGTCTCATCCACAAACCTTTTGCAAAATCGACAAAAAAACAAAACACTTTGAAAACCAAAAAAGCGTATTTGCTTTTATCATGCATGCCATGTTCCCTCCTCGGCGTCAAGCCACTTCCCCGACCCTTGCCCACCCCCTCTGAGTTCTACCTCCCAGAAACTCAACCGCCGGAACTGCCCAGGCCATCCTCGAGTGACTCGCCAACCGGCTCAAAGCAACCATGGAGTGACTCGCCCGACGTCTCACAGCCACCTTCCTCACTTAAGGAACAGAGAGTCGCCCTCGACCGCAGGCACGCACGAACGGATTGGTCCCCAAACGCCGCCTAGGCATTGCCGACGAGGACGTCCGCATTTCTTCGTGGGACGAGGACGGCCGGATTTCTCCGAGGGACGAGGACGCCTGGATGTCTTCGTGGGGCGAGGACCGTGGACTAAAGTGCGGTGGGGGAGTGACACCTCCCAAGCGCACCGTCGGGTCTGCAGCAAAGGGAAGGTCCTGTCGGGCTTTTACTGGACTAGCCAGTTTATTTTGCAGTCCGACCAGTCCGCCCCGAAAGCCCACCGATGATGCAATCTGGTCCACACGATCGTCAAAAAATAATAACTAACAGAAGCCTGGACCCAGCGAAATCTGCTACACAGCCCACTTTGGAAGCCCTTACTCAAGCCCTTGCAAATATTCGCATCCACCCGCACCTTCCATTTCCCCACTAACAGCCCCATCGAAGGTTTCTATTCTTCAGCCTTCTAGGGGGAGGCCCTTGTAGTGTACCGGAAAACAAGCTCTTTCAGTATTTTGTAACATTGGATTTTACGGTTGTTTTAACCTTCAAAACGTCCATTTGTTTTACTGACTGCACATCGGTGACACAAACCGTTTGGTGAGTTCCTCGCTGCACGTTTCTCGCTCTGTCTGATTCGCTTCATATTCTTGTAGCCTGCACAATATACGTTGGGTTCAGTCGCCTCCGACTTCTATGCTGTCGTAGTTGACACGTCCTACGTGTGAGTGCTTACCGACTAGTATCCCAGGATCCGCCCAACAGCCTCAACTTTCTCCCCTTTCAAAGCAACTTTAGAACCCTACGACATTCATTGACTTAAAGTCAGCGCCAGCAAAAGCGGCTTTGCAACACCGTTACGATAATCTTATACAGAGCTACGCACAGACCAGACGTGTTCAGGCGAATTGTAACAACGGTCCGGCGCCTATGAACTAAAGTGGCTCACCTACTGTGGAGCATGACATTTCGTCTGCTATTGATACTGGATTGATTGATACATTGGAAAAAGCTGCCAACCCTGGGACCAGCACTATCTTTAAAGCCACAGCCTACATGAATCAACGCAGCCAACCTAAAAACAATACATAAAATGCCGCAGTTAATACTAAGTGTACCACACGACCTACTATACAGGAAGCGAACATGGTTGACGCAACTCCAAGGCAAACTGTAAATGGCCTGGTTAACTCGGACATGTTAGGAAAAATCTACGACGCTCGAAGCGGGCCCAGCATAGCGTGCACTCCAAGAACGGAGCCGCCGGCGCCGCGAGCCAAAGGACCCCGCATATGGACCACAACACTAATTTCCCCTGATTCGCTGGAGTCAACGAAGCCGACTTTGAACATAGGTAAAGCGCATGCCCTGGCACCATATAATGCTGTCTGCACGAATGCATTGTGTGGCGCAACAATGTTCAATGTTCTAGACGACATATCGGTGAACGCAGTTAGGCGTGAAATCCTTGCGGTTTATGGCGTTACAGAGAATGCACTACTGTTTCAACGATTGACAAAGCGCGTAACAATATTCGCGGCCCCACCAAACTGAATGCAAAGGATGAGAAAGGATTGCGTACTCTCATGGCTAACCGTGAACAACTTCGCAATGTAACAATAATTAACTAAATAAATAAATAGGTATAATTTTAGACTGGCTAGATGTTGCGTCCGTAAAGGATGTGATCAATGTTTACATTAATCCTATGCTCTTACATGGGAATAAGATAAGTGTGAGTGTATGTACCCTGTTGGTACTAACGACGATATAGGTCTTGTTCGATGTACAGCTGCTGGGGTTGTAGTGCCCACCTTGAAGTTCTTCTGGCTCTTTCAGACGACAGTGAGCTCCTTGATTTTGTTTGTTGCGGAAGTTTCGCAGAGCCGTAGTTGCGCAGGTTTTTTGGAAACAGGATCCAACTCACCACAGCTATAAGCTAAGCCAGCTTACTTGCGGCACGCTGTAAAGTAGCATAACTTGGGCTGCGACAAATCATAACAACCAACCAGGCTTTAGTCAACCAGCGACTAGCGTATCTATCAAACAGAGAGAAGGGCAATATAACCTCTTAGAGAGCACCGTGTGTAAAACTACGAAGTCTCCTTGTGCTAAACGGGCTTGTGGAGGGAACACACCTAGACACTTACCTACGAACTCCGCGAACTTGAAGGAAGGCGAAGCCAGCTGTCCGAGCGATTAGTTCAGTTAAATGCAGATGCTCGAGTGGCACGAACGGCCGAGGCGAAAGCGATGAAAGCTAAGATGGTGGGCGATCCAGAACCATCGGCCGTGAACCATGTTCGGAATCGGGAACCAAGGACCAACCACCTACGAATTCTTCCCGACAACTGATCCAACATTCTGTGGTGACTCTTGAAAACGGATCTAAATTCCAGTCGACTCAAAACCCCCTACCCCGTTTCGCACAGCGGTTGATTTGATGTCATTATCCAACGTATCCTCGGTTTAATTCCCATTACTTTAACACGACAGACGCCGCAACGGGGGCGGCTTATCGATTGTTTGAGAAGGGTCTCTGGCGACCTTGGAATCATACATACTCAGTTGGTTTCGTTGCTGATACAAAGCAGCAGTCCTCTGATAACTCTTCCAAGTCACACGGTACTTCCCAAAGCAGCCAGATGATCAGGTATCATCCAGCGATGACAATCATGTTGCATCTGTTGTGTCGGGGAATTTGGCTCACACTTGGGCTCAGCTTATGGAAGAAACAGAGTGCAAGCGCTCTTTGGGCAACAAATTCAGTTTGACCGATATAGCAACGGATTGTTGTCAGTAGCTGGAACCTCCGATCGTGTACGACCATCTTACTCGCTTCGTAGCATCCTTGAAGATCCCTTGGGATTTGGACGAGCGACCGTTTTCTCCCTCTTGTTTTGCCTCTTTTCTTCAAATGCTCCACGTGCTTCGTCTCACACAGTCTTACTTTGAAGCCCAACCCCTTTGACCTTTTGCCTTCCTGTCTGGCGTTTCTACCGCAAAAATGGCCTCGGGACGTAGTGCTTTCGAAAAACTCGTCGGAGCTGGCCTCTTTGTTGGCACAGTTTGTGGCCGCTATTCGGCCGGTGTGCTTCCAACGTGTGTGGTTTGGTGCATTAGGCCACATCTATTTTGAACCTACAACCGCTGCCCAAAGATAAGAGGACCGCAGAATTGGCCGGCGGTAAGCAATGGAATGCTTCTTCCATTTCGTCAAAGGTGCTTCGAACCAAAACGCCACGACCGGTACGACGCACAGTTTAGAATTTTCGTGAAGAGGAATAGCGCCGTTTGAGCGATGATGGCTGCTTGTGGCTGTTCTACGCGCCTGTCTCCTGCAAAGGAAGCAGAGCTGGCTAGCCGAACAACCTCCTCGTGGTGCAAGTTGGGTGTTTCGAGTTTAACCCGTTCCAGCTAATTGTTCGGCGGCAGTGTTCCAGGACGTGGTGGGTTTTTGCCTGGCAAGCGTTCTCCCTATAAAAAGCCACAAAGGTCTGATTAACAACACTGTGACGTGACGGTCGTGGCTCGCCACAAAATAAAGTCACTGCCCCGTAGATATCTGGATAATCTTTTTCAACCCACGGACACCAATCTTCTACTCTTACATTGCTAACGATAGCAAACATTCAAGCATGGAGCAGCACAGTTACATGCGCAAATTACACAGCTACATAAACGCACATATAATTACATACTTACATTCCTTCTGCACACACAAGCACAGTTATGGCAAACATATCGGATTTTTACAAATTCTTGATCACACATTGTTTTGTCAAAATGATCATGCCTGTAAAGGTGTGTCTCGTCTTGTCGAGAATAAAAGCTTTATCTTTTTCTTTACGTTGTTCGTCAGTTGTCAACCCTTCAACTGTCCCCGAATCCAATCTTCGAGGAGGATGCTGAGCCACTGTGGACTGCAACAAGGAATGGGATGGGATGTAAGTCCAATTTATCTACAGGGACCGGTTCCTATTACACCTCCCCGGCCAGGGTAACGTCGCAGCATGTGCTTCAGCCGAGCACTCGCACTCCACTATACCTGAATCCTCGACGAGTCCCCTTTATTATGCCTACGGACGCACTACGGAGCATAGAGTTTGGCGGCTGCTTGGGAAGCAGTGGAAGCATCTCGGTCATGCATCACAACTCCCGGACATGAATCGAAGTCACAGCCCAAGGAAGCTCTTATTAACTCTAGTCCTCAGATTTATGCAACTGGATGTCCTGGGAGCAATGCTCGAGTTTCGTCTTATGGAGAGAAGATCAAATCGGTGAAAACTGCGATGGTGAATTGAAGGTACGCTGTGTCCATTGAACCTTTGCTCACTGCAGTCCTCGAACTGTCCTCCTTGGATGAACCGGTGGTGCTTAATGTGTCTTATGTCCCGAACTTCTTAGAGACCTGGAATGGGACTGAGAAACCGTTTTTATCCGGCGCCGGACATAACCAACAAGGACCTACAAAGAACATGGCTGTACAACAAATGGATACAACTGCACTCACTACCACAACCGTTGTCCAGTACTGATAGCTGGACACGATGCCTTCACATTCCTGAAAGTATACATAAACCTGAAAAATCTAGACGCATGAAACTGACGTTTTGCTCACCTGGACATGCACAAAGACGATTCTTCGTGAAGCTCCCATCCTCGCTTGGCCTCAGCCATTATAGCGGCCCTGATCAAGGTACCTGATCAACTAACAGAAGCAACGATAATTCATTTGACTGCGGATAACTGAGTGTGAATTCACTCGGCAAGCTGCTCTGCCAGTTGTACCTCAGTGTACAAACGGATTTCAGACAGTGTTCTAGGACGTGGTGGGTTTTCGCCTGGCAAGCGTTCTCCATATAAAAAGCCACAGATGTCCGTATAACAACACTGCGACGTGGTGGATGTGACTCGCCAATGAATAAAGTCACTGCCCATAAATATATACTGGCAAGTCGACTAGAATCATAATTCAATACTTTCCTGGCACCTTCAAGGATAAGCTACTCCCTGCCTACATGTAACGTTTGCACTACACGGATGGTGCCCTGACTGTTTACACTAAGCACGCTAGAACCCAACGTATTGTCATTCATTGACGATTTTACGCCTTATGCTTACTTTTACAAGTTCCGGCTTACTTCGGCTTACTTCCGAGTACATACATAACAACGTGTTTGTTCCGAAACGTAATTGCAGGTAAATGTTGATCATGCCAGGTTGGAGGTGTCTCGAGAAATTCGAGAATAAACTATTTATTTATGTATTTAGTTAATTATGCTGGGTTTGTAGCCTACATATGCCTTAACTAAATCAAGATCCGTAGACAAGCAGTCGCCGCAACCTGATTGCGGGGAAGTGGAGTTCAGCGCACTTGTGGTTAACGTTCCGGATGGAATTTCGACGGACAACGTTAAGTGTACAATCTTTAAAGTTAACGGTATGGCGGAAAAAGGTACAAGTGGAGGATAGCTAAAAGGATCGATAACTTCCCAGCCCCGATCGAACAGAGTACAGAAGATAATAGAACCATGCGCATAATAATATTTCATGGTGAACAACGCCGCAATGATAGCAAGTTGAATTTGCATTGTATTTCGGTCCAGCAAGAAAGCCTCAACCGAATCAGAACCCAGATATTAGGGAAAGCACACCGCTTACTACCACCGCAAACCATATACTTACGGCGAGCACTACGTTTGGCAACCTACGCAGTTGCGCTCAACTTCCCGCACATTCAGTTGCTGTGCCCCTGCTACACACTTCAGACTTACGCCCTTGGTCCAGGTAAATAAGCCAAATAGTCCACTGCTCCATACCCGGCAACCTGCGCCTGGTTTAGTCTAGCTTGGGATGAGCCACGACAGGTTCATCGCGGCACCAAACACCTCATCACCCAAACACCCAATACAAGGTCTTCTCACTCAGTTCCTACAGCTACTGCAGATAGCGAAGTAGCTATCAACGGCTTCGCTTCGTCATCCGTAATGCTAGATGACACCCATTCTTCCTCTCACTCCTACCTGTAAAGGCTAGGTTCCTAAATAATAAAATGCATATCCTACGTCTTCTATCTGTCGTCGCCGACCCTGATAAGCTGCGACGAGCTCGTCCCGAAGCCACACAAATCATCACTAAGCTAGCTTCTCCTAAGTCTGCTCACGCAGTTCCTGCATCTCCTCCGGATAGCTCAATAGCAATCAGTGACTTCTTCGAGACCTCTGTAAAAGCAAGAGATCACGACAGTTCCTTCGTACTCATACATAGTAACGTCAGTCCACTAACTTATAAGTTGCACGTTCTACGTCCATTGGCCATCCTTATCCGCACCGGAGGCAATTTTTGTCACTGAAATTTGCTTCACACCATGCAAAGGCATGATTCACACACACTTCCTGGATATCTGCTGCCTTGAATGCACAAACGAGGTGGAGGAATTGCCATCTGCCTAAAACCAAACTACCAAGCAAGAACGGAAATTATTCCCACTGCAGAGACCATGGACTTCATATGAATAACAACCGATACCATGGGGTCCACCGTATTATTAGGATGCGTTTATAAAGCAGCTGACGCATCACAAATGGGTGCTAATGCACGCGTGTCCACTTGCAAGCATGTAGCAAGCCATCCTTGTGGATACCAAATTGTCGCTGGTGGTTTCCACTTACCTGGTCTGGAAAAGTTCCCACCCAGCGCTCCTACGAAGTATGCAAGTTTACTATCTTGCAGCAAGCTCGGCAGTTGGGAGCAAAGTGTCTCTGCTCTACGAAAGGGGAGCATATATGGGACTTGGTAATTACTATAGGTTTCACAAAACTGAGAATATTGGTAAGCCAGGATTTCCATGCAAGCGAGCATAGAGTAGTAAATAAATAAATAAAAAGTAAATATTTTATTCTCGACAAAGCGCGGCACGCCTTTTGGGCATGAGCAGCAAATTGTAATATTATACATGGTAGCATGATTAGCAGCGTCAAAAGCGGAAGTAGTACAGAGGAAGTCAGTAGTGAAGGCCCATATTTCCCAAAGGTTGTACGAGGTCTATGTTCACAGTGGGCAAAGACAGTTGTTGATTTAAGAAGCCCGTGCAGCTCACCGCCACGGCAACAAAAAGAACTGTTTGGTTGCGACTTGTTTTTACGGTAAATGGCTGGAAGTTCCCATGTACGGAGAAGTGACGACTGCGTGTATTATCAGATGTCTGAAGTACATGTTTCCTCGTTTCGGATTACCGGAGGGGATGGGTATGGACAACAGTCCTGCAGTTCACAAGCCATGAGTTTCATTCGTTGTTACCACTTCACGCCATCCGAGACTCAAGTACTACTCTGTGTAATGCAGCGGCGAACTGCATGGTCGAGCTCTTCAACTGGTCATTAAAATCGAGCATCCAAGCCATTTGTCTGGCTGGTGCAGCGTAGGAAAAACACTTGTACAAGCACTCTTCCTACAGAACGTTCAGCACCAATCAACGGTCAAGACACTAGCGGAACTAATGCTTAGTTCTTCCCTATGGGGAAAGTTGAAAGCCGCACTTCATACTCGTTTACATATCAACAACAACGATTTAGTTCGTCGCCAGAGTTAACATACTGGCTGTCGGAATAATGTCATTGCGCTCCAACCGGGAGCATTCGTACGCATCAAGGGAAACACAGAGTCAAAAGGTCAGCCCAAGTTGTCGGAACCTATAAGTATAACAACTCCCTGGGGCCTGGCATTAATCAGTTGGAAGATTGCCGCACGGTCAACGCGAGTAGGCTATTTCCACGTTGCAAGCGAGCGGATCAGGTCCCCCGCCCCTGTCCTGGGAGACTGCGAACAGAACGGCGCTACGCAGGACACCCGGAAAATAAAGCCACCTGACCGATATGCATTTGACCCTCTGCATGACTAGGTGGGAGAAGTTGAGTCTTCCCCTCACACGTTAAGACAAGTCGTGCCACCCGTACTCGTCAACGACAAATACAGGCACACACGCACACAACTAGCCAACCTATCTTCCCGATGTTTGTATTGACGTTAGGTAGACATGATCAGAAAATATAGGGTATTTCGGACAGAGTGGTTCTCTGTTTGCGTACACAACACTCCTTGGGAGCAGTGAGTCTTAGGGGATGCTCAATGGACGTATATTTTTGCTACAATTCTTAGTCGCCTGTTTTCGTTCCGCCGTCGCTTGTTTCTTGACATTTGCTTAAACGCATTATTCCTTCGCTTTGATTAGCTTGCCTTAATGGACGCTATCTCAGGGGTCTATTTCCTTGGACCATCATGACTGGTTATTTCTTATGTCACTTCTCATTCACCAGTATCACTTTTTGTTCCCTATACTTTTGGTTCGTCCCAACATGATTTAGTAGCTCTGCTTCATAAAATATTGCACTCCATATAAAGATGCAATGTACTCGTGGAAACAACTAGCTTCTGGCGCATCTTCGTGTTATTCTTGCGGGCGTGGAGGCGTGAACAGTCGGCAGCGTCACATCATTAAGGTGTCGTCACATGACAACGCAATCCCAGAGAACCCATGAGTGTTGGCTTCTGGAGCATGAGTCCTTCGTTCGTGAGCACTAAAGCAAACACAATTAGTTTATTTCGCTCTCGGGATCGGTTTCGTGAACTGCCATATCTGAAGAGCGGAATACTTGCAAGAATCCTATGCAGATCGGCATTGAATTACTCGCCGGGGATGCCGGAACTTCCAGCTCGGGAACGTTGAATTTATCTGAGATACGAACTTGTCTGTAATTTCGTCGCATGACCCTCCTCAAGGCAAACTGTCCTTCTATGGGGTAAACATTGGGAGCTGATAAACAACAGCCACTAGGCAACTGTCGTTGCGTCACGGTTGCAGACTACACCAATGTGAGCCTATGGTTAGTGTTTCTGAATCGTCCACCAGTTTGCATTGCAGTGACGAACAGTGACGAACTCATGTGGTCAGATCCAGACAGCACGCCATTACCTCGTTGCACCTCGCTTTATATGTAACCTATGGAGTGTGTTCACAAGTTTCGTCGGCTAACTGAATGATGTTGTTCGGACGGTTGTCAGGATAGGCTTCGATTAAATTGCTTCTCTCATGTGTTTCCTTAGGTGGCGCTGCTTTGGACCCCAGCTCGTTGTTTTAGGCTGTTGTGACCCACATACCAGCACTCCAAAAGCCTTTCTGATATTTGTCTGGATTGGAGCAACACCTTCACAAGCCTCAGGCCATATTTTTTGCATTTTGCCAATCTGCGCAGCCTTGTGCTCGGTTGTGTTATGACATTTTTCAAGGAGAATGTAGCCTGAAGGTAGAGTCACTACTCCTGGGGATGGGTGGTTGTTTCACGCATATGATGTCCTCTAGCCTCAGGAACACCGTGTACAATGATGGTCTTGGCTACGGATTCTTTCCCATTGTAGATGCTTTCACATCCACACAGGAAGCTGTCGTCCGGTCAGCTTCCGAGTGAACAAGTAGCAAACATTACGGGCATTTTAAAATTGTCATTTTCTAGTTACTCAATTCATCCAGTATTATCTTACTCAGAAAGCACATAGGCTTCGGAACTTATTAGTCAAGAAGTTTGTTCTTCATGACACTGCGCACGTGTAACTGGCCCCTACCCATCCGAGTAGAGAGTTCTCGGTATTCGTGCCGCTGCTGTTCACTGCGTATAAAAGTGCTTTTCCTGAGTAACTCTGATATCGTCGATCATGTTCATTGATGGTCTTAAGCACTGGTATACTATGCATGTATTTTGTGGATACTGAAGCCCTTCAGCATGTCTTGGATAGGCTTTTCGATTAATCAAACTTATGGCTGATCCCGATACATGTAAAATGTGATGTTCTCCACATTGAAGCATCTGATACTGTCAGGACATATGCTAGCGGAGAAAATAAAATATTTTTCCTATCTCAGAGGGTTAATCTTCGACACTTTACTCTGGCGAAGATTAGAAGAAAGATAAATACAGTGGGATCTGTACGATGTGCTTTATACTCGGCTACGTCAGATTTCATTAGCCGACGTAGTCCTGAAATTGTCCTAGGCTTTCCTGCTACCTAAAGCAGATTACTGTGTTCAGGCTTGCCAACTATTTGGGTTTTAGCCTAATGCATGGTCTACGGGGACAAAAGTATACCGAAAGACTGCTTAGTTTAAGAATGTACATAATGCATTGTAGTGCGATTCTAAGGGACTTAAGCTGCACTTACTGCATGTTGACAATAACGATCGGTGTATACTTGGCTATTTAGCTCCTCTAAATTAAGCGGCCTCTGATACCACCGTATGTATTTGCACACACTGCTCGTTGATTAGCGTGGGACAAAGATGCGTTTCCCATGCATGGTTGTTGAACGCTGGAATTCTTTTCCAGAGCACTTTGTTATGGAACCTACTGTCTGAGACACGAGTGTCAGCTAAATGCTCTTGAATGGGTGGCTCGAGCTGCACCACCCACAGCTCCATCCACGCCTTCCATATCCAGTGTAACCCTGTAGGAATAAGAGCGGGAAGCACGCAGATGGAAGCCGCGTTTCATCAGCGGAGTCGGCCCACACTCCTTCAACAGGCAAAGCAGAAGCACTCATGCCTAATTTGGAAATCATGCGTACCAGACTTACACAAGACGGTGACTGGACCGTAGTCCGCTCCACGCTGAGTGCATGGAACCACCATTTGAGCCTAGCAGGGCCACGATGACCGTGCACCACACCCCTCCCAGCAACCATTCACAGTGCTCTGGGGCCAGTACTTGAGGTGCAGGATGCTAGACAGGTAGGCACATCCATCGCAGCCACACCGGAGACGTCAAACAACCAACATGAAATTTGAAGGAACATAAACACGCAAAATGGACCCGAAATGCGAAGCATATGCAGCAGAACATCCGAACTGAGCGAATCAAATAACGTGAAATACAATTCATCCAGGTTAAAAAGATCTACTTTAAGCGTAACTCGGTGCAGCCCAACTGCGGTGAAGAAGCATGGCGTATCCCACATCAAACTCAGCTGCCATTATACGCAGTTAACCTGTTAAGGCGCAAGCTACTTGTTGCTCTCCGACAGTGACGCGCATCTTATCTATGTAATTTGAACTAATTACTTCTAAGTTCAAGTTCAAGTTCGGGTGGGACTGGAACGATGGGAGAATCCCGTGAGTGTTCCATCTTGAGTGGATCATTGAGCCAGGAATGGATGAAGTGCTCAGAGTTATTGATGGATCTAAAACGGAACACCCGTATCGCACCCTGGCCAACCAGTTAATGCCCACGTTTCCTGCCTTAGCAGTCCCTGCTATGGCAGTCACGTGAAGTAGGCAAAGGATAGGAAGAGAAATTGAAGGTACAGCATCAGGAAGTGCACTTGAAATAAGAAAATAATACCAAGGTACGAAGAAAAGTACAGAAAGGAAAATCGAAGTATGAAGATGCGACTTACTCAGGAAAAGGGCAACGTTTCGTGTTGCCACCCAAGAGCGTCAAGTTGCCGCTCAAACCCCTTAACCGTAGATTCCTTGATTCCACTTTCCGGAAACATGTTCCAGCGCTCGATAACTTTGCGTGACAGCCGGATTTCCGCCCTAATCCGATCGGACCGCCGTTGGTCCAGCTTCATTGAATGACCGCGTAGAACAGACAATCAAGCGGGACTGAACAGTCAAGACAAATCTGGACCAACCTTCCCAGTTAAGATACGGTAGGTTAGGATTAGGTCTCCTCTAAGTTTTCAGTAGTGTATTAAATACATTCCCAAACTAAGCAGACGCTCAAGGTATGTCCGTCCCCGTACTCCCTCAACTGACCTAGTACCCACCCGTAAAACCCTCTCTATCTCCATTTTCTCCCGGACAAGGCAGGACGCAGAATTCAAGAGGAGGCCGAAAGCAATCCGAGAACAGTCTCGTAAAGATGTGGCCCGTCAAGACTCCGAAAGAACGTTGTATTAACCACAAGGTGCGGAAACCGCTACATGCGGCCTGCTTCCAGTTGTCGCAGGAGTGTAAAGCCCGAAGAGTATACGACACCTAGATCAACCTGGCTAGATACACGGGGGAGTTTGACCCCACCGACCAAGTAGTTTGCAGGAGGATAACCTCCTCCAATTCGAAGAACGGAGCACTTTGCCTGAGTTATGGGCATTAAACATAAAGTGAACCAGTCCAAAGCTTATCCAAGGCTCCCTGAATGGCTTCGGAACCCCCAGGACTACCGACAATATTCCACAGCTTCAAGTCATCAGCAAATAGCAGCGACGGTACCTCAAGATCCACGGGTAGGTCATTCACATAGATAGAGAATAGCAGCGGCCCAAGAACCGAGCCCTTCGGCACCCCACTGAGGATAGTTCGCCTAAACGATAGGCCGCGGCCTAGCCGTACACACTGTCCTCTGCCATTCAAGAATGCAGTCACCCAATGAAAACAGTGACCAGATACCCCATAGGTCAGTTTTTGCGCAAACCTCAAATAAGGTACTTTGTCGAATGCCTTCGAAAAGTCGACGAAAAGCACGTCCAGTACGTGGCCGTTATCTATTGCATCCGCCCAACTTTCGCGAGCCACCAGTAGATTCGTCAGACACGAAAATCCCTTCCGGAATCCGTGTTGTACATTGCTAAGTAGATTAAATTTGCTCAGATGACTATCCAATGAATCTCACCAGTTTCTCGAGGAGTTTGACTACAACACTCGTCAGACTAACTGGATTGTAGTTTGCAGGCACACTACTGTCCCCACATGGCCGACACAGCAGGGACTGCTATTGCAGGGCACGTGGGCATTGTTTGCTTGACCATGTGAGTCGTGCGTGTTGATTTGGCTCTCGTTTGGCACATCAAGGCACCGGTTTGCCTGTTGGATCGACGAGGTTTTCCAAGGTGGAACATTGGCGGGATTTTCCTACTGTTCCGAACTCAATTGAACTTGAACTTGATTTTTGAAGATGGGACAGATGACAGCTTCCTTCCATTCGGAAGGTAATGCACAACTGTCAAGCGATTTCTGCAACACCATAGTGAGTGGTCTACTTTGTTCCGCAGCCAACTCATGCAACAGCTTCCGGTGGATTAAACCAGGCCCAGAGGCCTTAGGAGGGTTCAACCCTTGTAACAGCCTACGAACTTCAGTCTCCTCTACAATAAATTCAGATAGTGCTGAACCCTCTGGGGTACTGTAAACCAGCTCAACACTGCTACATATTGCCCACTAAGTACGCAGGCCTTGTCATAGTCCGTATGCGCATGAGTACCGTCATCACGCATCAAAACTGGAATTGACATGTTCGAACCGCAGCGCCTTTTGACATATGCGAAGAACTGCTTGTTTAGCAGAGAGCTTACGGGGTTTCCTGGTTCTTTTTCTCTTTACTCGAAGGGACCCATGAACCAGCAATTCGGCATCGATCAGGGTAGCTTTAGATACAACATCCGAATCAGCTTCATTTTTGTGGTCGACAGCCATCTGGATGGGTGACATAATGCTTGCTGCCACAAGTTGAGCTCCAGTGTAAGCAATCAAATCTGCGTCGTTGGAGACCGGAAGCGTCATCCTGAGCAGACCAATCTTATGGTGAAGATCTGAGAGTATTGAGAACGAACGCTCTACGTTTCACTGCCGGGTTTCAAGAGATTTGTCTCTCGTACGAAAGCCGCGCGGCCTTGCCAGCGGCTGTAGCCATTGGCACAACTGAAAAACAACTTCTCGCTGGAGGACAGCGTTGCGTACTGCTCGGTATCCAGGTCCGTGCGAAGCTGGTGGTACCATCGGTTACAGACATCGCACTGTATATCGCCTGAGTCATCAGTTACTGGCATATTGTAGTTTAAACTGCCACAAAGTGCGATAACCTCAGAATCCAATCCAGCAGGAACAATAGCCTCGGTGCATGTCGAGACCGACATAGTGGAAAACAGAGTGGAAGTATAACATATACAATAGTTAAACGAATACAATAAAAAGGCAAAAACTGGGTACAAAGCGGAATTAAAACTGGGAACAACCGGCAAAATTATCAGTAAGCACCAACGACGCTTTGACTAGAACCGCTTTACTCGATCCAAGATATCTTGGTTCATAGGAAATTTGACAATAGTCAAATTCCGTTTCAAGTGTTTATTCACTTTGGTAAGAGGATGCCATCCTTGTGGGGTTTCGGCAGTCCGTACATATAAGGAAGCCGAGATGTTTGAGTGATCGGCTATGTCGAAGTTTTGCGTGAATCCATCCCTCCGGCATTACGGTAATTAGTTCACGAACGTTTGGTTGCAACGAGATGGCGCACCTGCACGCTGTGCACAAGCGGTACTGGATTTTCTCAACCAGATGTTCTCTTGCCGTTGGATCGGGCGGAGAGGACTTATAGTGGTCTGCTCGGTCAACAGGTTTGAACACATTCTATTTCTTCGTTCTGGTTTACTTAGAACAGCGAGTTTACAAAACAAAGCCAAATTCGCTTGAGGGATTGAAGCAGAGCATAGTGCATGAATGTCGCGGAATCCCAGTTGGGACCTTGCAGTAAATGCTAGCAAACACTATTAGGCGGATGCTGCACTGTAGGCAAAACGCAAGCGGACGCTTCGAACATCAGCTTCGCTGACAACTTTGCGCAGTACGTTTATATGTTGCAAATATATGTATTATGTAATGATTTATCTACTAAATTCTGCGCTGGCTGATGCTCTCTTTTTCTTAGGAACCTCAGTTGGGTTTTGCGTGCGCGTGTCGTGTTATAAATCGCTCGGGATATCCGTTCTCCCGTAGTTCACCCCAACTTGAAACCTTGTCCCCAGGGTTCCGTTACTAGCTTATATCAAAGCAATGTGGTAGAATTGTAGTGTAGGCTCAGGTTGCACATTTGAACGAATATCTTCCCAGTTGAACACGGACCAGTGAGGAGACAAACAGTTGGTTTATAACCACGAGGGTAGGCATTGCCAACTAATCATGCGCTAGTGACCCAGAGAAGTGCCGTACCATGACGAGGGATCATTGCCAGTCCATAAGGTAATAGCTACGCAATGAAATGGTGATAATACTGAGACAAAATGTGGAATCAGGTATCGTCAATACCGGAAAAACAGTGCTATATCCAGAAAATACATAAACTTTTCGTAGACTCTAGTCGCTTCTTAGGAAATGTGAAAGGCAGCGACAAAACCGAACAGTTGTGACACCAAAAGTTCGTGATCTAACTACCCCAATGCCGGAGCGATGTATTCATGCAAAAGTTTCGACACAGCCAATCATTCGAGCATCTCGGCTTCTTTATATTTACGAACTGCCCAAACCCCACAAGGATGGCATCGTGTTACGACCAATTGTTTCAATGGTAAGCACAACGTATCAGCAGTTGAACAAATGCCTGGCCAATGCAATCGAGCCTATCGGAAATGTACTAGCCGACTATAGCCTTAAAGACATGTTTGTTGATAAAATACGAAATTTAGACGTTAACGGGAGATGTGGTCTCCTTCGATGTATGCTCATTGTTCCCATCTTTGTGGGACACCTGCAAAATAGTAAGTTGCGGTCTCGTATACAAAATACTCACTTTTACCGATTTACCTCCTTCACCGTACTTGCAATAGTAAGTACAGAGAAGACTGTCAAAGAGAATCGTAGAGCACGTTACCCTAACGTAGCTGCAAAAGGCCTCAAGCTACCTATCTGTTGATTGCATGCCACATACTAGATTACTTTGCGTGCCAAAACCCCCGTGGATCGTTCAGCGTAGTTATCAAACAAAGAGACTTGTTTGCTTCATTTTGATAAGGCTTCGGCGATTCGGTAAACGGACAGATTTTGTGACCAGCCTCACCCAGCACGTGAGGTCAGTGCTCGTTGCCCTCCCACCGACCTCAGTTAGTGGTTTACTTGTCCGTCCGCAGTCCTATCGCATTCAGCTTAGGGTGTGCTTTGGATAATGAGGTCGGCTGTCTCCGTGACCGAGTGGTCGTCGGCCGGTGCAGTTTGCAGTCGAGTCTCCATTTCACATGCGGCCCGACATTTGGGGACATAGAGACAAGTGTGACGCTGAGCGTACGCGCAGCTTCATGAACGCTTGCGCTCTAAAACTTATCTTCTCAGACTTATCTTCTCATACTGCCTGTAGATCGCACATTCATATATTACCTCTTGAGTCCATGTGACACACTGATGTCCACCGAGTGAGCCATGGTCATATGTGAGAACTTTATGCATTGTTGTATAGTTTTCTACTTCTTAGCAACATGCATGTAACCTGAAGCAAGCAGGACAAGGGATTTCAAAATTGAAAGCAGAGTTCATAAAATTTGCAAAGATATTGGAACAGAAAATGAATACAGTTTTGATGCGCGATGTAGTCATTGACCATGCGTGTATGAGGCAGCTGAAAGCGATTAGTACCATTCAACGCTGCGCGACGTTGAACGGTAACAAGGCAACTAGCGCATCGTGTTTAAGCCCAGAATCAGCTTAATGGTTTATTCTCATTTATTATCCACAGTGCGACACACAATAACAAGTTAAGTAGGATAATGGACAAATCCATATTAAGCGCAACTTTGTAGTGTCTTAGCACGGGTAATCGACTCACGATAATGGACTTGCTACTAGAGAATACCGTACCCAATAATTGAGAAGGCCCGAAATTGGCGGCACGATTACTTATTGAGGGTTGTACAATGACCCCTTGTATTTGGCTATAAAGGCGACACCGTTACAATGCTTGCCAACTGGGGTAAGATATCTGGATAGCACAAGAGTGAGCGGTATGATGATTTAACCGTGACACTGTATGTGTTGTTTATGGGTTAACAGACAAATTCGTTAGAATTCAACGTTTTGCATCGACCACTTAAGTGTGCAATAAGATGATAAATTTATTTGGTATAGTACGCAGCATACTCAAACAAACTGGGGAAATCTCCTCTGTGCGATAATGACAAGGATGAATAAAGTGGTTAAGGTGGAAAACATCGAACGTTTTATCATCACCAACGCAGAAGCTACCGACGGTGCACAGTTTATAGCCTGTTTGCAGGCGCTAATTTTCAGCTAGTCTGGGTAGAACTACGTCTTCTCTCCCAACCGATTTCGAACTGCCAACAAACTGTCGATACTTGAGTTTGTGTAGATAAAAAAAAACTCATAGTTAAAGACCCAATTTTCCGCGATTCTGCGCAACACAGAAAAGTCGCGGAATTTAGTAAGTACCGCAGAAAACGAACACTTCCACGAAAGCGCGGAAAAATGAGTAATTCGTAATCAAAGCGCATACTCGACCAAGTAGCCATTAGGCTGCTCCTAACGACAGTGATGGTCAGTTTGAAGTTCACGGGGGAGAGAATGGACTCTGCAATATTATCATGTTGCCAGATGGCTGATAAGAAACCAATAATACGTTACTTGCAGAAACACGGGTCGTATATGGAGGAGGAAAAATATAGCGACCTGTTAATGGCCCACAGAGAAAAGACAAAATGGTGCAAAATAAACAATTTTTTAGATGTGATAGACGAAATTAGGTAGTTCATAGAACGTGTTTTCAAGCTGTTAGTGATCGCTGTGGCTATACTTTAATCCGAGGTTTGCTAGCTTCTATAAGCAACTGTGCTGGCTTAGAAAATGTTAAGCTGTACCTCCCACAAACTAAGCACTTTGTCTTAAGTAAAATGAGTTAAGCAAAGCCAGTGCCTAAATGCCTAAAGGCAAGCTTATACGTACAACAACGCTTTGCACCAAATCTCCGAATGGAAGACGACGAGATTAGAAATTCGTAACTCCAATAACTACCGAATCATTTCATTTGATGACTATTGCACTTGTAATTACGTCATCCATTAAGTTGCTCTGGGCATAACGGTGTCTTATTATCCCATAAGCCTCCACGAGATATTTCACGGATTGTTCAGAAGTTGCTAAACTAGGGCAACTGACTAGATGTTGCCACCACACATTACACATAAAAATTCCGCTAGTAGAAGCAGTGATAGTGAACATTTGCTTCTTTATAATTGTTCTTCAGGTTATTACAGTTATATACCAGTCGAATCAATATGACAGACAACTGTTGTTAAAAAAATCGGGATAAACACAGTGTTTAGAAAAGAGCAACCATTGCTATTAATCGACTCAACGTCTGAAACTGCGCGCGATCCAACTGATTAAACGTCACAGGGCGATCGGGCCAGGGCAGCCGTAAAGCCTGAAGGAATCACTTCCGAATGCATAGATTCGGTTCGTGCAACCGAATCGTGATAGCATCGGCGGCTTCTAGTGTCCGATGGCGCATATACCATAATCCATCATATGGAGCCTTGTAGATACTTTTGATTGCGTCTGCTGGTTTAGAGTTGTGCGCTGTGTGAGCGAAGTGGGCAGCTATGGGGGAGTTGCATACTCTTCTGATTCCAGCTGTTTGTCCTGCGGGACGGGATTCATTCAGACTCTCGGATGGAAACCTAGTCGTACGACCAATGTATCCTCCATAGAAACAGGTCACTGAATAGATACACATTCAGTTGTCGTGGACAGGTTTAATAGCCTTGGGACTGAGCTTCAACATCGGTGTGCTGATTACGTGGGTCTGTAATTTTGCTGCTGAGAGGGTACGTCTAAGCTCCTGCGATAGACGACGGTTAAGAATCTCGGTAGCGATTTCCTTTTTGTACAGTATCAACTCAGCTGTAATATATAAACCAGAACAGCCGGTGACCAGAATCCATAGGACGAACTCATACATTCTATGTATCTCCACAACTAAGCATTCCGTTGTCCAATAGCAGCGCTGCACGACACGGCAGAGGATTTGATTGACATCAGAATGATCCCGGATGCAAGTCACAGTCCTACAAGGCCAATTAGTACGAATCCGGTGGTTGACTGTAGTTTTGCGAGAAGGCGACACTTATAATTTATCTGTTTCAGCCACCATATTACGAAGCTGGCTGAGGTTCCCCTCAGCTTGAATCAAGGTCCCAATTCAAATTGCGGGTCGGGGTGCATTGACACGAAGAGCGCCTCAGAATGACACCCCCAACAAAACAGGGCTTTCTTCTCCTGTTCGCTGGACGCGTCTTCGGCTACGAGTTCATGCCATGCATGTAGACATTAACATCCACAATGCCATTTGCGATGCGTGCAACTCCTCTTTGCAGCATGGCGCACCGAATGCAAAATTGCAATCCAGCCGATTAGCTGCAATCTTCTACAAGTAGACCAATATGGGTATAGTATTCTTACCACTACGGATGCAGGTTAACTGCAGGTCTCCTTCGATATTAAAACTAAGATCCATGATAACTATCTGCTAAAGAAGTTTTCATCGTCAGCTTTGGATGTTACAATGAGAAGTTACTCTGCACCTGAGCAACTGTTTATAGCCTCCATAACATTTAACGACTAACGTTGCCAATGCTAATTTAAATGAGAATATGCTCATGGTCTAATGTAGCCTCATATAGTATTATCCTTACATAGTCCTCTACGAATTCGGTGCGGGTACACTTGCGCCTAGCAGAGGAGGAGAATGTGCAGGCTGGTTGAGACCACACTTCAAAGTTTATGAGAAAACCAAGCGTCACTCATCCTGTTGGGGTGTTATGATAGTAGTTCCACTCTGATTAATTTAATAGTCATAATAATAATATAAATAATGTACATTCTCCATTTAATCGCACATGTACTTTCAAACACAGTCACGTTCTCACACTTAAGTCTCATTCTTACCTGCAGATCATAGTTTTAATCTGGAACAAAAAGGAATCAGATCACCAGAAATGCCTCATGGGGTCATAATTATCAAACATTCTCCCTATTCGAGTTGCATAGTGTGGATTAAAATATTTCTCATACTTGTTACTGTTTGTGAGGCTTGTACAAATGTCCCAACAATGATATACCATGCTTCTCGTGGCCCTGACAGAGAGCTCCGTCTATGGGCCGAACTAACTATTCGTTTCTTTCCCTGTCCTTATTTGTGTAGTTTCGGTCACATTGGGAAGAATTCATTGCACATTAATACGCCGAACGGCGAACCACTACATTCCGCAGTTGATTCCACTCACAATTTACTTGGTACACATACACTGCTCGGTTCAGGTCAAAGGGAAAATGATTACCACCTGGTCATTGATTTGAATGACTCATTATTCCTTGTTGTACTGAAAGCAGTCTGCTAGCTTTCCAGATGCTTGAAGTTACGCGGACTTAAGTAGGTTAGTCAGAGTTGTTGCAGAAAACACCCCTGGCTAGGCTTATCCACTATAAACACTCAAAGGATTTATTCTTCTATGTCTCCTTGAATCGTTTGCAAGTCGTTGGTTTTTCAACAACGCAAACTCTTCCGGCATTCATCTAATAGAGCGTTGTGACCTAAACTCTACCGTCTTAGTAGATGCTCGAAAACGCTGTTAAACATCGATGGTGATGGTTAGTGTACAAGGAAGTTAAATCCTCATCTGCTTTACAGTCATGTGTATCACCGACTTCTTGTATTGCTGTCGTTCGAGGTCCACTATTTTCGAGCAACAAAATCCATTACATGCACACTTGAAGTATCATGTAGCTCGTGTTTTATCATCTAGGTCGATTCAATATATGAGCGGTACAGTTCTCCATGCCTTTCTTGTTCATCTAAGCAAGTTTACTATAAATCAGTAGTTCTGTTTGTTCGGTTCACTGGCTCTTCACTGCCACACAAACGATGTTCTAAGCCATGCAATTAATCGATCCTAAACGACTCTTATTGTGTATCAGCTGATGATTGCGGTCCGTCTAGTCGGAGATTTTAGCAAAGAACTCGACACATAGGGTCATAGAAGTAACACATTGTGCACTGACAAGCGCGTCTTTTTAAAATGGGGTGGGGGAAAGCTGCTACATTTCAACAGGAGTACCAAGGCGATTACATACAAAATGCACACTGTTGTTTGGGTACTTAATCTCAAGCGATAAAGGCGGAAGGATATAAATTAGTAGATAGTATATTCTTGACAACGCGAGGCAAATCTGCATGGGCAAGATCAAAGTAATACCAACACGAATGATCGGCAAATGTATAAGCATTTTGCAGGGTTAACAGTATCATACTGGCTCTATATGGTGTTTATAGCTAGATATATATGTATGTCGGTAGAATGTTTGTTTGTTTCGACTGGCAAAGGTGACACCGCAGATGTGAATGTCTATAGAATTGAAGACTGGTAGCTCAGGTTGTTCAGATGGCATTTGAACTGTTCGCTGAGTTTGGCAATTTGGTTGCAAACGTTTCGTCTCCAATCGAGGTGACATCATCAGTGCGTAGTTGAGTGGCGTGCAGTAGCGTAGAATAGCGTAGAGGAGCCTAGGTAAGAGGCGGAACCATTCGCTGGAATGAGATTAACCCGAACCACCCAGCTGACACCACGAGAAGGTTGGTTGACGAGCTAGTTTGTCGAGGTGCCACTACCCACTGTGGTACTGATCTGAATCGCTTTGGTTACTAAGCCGCACTTGGTTTGACGCTTGATCGTAGACGTACATATTGTCTACTTTCCTGGCTTTCGTTCCATTACTTTGTCTCCGTGTTTAGAGGATGATGATCGCTGTATGACCTTCAATAATAGTGTTCCGATCAATCCACCCATCGTTCTGCCGAACAGCGCTAGATCCACGAAAGTGCACTTTCACCTATCGCCTGGATATAAGCACACATTTCAGCTGCCGCTGTCTACCAACCATCTGGACATGGTTTCATAGTTGAGAAAATCGCACTCTGCTATTGTATCCGTATAAGAACATCATAATGGATTGACGAAATATTACGCTGTTCAATGTCATAACGTTAGCCACAGACAGTATGCTAACTCCGTTACCTGATTGCGCATGACACACGAGGCTGCTCATCTTATTTCCACATTTGCTTTTCACTTGTTGGACAAATGACGAGGAGTAAGTTAATAAGAAACATGAAACTCTCCTTATACTTTCAAGCAAGAAAATCGGAAGACGAGTACTGCGATATGACTCAGCCGTCTGGTGCATGCTTACCAATCAGTAACACGGAACATTTTCAATATATACAAACAGTCACACTAGATCAATAACTAGCCAGTCGGTAATCAATCGGTGCGCTTCGCGCTACCGTGGTAAGTTCATTACCGCAGTCAGGTTTTACTGCACACATGGCAGTGGCTGTTCTCCATCGATGACAATGACTTCCAGTAGCGTGAAGATGTGACACCGCTAAATCTACATCAAGACGGTGAATATCACGAGACTGACTAAGTTACTAGTGCACAACCAGTTTCTTGTGATTGTTGAGGTAGCTCGATTTCTCGATTCACTCGGTTCTGCCGTCACCGATCCAATCCGGCTGTGTGACCATGTTGGAACTCCCGCTATGTGAACGGATCGCGACACACTATCACAAACTGGACCGCGATTCATTTAGAAGTGAACTTGAGGTTATTCGATCACTGGGACCGCATCTTATGAAGATGAAAATGCTGTCACTATTATATTGTTCGAAAAGCAATTCCGTTTCTTCGTTTTAGTTGTATATTATTATTTTGTCACAACCAACTCCATACTTAATGCGCATGAGCATTGTATAGTTTGACTGCAGAGATTGCAAAGCTTGCTTGTGAGAAAGTTCCATTTATTCTATGCGGTAGTTTGTGATTGGTGCCCTTTCAAATATGGGAAGCGAAAAGCAGCATTTTCGGTATATTTTACTTTTTCACTATCGAAAAGGTAAAAATGCTGTTCAAGCAACAGAAATATTATAAGCTGTGTATGGTCAAGATGCATTGACAAAACGCCAAGGCCAAAACCGGTTTGCGAAATGTTAAATCTATCAGTAAGTATTTGCATTAAGTTACCAATTACTTGTATTAATGTATTAATTAATGTGCATTAATCGAGGCAAACCAGTGAATAACAATTCATGAGATCACTGCTAGATTAAATTTATCCAATTCGGCCCTTCATGATCATTTCAAACGCCTAGGTTTCATCTCGAACCTCGAATGTGGGAGCCTCATCTTCTTCCGGAAAGAAGTTTGTGCCGTCACCTTGACATCGGAGATTTGGTTCTCAAACGCAAAGAAAATAAGCCATGTTTGAAGCGCATCATCACTGGGGACGAGATATGCGTTGTCTACAATCATGTTAAACGCAAGGGATCATGGAGTGAAAAAGATGAACCGGATCAAACCACTTCGAATGTCGGTATTCATAAAAAGTGATGTTATCTATTTGGTGGGATTACAAAGGAATCGTTCCTTTTGAGCTTCTACCGGACAACACAACAATCAATTCTAAAGTGTACTGTCGTCAGTTGGACAAAGTGAATGATTCAGTTGAACAGCAAAGGCCAGAATTAAGCAATAGAAAAGGTGCAGTTCCACCTAGATAAAGCGACACCTCATGGTTGGTGGCACCCAGTTTCGGATTTGCCTGTCACTGTGGCCAGCCACGCGTCGCCTGCGCCTACAGAGGGACCATGGATGGCTTGCGCTGCACCACCCACAGCTCCATCCACACACCCCATATGTACTGTAGACCCGAAGGAATAAGACGGAGAGGCGTGTGGATGGGAGCCACGTTTCATCAACGGAGCCGGTCCACACCCCTTCACAGGCAAACACAAGCACGTTGTAGTTGAGAATCAAGCGCACACAAGGCGGTGGCTGGACCGTTGTCCGCTCCACACTGAGTACACGAAACCACTCTTCGAGCCCAGCACGACCACAAGGACCGTGCACTGCGCCCCCTCCAGCAACAACCAACTGTCTCTTAGAGCCAGCGTGGACGAGGTAGTCACCTTGTAGGCACCTTGTCAACATGCACATCAAGCGCAGCCTCACCTGGGATATCAAGCAACAGCCAATCACTTGAAACGACATTATCAAATAAAATATAGCTGTTAAAGAATACGGCTATGCAGACATAACTCTTCTCTAACTTAGCATGTGAAGTATCATGGTTAGCAACGAGTCCGCGGTAAATACAAATGTCCAGGATTTACACAACAAGTGCTACAAACCCAATTAAAGTAACGAACATAACCACACTTAGCTCAAGCAACGTGACCAGTTAATAGAAGATTATTAAGGTAGACAGAACAAAGCAAATAAAGTGGAATGAAATTTATCCAGCTTAAAAAGACCCAGTTTAGGTATAAGTTGGTTTGGCCCAACTGCGGTGAAGAAGCATCATGAATGCAACATCGGCCACAGCATGGGGCACAATCTGTGTACAGATGGGAAGGTTGAATCATTATGACGTCCGACACCTCATACAAGTTGGCTAACTCACCAAAACCTTTTATAGCTTGGATGGGATACACAGCCACACCCACCATTTTCTCTATATTTGGCGCATTCTGACTATTATTTGTTCCCGCCTCGATAAAACTTTTTTAGACGGGAACACCGTTACTTCAATTGCGGATGTCAACAGTTACCTGGATCAGAAGAAACCTTTTATGAGCGTAGAATCATGCTACAGTCAGAAAGATGGGCAAACGTATTGGACCAGAATTGTCAATACATATAATTCAATAAAGTATTTATTCACTATAAGAAAGCCGTCCCTCAATTTTATACAAAAAACGAATTACTTTCCAAACGACCTGATAGTTCGCAACACGGCACTCCATTAATGGCTTTGTTCTCGTTTGCACTCATCAGGTGGCGACAGCAAGACAACACTCGAACCCGGAATTTTGGGATATCCGCCGAAACATCTATCCCGGAGCCACTGAGGCGAGTGTGACAACGTTTGCCCCAACGGATGCTGTCCGCTCACTATATTGCACCCAATTTGCATCTACTTCATGTATAGGGGACGAACTGGCCCACGTTCACTTCAAAGTGTATCTCGGTCCCGATTGTGATGACGCACCGCAATTCGTTCACATAACGCGTGTTCCAAAATTATCCCTCCAATCATTCCCAATTGCCTACGCAGCTGGATGGGCTTGGTGACGGAAAATCGTGTGAATCGAGCAATCGAACTACCTTAACAATCACAAGGAATTTGCTGTGCAGGGTTGCTTTTTAGTAACGAGACCGCTGAGTCAGATTTGTTGTTTGGAAATCTAACGATCAGTTGGAAGCCTCACCCAAAGCTTTGGTGCATTGGAATCCACAGATACTACACTTTTCCGGCACTGGTAGGCGATTTGTAAGCTGTGCAGAGACACAGAGCTGTAAATGCTCACCGGCATGAATGGTGGTCGCATCAACAGAAGTTACTCAAACCATTCGGTTGTTCCATCACAACAAGCCAAGCGTACGAGCTGCTTTCGTGAGTTAACTGCTTTACAGCAACGTATGTGCGTGTAGGGTCAATTTTTCGTAGGCAGCGATTGTCGAAGACTGACAACCGCTCATATCTTCCGAGCGAATACGCCATGTCTCACAGCCGTACAAGCGTACTGCACGGACAGAAGCATTGTACACTCTGCCTTTGAAATTGAGACCGACATCACGACGATACCATAAATGTCTCAGTTTGTTGAATGCAAGGCAAGCCCTTGCAATCCGTTGTGAGACTTCATCTCCAACACCGCCACCAGCCGTGATGCAACACCCTAGGTAAGTAAAGCAAGGGACTTGCTGCAGAACATATTCAGCAATGGTGAGCGCGGATTCAGACACCTGCCAGTCCTGGTCCAACGTTTTACATTCACTCGGAGTGAAGTATAAGCCGTACTTAGACATCTCCATCGTCAAGCGGTCCAAACCGCTCTAGACGGATTATGAGTCGTCCCCCAGCAAGGCGATATCACCGGCGTAGTCCAAGTCGGTGACCCTGTATCCAGGGAGGAGCTCAATACCGCAGTCGTGGACACCTTCCAGTGCTCTTTGGAGCATGAGTGGATTGCATCGTAGCAGCAAGAGAGCGTTCGAACGGTTGTAGTTGTAAGTCCATGGTTCGTCAGTAGGCGAGATGCTACCCGGTTGCCTAGGCCGACGTAGGTACGTGGTCTTAGGTGACCATCGCCCCGAGCCTTTGGCCAAAGAGCCTACTGCACGAGGTAGCAGGGCGAGATGAGGGTTTCGCATCCGTTGGGAGCGGGTGACTGGACACTCAGTTCATCCGCCTTTCGGATGACGATAAGTCATACCAAGGTCCAAACCTTCCCGAAGTCAGAGATATGATCCAATGATCGGACTGCTCGCCGGTGTGCAATATCTCCAAAGCAGACAAGAGGCAGTGACTTGATGTAATGGCGAGTCACATCCGCCAGGTCGCAGTGTTGTTAAACGGACATTTGTGACGTTTTATAGGGAGAACGCTTGCCAGGCGAACACCTAGCACATCCTGGAACACTGCCGCCGAACCATTGGTCGGAATGCGAAACTCTCGAACCGTCCAGCTGGCACTACAAAGAGGTTGTTCGGCTTGGGTGTGGTGGCAACACCATGTAAGTAACGCAGAGGTGCGAGACCGCGTGCTTGGAACGAGTAGTGCCAATCTTCAGCACATTATTCTCCGACATCGCATGCGTTGGCTCGGGCACGTTTGCGCATGACAGCCCACTGCCTTTTACGTCTAGCGGTATTTGTACTCCCAGGGAGCGATTGGAAAAGGGGCCTCGGTGGACAGCCAATGACGTGGAGAAGAAGCATGACGAAGGCAATCTCAAATTTGGCCGCAGTCGGACCATTCCGTCTTCCAGGTGGGGGACCACGCGATGCTGAATCTCAGTGGTTGGAAACATTGGATGTCATGGTCCGCAACAGATATCAATGACGTCAATGTTGTTCTGGCATCTTATCCTCATACACACACGAAAAAGCTTTCGAAACAAAAAAATAATTCAAAATGGCGTGTGCAAAACCAAATAATGGTTTTCCATTTTTTATCACATTTTGTGATTCTATTTGCTCCATTTTTTGCCATGGTTCTGATGGCACAATGTCTGTTAACAGATTGTGAATATATATATATATATATATATATATATATATCTGCGAAAGTGGTTGAAGGTCAGCCGACATCGATTCAATTCAGTCAACCGTTTAGTGTCCGATTTCTTCCCTTTCAAACTTCATTATCTGAGCTGCTTTTAACTTTTTGGGATCCACCTGTGCTCAACGTTCCATACCATTATGCACTTATCCGATCAAGCCGAGACAATTGTGCCTCGCGTCGCTAAGGAAAAACGTTTATTCATTAATTCATTTTTATCTAAATATCTGATGTACCATCCAATGTCATTGATGTCAACAGTATAACAGTGAGCGTTTAAAACCAAAGAAGCTGCTGGTACTCTACTAGTTCCCGTCCATGTGGATGCACGGCATCATCCGATGTTTGTTATCGGTCTAATTGAGCATCGGCAGCACCTGGTTTCCACCAGCGTTCCGTAGTTATGAATCGCTTTTTATGTTACTATTTACAAGTAGTATGGATTATATCATGTGACAACAACCTGCTGCATGCTGCGTTGAGCTCGATGGTTTCCAGAGTTGTACGATCACTTATCACGGCCCAATCGGATACAATGTAAGCCGAATTTCTTAAGAAGCACTTGAAAAGTATGTGTGGGATCAACTTACATGTTCTATGATGTTTTCAGTTCAGTGGTCCGCACTGTACATTTGACCTCTGTGTAGCCCAAGCTCAAGGAAAAAGCTCATCATCTACTAGTCCTTCTAAACAGTACGCAGACCAAATTGTTTATACGAGGGTCATTCAATAAATAAAGTGAATTTTTCGGTATAAGGATTTCTAATACAGATAGAAGTTTACTTTTTGTTTATTTTTGTCGTTTTACTTCTTTTTCACATGGATGTAATTTCTTTTACAGACTGAAAAATAAACTTTGAGAGTTGTAGCGATTAACAAAGATGGCCGACCAAAAAGCATGCTCCAGGATTGAACAGCGGTCAGTTATCGAGTTTTTGGTTGCTGAAGAGTGCAAACCAGTTGAAATTCATAGCAGAAGGTAACTGTGTATGATGCCACATGTTCCAGCCGAAGAAATGTCTACAAGTGGGCAAAATTGTTTAAAGAAGGACGGAGCAGTGTTGAGGATGAAGACAGGTCTTGGAGGCCTACAGAAGTGAGGTCTCCTGAGGTGATCGGATCTGTCAATGACATCATCCAGTCGGACAGAAGGGTGACAGTGGATGACATTGCAAGGACTTTGAGCCTATCTGTTGGGGCGGCACACAAAATGGTCCATGTCATCCACTGTCACTCTTCTGTCCGACTGAATGAGGTCATTGACTGATTCGATCACCTCAGGAGACCTCACTTCTGTAGGCCTCCCAGGCCTGTCTTCATCCTCAACACTGCCCAGTCCTTCTTCAAACAATTTTGCGCACTTGTAGACATTTCTTCGGCTGGAACATGTGGCACTATACACAGTTGACATTCTCCTATGAATTTCAACTGGTTTGCACGCTTCAGCAACCAAAAACTTGAAAACTGACCGCTGTTCAATCCTGGAGCATGCCTTTTGGTCGGCCATCTTTGTTAATCGCTACGACTCTCAAAGTATTTTTTAATCTGCAAAAGAAATTACACCCATGTGAAAAAGAAGTAAAACGATAAAAATAAACAAAAGTAAGCTTCTATCTGTAACTGTTGTGTCGGAGCCCCGTTACTGGTTCCACCCATTAACGGTAATGAGAACGCGAACGACCAGGGACAGAGATTCAAGGGTCCTTTTACGTAGGGAAGCCAGTTCGTTATATAGCATAAGGCAAACATGAAAGCCAACCAGAGTACGGAAAGCATGCGGACCATTAAAGCCAATAAGAACGGAACAAATGAGGAAGCAATCAAGTGCACACAAAGGACGTAAGGTAAAAGTGATAGCGTCAGAGTATGCCTGCGATCTGAAGGCAAAAACAATGACTCCAAATAGCCAATAGCGATGGCGAAATGATGTGTTAAAACAAACCTCGGTGCACCTCCATAGCAGAACGAAAGTCTGTAGTCATGATCGGCTACACAAGTATACCAGTTTTTTTCTTGCTGCTCCAACAAGAACACCATAAGCTAATTGGCGCCTTAAGTTTGGTAGGTACGTCACTTGGTGTGGGAGCTCCCCTATCCTTTGCAAGGTAGTAACGTGCTGGTCAGTGGATAATGAGCGGGGCTATATCACTTGTATGATAGTCATACGTTGTTGTCCCCCGTAGCTCAGTGGTTTCAATTACAGACTGGTGACAGTCGAATTGCGGAGTTGAGCACCCCAATCTATGTCATTGTCAACTCACCACACAGGCGTCGATATTGTCCACTGTGGACACCGAGGGTATTTATCCTCGGTTGGTAAGGAAGATGGCACCGAGCTTTCGCAATCTTGGGCGCCATCCTTTGTGGAATTTCAAGTACGACAAGGTGGTGCTTGTTCCAGGGCTACCAGGCGTGGATTGTGCTTCCAAATGGCGCCTAATGTAAACGTTGAGCATTTGAGACAAGATAAAGAAGTCAAATCGCCCGAGTGCCTTCCGCAACTGGCTAAGATTTATTTTGCGTTTTGGGATGATTTTCCCGTCTGACGTGAACAGACAAGGTCGCCTGGCACCGTCGCTTTTAGCTCGCGCTCAGTCAAGAAGACTACAAAACCCAATTATTGGCCTGCAGTCGCGAGAGTATTGACGATGTATGCTCAGCGTCGTGCATTTGGTGGTTTTAAATGAAGTCGGATCTGAGTTGCTCACTAAAATACACTGTCGAGATCATACCGAAGTGCGAACTGATCACTCGTTGCTCTGATTGCCCGCCATATCTTGAGATCATCAGCGGAGAGTGGGAAATTGGATGCTTTTATTCCAGCGAGATCACCTATGTAACTCAGGAATAAGTCTGGACTAAGTACTGAGCCCTGTGGCACTCCGCACTGAACATCGGTAGGGACAGAAATAGCTTCGCGAACGCACACATTCAGATGTCGTGGAAAGAGGAAGTTACCCATAATACCGAGGACCGGGTCACCGACTCCACAGCTTTAAAGCTTGTGAAGCGAGATTCGGTGGTACAAACTGTCGAACGTCTTTGAGAAGTTCAGATGAACATCATCAAAACTCACACCACTGTCGACGGTTTCAGTTCAAAGGGAGGGAGCAAGTAGTAGGTTTGTGGTGCTTGACCGGTTCTGGCGGAATCCATTTTGTTCTGGTGCTATGAGGTTGCATTCTGTCAAGTAACCCATTAGTGCTTCGGCTATAATGGTCGCCATGACATTGGAGAGTACCGACAGCATTGTTATCTGGCAGTAATTAGTTGAATCCACACTTTTCCATTGTGAGTGGGAGTGACGATTCCGCACTTTCACCATGTTGGAACTCGCATCTAATCAAGACAACGTTGAAAAGACTGTGCGAACGACTGAGGCAAACGCCTTGCAGCGCATTATTTGTTCTTATCCTCCCGAGTCTACGCATGCTGTTGGCAACTGGACAGACTTCCGCTCAAACGGGAAACGCACAGGGGCACCGCAACATTAATTAACGTAGCAGATAAATCCCAACAAAAATAGACCCGATTGTTCTCTAGTTGCTTTTATTCAAGAAACGTGGCGCCACTGTAAATGTTACCCAGAATCAAGAGCAACGAATCCGGTCAAGGCATTTCAGCGTGGTTCGCTTTTTATTCCCATTTTACCAGACTACGTAACAGGTGCACACATGCAGAAGTACAGCAGCTCGGTTGAGTTTATATGAAGGCGAAACTTCTTGTAGAATCTATTAATGTGGTACTTTTGCAATAGCTAGTTTAGTAGCGCTGTTATTTTATTTAATATGAAATGATTAGTTATGGGGGATAATACACAAGCTTCCATTCGTACTGTTCTGCCTCAACCGCAAAAGTACTGTGCAAAAGTCTCCAGTAATCTGGTACGAAATAGGTGGAGCTTTGTCCCCGGGTTTATCGGTGACCATTCAGAGTATCCCGGTAGTATATATGATTAAGCTATTCCAGTGTCGATAAATCAATACTCTGGGGTTGCATGACTGAGCTCGGCTGCATGAGTGTTAGTCACACGACAATGTTCATTGATGTTCCTATCAGTCATTTAGTTAGGGTTACAGAAAAGTGCATGTAGTTGAGCGAGCTTTTTATTTCACTGTAGATGGCACAAATTGTCCACTCATGAGCCAGTCACTTTCCAGCTCGACGCTGTGGGGTCTCAAGCGCTGCAAGGTCACGTTTTAGCCAGGGTTGCCAGGCCTGGATTGCATATTCGACGTGAGGACGCACGTAGGCATTCAGCATCAAAGAGAAGATGGATGGATCCAAAATTCCGAATGCTCTTCGCAGGAGTCCAACGTGCTGGTTGCCCCTTTTAGAAGCGGAATCTGACTGTTTGTAACACCCGAGATCTTCCTGTACCAGCACACCCAAGTCGCGTTCCTGAGTGGTGGTCTTCAGATCGTGTGCCCCAAGCTTGTAGACGTGGACTTGTCGATGGCGGATATGAACAACGCGACATTTGTCCACATTAAACGGCAGGGCGTTTCTCACCGACCAATTCCAGGCCTCATTCAAGTCACGCTGTAGGACTTCCTGGTCGTCCGATCGTTTTATCGCCCGCCAAACCTTGAGGTCGTCCGCGAAGAGTAAGAATTTCGACGTAATAACTCTTACTAGATCGTTAATGAAAAGCAGGAACAAACGAGGCCCAAGTACCGAACCCTGCGGTACGCCGCATCCCACTCGAATCGGATCGGAAAAGGATGATCGAACTCTAACTACTAACTGCCGTTCAGAGAGAAAGTTACCGATCCATCCTAACAACGGGTCTCCGATACCGTACTGTTGGAGTTTAATGAGCAGGATTCGATGATCCAGGCGATCGAAGGCTTTCGAAAAGTCCAAGAATGCAACATCGACTCCTGTTCCCTCATCGACAGTCTCGGTCCAGTTGTCACGAGCTATCAGCAGATTCGTCGTACATGAACGATGTTGACGAAACCCATGCTGTTCTGGCGCAATTATGCCGTAGTTTTCCAAGTATCCCATTAACGCATCTGCTATCACCGCTTCCATGACTTTGGCGATCACAGGCAGAAGCGTTACGGGGCGGTAATTGGCAGGATCCGATCGACTTCCTGCTTTGTATATGGGCGTTATTACACCTTGTTTCCACCTCGAAGGTACGATGTTCTCATCGAAACAGCGCTGAAAAAATGCAGCTAGTGGTTCGGCCAAGTGGATGGCAGCTACCTGTAATGTTTTCGGGTGAATGTTATCGGCCCCGGGAGAGCTGTGTGGACGCAAGGATAGCAGCTTTTGCAGCACCATTTCTGCAGTGAACGTGACGTTGGATAAAACGGGCGGTGGGGTAACTAGTGGCGGAATATACGTCGAGGCTTGTACACCTTGGAAGATTGGGGAGTACTGGGCCCGTAATGCGTTGGCCGCCTCCTTCGCAGTATGTGTATACCCATTGGTCGTATTAAGTGGTGGGATTCCCCGTTGCACCTTGCGAAGTCCATTCACATGTTTGTAAAGAAGCTTTTTGTTCGAACAGAATCGTTTGGCTAGCTCCTGCTGATGCGTTCTCTTGTCTTCGCGAACCAAAAGCACACAGTAGTTGCGATGCGAAACGTATTCCGTCCAGTTTTCTACGCTGGGGTTGCTTTTATACGTGCGCCATGCCCGATCCCTTAGAGTCATGCATTTTCGCGTCCGGCTTCGCAAGAATGATTTCGCTGTGCGGGGATGTTGGGAAACTTTTGGTGTTGAGGCTTCTATGACTAGTGACGTGATGGTGTTCGCAAATGTCTCCCAGGCTAGTTCTGGGGTGCAGTTAGCTAGAAACGTCCAACTGGTATTCTCAACTAAGGCAGACAGAACGTGGTAACGGATAACAGATTGCCTCGTTTCGAGCTCCGCAGCTGGATATTTGGCGTAGCAGATGTAATCGAACTGCAAAGTCACGTGATCGCTACGGCCCAAAGGACTGCACACCTTTAGTCCATCGACCATGAGCTCTTCGTTAGTGAGCACTAGATCTAATATCGATGGGTTGTTTCCTGTTCTGAACCTGGTTGGAACGGTGACGTGGTTATACAAGAAGGTGCTAGAGAGTAGCTCTTGCAAATATGCCTTGAACACCTCTGTCTCGGATGCTGGATTTTCCAAGTCATGGGTGTTGAAATCTCCTGCAACGAGGATGTGGCTGTACTTCTGATTAAGCACGGAGCGAAAAGCGGAGATAAGTCTGTTGTCCCTTTCCGGAGTGGATTTCGGTGGTCGGTAAACCACAGAGAGAAGGCATACGTCGTTGCGTTCCAACCACAGTTTGCACCAAAGGACGTCGGTGACACAAGTCTGGGGATCGTCTATGAGCTCACAACGAAGGTTCGTTCGGAAATAAATGAGCACGCCACCGCCCTTGCCCGTTCTGTCGTTCCGGAGAAGTGACATACCCGGTATGGCAATCTCAGCGTCTGTGATTTCGCCGCTCAGCCAGGTTTCGGTGATCATTATGATGTCTCGAGGCTCCGAAGCCAAACGGTGACGGAGTTCTACCAACTTACTTATGAGGCCTTGTGCATTAGTATACATGCAGGATAGTGCTTTTGTAACCAAGAGTGAGCTAGCACCGGTTGTGGTAGAAATGGAGTTTGTGCCGACCGTTAACGGGTCGGCCATTAACCGTTTTTTTGTGGTGAAGTTTGCCTTTGAGTTTGCTTTCGGTTAGACGACTGATCGCGGCCTTCCGGGCCCTGCTGGTCCCCCGTGTTCAGCCGTGTTTCGTGGGATATTGCGGTTGTTGATAAATCCATGCCTTCACAAAGTTGCATGAGTGGATGGTTCAACAATTTGATGGCTCCCCGTGAGTCGTTGGTAATCCGTGGCAGCGTACCTGATGCCTTTACCGTAATTCAGCTGGCAGCTTCATGCGGAATTGGGACCAGTTTTCAAGGCCGAGCGGTAACATAAACTCAGATTGAAGCACCACCTTCATAAGTCTGGGACCGTTACCTTTGTAGTTGGGTGAAAAGGGAATCCTGGTCAACCGTAAAGCGATGATATTATTGAGGGAGATTTCGTGGCGGATGTAACTCCATTGCACCCGGTCATGTGCATCCGCTGCATCAGAAGTTGAATTTTTGGAGCTCAGGAACCCCGTACACAATTATCGTCCGTTTCGCCTCGGCTTTACGAACTTCTTCGCGGTTGCTCATCTTTTTCGGACGTTCGTTCCAGGGGATCTCAGGAATTTTAAGCGCCTCGAGTGATGAATGACAATGCCTGTTGGACGATAGTAGAACTGCCTCTGTGTCCTTGATGGAGTTTAGTGTCACCCGGAGAAGTCGGGGTTCACCGTAGTGCGCTGAATTTGGATAACGTGTGACCGCTCTCAGCATTGCAGGTTCAACCGAAATGCCAATCGCAGTACATATAGACTTCCACTGATTACGATCATCCAACAGCTTCCCCTTTATTGTACTCGCCTGTGATTCAGGAACATTTGTACACACAACGGTTAACGCGCCTCGGCTCCTTGCGTTGGATGCAGATTGGCATTACTTAAAAGACACGGTGTTAAACGGATTGTTTGGTTGTTGGAGTCTGGTCAACTTACTGTTGCTTGGTGAGGCCACCGGACTCGGAGGTAAATTAGCAGGTGTATGCATTGAGGCGACTGAGGCGTACGACGCCCGACTTTTCTCTACGGCAGAAGAGGTTTCCCCCGGAGCTTCCGCGGTTGCTGTTGAATTGAGGTGGGGCGTGTGACTCAAAGGTGTGGACATCAGTACTCTGGATGTTCGTCCGCTCTTGGGAGTTGAGTGAGGCAAAGGATTTGGATAAACTGAGGCCGCAGCGCGACTTGAGCGTCTAGCCCTTTTCTTCGGCCTCGAGGTGGAGCTTTCTTTGACCGACTGTGGTACAATCATGGCCATATTCGCGGACCGGTGGTGCAAGCCTGGCGTTCCACAAATAAGCGATTGTCGCATTCAAAGTATCGCACCTTTCCATGAGTGAATATAAACAACCGACACTGGAGTTAACTGGCAAGTTGGACAAAACCATAATGCGTCAGTAGCCTTGTTTATTTGCCTTGCTTCTTGGGCGGACTTTCCTATACAGCTCGGGTGGAACGAGCCACTGCAGTTTCGGCACGTTATACCCATTTTAAGGGCTTTGCCGCAATTAGCTGAATAGCAGATACGTCGTTGCATGATATTGGGCATATTTGTCGTATTTTTTCAAGCACGAAGACAAGAAAGATGTCGATCAAAAATTCCAAAATGAAGGGCACAGCAGTAAATCACTGAGATCTCCGAAGATATCGAGCGGAATTCCACGAAACTTTCACGGATTGATGAACACACGAAACTAAAAAGTTTGGTGTCACAACTAACACAGCAACACACGTAAAATACAGTAATTCCAGAGAAAAAGCAGGATCCAGCGCGTGGTAGCAGAAAATTCCGCGGCGTCCGTGGGTACAGCTCGCAGTGTATGGACAGCGATTGGAGCCGCTGAGGACGCGGATCGATGGTAGTTCAGGCGTTACCTGCACACAGACTGCAGACATAATGCAAATCATGCAAAAACACTGACTGTCTCTTGGACAATCGTTCAGAGATCGACTGGCCTACATTGAACGGCCTGAAGCAGCACGACGTGGATGCAAGTCTGGCGGACAAGCTGACCCTGGATGAGACGTACAGAGCACTTGCTCAGCTGCGAAACGGCAAGTGTGCTGAAGCCGGCGGGATCCCGTCTGCAACATTGAAACATGGCGGACCAGTGTCAGTGACTGCGCTGCACCACTGGGTGCAACACGTATGGATTGAGGAGGAGGTGCCTCCTGAGCTGAAGAATACCCTAGTGCAACCACTGTACGAAGGCAAAGGGAGCAAGCAATGTTGTGCGAATTATAGTGGCATCAACTTGCTGAGTTATATGGGCAACCGTCAGTCAGGTTGTGGAACCTAACGCGGCAGAAGAGCAGTGTGGATTCCGCTCGGGTCGCAGCATTATAGATATGGTGTTTGTGGTTCGTCAGTTGCAGGAGAAATACAGAGAACGACACCAGTCACTGTTCTCGCATTTCGTTGATTTCACCATTGAATTTGATACAGTGAACAGCGAGGCATTGTAGCTGGTATTGGGTAAGTTTGGTTGCCTGCGTGAGTTCGGAAGTTTAATTGAATGTCTACAAAGTGGTATGCGGGCGAGGGTGCAGCTGAGTGGACAAACCTCGGATGACTTTGCAGTTGCTCTGGTGTGAAGAAAGGTTGTGTCTTAGCTCCTGCCCTATTTAATATATGTCTTCATGCAATGATGTCTTATGCTTTTGAGGCCGCTTGTGCTTACGGTGTTCGTGTGGAGCACCGTATTGCTAGTGGGTTGCTGAACATCCGTCCTTCCGGTGCTAGAACTCTAGTCTGTGAGACAACTATCCGTATGTTGCTGTCTGCTGATGACTATGCGTTGTTTTCACACAGCGCGGATGAGTTGCAGCACATGACTAATGTTCGGGCTTCGCCAGCGGCCAAATTCGTGCTCACCATCAACACAAGCAAAACTGTCTGCCTCTTTCAGCCTACACCGGAGGTGCAATCTTCAATATTGCCGCAAATCAGCATTGGTGCTGAAGTATTGGAAACCACCTCCCGCGTCAGCTACCTTGGGAGTGTGATGTCGACTGATCAGCGGCTACACGTTGAGTTGCGTATTCGCGTGTCGAAGGCAGCGGCGGCATTCCAGAAGCTAGAGTACCGAGTGTGGAACAACTATCAACTTACGGTTCGCACTTTCGCATTCTTATTACTAACTGTTTGCTTGCATGCTAAGTCTCTTTATGTCAGGTAGTGGATTCGATATTTTGTCCTAATGTTTGTCTTTATCATATACATGTCTAGCAGTACTCTCTTCTATAAACTTGCACATATCGCTTAAGCCTATTGTAGTTAATTTCGATAACATTTTCCTGTTTGTGGCATTTCTGTAAAATATACTTTCTGACCTCGTGAACTTATCTGGGATTCGTATGTAAACAACTTATTTCTTATGCCCAGTAATTTAAGATTTATGTCACCGTTTCCCTATGCATTACTCGGTGTATTTTATTTGTTATCTTTCTCTCAAGTGATTGGCTGTTGCTTGATATCTCCGATGAGACTGCGCTTGGTGCGCATGTTGACAAGGTGCCTACCTGTCTATTACCCACTTCCTCATCCATACTGGCTCTAGGGGACAGTTGATCGTTGCTGGAGGCGACGCAGTGCACGGTCCTTGTGGCTGTGTTAGGATCAAAGAGTGATTCCATGCACTCAGTGTGGAGCGGACTACGGTCCAGCCACCGCCTTGTGTGCGCTTGATTCCTAAATACATCGTGCTTGTGTTTGCCTGTGAAGGAGTGTGGGCCGGCTCCGTTGATGAAACGTGGCTCCCATCCACACGCCTCTCGGTCTTATTCCTTCGGGTCTACACTACATATGGGGTGTGTGCTTGGAGCTGCGTGTGGTGCAGCGCAAGTCAGCCATTGTCCGTCTGTAGGCGCAGGCGTCCTGTGTCTGGCCCCAGTGACAGGCAAATCCGAAAGCGGATGCCGCCAATCATACTCCTGCGGTGACCTGCAGTGCGAACTGTTGTGTACGAAAAGTCAAATGCACGAACCGAAGTAAGAAGGTCGCCCCAGTTAATGCACTACTGTAATCTGAGAAGTGCCTAACTACGTGACTACATTAAGGTGTCGCAAGCAGAATGATGAACCAATAAGGAAGCAGAGAATATGCACTTATGTGTGTATGTCTGGGGCTGTGTGCACGTGTCTGTCTAGACTAGCCGGCAATCATGCTGACGAAAAACACAACACGAACAGGCAGACTATATGGAAACGCTGACCATAGACTCACTCCGGGGCAGTAGGCGACTGAAGCGCAGCGAAATTGGCTTGTGGCATTTGTTTGTCGTCCCATAATGTCCACCCTAGACATGGATCCAAACTGACATTAGCCTTGGGAGCGTCCTGCGGCGATGACAAAGTCATGTTCTCATTTCAGGCAACTTCACTATTCACGATCTGGAAGTTCCTGCACCACTACGAGTAATTAAAGGCCTACCTGCAACGAAAATTGCAAGCATTAGGGTCTTCAGCCATGTCAGTTCGCTCACCCGATTCAGAGCAGTAAAAAGGATCTGTGCTTGTTTTAGTGCTCACCAACGAAGAGCTTATGCTCGAAAAACCAAGGATGCAGAGCCTTCTGGGACTGAGTGGTCACGTAGAAATACTTTAAGGCTATGTGTGTTATGCGGAATATTCACAGGAGTTTACTGACTTGTTTAGAACAATTAACTACTACAACTTACTAACAGAACATGTTGGAGATGCCATCTGAGAGTTTATGGACGTCTGTTCCATTGATATTGCCTCGGTGGAGTTTGCTGGCGAGTTCAGTGATCCGACTAAATCAGCAGCGCATGGCAGGTCTCTTTGTCCTGTAAGAGCATCCTCAACCATTCGGAGCAGAACCCGAAGACTCAAGTAGGTAAGAGACGCAGCGTGGCATGTGTACAGGGAGTACTGTAGCCCCGACAATTAGAACAGCTATTTAGAGCAAAGTAATCACCGTACCACACTTGTCCGTGAGAACAAATTAGTACACCAGCTGTGCCTAGCGGAAACGATTGGTGCTAACAACAAGCCACTGTACGAAAATGCGATCAGTTTCCTGAAGTGAAGCGTTGTGTTCCCTCACTCATCTCAGCAAATGAATGTGCTCAAACAGCCCAGGTTGCAACAAACGTTCTACGGCTCTAATATGCTACAATATTCCGAAGTGCCACCAGTCTGTGTCACATACTTGTTCCATGCCCCCAAACGCCAGTACTTAACCAGGTCACTATCAGTTCAACGACCGTTTTGAGGAAGCTGCTATCGCTGTGCACCCATTTTTCCTCTGGTGTTGATAACACGCATCCAAAAGCACTGCTGGTGGTAGTCATGAGGATAGCTAAGCCATAAACGTAATTCTTTCAAAGATAGCTGAACGAATAGCTAGTTCCCATAGTATGGGAGCACAGTATCATTAACTCGATTTCCAAGGGTGTAGACCGTTTGGATCCCACCAACTAGCGTCCAGTGATTTTCCGCCCTGTGTTCTCGAACCTGATGGACTCGAACATAGCCGGGGAACTAATGGCTCATTTAAAAAGATCTAAAAACTTTGCGACGGAGCAACCTGGCTTCCGTCCGCATCGGTCATGTACTTCCAATCTAATGATTGCGCTTGAAAGCCGGACTGAAATGGCTTATATCGGAGCCGGCAGTCATTGCATCTGCAATGACTTTTGTAAAGCGTTCGATCGCTTTGATCACCGCATTATTCTCCAAATACTGCAAAGTTACATTATCAAGTACTCCATCCTCGGATGGATCGGAACTTACCTCCTTTAGCGGCGGCTTCAAGGTCGAGTTCAAGGCTACTTTTCTGTTCCTAGTAAAGTGGAATGCGGTGTTCCACAAAGCTAGTGTCGCGATAACGCTTATTCCTACTTGTCAGTAACGACCTTGTGTGTCATCGAGCCAACGTTCCTGCTTTATGCCGAGAACATCAAGCGATGGCTGGTAATTGGTTGTCAGGACGATCACAAGATGCTGCAATGAGACTCAGACCGTGCTTTTGAATGGTCAAATGTAACTCTACTTCCTTTTAACGCATACAAGTGCAAAACACTACATGTACGCCACAAGCCCACTTACGCACATATGCTTGGGGACTACACGTTGAAAACCGCCTCACAGGAGCGCGACCTTGAAGTGGTGACGGAAGACGACCTCGGTTTTCTGCGCAGTCCTAGAAGGCGTACAAAACCGCGAAACAACCTGGTGGTCTATACAAATAGCTTTCGGTGGGTTCGAACCCTGATTCATCCCCCGAACGCTTAGTGCGAATTTGAGACCTCATGTTGAGTAAACAATCCAGGCAGGGCGAAATTCGGCTAGCACACCATCTGCTTGCACCGGAGATCGCGTAACGAAAGGCAACCAGAAATATGAATGGTTTGTTCCACCTGACATATCATCTACGACTTGAAGCCCTGATAACGTGCCGCGGAATTGATCGACGTCTACGTGGCCACCACGTTCTAGCGTTCATGATCCTGAAAATCCTCGGTCACATCTATGCCACCTCCTGAATTTTAGCAGCAACAAAGAAGGAGGGGACACCAACTGAAACTGGCCGCCCAATACAGTCGGCTGGAATGCCGCCTGTATTAATACTTCCTTCGAATTTGTCACACCCAGAAGGCTTTTTAAACCTATCATTTATGCGCCACGCTACATATATTTAAAAACCGCCCGTTGATGCGCTACACCACTTGCATTACTTGATCTCATTTCTGTAAATAAAGAGATGACAGGACGAAAACGAATATTGTGTCCATCAACCCTGCGAAAGCGGGATAGACAAATACACTTGTGTATTAAGGTGGATAGCATGGAGAGCCCATAGACAAGCGTTTCACTCCACATCCTTTCCCTATTGGTTTCATCCATAGCGCAATTGAATTGCTCTTTAAGGCTTCAAACTGCATCCGCAAGGCAATTGAATATCTTCTTTAACGCGTTTGCATTGCATCCGGTATCTTTCCGCCGCATTATGCGCCCGCAATGTCCTTGGAAAGGAGTTGGCCCAGAACAAACAATGACGGCAGATGTACGAGTTGGTGGTACGATGTGGAGACGCGCAGGTGTTCTAGCCTAATTCAGCAACGGAGCCTACTCTGATGCTAGGTAAACGCAGCTTAGGAGCACAAGGTTGTCCAAACACATTGTGCGACGGTGTATACGTGGACTACGAAATTTCGCAACACATGGGAGCCACGTACGAGCAGGTCCCTACACAGTGCCCTAAGTAGCGTAGTGACAGTGATGGATTTCACTCTGTTACATCCTTGCAGTACCGAGTTATGGTACTTGAAGTTCTGCCAGGTGACCGACTGACAAACCTTGTGTGCGCGGACGACATAGTCCGCTTTATAAGCAAATTGATTTAACTGACACGTAACGCTGCACGCCTCGGCATGGCTTTGCGCCTTCACAGTACAAACTGTTGTGACAGAATTTGTCCGATCAGCCACCTGTGCTGGCTGTCCATAAGAGGCAATCCCACGCGTGTTAAAAGACGAAAAAATAAGGATGATTTACTGGAAAGGTCAAACGGTCCATTCGACACGGGTGCATTCAAATGACTCACTCCTCCAAGCTAGGAGGACATGGAGCAGGAAATCGATTTGCATAATGTCGAATGCTTTAGAAAAGGTGTACGATCCACACCCCAAAGGCTGTCTACTGGGGCGCCGGAAATTGCCAAAGCCAACAACTGCGTAGGCAGTGGATGGAATGGAGTTATTTAGTGCGTGGCTGGCTGTCTTAACCTACCAGTCTGAGGGGCCTTGCGAAGACATCTGGGGCAGAGCGCGAACATCAAACCACTCCTAGTCTCATAGCAGGCAGCGACGTAGGTGTGGTGATCTCATACAATGAACTACCTGGGATCTCTAATGTGTCACTTACACTGACACTTTGACCTGTAAGGTGAAGAACATCTTGCTGACATCTCGATAACCGCAATCATTGTCCCTTTTATTAATAAAATCAACACCAATCAGTCCCTGGTTCACTTGGCCTGACGAAGCTTTCATGTCGAACGCCAAACGTTGCCGTATAACTACACCACGAACTGGTATGTTTGCTTTTCTTTTCTTTTCAAGAAATATGTACCTTCCATTATTTTTCCCAAGCAGAGCTTTTCGAGCGAAAGATATTTATGGGAGATGAGGGTCTTCAAAAACGTAGTCAAAACTGTGGACGATCTACGATGGGCCATCTCCTCTCGGGCAGTGGCCGTGTACAACTTATGATCGAACACTCCAAACAGTGATGATAATTCCCTAAACCACATTAACGAGTTCGGCCTGCTTGTGTCAATAATGCGCATCTACTTGGATGGCGATCGCGCTGGCACAGGGGCTGCACACGTCCGCAGTTTAAAGGCCGCACAGTTATCTAATTTCCCGTCCCACAAGATATCGTACAGACCAGTAAATGAGAGCTGATGCTAATTCATTAACCCACTCTATATTGGGCGCAGTGCCACATGGCACGTAGCATGACGACCACTTACGCTGCACATGATGCGGGTGAGAGATCCGGATGGCACCAACTTTGTTTTCTTGAGCGGTTCATGTTCTCTTGAACGCCGCACCCCTAGCGGTTAGCGGACTACTCATGATGCACTGCATACATTGGCACAACATAGGCGCTGAAACGAACGCAGTCGACCTCATAACACTCTAAAATGCTTCACAACAAGCGAAAAACATCCATTTTCAACCCCAAGATGCATCAGTGGCTTACATGCGATGCGTTGTCTGAGTGTATCTCACTGTGCTTGTCCTCACGCGGTGACATGTAACCTACGGCAATATGCCAATTTGAGCTTCCTGCAATTATACTAAACCTAACGATCAAAAGAATGACTCCTCCATTTCTGCCTATAGGAGTCCGCTTCGTGCTACCAACAACGAACTATTCCCCCTCCATGAACCGGCGACACAACAGTACGTAACAACACACGACCTCACAACATTAGCAGCAATGTAGTCCTGTTTGTCAAGCGTCATCCGTATATCTTCTGCTTCTATTCAAACACCTAACGCGGGAACATGCGAGAACTCTCTTCGAAAGCACTTAGCCTGAACACCAGCTTTTATATCTCAATGTCGAAACCATGTATGCATAGCTGTGATAACACCGGTTCAATTTATGTACATTTATATCAATAAAATAGGTGCGATTTACAAAGCTGTACAATGCATTTTGTCAGCGTAATTTCTCCTACCGTGATCTATCTTGTGCAGACAGTGCCGAGACCTCACACAGGCCCGTGTCTCTGACAAAATTCTCTCCAGAAAACGCATTCTCCACTTAGTCTTTCAGAGTACACCCTCAGAACCACCATAAAACATCTCGGAATATCTCTGTCTCATAGCTTGCTTCACATATGCTTTGATGATGCCGAAACCCTCAATTGGGTTCAGTGATGGAGAATATGGAGCCAGGCGCAGGAGGCTGCCCGAATGGTACCCTTCCTCTTGGAATACGCCTTCCAGATTCACATGATATGGCTCGTTATCGCAGATCAGGAATCAGCTTTCGATAATAGTAGAACCGCAGGCAATCAGTAATCCACGCAACCACTACTCACAGCTTACTTTTCCTGAAGCTTCCTCTCAAGGTGGTATACTCTATCCATTCATCGGTCGTCAGGGCTCCAATAAGATGAAGGTTTTGTCCTCGAGTGTTGCGCACTTGACATTGCGCACGAGTTCCACGCGGAGAACGGCCTCTGGTACGAGCACAAGAAATAGTAAAAGTTGTTTCATCAATCCACACCACTCGTCTCCCTTCAACCTCCGATTGTAAAAGTGTCAAGACGTAGGATTTTCTTCATCTTTTGTTCTCCTGTGTGTTCGTGGATCCCGGAACTGCGTGTAATTTGTTCATTTTTCTCAGTCTCCTGTCCAAGTGTCGCGCTATTTTGCTAACGCTCATCTCAATCCTGAAATCTGCTTTCAGCCACAGACGAAGTGTTTGGAAAGTGACAGTGGGTTACGACGATGCCCATTCTACCAGTCCATCAATCTGGCTTTCTGCCAGAGATTTCGTCGCCCCCCCCCACCAGGCTTCACTCTTGGTTCGACTGATTCCAGTCTTCGTATCCAACGGCGGCAGCTTTTCGGGTTAACGTTCAGTAAACACGCAAGTTGCTGCCAGTAGTCTTCCCTCACATAAGTGTTCAGTATTCTGCTCTTCACCTCCTCCGAGTGGAGCGTACGGCATTTTTTATTTGCCGTTCTTAGTAGAGCAGGCTGAATTCACCCGACTGCTTTACATATATACCTGTCTGCGCAAGCTTCGTAATGTAAAACACATATGACTGTTTCGTGTACATAAGCGTGCCTATGGATTCAACTTCACCTTTACACTCCAGCTTACGAGATTGATCACCCAATCAATCCAGCCAACGGATTGAAACAAAATGGTGACTTATAAGCAGCTCGGCCACACCTACTGCAACAACTATTGCGATGCCCTTCCATGAGAGCTTTTCATCCCCACTCTGTGTTTCGTCGATCTAAACCAGGCTCTCCTATCCCAAATGTCAAACACGTCCCATATTCATCATCATTAAGACACATGCAAACCTTGACATACATTGCACTACCTTACCCGCCCCCATTTATTTATCCGTTAAAGTAGGTGATAGGTACGGTGATAGTATTACTCCTGAACATAACTGTGTAAGTGTGTCTCAGGGTGGATACATTGATACCACATCCATGTTACAAGCATGTGAGTACACTGAGAGTAATATGTCGTGTGACATCAAAGGTACCGGTCGGCACTGCCCATTTGCCGCAACCAGACTACGCACCTTTCCTTGCTGATACAGACACATTAGGGTATACTCTACCTGAAGTGTATGACCACACACGCTTGCAAGTTGTGCAGGTTAAGGGTTACTACGACCCCGAAATCAGCACACGACTGCACACCTTCAATGTAGCAGGATATCAACGCTCACAGATGAATGGCTGCAATTGATGATTTTAAAATATTCTGACGTTTTTTCGAGTAAGGCTACAAACGGGGGACTGTGCAAATGGAGAGTGAAGTGCTGATTGGAATGTGGCCACCTGTGATTAAGCCCACAAGCTGTCTCCTGAGTTTCGATAACGTGCTTTGTTACACGAATCTGGAAGGCGTATTCCAAGAGGAAGGGTACCATTCGGGCAGCCTCCTGCGCCTGGCTCCATATTCTCCATCACTGAACCCAATTGAGGGTTTCGGCATCATCAAAGCATATGTGAAGCAAGCTATGAGACAGAGATATTCCGAGATGTTTTATGGTGGTTCTGAGGGTGTACTCTGAAAGACTAAGTGGTGAATGCGTTTTCTGGAGAGAATTTTGTCAGAGACACGTGCCTGTGTGAGGTCTCGGCACTGTCTGCACAAGATAGATCACGGTAGGAAAAATTACGCTGATAAAATGCATTGTACAGCTTTGTAAATCGCACCTATTTTATTGACATAAATGTACATAAATTGAACCGGTGTTATCACTGCTATGCATACATGGTTTCGACATTGAGATATAAAAGATGGTGTTCAGGCTAAGTGCTTTCGCAGAGAGTTCTCGCATGTTCCCGCGTTAGGTTTTTGAATAGAAGCAGAAGGTATACGGATGACGCTTGACAAACGGGACTACATTGCTGCTAATGTTGTGAGGTCGTGTGTTGTTACGTACTGTTGTGTCGCCGGTTCATGGAGGGGGAATAGTTCGCTGTTGGTAGCACGAATTGGACCACCGTGCACCGAAAACGAAGAGCTCAATAGTTCAGTAGTGTATGCGTGATGAAAAGCAAAAGTTTCAAAACCCACTGGATGGAAAAGGCACAAGGAAATTAACATCAAATATGTTTCAACGTGAAACGTGAATCATCAGTAGTAAAGGCATCGCACTTTATTACACTGTCGTGTAGCACTAAGATGAAAGTCTAGCATTCTCTCGATGGTCGCGCTATCGGGGCCGTACACCACATGTGTTGTTAGTACCTTCCAGTGAGGACCGATTCTAAGGGAGTAATAATAGTTCCTACAATCCAAACGGGGTGTTGTGTCACTAGATTCAAGTGGTGACATTGACACTCTTTGTAAGAGGCTAGGGTCAGCAGTGATGCACATGCGTGCTCGTTTTCAGTTACTATCTGGTATACAAGGAAGTGAACCTTTGTCCAGGCCCGAACCGCATATTCTACATGGAGACGAAGATATGTGTTGATCAACAATGATACTAGTCGTGGCTCAAAGGTGCCGAGAAGTCGCCTCAAAAGTATTAAATTCACTGCTTTCGAGTATGGGAGCGAATTGCCAAGACTTTCTTGAACGATGATAGCTAAGTCTCTTGCACTAGACACCATTTGTTAGATGGATTGTCCAAGAAGATATGTGTCACTGAAGCTGATACACACCGTCAGCAGGCTTCAGTGGGACCTGGTCCCTTTCTGCCCATTCGTTAATCCATCCAGATCTTTCTGGAACTAGACACGGTGGAATGTTGAGCGAATTGTTTTCCATATATTAGCATCATACGCTTCGGGGATAATAATGATTTCTGGGTGGTCATTTATGTAAACTAACAACAGTAGGGGGTCGAGGACGGATCCTTGCGTTGCATGGATGGATATGCGCAGGCTTCCGGAGTGAGTGTTGCCTATGTTTAACTTGATAGTTCTGTCTTGTGTGTAATTTTCCAACCAGGTGAACAGCGAACCGTTGATACCGTAGGCAGCAGGCTTTTGGAGGAGAACAAAGTGATTGACCCTGCCGAATGCCTTAGAAAAATCTAAGTAAACCACATTTATGAGGACTTCTTCACCAGGCCCCCTGGTCCATCAATGCTGGGCAAGAAGCAGATTGGTAAGGCAAGATCGTCTACGTCTAAAATCATGTTGGACGTTGGAAATTATTTGCGGACATTCAAAATATCACGTCAGTCCATCTGCGATTACTGATTTCATCACTTTTAATAAAACTGCTAGGAGAGTAATAGATCGGTAGTTGGCAGGATCCGATGATTCTACGTTTCCACTCAGAAGACAGTGTATGGGAAACAAACAAACCTTGGAAAGCGCTGTAAAAAGTCCTGCTATGGTGGGAGAAAGAGTTGTAGGTGCCTTTGGACAGATCTTGTCGATTCCCGTGGCACTGTTTTCCCAGAGAGATTGTAATTGGTTCACGACAGCCTCCGGCGTAAATGTGACACTGTGTAAACCGATGGCATTTGTTGAGAGTTGACAAAGCAAAAGTCCCATGGTATTTTTAGTCACGGAGCCAAAATGCAAGAGTATAGCGCTCGCGGTATCCACAGTAGTAGTCATGAGCAAGGGATCTTGATGTAGATAATTGAGGTTCATCACAACCAGCTTCCAAATCAGATGGTCCTCCACACGCCCAGAAAAGCACTAGATTGCATTTTTAGCCTGTTGGGCATCATCAGTAGGGCGCAAAAATCGGATGGACCGCTACTGTACATGCAGTGGTGCACCTCACACGTACTTTACTGTCATCGCTTGACAACAGAAACAGAGCAACTCATACCTTTTTCGAGTATAACAATGCATTATTTTGTGCAAATCGCATAATTCTGCAGAAAGATCTAGTCGTTCAAGAAATACATCCCTCCATCATCCAGTTACTGAGTGATTATTTTACTGGTCGGACACAGATTACACGAGTCAGGGGCAAATGCTGCTACCCACTAGGCACCAACTTTGGTGTTCTTCGGGGAGAAATTCTGTTGTTTTATCACTTCCTACTTACATCGGCTCAATAATGACCTAACAGTAAGTGCCGCTTACTCTAACAAAGCAGTGCATACTCACATTGTAACAAAATTGCCACAGTCATATTTCAGTGTTAGCGCTCTCAGGGCAGCAACGCTAAAAGCATCTCGTTTGTACCCAAGGTGGCCACCTTCCAACCCACAGTTCAGTGGCAAGTTTCTCAAACCCATTTTGTCACCTGTTACTCACAAGCACGCCATAACAATTGGGCCCAATAGGTCTGGATCATCTGCAGTCATACACCTGTGACTGTCTTGATATTCGGACACACCGAACCGGTCGGACACTGGTAGGTCGTCTTAACAGTGTCATACCACACCCTTCGTCTTCTGATGTTTTTATTTGGAAGTATAAAGGAGATTTTATGTATACAACTATATTCTCGAATTTTCCGCTTCGCTCCGAAGATATATACTCATGGCGGTCGGTTCGTTGCAACCAAATGGACGGAAGCAATTATCATGCAAATATCTGCTAAATCACCATTTAACACTCCATTTGGTTGCTACCTTTGTTAGTTACTTTTTCTCTCTTCATTGCGGTCATCCTACGGGACTTGTGAAGCGTTATCTGTTTGACCCGTTATATACCATTGTACTGCCATCTGTGATAGCGGACTACGTGTTCACAGGCCGTTAGATAGGGAATTGAGTGTTATCAACCCAGCGGAATTATGTACTTTACAGGTACAAATACCGTAGGAAGGGACCATCAAGTCGGTGTACTGCATCCACCATGACGGTCAACGACGCTTGGTGCTACAAAGCAGTGACTACTTGTCTTGTAACGAAGTTGTCGCAGTCGTATTTCGGCATTATCCCTCCGAGCAGACCGTCGTTCTATGATCCAAGAGGTCCATCTTTCAACCTGTATTTCGGTTGTGCAGGCCCCTTTTGTCGCTTTACTCGCAAGCCTGTCATAACGCTTTGGCACCACTGTCCCCGATCATTCGCGGCCATGCACTTGTTATCCGGACACAGTGCCATCGAATGCCTGCGCGTTGCTGGGTCGGTTGGGCTGAACCAGTGCCAAACTAGCCAGAAGATGGCTGACAGGGTGTCGCATTACCTTGTTCGCAGCCCCCCACTGGTGCCATTCTCATGGCATACCTGGTAGTCCAGTTACTCCAACTGAACACTCCACCCAGTCGCAGCATGTGTTTGGACAAACTTGTGCTCCTAAGCTGCGTGGAATCAGCATCAGATTAGGCTCAGTTGCTCAATTAGGCTAGAACGACTACGCGTCTCTACATTATAGCACCACCTCATACATCTACCGTCATTGGTTGATCTGGACTGACTCAATTCCAAGGACACTGCGCGCGCATACTGCGGCAGAAAGATACCGGATGCCATACAAATGCGTTAAATACGATATTCAATTGGCTTGTGGACACAATTTGAAGCCTTATGGAGCAATTCAATTGTACTATGGACTTAATCAATCGAGAAAATGTGTAGTGTATTTTCTTCACACAAACCATCCAAAGGGACCTGTCAAGTCTTAGATTTTTGTATTATACCACTGTTCCATTTTTTCACTGTTAATGCCATATGGCAGGTAAATGTTAATGTTAATTTCAATGACATATCGCGGATTAACCAATAGGGGCTTAACCTTTCCCACAGGGTTTTGATAAACAAATAAACAACTATAAACTGGGAAGACACGTAAAACAGTAAACTTGCGGAGCAAGATTTTGTTAATCGTAGTCGCTCACATATCGGTTTTGCCTTTGGTTTTCCAAGTAACATACATTTGATTCGGTGCGGCTTTGTTTTCTGAATTTGTAGAAGGTGTATCTGTTTTACCGCATGTAGTATAATGTGACAAGCGTATTGTTGGCAAGATCTTCGAATGCAGCTAATATCGGGGCAGAAATAACAGCTACTGCGACGGATTTCCATGTAGAACAGACACGTGGTGTAGTGAAATCCCGTATCCGCCTTAGTCAGCTGTATTGTTCGCCCAGTTCGAGACGGTGGCCTATCAGTCTGCTATTATGGCTAAACGTCATCAGTTTATTACACGAGTGCTAAGTCTCGAGTAGCCCTCCGTAAAACAAGAAGACTGAGCCGCGATCCTGAAGTCATTACTAAGAGTACGCATGGATATTTATAGTGTATGTATAACATTTGCGACAGTCCGCTCCACCGACTCAACCTAGTTGTTTCTATTGACACTGGCTCAAGTTCCATTGGTTTACGCTTGTTCTCAACATTCATATCGCATGAAATTACCTCAAGGAGCGTTGCTTACTTTCATGGTAGATTGTACGACTGGCGCGATTGGGCATTGGTCCATCTGGTCACACGCCTCTTCCTTTCGTCCGGTGCCACAGCAAACCTTGACTCAAATGCGTGCAGTCTATTCGTGGGCTAGGGAACCCATTTGCTTCTCAGCTTCTCACGGATACGCGCCGTCTCGCCAGACTGAATTAGTGCTGTGCATTTGGGATCTGCTAACACCTGGTTATTCACCTTCACACTCAGTATGTTCAATTGACTAGCTGTCTAGCAGAACGCAAGGTGCGCGTGTGCAGATCACTGGCTGCTCGGCTGGCCAATCCGCTTCCGATGACATGCTCACTTTCTTTGGGGATAAGTTACATCTGTTCGCTACTCCGCGAAATACTGCGTGTCGTTCCATTGGCCATCTGCCCACCGGTATCATAGCGTTTCCACTTACCATCGGATTTAGCCACCATCCAAATTAGGATTGCTTAAATTATGATAAACTAGAATACAGGGTATCATTGAACTCGGTCCTACAGGGAGAAACGGTTTACATAACATAGCGAACTCCGCAAATATTGCAGCATAACTAGTTTGTAGAAGTTTCAATGTCAATAACTAGGTCTGTTTCATGTGATGCTTTCTTTGCCACAGTCAAACTAACTCCCCCAAGGAACAATAATGTTTTAGCAATGGTTCGAAAAACTGTGCTTGACGAGTCCCGTAGGATGGTTGGGGTGAACACACTGAAATCAGGTCAGTGAGTCATCTACCAAGCGTCCGGTTAGTTAAATGCGTTAATGAAGAAGCTTGGCGTAAAATAAAAATCGAATGCACTCATACAGAAGAACAGGGGGCGCAGTACTCGTTGACGTCAAGTGTGAGAAAAATAAATTATGGTCGCTCAATCCTACACCGCCAACATGGGTCCATGGGATACATGAATCCAGAGAACGGCATGATCAATGAAATCCAACATAGCGCAGTTTAGATACCGAAGTGTTGGGAGCAAAAAAGCAACACCCAAACGTGTTTTGGAATGTCCAGAGTAAGGGGATACCATCCACTTTGTGAGAGAGTGAGAGAGAGAGTACTATGGTTGGCACACCAGAAGAGAAAATTAAATCAGTCGACACTCTAGGCGATTGTATTATTTACTCAGTTTCAAATAGTTACCCTTGAGATTGAGGTTGTGACTGGGTCTGAGCAAATGGCGGCATACGTGAACGTAATCACTCAATATTTGGTACACTAATATGAAATCACTGCGTAGTCTTCGGTGGCTTTCGTTTGACTCCGAGTGACTTCAGCCTTTGCTGGTGAAGTTGAGCAGGCCCTTTACATGCTTTGTTGACCACTACGCTGCGCTTCCACTCATATCTCTAAGCATGGATAACTTATTAAACATGACGGCGCACGTAAGACTTGTGTGCCATCGGGAAGCTTTATAGATCAAAACTCCCGATAGCCCTTCGCAGTAAGTCGACGTACGGATTGCCTTTTCACGCAGCCGCGTCAGGGTGTGCTGAACTGTTGCGATCACTCTGTACGAGCATACCAAGGTTGTTATCCTGGGAGCTGGTCTGCCATCCGTGTGTCCCAAACCAATACGTGTAGTTATGCCTATGGCATAGTTGCACAACTCGACATTTCTCTATACTGCATAGTGGGATATTCCAAGCCAGATGATTCGCAACCATGTTAACATGGCGCTGGAGCCCTTCGTATTCGTCCGGTCCACTTATCGCTTGCCATCTCTTACAATAATCTGCGAAGTGTGGGAAGTCGGAACCAATTGATCTCCCTATATCCTATATGAAAACCAAGAATAGAAGAGTCCATTGCACCCAGCTTTGAGATGTGGTGAACTCCACATCAATAGCATCGGCCAGAGATTACAGGACTCTAGGCTGCAACCAAAGTTCGTGTAGAAAATCTCTTATGTAAAGCAGGATTTGGTCGTCAATGCCGTAGTTCCGAAGTTTGTGAAGGAGAAGTCGATGGTCTAAGCCAGGAGTCATCAAACGTTTTTCATGGCGGGCCGGATTACCATCAAAATGACGGCCGCGAGCCGGATTAGATTTCTGTACAATACTCGCAGGCCAAAACGCAGTCGCTGAACAAAATACGGATAAATAAAGTTCAACATATCGTGATAAAGATCGGTGAGCGGTGTCATACATATAAAACACTGTTAGCTTAACATAATGTCAACGGCATACTCAAATACACAGTTACCACATATGTTTAGTGCATAAATCCGGATGGCACAAAATAAACGGCAAAATGATAAGTGGGATTTGTACAGTCGAAGTTTTGCTTTCTAAATATTGTTAATACTTTACTTGGGATAGCTGTTTCCAATCAAGAGAATTGTTTTCAAATGTTTATCAGTTAATCTCGTTCGATGAGTTGACTTCACATATTTCACTTTTGAGGAGGGGCGCTTGCAGGTATACCTTGCTTCAAACACTGACGCCATAGCAGCGGCAAACATCTTCAGTCCCAGAAATTCACCCCAGGTAAGCACTGGTGAAATCCAACAAGTTTTCTTTCCCTGGGCTTCTCTTTGAACAAGTCTTTTGCGTGCAAACCAATGAGCTCCAACTGTAGTTCAAGTGGGACATCATCACGTTTGTACTCGAACGGATTCTGGGACAGAGGGATATGGCCCTCAATTCTGCCAAAACCTGCAATTTTCTCTAAAATAGGCCTCTTCAAGACAAGAATAATTTTTCTCGGAAACCAAGTGAGACAGCTTCGGTATTCATAACCCTAAACCCTTTGAAACAGTGAAAATGGACGAACGTTTCTCTTTCCAGTTGTGATTCAAACGACGACAGCTTTCTTCTAAATCCGTTGATGCTTTTGTGAAAATTACAGATGACGTCCTGCTTTATGTAAAGTTTCAAGCTCAGTTTATTCCTCTGTGAAGTGAAGTCAACTATCAAATTCTACTTTAATAGTCAGGTAGGATCAGACGGCTGTGGATTAGCTCTATCATTTCCAGTGCGAAAAGCAACCATTTCGTTTCGGAGCTTGTAAAACGAAACGGCGCCTTACAGAAACTGCGCCACCTCAGTGATGTGTGATAAGGCAAATCACATGCTACAAAAGCAATACCCTCCGGAGAAGACTGAAACTTCAAATGAAATTAACAATTAAAACGACTGGTTTCAGTACAAAGAAATGCCCAACCTTTACCCATACATTGCACGTTGATGTAGGGTGCAGTGTATGAACATACCGACCCGAATGTATAACTCCTCCAAACGACTGCTCAGCTGCCCTACCAGACCCTTCTTCACTCAAACCATTTTTCTCCCACAATAAATTATGACAGTTTGAAGTCGATTCCAAGGATGGTTATAGTCTTGGAAAAGTTTGTGTAGTTCCATGAACATGTCCTTTCCAGTTGTGGTTCCATGCGTGCTGCCGACCGATGCTAATTCTTTCGTTATGTGAAGAGACGATTTGAAATCGCGAATAAACACGAGAAGTTATGACGTAGTCGAAGGATCAGTAGATTCAACTGGCACCAGAGAGTAGCACAAAACATTTTCAGGTTTCTCCTGTATCTACAGCACTGTTCTCTTCAAGTTCTTCTGTTCACCGCACAAATGAATTTTCAGAAGGGTTGGTGTAAACAAATCGGCTTTCTCGGGACACAACTCATTCACAGATCTGAGTAAGTTGCCGTCATTAAATGGTTTCCTTCTTCTGCCGTCGTATGCAATATTTGTAACTAGTACGGTTGACAGCTTCGTTTTGAAATAGCGTTCTCGTGAAGAGAATTCTTTGGGTTCCTAAACCACGAATCATGAACTCAAATTTCGCCGAGCGTTGCTTTTCGAATAACTGGATTATGATAACGAGCGTTTTGTTTCATAAGGATGCCGGAGATTTTACTCTTGCAAAACAGCAACATTTTTGCCACGTATTGCGCAACGAGCTATCTGGTTCATAGTTTTTTCGAAAACACATTATACTCCACAGTACTTATTGAAAATCCGACAGTCAGTATCCACTTGTCTCTTCTTCATGGCCAAAAGGTAAGGTGCAGAAAGGAGGAGATGAACATAAGAAAGGCATTGATTTGGAAACCGTGAATGTCCTCCTGGAACACAAGCAAAACAAGTAGTTGTGGGACTCTGATGAATCTACGGCTCATCAAAGGTGCACGAAACTTTATGTCACGCAATCTATAAGTAATATTGGAAATCTAAGATATCACGTGGGGAATGATGCAAATATATGAACAAGGTCGGCCTAAATAAACAGCTATCAGCGGTAGTTTTTAACTGCGGTTCTGTGAGTGGCAGCCAGCGGTGCCGCGGAAACAGATCGAAATGGCCCAAATCCAACTCTTCCGCCATTATGGTTGTTCACGGGCACTCTACCGTTCGCCGTCTCCACTGTTCGTTGATATGTGATTTGCCTTGAGACACCTGTAACATGCTCCCGTTTTCTTGACGTTACAATTCCCGTGAACAACATAGGTCCAAAAACTCTTCCACGTGGCCGTGACATACTCACCACCACAAGCGGTGTTCGTACAGGTTACTACGTCACTACGAGACTTGGTTCTATGTCGCTGGAATCAATGACAAGTACAACCGCATGAAAACCACGGCGCATTATGCTGTGGCTGGGGGAACAAGACGGCCACGTAGGTCACATGCGGCCTAACATGCAATCAGGTGCTTGGGGTCAAGCGGGCGTTAAGGATAAGAGAGTGCTAAATATTACCGAGCTTATCGTATGAAGTGCGGCATAGCGGTGTGAGCGGTCCCTGTGAGTAGCTAACACCCTGAGTATCGTTCAAACTGTCAAAGGTGCTATGCGGAAGGAAGGGGTTAAACACATTTGGGGTACAGCGATGATAGTGCTTGAACGTGTTCAGAGTGGGATCATACAACGAAACATCGAAGTGCATTCGTAAGAAGACCTAAACACAGAGTTACGATGGGCGTGAGGGTGGGCAAAATCGAGTACTGTTGGCGGGCCGGAGGAACCATCGTCGCGGGCCGCATCCGGAATAGACTCCTTCTCCGCCATCAATTGCTTCGGTCCAGCTACTGTGTGTAAATATCATTTGGTTATACGTGAGCAATTTTGGCGGAAGCTATGTTGCTCTGAGGCTTTTAAGCTGTTTCCCAGATACTGCCTCAGTACAACTGCAATGATTGATTTCATACATATGGAAAGCACAGGATACAGCGCTGTTGGACGGTCATTTGCAGGGTCAGTGCGACTATCTCCCGTAGGACTCGGAGTGATGACAATCGATTCTGTATTGTTGGAATTTGGTTCTCCTCTGGACAGAGCTGATAGAATAGTGCAGTGGTTCTATTACTGGTTGTTGCCTGTTGTGCCTTTGGTAGAAGGTTATCAATTCCAGGAGAACGTTGGATTCGCAGGGATAACGGAATCTTCAACCTAGCTTCTTCAGTGGACCTTATACCGGCTAAACGTGACTATGAAGCGAAGAAAACATGCTAATATTTGGCCAGGTTGCCTGCTAGAACGTATTTAATTAACGCGTAATAGATAAGCCCTTTCCATCGTTGATCGCGCGCATCCGTCAGTCTTAACCAGTGCTGGGTTTCGGCGTTCCGGCACTCCTAGCTTGTCATACTGACTCACTCAGGGACATGCTTTTGCGTATTCTGCTACTTAAAGAGGATGCTTTCACGATGGAAGGACTCCTGTACTGATGAGCGCACTGCCACTGTACTAAACATCTTTGTGAACGTTTTCCTGGTGACTTATGGGGGTATTCAGTTAAGAAGGTCCAAGATGTATTCTCATCAAGTGTGGATAAAAGGTTGTATTGCGTGACAGTACATGCTTCATCGTTTTCCTCTATAGGATATTCTGTCTGGCCTATCTAGTCAAACAGTAGAGTAACATAGCCACTGCGAACCAGTGGTGCGCTTGTAACTATTCCGTTGACCATGAGTTCTTTGGTGGACACAAGATCAAGAATAGGCGACTTGTTATCAGTTCGAAATCTGTTGGGATAGGAGACGTAGTTGTACCCAAGGTAGCTGGAAATTAGCTCTTGCGAAAAGGCTTTATAATGTTGACTTCAGTTCCTGGCGTCTGCATGTCATGCACAGTAAAGTATCTCGCGATGAGAATGTGGTCGCATGATTTGTTCAGCGCAACCTACAAAAGTGATTAAGTTTGCAATCAACCTTCGCCGGAGAGTTTGGCGGACGATAAGTTACGGCTTCCAGAATTGTGTATTTGTTCCGAAACCATAACCGACAACAAAGCGAGTCAGGCACACGGATTTCTGGGTAATCAATAAGTACACGTCTGATGTTAGTAGTGCATTGGAGAATAACATCACCATCCTTGCAGTTCTATCGTTCCAAAGCAGCTGCATACCGGGTAAATTGATTTCAGAATCCGTCATCTCAAAATTTAATTAGGTCTCTGTAATCCTAATGTGATCACATGCTTATGAGTCTTGGCGTCCCCAAAGTTCGAGCAACTTACCTAGGAACCCTTGGACTTCAGGGTACAAATAAGATAGGGTTTAGTTTGTTAGGAGTGCGCTGTTGGATATCAAATTCGGGTTTGCTTTCGGGCAGGCCGTTGCGTGGTCGGTCACTACTAATTTTTTGTTTGGTCATGGGTTTATGACCTCATATAGTGTACCATTTCAAGATGTTCTCTATTGTTTCACTCGGTCCTGTTGTGTGTTGTGGGTGCTATTGTGTTGGTTTATCCGGGGGATCGTGGCGACATAATTCCCTGCGGTTGTAAGTTCCATTGAACTGTTAACCACAAGTGACGGTGCACCTGCTGTCTTTATCCGGATCTCGGCTGTCAACCTGACACGAAACTTCAAATAGTTACACAACAGCATTTTTACATTCCCTCGGAGAGTCGCATCACTTTGATTAAGCTTGGACCACAACGCTTGTAGTTAGGTGCTGAAGGAATTCTTAGCAACGATTTAGCGATAAACTTGTTCAGAGAGAGCGCTCCGTGACTAAGATAAGATAATGTATAGACACGCTTTTACACGAGACACACCAGAGAACGCATGATCAGTAATGTACAAGCAAGAAGGTGTAGATCATAAGTTAATCTGTGCTTTGACATAACAAATTAACTGGGGACATACATAATGGTTCGTGGTGTAATGAGCAGTGTTTATGTTCCTCGCTTGTTGGACTATTAGAATGGCATTGCATTAAGTGATATTCACCAATGAGAAAATCATATTGCGTTCAAAATTTTGTTACGCACGAACCGACTGTTTGCAACATTAATCGCAGGGGCCTGTGGCCTTCATCGTTTGTTCACCATGTCTCCGAAGAAGCCATTTCATTGGCCGTCCAGTAAGTATTTTGAATCTGTTGTTGCAGTTGATATGCTTCAGATTATTTCTTTCGAAGCTTGTTTCCCGCATGAATTGTGGAGGAGACTGGTGGAAGTTGTTTCGGATTCCTAGAATGCGACACAGCAAATTCGACCGTTCTTTAGGGGCTTCGTTCGGGAGCGTATCTTAAACGCCAGGTGGGCATTGCAGGCAAGTCCACTAAGTGCATCCATCGCAGCAAATCTTTTTAACCTTTAGAGAAATGGATGAGAAATAACAGGGCACCATTGCTGTCGCTCATTGGTTCGCGCCTCGTGATCAAGAGAATCCGGTACTTCAGGAACACCCTAAACTAATATGTTGCTTTTGCTATCGTTTTTAGTAGAGCCACCTTGGTTTTCCTCTTCCTTTGGGCGGTACTTTCAAGGAAGAGCGGGTAATTTGCGCAAAACGCCCAGTGAGTTGCGAAGACGAACTGCAGGACAGCCTTTGTCTCATCTGCTGACTTCAAAGTTACTCGAAAATTTTGAGGTTCGCCATAGTGTAGTGAGGTCGCGTGACATGCTACGCGTCTCAGCATACTGAGCACAACCTGAATACCAATCGGGATGTAGATGGAATATCACTGGTTGCGACCATCTAGCAACTTGCTCTTTATTGTGACAGATTTGGACTTGGGAACGTTAGTGCACACGAGAGATAACACACCGTGGTTCTGTCTAGCGATTGTCGATTTGAAGGTAGTTGCTGATGATTTAGACTGGTTGGGAGGAGCCAATGTATTTGACGTTGAAAGATGCATCGCACCGCGTGTGCTCGGTACAGAAGAAAGACCCACGTGTGTCGCTCCCGTTGTGTTTATCGAGACGACCGACGAGTACGTTGCGATCGTTTGTTCACCGGCTTGCCTCTGGCTCTGAGCTGCCGCTGTTATGACTGAACGTTTAGGTGTAGCTTCCATAAATGGAGTAATAGCAGTCGGGTCGAATATGACTTGCCCGATTATGGGTTGGGATGTGCCAGAGTAAATGGCGCAGATGCAGCGGGGTGGTTAGCAAGACTGTGTTTACTCTTTGACTAAGGGACAGGGTTCAAACGGGGTTGACGGGAACGGCGAAGTACTGAGACTGGCCATCCGTTTAATTGTTTCCATTAGTTTTCGCACTTTTCATGAGCACGACTATAAAATAAACAATTGAAATATCTCTGCATATCGGGCAAGAGTAGAGTGCATCCGCCACAATGTTGAGCCTCATTAAGACTACTTGACTTACGCCAGCTCACTTAACGTAGAATGCAAAGCTACAGTTCGAGCAAGTCCGACCTCTCCTGAACACACAGGTCTATTTCGGCTCTCCACATTTATCACTAAGTGGGATCATTTTCGGTGACGGCTTTTGTTGCAACCAATCAAGGTACTTGCCCCGTCGCGGGAGGTAGTAGGTTAATGACACTCAAGTTTGCAGAAGAGTAGTAGGGAGAGTTGAATGTTATAGGAAGAAACTCATCACATCTAGGCTCACTCAGACAGCCGTCACACGCCCGGAAAAGCACTGTACGCGCGTTTCATCCTTTCGGGAATCGTCAGCAGTGCGCATTCCATCGAACCCTTGGTAGGGCTCGAAACCGCAACTCGACTGTTGCCAGTCCGTGGTTGAGACCACTGAGCTACGGGGGACGGCAACGACCATCGTGAATAAGTTACTAGATGTGATATGGCGCCGCTCACTATCCACTGACTTACACGTTACTGCCGTGCAGAGGACAGGGTAGCCCCCTCACCAAGCGACGAGCTTAACAAACTTAAGCCGCCAATTAACTCATGGCATTATAAGCAGTTTGGTCTGTGTACTGATTGCAGAAGAGTAGTAGGGAGAGTTGAATGTTATAGGAAGCAATTCATCACATCTAGGATGAAACGCGCGTACAGTACTTTTCCGGGAGTGTGACGACTGTCTGAGTGAGCCTAGATGTGATGAATTTCTTCCTATAACACTCAAGTTTGTTGTCACAGTCGCGCGGTTGACCTCGTTTATCGTAGACGAGTTTGCCACGAGAATGACGCACGTACACACTCACGCGCAAGTTGGCTTCTTTATAGACTGACCGTGGTTCGTGTAAGATTTGGCTCCTTAACTTGATTTGCATTGGGCGGATGCTAGCCGTTGGGTGTCACCGATGGAGGAATGTAATCAAAAGTTAACGGTTAAATCTTAGCTCCCTCAGAACTGGTCCTGTAGGACTAGCTTCAGGATTACTAGATAGCGCAGAGAATCCTTTATGAAATGCAATTTCGCGGCAGTGAGCGCTGTTATAAACAACAACGGTTCACCTGTAAAACTGCTCACCGGAAGTGTTAAAACAAATTGGGTTACAGGAATCAGGATCCGTAAGGAATAATTTCGTTAAAAGGTGACCACTGAATACGAGAAGTTAATCCGATTCGAACGAGTGTGTGAACATTGCGCTGGGTGAGAGTGGAACAGGGAAAACCCTTGACAGAGAAGAGCGCACACGTTACCGACTACGAGAGGGAAGAAAGCCATTCCAGTACAGCCAGATAATAACCAATCAGCGTAGACACGGAGATGCATAGGCGTCCAATCATATGTTCCGTTCGCTTACAGTAATCCATGCGCTTGCTTCGCCATGCTAACCTGCCTCTTTCTTATGAGAGCATAATCTAATCATATGAGTTCACCACTCAAATACCGATAGTGTCCACAGAAAATTCCCAGAATACCCACATGCTCTTCGTCGGTTATGTGGTATCGCCCTTAAAGGTTTTTGGTGGCCGACCTCGTAGATTCTCCATGACAATGAGATCCCGCTTTAACCATGGCTAGCATGCTTGAATCACATATTCCACTTGAGGCCCTATGAATGCGGAAAGCAGTGGAGGAAGATATATAGCTCGAAGCGATCAAAACCTCTCCATAAGTATATTAAGTTTTGGATGCCCTTTTGAGGTTATTTCAGATTGCTCCAAAAAACCATGGTCTTCCTAGACCAACACACCGAGATCTTGTTCATTTGGGAGACCCTGAAAATTTTGGTCACCAGCTTATAGGTGTGAACTTTTGCTGTTGTAAATGATGCACTAGATACTTCTGGACCGACCGTCCATAAATCTTGTCACGGTTGTTCTAAACTGTGTACGATGGTCTGGCAGTTTGATGGACCGCCAAACTTTGATGCCGTCGGTTTCAAGCCGTGTACCGTGATAAAGGTTATTATATAGTTAGTGAAAACCAGTAGCACACGGGCACCAATACTTACATAAGATCTAATACAGACTCGTACACTTTCACTGCCAGGCACCTGTGCACATGTAATTCGCTGCTCCACTCTAGGAGGGTATCACCAATGTCGTATCCCTGAAGGTTGTCTAGAAGGAAGCAGTGGCTCAACCGGTTGAATGCCTTAGAGAAGTCGAAGTAAACAACATCAACTCCTACACCAACATCCACTGCTTAGGTCCAACTGCCCCGTGTTTACAGTAGATTGGTAATGTTCGATTAGTTCCAGCGGAAGCTAAGTCAAGTCAGTATATGCTTTATGTACCCAGCCCGTGTTGCATTTGCGTGATGTAGCCAAGTCCGTCAAGGTAAGATCTGAACGCATCAGCACTGATAGCCTCCATGACTGTTGAAAGATCTGGAAAAGGAATAACTGGGAGGTAGTTAGCTGGTACAGTACGGCTGCCTCCTTTGTAAATTTGGGTTATTGTCCGATAGTTCCATGCTATAGGAACATGATTTATGTCAAAGCGTTGCTCAAAGAATCGCGCCAACGTTTAGCCAGTTTCTTAGCTGCACGACAAGCTCCCTTTGGCGAATAACATCAATTCAGGGAGAGCTGTGTGGGCGCATAGATAACAGCCTACTCATGACAGTGTCTGCCATAAACTGGACAAGAGTAAGCCTTGGAGGTTGCACAGTACATTCCAATGGATCAGGATACTAGGAAACACATTGTAGTGTTGGCGCCTATTGCTGCTGCAAGGCAACTGCTACTTTCTGGCGGTCCGTGTTAGTCTACCCACTGTCATGAAAGGAGTAAATACTTTTTGCACTTTGAAAAGGCTATTCGCATAGGTAACCTCACTACCAGGATTTGACAACATCACATTTATTAATGCAGATATGCTGAAGCGACTGACGGCACTGCGCGAGTACAGATCACCTCGTCCTGATAACATAGGTCCCAAGTCCCTGAAGACAGTTGTCACGAACTGAACTGGACCAGTATCTCAGTTTTTCCAGCTATGTCTCGAAGAGATGCAGGTATCAGATTTGTAGAATCATGAAATACTCACCTCCATTTACAAGGGAGGCAATGGTGTAGTCTTCGCAAACTACCACCTGGTGACTCTACTTTCTGTGTTTGCTAAAGTCATGACATCTATCGTCCCAGAAACATTCATAGGATATCTAGAAAGTGTGATATCACCATGCAGAAACACCATGAATCCCGGTAAAATCGTTCATGTACCGCAAAGTTTTTGTTAGCCCGTGCCAGCTGGGCGGAATCCGTCTATGCTGAGTAAGTACTAAACGCCACTTATCTTGATTTCTTGAGGGCTTTTGCTCGTCCATATCCCCGCATTCTTCCTTATAAGCCTCGGAGATGTGGGGTCGGTGACCGTAACCCGGCCTGGGTGCGATGATTTCTTTTCCAACGCCGGTTGAATAAGCGAGTTCGTAGAGACCTGCTCGACCCGATACAGGTTCACTGTGGCATCCTCTAGCCTCGGAGATAGGACCATGACTATTCCTAGCGTTCATAAGCGATTTGGCGGGTTTGTCCACGTCGAACCTTCTATTCTTTGTGGACGATCTTAAGATTTTGAGTACACGACTACAGAGCACTGCATGGCGAACTCAACCACGTTTACAGTGTTCAGCTCAGAAGATGCTTGAGTTTAATCCTGGAAAGTGCAATATCATCTTCATGCGCCACCAGCACACCTACAAATAGCGGCTAGGGGAACAACTTCTGTAGCACGTTTTTCCTGTAGGTGGTCTTGAGTTGCTCGTGCAAGACGATCTCGGATGCCAAAAACATGTTGGGAAAGCAGCGTAAAGAGCCAGCCAACACATAGGCCTACTGCGGAGAGCTTTTAGCTAGTTTGATCTCACCTTATTTTCGCAAATGCTAAGCGCTTACGTGACGCCATATGTGATATACACCATTCAGGTGTGGCACTTCTGATCAAAGCGTAAGTTCACTAGTCTTGGGAAGCCACAACGCAGGGAGACAAAAAATGTTACGGGATTGCTTCACCTCCCTCACAAGTTCAGAGTAAAGACTAGGAGCTTTCAGTATGCAGTGTCGTCTTCTGCGAGGTAATCTTATATTGGTGCACAAGCTCATCAATGCTCCTAAACACTCACGCGGACCATTACTGAATCTCAGCCACCACACCTCACTGAGAGGTCACCGTTTGCTGTTGGCCACACAGTACAACGGGCTGGAATGCTACTGGAACTTCTCCCCATTCGTGTATCCCTATCGTGGCATTTACTTCGCATTCTGTCATCTCCGCTTCTAAGTTAGCGGAACTCGAAACTCTACCTTACTATGCAATCCACCACTTGCACTATTTGATATAACCCCATCAACTGGAACACGGAACGAAGTAACCAAACTATGTGTTCACGTTATATTTGCAGTAAGTCCACCGCTACGCGTTATTTTTTCTTCATGCTTTCATTCGTGGTCCTAATCTTTACCTACGGAAATGTTTAAGCGCTTGCTCTTTTATCCGTAATAAATCCATTGTTTCAGCACCTACCATCGCCCACCACTTTCGTGATACTTCGCCCTCTACCAGAAAGGATCTCACACAGACTCTGTTTACCCCACTGGGTCCAGAATTCAGGTTGTTGTCGAGTTTTACAAGGAATAAATACTGCTTACGGCTCTATGGAACTGGTCGCAGTCATCCGTCACATAGCTCGCCTGAGCTGCTTGGCATATGAAAGTAAGACACATGCACGTGTCGAACGGACACAAACGCAGTTCTGCAAACATTTTGCTACTTCAGCTATTCCAACTACTTCAAAGTCTGGTTTGTTAGGCTATCACGGTGGAATCGCTTTAACTCCCGTTCACCGAAATACCGAAGACTTTTACGTTTGTATTTACGTTTATTCACCCTAGTGTAGCAAGCACGACGCGGCAATGATGCAATTATTTATTGTCACGATCAAAAACTACCCCACCACTCACGCAGGCGTACATTAATGAGTCGCGTTTCCTCCCCACGACGCACCAACCCTCCTGGCTTCCGCTCGCGAAACGTTCATGCACTTTGGAGCCCTTGTGGTGGAATATTTCCTGCACATTTCACCTCGGTATTCGCTTCTACTAGTCCTATTCTGATCGGCCCGAAGTCGTTCGATAGCTCCTGATTTGCTTGACCGTGGATGCATCACTCTGCTTGGAGTCGGTCCGGGAGGCTGCAATAACGGCACTTTTATCTGGTTTATTGCTTTGTCGACGAACCCTCTCTCTGTTCTGTCTGGCTCAGACTCACAACCGGAAGCAATTCGTGAGCCGTTTTCGTCTCATTTAGTCAGGCCAGTGTGGCTCCGTCTGTCCTCCCTTCTTGCGACTGCTTCGTTTCCATTCACCCTCCTTTTCGTGGTCTTTCTGTCCTCCGGAAAAACGCTGCCTTCCGCCTCCCTGCAGCAGGTCTGTGCCTCCCGCTTGATGAGCAACTGGCCCTTAACATATGGAAGCAAGACATCACTGCTCAATTTTTAATGAAGATACGTGTGCAAAACTGCAAAATATCAGCTGTTGATCATCTTCTTGAGGCTTTCAGAGGTAGTGGGGGCAATCATTACTGAGTCTCCAATGAACTTCCTTGGTAAATCTAACGACCTAGTGACTGAGTAGCGCAGCTTCCCTCCACACGGGTCACAGCGAGCCAACCTACCTCAGTGTTCTCGAGAATAAACTATTTATTTATTTATCAGCACGTTGGACCGTAAGGTTGTCTAGTGGGACCGGAATAATGGTTAGTTATCTTGACTTTTCTGAAGTCATTAAACACCTGGATTACCGGATACCACTTCATAATCTGTAGCGCTAGTGAATCGGGATTCCTGTTTTGTGTTGATTTAGGACTTTCTTCTACGGTTGTTCTAAGTGCGACTTCACTGGTCACTGTCCGATCTGACTGAGGTGGACTGCGATGTTGCACAATACCAAGGTTTCGGGTGGATCATTTCTGTGGTTTTCATAATCAATCTCGTGCATGTAAGCACCTCGAGTTTTTTTACCTTTCACTGAGGGTGATGAGGTATGCATAAAGATCTCCTCTCAAACAGATTACCGCTTTCCTCAATGAGAACTGGAAAGCGATACTGAATGGTCAAAGAGGAATATACTCTAGTTAAGTAGGTATAAATGCAAGGTAGTCCAGGTACGTCATCATACACATAGCGTATACATGCTTGACAGGAGTCTCCGAAGAGCATGAACTTAGAGTAATAAGTCAGAACAATCTCGGCGGTTGGAGGCGATCCGTAAAGTTTTTGGAAACCGGGTCTCAACACGGTTTTGTGCGGGTAATGTTGTGATGTTTTCATCCTGCTTTCGTTCCACGACTGCCAAACTTGTACGTGTGGCCCCTCAGTCGTCGACCGAACCTCCAGTCTTGATTCAGCATCCATCGACCTCACAAAAAGAGGAATAGAAGCCGATCACACTATGGTCGGCCAATTCTCAACACATTCCACTATACTTTGAGGTATAAGCCATTCTCTTGTTTTTACACCAATGCACATCTTCCCGGCAAATTGATGGAGCTCCGACTACGCCAGGCTTCAATGATGTAGGGCCTCATGATGGTAAGCAAGATATGGTTACCTGGAGATCAATAACACAAGTTCCTACTACTTATGATGCCTGTGCTGCTTAAAGATGCACCGAATTGTGGTGGTGTACTTCTCTACCAGCGCATTAAGCTACACCCTGATCACATCAACGACCCGAAGTTCATATTGTTGACGGTCATTAGTATCGTTTTCACCCAAGACACGGCGGCCATGTTTAGTGGGTGTTGTTTACCACGCTTCATCGCCTAGTTCTGTAATGGGCAGTCGCCTAGCCTCTGAAGATTCTTCAAGCATTGTTATGCAGCCAATCTCGACAACAACTTCAAAATGGAAGTAAAGGAAGTAATAAAATAAATAAAAATAGTTATTCTCGATAAATGACAGCAAATAACAGCGGCATTGCTTCCCCACAAGATGCAGTGCGGTGAACAGACCATCGGGTTTAACAACAAGGAATTCATAATTGAGTCGATACCTAGAAAGATTCGTTTGGGCCGCAACAATCACGCAAAGCTGCTGTTGAACCACATCTGCTATGCAGAGTATTCCACAAAACCGCCTGCGATTAGCTGCTCACTACAGATTACGGCATACAGAAGACTCCTATTGATGTGACCAGCTGGTCATTTCCAGCCAGACTATCCCCCATGTCGCTTGGTAAGATTTTGGTAATAAATTAAACGGGCTAGTAAAGTGTTTCCAGAAACAGGCACTCACGCTCGAGTAGAGTAATGCCATTCATACGGAGCAGGATGCGGTAGTGTATGGTCATTAGTGATTTAACCAGGTGAACACACTGGATGTTATTGAGCACTAAACATTTCGTGACCTACACCGAACAACGGAATCCTTGCGTCAGCGTGGTATGCTTTGAGGAATTAAGCATCCAACGAATTTGACTGTGACGTTCTTCTCAAACCTCACAGTCCTTTAAAGACACGTTAAAAACACCGTAAAGTTCAGCTGGAAATTCCTGCCCTGAACGAGCCTGGTGGACAAGCGAAAAAGGCTAAAGAAGTAGCCAACGCTCTAAACTTATAGAGCCAAATTTTGTCGCCTATGCCATTCACATAAGTTCTATCACCACAAGGGCTCAACCATGTCACGTTTACCACTGCGGATTGCCTGAAGAAGTTAATGTCTTTGTGCAAGCACAGCTCTTCTGGTGCTGATTATATCGGTTCAAAGTCGCTAAAGTTAGCTGCAAAGAATTTGGCTCAATCGCTCGCACCGTCTTTTCAACGTTGGCTTGATTAGATGCGAGTTCCAACAGTGTGGAAGTATGGAATCGTCACTCCCACTGACAATGGAAAGGTATGGATTCAACTAATTACTGCCAGATAACAATGCCATCGGTACTCTCCAATGTCGTGGAGACCATTATAGCCGAAGCACTAATGGGTTACTTGAAAGTATACAACCTCATAGCACCAGAACAAAATGGATTCCGGCAGAACCAGTCTAGCACTACAAATCTACTACTTGCTCGCTCCGTTTGGACTGCAAATGTTGACAGTGGTGTGAGTTTTGATGATGTTCATCTGGACTTCTCAAAGAGGTTCGACAGTTTGTACCACCGAATCGCGCTTCACAAGCTTTAAAGCTGTGGAGTCGGTGACCCCGTCCTCGGTATAATGGGTAACTATGTCTTTCAACAACATCTGAATGTGTGTGTTCGCGGCGCTATTTCTGACCCTACCGATGTTCGGTGCGGAGTGCCACAGGGCTCAGTACTTAGTTCAGACTTATTCCTCAGGCGATCTCGCGATTTAAATACTGAATACGGAAATTAGAGGGCACTGCGATAGCAATCTGTGTTGCTTCTTCGTGGTTAGATCGGGCACTTGCGCGGAATCACCTCGCTGATCCTACGCGGTGACAGCATATTAGTGCCGCACTACATCTTATCCGAATGCGATACACTCCATATACCTGTAATTCTCAAAGTGGGTGTTGTGGAATCTCTTTAAATTCCGACACCGATCTTGCCTTGGCTAGTATCTCCCGCAACTTGTTGCAAAATTACACCACTCGAAGCTCGAAGCATAGAGGGTGAGTGATGCGCTTCAAATCCGGTGCCACCAGTTTGTACTGGTGTCCGCGTGTGCTGCTTGGTGCGCAAACGTGCAGCAGCGGCCTCAACGTAGAAAGTAACCAAGGTTCAATATCTGGTGCCTCATTATGTGGTCAGCTCGTACGACACACTCCGTAAACTTGGGATGAGTCGGGTAGCTACAGGCTGAACACATTCCAGCGTCTGCACCTCACCTATTGTGATTGGACAATAGGCAGGTGAGCCGCACGCAAGCACCGGTGTTATCAAGGAAGAGAACAGGCAGGTGGAAATCTCTTCAGACCAAATGCAGAAACTGCATTTAGGTGTCCAAAGCAGGCGTAGTCCGTTTCCGAACATCCCGTTCGTGTTGTCGACAGACTTCAGATCACATCGTGAGAGTACACCTAGATCCTTTACGGAGCTTGTGGGATAGAGCATTAGGCCGGCTATGGAGAACGTATAGCCATTATCATTCTTCGCCAGACTCATAAATGACGCCTTGACCGGGCTGACCGTCAAATCAACTTCTGCAGACCAGGGGACTGACGATCGAGGTCCTGCTGAAGGACGTCATAGTCGACGGGAGACTAAATAACCCTCGAAATCTTCAGGTCGTCTGCAAACAATGCACACGTTGAGCAAAGAAGCCGAGGTATTTCGTTGCTGTGGGTCAGGAACAAAATGGACCCCAGTATTGTGACTTGAGGTACACCGCTAATGGAGAGGTACCATTCTGTTCGATGGTCATCCACCTGTACTCGCGATTTTCTCCAAATGAGGAAGTCATTGACCCACTGGTGAAGTGCATCATCAACACCATTCATTCTCAGCTTGTGGAAGAGGATCTCATAGTTCACTTTATTGAAAGTTTTACTGCAATCGACATAGATAGCATCTATGGATTTCCCCCGGTTCAACGCCTGTAACCATCAATAGCAGATTGATGATGCAGGAGCGGCCATTCCTGAAACCGTGCTGTGCGGGCGTTAGAAAGTCTTTCCGACGCCAACAGCTGGAAAAGGCCTCTTTTTACATTCTTCTCGTGGACCCTCGCCAAAATAGAGGTTAACCAAACCAGCCGGTAATTGTCCACCGTCGCGTCACCGTATTTCTGAATGGGCTTCACTACTGAGCATTCCCCGTCGCTCAACGATTCAAATTTAAATAACTATTAGTCACAACTGGTGAGATAAGGACCAATAGGGACTTCAGGGTTAGCGGATTGAAGCCGTCGGGTCCGTCAGGCTTCGGGCCGTGAAGACTGGCGGGTAGACTGCGGACACCTTTTACATCGCAATCCAGGCACTCGAGTTCCCTAGGAGTTTCAGATGTCGAGTTCTGCACTCGCGCATGCCAACCAGTAAATACGGAAGCGAAGTACGCTGCCAATGCGGACGCAGGTTTAGTGCTGGCGGTCAGGGCCTGTCCATCTGAGCCCTCTAACTCTGCCCGGTCACCGGCGAGCTTCGGACATCGCTTCGTATAAGCAAAAAGCTTCTTAGGGATCGACTTCACTGTGCTTTAAAAGTCCTCTTCTAAATGTTGACGTGTTCATGCTTCTGCGCTGTTGAATACATTCCTCCACCACTTGTACGCCTCATAATCCTCAATAGATCCAGGCGCTTGGGAGTTATTCCACAATACGCGTCGCCGTCGAGCCAATTGGCCATACTCTTCGTCGCTTCACTAATCCAGGTTCCCTACATTTGTGGAGTACGAAACGAGCGCCCTACGATTGCACACTCTCTTGTATTACTGCTCAATGAGCTGCAACAGATGGATCCTGCAGTAGCAACCAGTGCACTTCATTAGCGGCTCGATTAGGACAATGGAAGTCCGGCTTCCAGTAAGAGTAAGACGGCTCTAACAGACGCGATTAGGGCACTGGCAGTATTCTCATTAATATACACATTAGCTATAAGTGGAAAACACCTCAGCTAATGTGCCGCAATACAAAAGACAAAAAGAAAATTCGACAGAAGCACGCCGGCTGAGTCCCCAGTAACGGATGGAAATCGTTCCGGAGAGCTAACAACCGGCTATCGTGCCGTAAAAAGAGAGTTATATTATGCCTGACGAATTAGATCTTGATTGGTTGGGGAGGCTAAGCAGGAGGTGGATGGACAAAGGAACTCACAACACAAACGCCATTGGGGCCGGCTCCTAGCCTTATCAGCAAGTGTGTCCAACCAAACGTGTTCATCGTCCTTAGGACCCTAGCCAAGCAGTCAGGATGCACCAACCGACGCCACCTTCGCAGTGAGGGTTTTCATTTCTGAACTGGCTAACACCACGGTGTGGTCAATAGGTGCCAGAGGCTCCAGGACCAGAATCTCATATGCACTTTGCTCGCAACGAGTTAATAGTGTAGTGCACCTGAAAACACACCCGTTCACTATTTCACAAAATTGGATTTTACTGTTGTTGAAACTTAACAAGGTCCATTTATTTTACAGACGCCACTTCCTTGGCAGGACCTTTAAATCTGCCGTGCCGTTGTTACTGAACATCGTTTTTAAACTATCCCTGTGGATACATTTTTTCTCAGGATATTTCAACATGGACATTTGTCAAGCTGTTTTCAAGGTCACCGCTGCGATCCTCCGCGTAATCTTTGAGAGAAATTCAAGCTACTGAAGATGGACGGTCCCGATTGAAAGTCTAGCTTGCAATGCTGGCTTTAAATTATGTTGTCCGGAACTGTCTAATGGTTGCTCTTTTCAACTGATCGTTTATTTAAGTGACACTTCTACACAACGTCCTATTATCCATTGCTATTATCTATTCCTACAAATTTCTTCTTACTAATGCAAGTTTAGCTCATCCGTTGTCGATATTGTAAAGTGCTGTAATAATACCCTTCTGCATACATAAAGCTTTATTTGATTTGACTTGGCTTGACTTGACTTCACAAGCTGCTTTCGTGAGTCCCTTGTTAGACTGTTCCTCGCCCTTGTTGATTCGATTCCTACTTTTGTAGCCTGTGCAATACACGTTGGGTTCAGTTGCCTCCAGCTTCTCCACTCTCCCGCATTCGACACGTTTCTTATGTGTCACTGGTACCAACAAGTATTCCAGGCGCCACCCAACAATAGGAGGTCCAAGCACCATGGAACGGAATGAGGTGTAACCCGCGTCGGTTGGCAGACGTGTTGTAGTGACTCAGTCTCAAATATAATCTCCGCAAACCGCGCCTCGCTTTCACATTGCCCGAGGATAATTTGTACCTCAGGCCACAGTATTCGAGAGGTTAGAATTGATAATAAGCGGGAAGCGGCCTAGCTCATGTAGCTTCTGACATGCGGTAATCAATCCAGACATTGACTTCTAGGGCTAGGATAAACTGCACCCACGAACAGTTCACCCTGTCTCAGGCGGATCGAGCGCCATAGCTGCTCGCACAGGCCTTCTTCGCCTCGGTATGTTTTCACCAGTTTCTCGCACAGCGAGGACCGCATATATAACAGGACGCCACCGCGTTCGTTTGATAGTGTGTCGCACCGAAAGCACTCATATCCACTGATTTCAAATTCCTGTGCGTTGACTTCAGGATTTAACCAGTTTCGCCCAGTCCTAGTACGTCCGGACGACGAGATGCAACAAAGTGATATAGACCGTCACGTTTTGTTCATTAAACTGAAAACTTTTGTGAAGGCTACGCGCAAGCTGCGGTAGTACACACGCAGCGTGCATGAAGCGTCATCGAGCCGTTGATCCGGGTTGGGCGGACCCGGGGAACTACTCGAAAAGTTATGATGAGGAGATTACTTTCCCCACTACAGGTACGCCGTTTTGACGCACTAATGGCGGATTTCAGTTGCTGTCGGTCTAAAGGACCTGTATATGGACGAATATGGAGTTTCAAGCCTTTTAGTCAACGGAGGAAGGACAGTACCACACTCGGACACACATCGTCTCCAAAGCTGATTCATAGAGACCGGGTCGTTTTCTCCATACTTCTTCCAAGACGGATGAATTGCTTCACCCTCAACCCCTGTTCATCAACGTCGAGGAACCTATCAATCAGGCTCTGTAGAAATTCGTGCTTATAATGAGCCTGAAGAATCGTGTCCGTTGACTCAGGCACGTGAAATATCATATGGTTGCAAAGCCGCTACTCGCTGGCAGTTGTTCTCTCCTTCTTACTTCGTTGAGTTTGCCACTCGCCTTCTTCGCTTGTGTTATTACACACGGGGTTGTTAGTGCCCGTCGGACGGAACACAGACATGCCAGTTGGATCTCCAGTAGCGGATGGACGTCGTACTGGAGGGGCCACAGTCAGCGAGCAAGTTGGCCCGTTTGAGCTTGGGAGTGGCTGGGTGTCAGCCTTCTGTGTTGAAAATACGGAGCCTTTCGCCTCGGGACGCTTTGCCTTCCTTGCTAGCTCGCGACGTCTATCGACTTCCTCCTGTTGTGTTTTACTCTGGGATTGCTTTAAAAAAAGTTGGACATAATCATGCTTAATCTGAAGTAAAAGCTTAAGTTGCTCACTGGTGGGACCAATATACGCAATATGAAAATTCACACAACACAAAATGCAAATAACAGCATTAGCTCTAGGTCCAAGGATTTGCAGCAAGAACCACAGGGTGTTTTCTTTGTGAGTGATCCTCTCCCACACTCACTGACGCTTCGTACGCGCCACTCTTCTAAATACACGCACACTGACGATGTCACCTCGAGTGGTGATGAAACGTTTGCAGTCAACCTGCCGAGCTCAGCGAACAATCAGACAACCAACTGTTTTCTTTGTCTTTACTACAATACCTGACCAGGAAGGTTCGGTCTGGGGACAAAAACTAACTATATGAAAGAGACACTTAAAATGTAAATACGACGCGAATTTACGAGAGTGATCACTTCTGTCTTCTTACTGTTTGCTGATGATCTCAGGGCAACAGACAACCTCTTTGCAATTTAGAGTGATCTGGACAGGGTACATTAGTGCGCATCCCAGAAGCTGCTTCACTTAAAACTCACCAAGTCCACGGCATTGAGCATAGGTCGTCAATGCTGTAGCGAGTCCAGACCGGGAATTAAGGTTTGCAGCACGAGCTACGAGCGATGGCACAAAACGGTCTTGTCTGTTCACGTCAAAAGGAAAAATTATCCCAAAACGCACAATTAAACATTGACCGATTGCAGAGGGGACTCGGGCTGTTTGATCTTTTCATGTCGTCTCAAATACTCAGCGTTTACATTAGGATCCATTCAGCAACGCGGTCCACACTTGGTAGCCCTAGCACAAGCAAGATCTTGTCATACTTGTAAGTCCACAAAGGAAGGCGATCAAGCATGCGAAAAGTCTATGTCATCTTTCTTACCAACTGAGGATGAATACCATCGGGATCCTCAGTGGACAATATCGACGTCTATGTTGTGATATTTAATGATATCGCAGATACTATGAAATCCAAGTCATGTCTGTCGTCACTTTCTGGAACTGGACCAAATATCCTTCTCCGTGTGTGCCGTACATTGAACGCCCATACCACATGCATTAGTTCGTGCCCCTACTTACCACCATGTAAAAGAACTTCTCCTTGATGAACCCATACATTTACATTACACTATATAGCACCTTCTGGCCGGACATCGATGGAAGAAAAATAGTCGTTGTGCGCATATTAACTCCTTGGTGAGTCCACCAAAATCTGAGTCATCTCGTTGACACTACTTTTCCTGAATTCTGCACCCTTACATCTCACGGGATCTGTCATGCATTAGATTTGTTTACAAATTATGAACGAATATTTCCATCGTAATCTTTGCCTAGCAGCTATTGCAAAAGGGAAATGGTGTTGCATTTTAGATCCCACAGAGAAGAACGGCCGATGATGTCATGGAGAGCAGTGCTGAATTTCTGATGTTCGATTTACAACGCGTCCTCACTGCTTCACTGATCTGATCACTAAGACTGTATCCAAAGGGGGATGTGGTGTTGCGTGCTGGTAACACAGCACTTCACTGGTTCGTCCCTAGTTTGATTCATCAGACGGATATAAACGGAGCTGGGGTCAGAACCCTGGAGTAAGTAGTTGAGGCTGACGTTTTGACTACCAGGTCGCTGAGTTCCGCGTGCATGTTCCATCTCTTATACCTATATGGACTGAACACGGTAAGAGTTTTGCAGCGGAACGTAGTGGATTTTGAGGAAGGGCATACATGGTTGTAGCAAACTGCTGAAACTTAACCACTACACAAATATAAGGAACAACCAACTGAAGCTGGTCAAGTCACATTGCCAGCTAGAATTACACCGTAACTCTAGTCCCTCTGCATTTGTCAGTTGTGAGACTCATTTTCCGCTTATGTCCTGTCTGTGCTCGAGTAGGCTGTATGTAAAAACGGCTTGACGATGAATTAAATATTAAATGAAATGGCTCGCGTTCATTTTGGGACCACATGGCGCGAACAACACTGGGCTCCTCAGCCGCGCCACAAAACCTGCATTTACATTTGTATCAATGTGAATATCACGGTTAGTTCACAGATGAGTGGTCTATCTGTTGCCAATTTTATTTTTGAATTAGCACTTACAACAGAAGTTACGTTGTTGCGTTTTGGTTCGGCTACTCGTACTAGTGGGTTATACCGTTGTTCCATCGACACACTCAAAGTTAGGGTACTGCAGTCTCAGTCGATGTGAAGTTCACACGAAATACCCTTCAACCCGACGGAAAAGGCTGAATGCGAGTGACGAAGCTTTGTACATGTGAATCACATCAGTTAAAGTGCAGATGCTTCGCCCACTGGATCTTGTCTTCTTTGGTTAACCGGCAGGCACAACGTGGTGTAGAAGTGGGTGATATGCAAATTCCATGGCCCATTAAGTTTAGCGTGAAAATGCAAGGTATGATTTCCTTGTCTAAACTCGAGAACTTTATCTTACACAACCGCGATATCGATCATCGAAGCATTAACAATGAACAGACTTTGGTAAGGGGGAAAACGTAGATGTGACAAAGTGTGACACTTCAATATTTCAATCCATATTTTCACCACACGTACCGGAGTCAGAAGTTCACCAGGTAGAACGCGAGGTAATACCTACTTACAACTTGTTCGAGTAAACTCGCTGGCGTTCCAACAACCAAGAAAGTCGATCGTTGTAACGGATATCTTAGTTAATTTTAGGTGTCGTGCTGCTTATCGGGAAATGAATCAAAACTGAGGATATATGTCAGGTAGCTGGTGAAATTTACGCGTAGACGTAAGCAGGGAACCATAATACATATTTTACCTATGCGGATCATTGCATTTCACGCTACTCACATGAATTCTGTGATCACTCACGTCAGGAGCAAACGCTACCACTTCCTCTATAAAGCCCGATTAATTACACATGTCACGTGTGCGGAGATGCCGGAACAGCTGACACCGGAAATGTATCCACGTGTGTTCATATTGTGATCGATCACGTAGCGGAAACGATGTGGTAGTGATGTACCAGTTAGGGTGTGACAGCACTACACACGGTTTTATTATGACAAGTATGGCAGTATATTTTATTGCATGAACCAGATAATCGTGAGTGTTTAGTTACAGTCCAGTCACGTTCTCGGGATCGAGCACTTCTGTCATACGTTAGAGAATCAGGTAACATTGTAACCCGAAAGGCATCGGATCGAATGCCACTCCATAGTTGTATCGTCTAGCGAAACTTTCTGCCGTATCTCCCAGCATCAATCACCCTCTGGTGTAGGCCGGTTGTTAGACTGAGACAGAACGGGGTGAAATGAGCTAATATGGGTAGACAGTCTTGGTGATGAAAAATGACGGCTGAACACTAAACAAGTGACAATGAATTTATACGGGTTTAAAGCCACTTTAGCTGGTCTGTTAACTATTCCCGAAAATGTCACAAAAGAGGACAGCAGTGGCAAAAGCAGGACTCCTTTTTTGCGTGTTTGTGACGCAATAGTTCTACTCTCACCGTAGTTTTACCAGACGAGTAAGCAACGGATATTAAATTCGAAGATTTCCAATTGGTGGAACAGTGATATAATGTTATGCGACAAAAGGTAGGTGGCTGGGCGCGCCGTTCAACCGTTTTTTAAATATTGCTAGTGTCAGTGCAGAAAAGATAGATTCTGTGAATGCGTTCCAGGGGCGAGATACACGAAAGCAGGAGAAATTGCTGTCACATTCCGGGTAGTTGTACTGTTTTGCCAGTGCCATTGGGATCGGCTCTTAGATTGATGACACTGCTGAGTTGCAGTACAGAGTGGTACACAGCATTTAAGTCGTATAGGAGCAAACAAACCATTATCCGATCACCTCTTAATGGATGCTACCGTCCACCGAATGTTCCAAAATATTCCAGTCTCCGTTCGTACGGAAGATTGCGCATTCCAGTGACGTATTTGGAAGTCTCTCATTGAGGTCGGCCTATGGCAGTGGAATAGTGCGTTCATCATCATCAACAGCAATACATCCGCCATTTGAACTGATGCTTCGCTGCCATACAACCATGAGGACCTATGAAATAAAGAATAAGAAGGGGGAGAGAAGGGGGACTTACCTGAAGACCTTAATGTCCTAAGCATGCATTGTGTAGACAACATACCGTTACAAACGTTGGCTATCGTGCAAAGATAAGGCGGCATCGGCGAGACAGCTTCCTTGCGGCTTTCACTGCCACGCGTCATAATCAGCCATTACTCCGCAGATAACTCAGCACCAAACACACTTTAAACTGGCAATCCGATTAGCAGACGGCAGCAGACGCGCCACTGGTGTCGGTTGCGAGCCATGTCCTGTAGAGTCTCGAGTCAAACACAAGCCGAGTCACGTGGACTCCAGCCCGGAAGGCGAGACGGACCAACAGCAGCCAGTTTAGTTGCCAGTGACTTCATTTCCCGCTGCCAAGTCAACTTCTGTCCACACCGAGCCTTGCGCCATCCTACGCCTGGCAGACTGAACAAGGCCGTGCTAGGTAAGCGGTGATCAGGCATAGGTAGCACGTGCCCGAGCCAACGCAACTTATTCAGTGCTATCTGTTGTTCTAGGGAGCTAGCATGATTATCACCACCTAGTACATGCTTACGAATATCATCGTTGCGGACACGCTGGTGCCATCCCACTCCAGCAATGCTTCGCAGACAACGATGATCAAAGACTTGAAGGCGCCTCAGATCTTCAGACCGAAGGGGCCAAGTCTCACTACCATAGAGCAGAACGGCCCTCACTGTGACCTTGTATACACGGCCTTTCAGACTGAGGGAAACTCCCTTCCGTCGCCAGAGATGTCGCAGGTTAAAGAAGGTAGCTCTGGACTTTGCAATGCATGAGCTGACGTCAGTTTCTATGCGCTCATCATTGCTGATGCAGCTGCCAAGATAAGTTAAATGATCAACCACCTCGAGTTCCTCATTAGCAAGCGTCAAGGGATCATCAAGTGGCTGATGGTCCTGCAGCAACACTTAGTACTTTGAAGGTGCAAAGCGCATACCAAATAATGAGACCACTCTGGACAGGCTATTCAGGGTTGATTGTGCCGCCGCAACACCGTCGAAAAGCAACACGATGTCGTCCGCATAATCAAAATCAACTAATCTTTTACCAGGCAGCACTTCAACGCCTACATCGTGAGATTCTGCAAGGGAACACTCCATGATAAAATCCACGACGAAATTGAACAAAAATGGGGAAATCGGACAACCCTGACGAACGCCACTTGTGGTCGGAAAGCTATCCGATAGGGCACCATAGACCCTGACGCGGCCTGTAGTGTTCGAGTATAGAGCACGAAGGATGTTCACATATTTCGTGGGAACACCTTTCCGCGCAAGTATTTCGAACAGAATCGATCGACTGAATCAAACGCACTCTTGAAATCGAGGAACACAGCTATTGTCGGTCTGCGGTATGCGTGGCACTGCTCTAGCACCTGCCGCAAAGTGAACATATGGTCTATACAGCCTCGTCCTGAGCGGAAACCGGCCTGCTCTTCCGTAATCCGAGATTCCCGTTCCGCAGTGAGGCGACGAACGATAATCGAGGCCAGTAATTTTGTCACAACTGGCGTTAGGCTAACACCCCTGTGGTTAGAACAGTCTGTGCGACTGCCATTCTTGTATATTGCCACTATAATCGATTCGCTCCAATTAGCTGGGACACTCTCTTCCTTCCAGATACATTCGAATAAGGAGGTCAGTGCTTTGCAGAGGACCTCACCTCCATCCTTAAATAGTGCAGGTGGGAGGGAATCCGGGCCAGCAGCACGAAAAAGATTAAGGGCTGTGATCGCGTTTCGGACTTCGGCCTCCGACGGAGGTTCTAAACTAACCGTCCATGGCTCATCCTGCATCACCTGAGTAGGAAGAGGTCCGGGAGCAGGGGGCTAGCTGAACTGATCTTGAAAGTGTTCCGCCCAACGAGGCATACGGCGCTCCTTATTGTGTATCAGCGCACCCGCGCTGTCTCTGATTGTCTCACTGACGCCTGGTTTTCAGGGAGCAGTGGTGCGGATCAGCTGGAAGAGCTTGCTGTAATTGCCTACTGCTCCTACCTCCTCCATTTCCTGAGCTCTACTGGTCCACCACACTTCCTTGTCAGCACGTAGGCTCAGCTTTAGTTCACGTCTAATAGCCCGTCTGGTCACATTGTGTTCAGAGCCAGCCGGGAGGTGTCTTCTAGATTCCAACAGGTTCACCGACCTCTCGGATATCCGGTGACTGGTGCGGTGAGGATGGATAGTGCCACAAGCAGATGCTCCTGCGTCATGCACGGCGGCCGAGATCTTATTCCACTGAAGCTCAGTGTCATTAGGACAAGACAGCGGAAGTTCGGTATACAGTGCTCCTTGATCGGCTTGCCTGACCGAGGACTGAGACAATTTCTCCGTTGCCAATCGTAGTGGACACTTGGTGCGCCTCCCGGTAAAGTTCATGCAGAAACAACAGCGTACCAAGGCATGATCAGAGTCGACACAGGTACTCCAGTATGAGCGGCAATCCAGGATGGAACCACGCCATCTGTAACTTATGGCTATGTGGTCAGTTTGGGTCCACCGCTGGCCAGCAACAGGAGGAGGACAAGTGGCACTTCGGCACCCACTGTGACTAAAAGCAGTGCTAGAAAGAAACTATTGGTGCTCCGCACACAGTTGCAGCAGACGCGCACCGTTGTTAGTCCGTTTGGAGTTAAGCCGACAATTACCACCCAGCTGAGCTTCTGAAGAGCTCAGACGCCCTACTTGTGCGTTCATATGCCCTGCAAGTACTATAATATCTGAACTAGTAACACTGCGTAGTAGCGCGTTCAGTTCATGATAGAATGTATCCTTGACAGCATTTGAACTGCAGTCGGTGGGAGCATAAGCGGAAATCACAAACAAACAACGTTTTTTACTACTTCGTCAATCAACTTTAGCTGACGGGCTACACAAACTTCAAACGGGCTGCACATAAACGACTGTTCACCGGAATCCAATCAACCAACGATGGCTCAGCCTTGGAGTTTAGAATGATATTTACACCAGCTTGACCCGTGAGTGCTGCATCGACGTCTCCGGATGCGTGCAACCAATAATGAGAGGATAAGCCGGGTGCAGTTAATTCAATAACCCCGTTAGGGTCATTGATCCTAGTTTCGGACACACAACACACATCAATACCCAGTGTGTCCAAGATGCGTGCGAGTGCAGCCTGTTGACCTGTTTGTCTTAGAGTGCGAACGTTGAATGAATAGTGCGTTAGCCATGGCTGCCAAGCTTGGACCCCATATTCGACGTGAGGACGAACGGAAGCGCTAAGCTTTTGACGGAAAGTAGTGGCTTCTGTGTATCCGGACATCCGCATCAACACCCAAACATGTTGGCTTCCAATTTCTGAGGTCTTTTCGGATTGCTTGGAACAATCCAAGTCATCCTGAACCAGTACGCCTAGATGACGCTGGAGGGAAAATCGTTGTAGCACATGCCTTCTGAGCTGTAGCATTAAGTGATCTAGTGTCGCAAGGAGAGTATCTTGCATTCGCTTGCATTGAACTGCAACAGATTTGGAGTTACCCGCTGGCTTATCCTCTCTAGGTTCACTGGAGTACATGCCAACTGGCATTCGCCTGAATCCTGTGCCATAACTTGATATCGTCAGCAACAGATTAGGAAATTTGTACAGATAATCTGTTCGAGCTCATCGATATGCATGGCCCTAAAACTGAGCCCTTAGGCATACCACACCCAACTTACATGAGGTAGGATAAAGAACTCTGAATTGGGACCACTAATTGCTATTGGGGGAGGGGGCTGGCTATGCAGCTTAAGACAGGGCCACTGACTTCTTTAGATTAGAGTTAGTAAAAGAGAATCTGATGATCTCAATTCCTGAATTCTTTCTAAAAATTCCGGGTAGGTCACACCAAAGTCCTTTCCGGTACCCGTTGACCCGGCCTAGCTGATCCACGCTATTGGTAACTTCGTGGTGAATTATCGTTACGTAACTGACAGAATAAGAGGGTGATCAATAACAAGCTTGTCGGCTCAAATCTCATCATGAACCAGCTCACAAGGACCAAGCAAGCATTTCACCGAAATGGCATCAGACATATGGATGGCTATTGCGAACCAGAGGTCAGGAATGTTTATCACCCTGTCTCATTCGGGCACCACTTCCAACTGGACACCTATGATACCAACCGCAAAAGCGCATCATGCTCTTTTATACAATGGTTATTCAAGAAGTTCTTAGCCTGACGCTTTAACGCAACCAGTATAATGATATTAATTCATTTCTTTTTTAACAAAGTTGGTTGACTTCAGTCTACTTTGTCCATCCGTGTTCCAATAGCTATAATCTTGATGTATAAGTTCAAATCTTATTGCTATAACCACACATCTACAGATAAACTAGCGGCAGAATCAGAGCTCAGTTTTCGGCCACGAACTTGATCCTGGACAAGAGGAACGAATCAAGATACCAGGGCAAGCTTCGAAAATTAGGATGGATGACCAAGCAGTCTAAATCATGCTCTACGAATTATTTCTGTAATAAGCTTTTAGATCTGACTAGGAGCTTTGTCTTGATGCCGCAGGGTGCCTTTTTTGACTTTCTTGTTTCTTTACTTTATTACCTTCCTGAAGTTGTTGTAGTGAGCTTGCATACTACTGTCTTGTTACTGTGGCAACTTGACCGGGATTGCCAACCACAAGTATTCCTTCGACATCCCAAGTAACAGAGACTATGGCCTTGTCAACGGAAGATGCAGAACGGAATTCGTTGGGTGGAGAAGAATTAGTGTGTTTCCACACCAGTTCACTTTCAAGATCAATGTTATGGATCCATGTTGTATCCACAGCTACCATAGAACCTAAATTTATCTGATCATCTTGAAAGAGACAGACTGACCTGGCACATCTGATCACGTTGTGCTTTCTGCTTAACTGTGAGCATTCTTGGCTCCCATTGCATGCTGGCTATGCGTAACATCAAATTATCTGTCCAAATAGAGTGCACACTGCCATTTGAAATAACTTACTTCCAAAAGATAGGACGACTAATTGCGTCTACAAAATTAACTGTACCTAGGCCAAATAGGGAGAGCATCACGCATTAGGATAACAGAACACAAAAGGTGCGTTTGGCATCCACAAGTACATGAGCCTGAATACAAAGCCCTATTAAAGCATTCGGCGGTAGCCGTACATGCACTTGGCTCGGGACACGCAATCGACTGGGATAATGTAGGGATCATTGGGAGGGGGCAAGGAAGACACACCAAAGATTAATTGCTGCGGCGCTAGAAATCGCCAAGACCACTAATTGCGTAAACAGAATAGACGGTATGGAACTATTGAACGTGTGGCGCGCTGTTCTAAATCGGCTAGTCTGAGCATCTTTGGCGGACAGACTCAGATAGATGCGGAAACGTCGAACTATAATCAACAAAGCCAACAGCAACATCCTCACCGCCTCACATGTGAATGACCCAGTACATGGATCAATTGGAATAGCTCCATGCTCCTTAGTTCACCAGACTGACCTCTTGACTTTTCGAAGCAGTAACCGCATTGTTTTCACTACCCGGGGTAGCACACTCGATCATTAATCTAATTGCTATAAAATGACAAGTCAAATTACTAGTTCACTTGAGCTGAAGAAGCTCGTGTGCCAAGGACGAAACGTAATCACAATACAAGCCTGTAGAAAAAGTGATTGTCATTCTAAAACTTTGGAAATTATGCTACCAACAAACTCTGTTATCGTACTTTTCTTCTACCCAGGTTGATGATATTAACCATCTTTAACGTTCATCTTACTTTCCGACGTTGGTGGCTGTTCGCACCGGTCATTCACTTCACATAACTCCCGACTCCAATTAACTTTCCTGCGCCAATTGGTAACCGTTTTAAAGAAGCAAATAGTATCTTTCTCGACTATGCCGGAATCTGATCCCAAATAGAGCCAGTTCTAGGACATTACAAATTGCTCATGCTTTCGAATAGGAACAGGCGCGTATGTTCACATACAAAGCCTGTCAGGTAGTAGGTAGGTATAATGAAAATTTGCTGGGATTGATGTTGATTCAGTCGATTTCAATGGGAGTTTCAGGTGTTTGTTCTTATGTCATCCGCGATACATTTCATGGACGCGGTGGCTGAATTTAATCGTGTACAGCAATTACTTCCGAATGTCTGTGGGGAAACGTTGACAGCAGCTTTAATACCTTAACTTGGTCAATTCATTTACAGTATCTTGAGCGCATTTAAGCATGTCCAGGCATCAATCTCGCAGGAAGAATGCAAGATCTGCCTAGGAGAACTTGTTAACACTTTGCATTGGCTGATAACTAATACCGGACATACTGGCAAACTTGAGTAGGGCTCGAATGGTCGGGTTGCAATATTGGCTACTTTACAATTTTCATCTTGACGGGACCTCCTCCAGTTGATCACGTTGGAGTAGGCGGCAGCACTTTCTCCTAATGTTACTCACATAACATTATGACGTACATATTTATCGATTCCTTGAAACATCAAATAATTCACAATTACTCTTTGCGCGACATTTTAACTTCGTCCGTTTTCACGCAGGGATTTCATAACTGGTTTGTGGAGTCAACAAAATAATTGTGCGAGGTATCTAGCATTTTACGCATGATCTCACAAAGAAGCAACTCAATCATGTGCCAAAATTTGAAGAAAAATACTGGCTACGAATAGGTCAGTTCACGAACTTTTGGCGCATTTCACGTATGTTACTGATTCCAGTCCTGTACATTGTAATGTCATCTCGTACATCATAGCTGTTTGAAAGTAGCTCACCAACCGCATTTTCCCAAACCCTTTTGTTTTAATGTTATACACTCACATCTGCCTAGAGAGAAAGACTTATAGTTCGAATTACGTGTTATATTTGACTCTCCCCGCAGAGATACAACCCTGCTACATCAATAGCACATCTTTTTCTCATAAGCAGAGAGCGTGTGGTGTTACTAGACGGTTAAAGTACACGGTCCCGGAATTCGGACCGGGGTATTTAATGAATTAAATACATTTTCTATGTCAGTTCCTAAGTAAACCTTAAGTAACAGCAGTTCTTACCAGGTAATCGACCGATGTTCGAGCTTTATTCAGCAGGAACAAGCGGACAGGAATCTTTGCTTCTTCTGATTTTAATGCTTTAGTGAAAGTAGCAAAAAGTGAAAGAAGCTGATAGCGTTGCTATCCAGAAAGCTCTTGCATCCAGCCATAACAACACAATCCTTGATGCCCGCCTTGGGACAAAAGTTTGTTTGGTAAGAGAAAACGTGTCAAGAGCTAATAAGTGAACTTTGTTTGCATGTCATTCACTTGTCCGTGGGCCGTAAGTCAGCCAATGCAAAGTCATTCACTAGACTAAATCACGGGTTACTTTCTTTTCTGAACAGGCCATGGTGAGTTTTAAATTCGGTCCTTTGACCATCACTTTCCAATTCTTGTCTAGAAATAACGCTTGTCGGCTCTTTCATCATCATCACCATCACTGTAACCATCATTCTACAGGTTAACCATAGCTGAGTTGACCACTGCTGGTTCCTGTCACAGACAGCCTATTCATCGAACATCGATAAGAGACGATTAGGCGATTAGGGATTAGACGAGATCAGCCTACCAAATAGCAGCATAGCACACCACCATAGGTGACCGAGCGGAGTTGTTATCAGCAACGGAACTGTGCTCTATGGTACGGATAATGAGCCACAGTGAATGAATCCATGTCTAGTTAGCTAATGGGTCAGTTTTACAAAACCTTGGACCAAGCAATCTGTACTAATGCATTACTAGCATTTGAGAACGTCGTGCTCGACACCGTACTTACCCATGCCAACTTAGTGAAGACAGAATGCGCTGTACTTGCTCGAATGGGTGCATTTACAATATTTAACACAGTTGACTACAGTGTGTTAACATAGAATCATAAAAATGCAAAAGTAGGTCATAGGCAGAGTAAACCTGAGCACAGGTAGTACTCCAGTAAACGGTCCCACGTCACGCAGATGAATTTCTTGGGCTAAAAGAAATATACAAAGGATGCTAAAGATGTATAAGGGTACGATCCGTGGCAATCAGATATAAGTCGGATTGTACGGCGCGTGGAGGAACTAAATAGAGCTTTCGATAGCTCATGATACTGGGGTCAAGGGGGTCATTTAGAACATTGAAACAGAAGTTGATGCATGCGTCGAAGTTCACACTGCCAAAAAACCAACGAACCACAATTTCTGTACAGTTTTACAGGCAACTTCAAGCGTATCGCTAATAAGTTAGTTTGTTAATGAAAATCAAAATAACGTGGTGTGCATTCAAGTTCACGTGGGCATCAATTCATTCTCTCCCCGTGAGGTCACATGCACGCACTATCAGAGACACGACCATTGGTCACAGTACATTAGCCAATGGGACTCCCGGGATGTAAGCACAGGGCTAGATGTATGCTTCTATGGGGGACAGTTATACTCCCGAGTAGGTTAACAAATTGGTGTTAACGGAAGACCGACAGGGATGACAGTGTCAATGCTAGAGGACACCAACAGCACGTCAGACTATAGCTGGTCAACCTAGGATAAGGTGTTTGAACGTTCTCCTTCAGCACTCCTTTAATAGATCTTTTATCGAAAAGACATACCATTGGTTCATATTCTGAAGCTGTCGGTAGCCGGTGTCCCTATGCCAAATTTCCAGCGCTTGTCTGAGCAGTCCGTAAATTATCGAGCGCACAATATGTGATCGGTCCAAGTTGCACAGTGCCAGTGGCACATTTAAGCTCCAGGTTAGTATAGCCTCTGATCGAAACAGGGTACCGCACGAAGCTAATAATAATAATAATAATAATAATAATAATAATAATGGGCATGTCTCATCAAGTGGAAAGCTGTGACAATATTTGGCACAGAACTTACACGCATAGATGATGTCATGCTCTCGCAAGAGCACTATCTAGTTGTCTTCTTATGTTGGTCTGCATTTATGACAAGCTATTTGCATCATACGTTTGTCTTATTCTATGGTAAGAGGCAAATTTGCAGTTTTACTATATTGTACATTGAGCGAATAGGTGCTATTACACCCATTAGACGTTATCTTTGCTTTCATTGAATGAACGTTCAAATGATCTCCCCACGAACAAACGACACAATGGTATCCAGGTCCACGTAGCTTCCCGACGTACTACGTAACGATTGCGCAGTCTCATACGACCTGATGGTACATGGTAGTTGATTCCACAGCGAAGTATTTATGGTGAGACGAAAGTTAGACCGCCAATTTGTCTTGCATCATGGTATAATCAGAGTAAGTTCTTTGTTACCCAAGTCTCTTTTGTAATTGTGCTTCAATGTTAAGGTGAATCGATTGCAATGGTTTTTGCTATGAATCAGATGGTGCAGCAGTCACCAGTTTTCTGTTAGTCTTCACAGCCAACGCAGATCAAGATGGAGTTGTTGGCATCACCATCGAGATTTTATGATAAAATATTTTCCCAATACGTGCATGCTTTCTATCGATGTTCTGCCTGAGTTCCTCATATTGTCTCAGATTACGCTGCGATACTCCAGGATGGGGTGATAAAAGATTTTAAACAGTTTAACTGTAGCTGTGATTGTATGCATGTTATGAGAGATATTAGCGAAGGATTGTCTGGCTCTTGCTATCTGGCGCTCAGGCTGTTCTGAGAACATAAAGGTAGACGGATACCAGATTCCAAGTTCACGGGTAGACCGTTGTACACAGTTAGGTTCCCTGTTACCTGTGATGGAAACTTCGGAAGTCAAGCGAACGCAATATATGGTACTGGACTGTTGTGCTTAAAACGTCCTCAACAACTTTTGGCACCAACTCTCAAGCGCATGAATGTATTTTTGAGTAAGTAGCAGTACATTCGGATGCTCAACTAATCCGTATTTGTGAACAAATGTTATATCATCAAAAACTAAATGTGGCACGTCATGTTTGTTAACCGAACTGCCCTCATTGACACAACGAAGGGAGATTAATGTACCCAGCACACATCCTTGTTTAACCCCGCTGGTAGTTGGACGCGGGGAAGAGCACTGGTCGTCTAAAGGGACTATTTTAGCGGGACCGTTCATGTATGATGATAGCCAACCCATTAATGTGTGCAGAATTCAAAGAAATTTATCTGTTTCAGTAACCGTTTGTAAGGCACCCGATTGAACAGTTGCCGCATGTGCAAGTATAGCATTAAGATGGCATATGTTGAGTCAATGATCTCCGATAGATAGTTCACGCAATGCAGCTACCAGAATGTGGAATCATGGTAAACGATCCTAGCCCTTTTAGGACGTGATCGGTGTACTGGATTTCTGACTTATCGAGCGCTTGACCGCATCTTTTTAAACGCCAATGTTTCGTTTTTCTTATGCAGCAACGTGGGTTATGGCTTGCTGAAACTAACGGTAGAAGTGCACACGAGTTTGCATGCATTGTTGGAGAGAAAGAAGGTGTCCCAATCGCAAGACCAGATTATTTGACAGAAGGGTTTCCGGTCAACACCGCGGCTGCTGTAATAGGAAGCAGATACTTGTTTAATGGCCATTTTAACGGTGAAGGTTAAAAGTTTCACGTTGCCGTCGCAACAAGGGTTGTTCTCTGAAACATCTCCCTGTACATTGGCCATACACAATGTAGGCATCACGTCTAATGTGTTCGTCAACCTAGTTGGTATAGTAACTCACTGTGTCCAACCAACTCTGAGTAAATAAATGTAAGCTCTGTGTATAAACAATGCCTGGGAAGACCAGTGTATTTTCAGTATGTTGAAATCACTTACAATTATCCTTTGTTTGTGCGTTACTTCCGATGCAAAATCGAAAGCTGAGGTGATAGGACAACATTCATGGTTGATGAATTTGGCGGGTTACGGATAAATGCAAGAAAACCGAGGCTCCTGAGATGAAGAACCAGAGAGAATCAGGGACATTTGTCAGCGGTCGATGTTCAAACCGTTCAGCTGTACATACATGATGGGGTTACATGCGGCATCTTCCACCTTTTCTTTTACAGCCATCTTTCCGAAAAAGGTATTAAAGAGGTGGGGTAATTGGATTACAGTCCAATATATCAGCGGGGTACCACGTTACGGTAACGAGGATTGCTTGCAGCTCATTTACATGTGTAAACATGCTTAGGAAATACCGGTTGTTGATAATCCATCTGGCCTCAATCAAAAGTAATGAGAACACAATATAAATGGTGGAATAAGCATTCGCGTCACTGTTGTGTGAATCATTGTAATCGGGGATTTTTGAGCGGTAAATATGTGTGGAAGTATTGTGAACGGGTCCATTGCTAATAATCTTTGGAGTAGGGATAGTGTGCCGTCCACGATCACCGGTATACCTTGTGAAAGGAGAGGGTTGATGTATCAAGGACACACTGAGGTTGACTCTGCGCTGAGATTATCTGGTCATGTGAAGAAATCGCAGAAGTAACGGGTGCATATATTTGACATTTGTCACGTATATATACATATATACATTATGAAATTTCGATTGCATTATCTCCTGGCACAACTTCAGAATGTTAGCCACACGACCGCGTTCCAGCACCTTGTCTCGTAATGTCACAGTAGCCGTTTACATGAAGTGTGAAACCGAAGACATAGAAATGTGCTCTGATAAGCTTGCTAATCCCAAACTCCATGTGCCTGCTCCTTTTCGTTACATTCTGGCTCAGCTGAAGAGAGGAAGGATAAATAGTGACTGCTTACGGTCACATGACTAGTACCGCATTTGTCACGTACTCCTTCAGTTATTGAAAGCTGTGACTGCGACGGAATTATTTAAAAGTCGTGATGTGTTGCAAAGGTACTACTGTCCAAGCACTGCACATCGCGCCAAAGCAAACGCCAGTTCAAAGGGAAGTCTGGTGAAGCTGAGCTTAGTTGTCCCCTAATGGAATACAAATAACGACGTATGAATTGGTCACAGATAATCCAGGCTGACGAGCCATACCAGTCTGAAAGTCACAAGCACTTCACAAAATGGGACCATTTACATAATTATGTATGCACTTGGAACCTCTCTATTACACCCAGTGACTTTACTGTTAGCCTCGAGGCTTCGTCAATCGTATCGCTCGGCAACGAAGCACATCACTTTACTATAAACAGTGCTGTACTACTAAATGCCACATTATCGCCGAAGCCAGCACGGTAGCGCCAATAACTAGTGGCCGCGTAGGAAGTTCACTCGGACAAATCAGGCAAATACGGAAATCAGCCAGACGCTGTTCTGTCATTTACCGACGTCTTTGCAGCTTGTTGTTAATAATTTACAGCGGGACCCGCGCACGCTAACCATGACATGGACAACTATTACAGGTAGCCAAGCAAGCAGCCATTTTGCATGCAGTGACATACATTGCTACTGACGTGCAAGTTATGCCGATACATGTTGTCATCAGCAAGCGGCGAGATCCTGAAGTCTTGTTGGACAATGACATTGGCTCCACAACGCATACTTACAATGCATTTTCAGTGCTTGCAACAGCACAATACGCAGGCAGCGTCTATGGTGAAGTGCAAGTGTCTGTCATGTCCAGGTGGGTGTAAACAGCAAGTTCTTAACTCGTTGCCAAACCACATGCACAACAGCGTGCTATCTATGTTGTCGATTGACGAAGGCGATATCTGAATCTCCTTGCATTTTAGTCTCCTTTGGATAGCATCGTTATGAACACTTTTTTCTTAAGGAAGTCCGGCCCTCGTTCGTTCCCGTTTTTCTCATTCCCGTTTGAGTGCTTTGTTAAGAACTTCTCTGAACGTCCATTTTTGTGTGCGGTAGAGGAGACGCGTTTCAGCTCACATGCAATCGCTTCTTCTGAGCATAGCTGGCTAGCTATCACAAAGATGGTACGAACCGGAGCTCTTTTGTAGTTCACAGTACACTAAATGTCAAACATAGGGTAGTGTACCATTTGAGTTTCATTTAAGAGAACATCTAAAATTGCAAGGGGTTGTAAGATTCGTTCTCAGCAGTAAATTCGATTGCGGGGTAACAGTCGCTTGCCGGCAACAGTACTTGTTCTGCTTTCTCGGCAGTGTGTACAACTATAATAGTGTCATTCATGTAGCGGCTATAAGAATCCACCTGGTATATATTACAACCTGAGAAGCTCTGTAT
>OX104064.1:180806455-181141616 GCA_944474145.2 Dicrocoelium dendriticum
TCTCCGCTTTCAAAGGACCGACGAGATAGGCAACTGGAGAGGTAGTCACTGAATGCCAAACAGGGTGCATTTTGTAGTGTCAAGGGTACGCAAAGTGAAACAAAAGTGATCTCTTAACGATTTGACGGCGCAAAAACCCATGGCAAGCAACGCTACAGAAGACCCAAAAACCGAACAGATAACCGAAACTTAATTGGTCTAGTATTAATAGGGTGAATCAACATTCCATGATATTTAAACTAAGTAAGGATACCGGGATTAATCTAGCTATGAATCTTGTACCATGCATCTTGGTTTGTCAAGGAACTCTTAATTGTCTCCAACTTATAATTACCTTGCACATGGTTGTGGTTGAAGTTAGGATTGTGCAATAATGGTTGACGTTGTATGCTCAGCCCATGAAATTGTAGTAGAACCATTGTCCTGGATCTGTGTCTGCCAGTTTTGTGGAAGGGTGAAATCATTGTGCCCGGTTCAGAACTACTTCGGTCAGCCTCTGCCTAATACACTATGATTCCTAACTTAGCCCGGATCACATAGTAGAATACCCGTGGGTGACACTAGTTGTGGACGAAGTCTGTTTCATTGCACTCAAAGAACAACATAAGCAGGCAGCCACAGACGAGAATGACAAAGGGAACGGTCCAAAGCTAGAAGGCTGCAACCGTGTAAACCAGGCTTGACTGTCTTCTCCAAGTAGTCCAGCATGACACACAGCGTGACCACTAACGTACGTGATGTGGCGTGGGCGAACTGTGACTGTGTCAGACGCCTGCAAACCAGACACTCAATGTCATCGCGTAGCTGCAACGAGTGCGTGAAAGGCTTGTATGGAATTCAGCACAGATGCTTACCGGATCTGAGCTGCGGCACATGACTGGATCGTTAGCGGTGAACGCCTGCAACATGTGACGGTTTGAGTGCTGGTGTTGTCTGAATGATACTGCGTGTGTGTTTGTCCCCATTACGTGCAACTGACTCAGGAGACTTTGTCGTGTAACTTCTGTGTGGGTGAACCCAGTGCCTGTTTGATTTCCATGTTCTGTACTCTGGTTGCATCTTCATTTCGCAATAACTGTTCATGCCTAGTTATTGGTCTTCTACCACTTACGGAAGCTCATTAGCTACGCGCTGTTAGGGCGATGCACTAAAAATACTGCATGCAGTTAATATTAGGGAAAGGTAGCCGGTGGGTGATCAAAACCTTATACCATTAAACAGCATGTCAACTAACGCAGTGAGCAGTGTGTGTTTCCTCACATCCAATTGGTCATATCGCATAAATGGCTGGAAAATATGCGCATCATCACTGAGAGGGCATTATTTGGATACAATGTGCTATACATGCTGAACGGGAATGACAGCGGCTTCTTTCCATGATAATAGAAATGTATGTCTATGCAGCATTTGCCGTGTAAGTCGACGAACAAGCCACGTGCATGAAATGGAACATTACTCGCGCTAGCACATGATAGAAAATCAACGGGTTTGTCAGTGCCCCCATAGCACTCATGATTTGACCACGCTGTATCAATTTCACATATAAGATGGCAGATTTTGTGCATGCCCAGTGGAAAATCGCATTTCTGATTAACACTAAACTCTCTCAGATGCGCACAAACCGTCGTAGGTTCTGCAGTAACCTAAATAGATGCATAGGTCAAGGAACAACAAGTAGCGCAGCGCTGCGGAATGTCAACATTGCATCTATTGGTCTATCATACTTCCTTCGCAATTAGAAATTTCGAAAATGCCTGTTATGTGTTTAAAGCGTACTTACCTTCATCTGCAACATCCAGTTCTTTGAAATCGTGGTCGCCCACCGACCTACCGTGGGCGCATGGACCACTTGAGCGCACGCCATTCACCACGGTTGTCCCACTTTGTGCTGCCACTATGCACCGATAGTTGAATGCGATGGACGACTGACAATCCTCTATCTCCTGTCACAGTATCGTGTGAGTGGTGTCTGTTAATCGCCTCATATGGCCTCTGGGCCGCTGTAAAAATAATACGTACCCAACCTTCACATACGTAATGCCGCCTGCTAGCCTTCCATCGACTTAACAAGCACTCCATACAGCACAGTTTCTTCTACTGCCCTGCCGCAATCAAAGAACCAATTATCTGCTCTTTCGACACAGACAGTGGCGACAACAGCAACAAATATGTGCGACTCAATATCTTGGAACATATTTGGAACCGATCGGGAAGTCATCATTTCAGAAAGCTTGGTAGCCGACCGGTTAATATATTTATGGTGATGGACAACGTTTCGCTTTTGACACAAAAGAGATACAAAAGAGATAAAAAAGAGGAATTTTTAAACTAATTGAACTCCTTTGACAATGTGATAAAGTTCACCATGGAACTTGAGTCGCAGAGCGGTACACTTCCGTTCCTTGATTGTCTGGTACATATGAAGGAAGGAACGTTAAAAACGACGATGTATTGCAAACCAATGGACACAGATGGGGTACTTAGCTATAGTTTAAGCTACCCGAAGCACGTGTACGCGGGAATCGCCTCATCACTATCTCACAGAGCAAGTGCTCTGTGCACGGAGGAAGAAGATAAGAAAGCGGCGCAGAGGGGGCGATGAAAAACGGAATAGCTAGCGGATATCCGAAACGATTGTTGAAACGACAGCTACAGAAATGTCGCAACCCAAGCGCAACAAAGGGACTGATGAAGCTTTTGTGTCAAAAGCGAAACGTTGTCTATCATCATAAATACATTAACCGGTCGTCTACCAAGTTTTCTGAAATATGTGCGACTATTTAAGGATCCATAATGCATTATATTCGCCATGCACAGCGTTTCATGTACCATGATCCCTTCTATCCGTCGAGCAAAAGTTCCAACTATTTCACAGTCAGACGTTAAACAACAAAACATACGTATGCGTCTCTTCTCATGGCATTTCCAAGATGCACATTCGTTCCGCGACTGTTCGCAACCGTTCACGGTGGTACACGACCCCGCAGTGAGTGACCCCTGGCGCGACCGCGTGTGAATGCAATCGCCATGTGATAAGGGACGTCATATGCAATCCATACTTTTGTTAAGGGGACACAATGTTTAGTGTCCTGGTAACAGCGTCTACGGGTCATGAGATTGCTGAATGTCATCGGATAACAATTCTAATCATTTAACGTGTCGCTAATTCTCGCTAACATACGCGGCCACCTAGACTACCTAGATGGAAATAAAGAAAATATGGGGTAACTTGAAAGACTAGTTTCAGTCTCCGCAGCATCCGTGTGCCGGGATTGTTGGCGGCTATTAATGATAACATCCAACCGACTCCTGCACTCTACTCTTGTTTGCCGTGTATGCGACGGCGTGCGTCCCATTAACAAACATATGGATTGCCTATGACATCCTTCGTATCAAGTAGTGATTGCGTCACCAGGCGGAGGAACAATGTGATAACCCAGCGATAACACTTTGCGCTCATTGACAGATCAGGTCATTAAGCAAATGTTGTAACGCTGCTTTCCATCCGCTCTATGCCAAGCGAACGAATCCAGAGGCAAATCAGAACAGCGAGCCTGCTAGACCGAAATATACTGGAAACAGAGCACGGTTAAGTTTATAGGTATCATGCTCTTATTTCGGCGGTCTGTTACAGGTGTATCGCATCTCTTGTCTGGAGAGCTTCGATCTTGGTATGGGACTTGCCTGTCTGGTTAAAAATGGAGTGACGGCCTCATCATAGTAATCACGCCATGACGGCGATTTGGTTTCATCAGCTTCCGGCGTGACTCAGCCGTGTTACCGACACTTAGGTAGCAAGCCGTGCCATCCAAACAGGATACGCGAAATCATGGGACGTCCTTAGGCTGGGGCCTGCTATAGTGCACCATGGCGGCCAGCAGTCTCGCTTCCATGACAACAACCTCGGCCGGGGCCTCATGCTTGACCATTTGATGATAATAAAACAGACGGCGAATAAGAAGTTAGGCAGCTGGTATTTGGACATGCACCGCGCGCACACAGAATGCGGCGACGAGGTCAGTACGTGTACCACTCTCCGGAAGTGAGGGAAAGGATACAGAAGGCGTATGAGGAAGGGGAGGATTGGAAGGCCGTTGCGTCCTCGCTGCAGGTGAACGTGAGCACGTGACGGAGTTGGATACGAAGGATGAAATCAGCGGAGCCGAGGGCGCAACACGGAGGGGATTCGTCGCCTGTCTGTGAGAGAAAGCCACGTGAATGTTTTTGTTGCATCCACTTTACGTCTGAGGCTGTAATCCGAATACGACCTGGAGGTGAGCGTTACAAAGCTGGCCAGATAACTAGACGGTGCCTTATAACCCTGAAGAAGTTGCCTACGAGCCCGAACTAAATGAACACGCGATTCGCTTGACGTCACATGCCTATCGGAAATGGAGAACCAGATAGCGTGACTCGGATGTTTTCACAAAATGTCGTTTCGGATGGATAAAATGACGGACAAAGTCCAACATAATCGTCAGTTATTGACGTTACCCGGTGACCAGATTAGTATTATCAACCCACTGTTCACAGTCCCTGGTCACAAAGAACATTTGATCCTGGGATTTTAACATAAATTTCATTGTAAAATTACCAGGGTATTTCCATAAGTTATGAGAAACCATGACATCTTCACTACGTGCTACAGACATGCTGATATTTGAGCAACTTTAAGGAAAACACAATTGTTCGTGAAACTTGTCTGTCCACGTTGGAAACCAGTCTAGCTTTACCTGACTCATTAGTTGGAACAATGATACAAAACGGATATAGAAGCCACGGCTTTACAGGCTCTGCAGCTTGGTTTGTATGGATGGCCTAAGTTCAAAATGAAGTTGCACTAAAGTGAAACGCGTATCTATGGATTTACCAGATCATCCACGTTAACACAAAGCTAGATCCGCTTACCACTATTTTGTATAGGTTAGTGAGCACAATGTTCGTTTACATGTCGTCGTCACTCGATGAGTTCAAAACACGCAGTGCAAAGAGTGTAATGTATGGTCGAGCCGTTTTTAAAAATGGGTAACGTGGGTATAGATATGACAAAACTTGAAAGAGCACTACATTGCTGATAAATTCGAGGGGAAAAGTAATTCCGGTGTCATTCTCGTCGACTCTACTGGGCGGCTAGTTTGAGCTGATGACCCCTCATTTTATGTTGCGACTAAGTTTCAGAGGGTGGTGGCATATGTGACCGGGGTTCTTCAAGATCTGATACGTCAGTATGAGTTCGCCATTTAGACGGCGATAACTTTCGCTCCACACTCCTAGGGCTTTCAGTCGCAGATGGGGTGGAACAATCCCCTCACATTTTTGGTTGTCCTACGCTGTACAGTCTCCAATGCAACTAGGTAGTGTTTTAAACAGGGTTGCCAAGCCTGGATCGCGTACTCTACGTGGAGTCTCACATACACAGTGAGCATCTGGGGAAAGATGGAGGTATTGAACTACCCGAACACCTTCCGTATGAGACCAACGTGTTGGTTCGCGGTTTGGAGACATTCAAGGACTGCGCCAAACAGCTGCGGTGGTCTCCCCTCTCCAACCTAAGTTCGCGCCCCTGTGTGGCGGTCTACAAGTTGTGATCTCTGGGCTTTTATGCACTAGTACATTTTGCACTTACCCACCTTAAACGGAAGTAGCGTTACCGTTGACCTTTCAAAAGCACGGTCTAAGTCTCGTTACAGCATATCGTGATCTTCATGACTAGAGATCGTCCGCCATATTTTGATACCATCGGCAAAAAGCAGGAAATTGGACTCGATGACACACGCGAGCTCGTCATTGAAGACCAATAATAAGTGTGGCTTCAACACTGATTCCTATGGAACACCGTAGTCTACATTCATAGGATCAGAACCTGAAGCTACTGCTGAAAGAAGGAATTTCCGATCCATCCAAAGAAAGGGTACCCGATTCCGTATAATTGCAGCTTTTGAAGAAGGATACGGTGGTCTGAGCGGTCGAAGTTGTTATAACAGTAGAGTTAGAGGACATTGGTTCCGGTCCTAATATTCGCTGCTTCTGTTCAACTGCTATGAGCAAATGGTAGCTTAGTAGTACACGACCGAGATTGACGGAAACCGTTTTGCTCCGGTGCCATGATGTTAGATCCTTCTGAATAGTCCATCAGTATCTCAGCTATGATTGACTCCATCATGTTTGAGAGCGCCGGGAAGAGGATTACTGGGCGATATTTTGTGGGTTCCGAACCGCCACCACCCTTGAAAATCAGGATGATAGTACCCTGCTTCCTGATGTTAACAAAATGTAATTCATGTAAACATCTTTGAAGTAATCGGGTTAATACTACGGTTGTGCTGACACATGCGTGACGTGCGTGCTCCTGAGGTATTGGGCTTATTCCTTTCTATCCTCTCTCCATCTTCTTGCAACGAAGTCCCCGTACACTCATTCGAACCGGATTTACTAAGCCTACACAGTGATTCATCATACGTGGAAATAACTTCTACGATTAGAGGCTGCGCCATCACTAACCGTTTTCACTGACAACCGGGAATAAGCGAAGCGGTTAACTCAATCTCATTGAGCCGATTGCCTTTCTGTGTGACACCATTCTATACAGAATTATGGAGGCAGGCCGGAAAGTCTAAGCTTATTCCCATCCAGCTTTTCTCAATACAGCTGTGAAAGAATTTATGATCTCTCAATCTGTGTTCAGCGCTCTGTTCAGGTTCAGTTAACAGATTCCAGTCACTCATCATTCCTTGTGACCTTGCAACCACCACGCTCGCCTGACCGATGTGCACCCCCCTCGAAGCTGGAAAAGAACAGAACTATAACCAATCCACTGGGTCAAGTAACGACACCACGTTGAATGGATCCAAGCGAAAGACATTTACGGCTTAGGAGAACGTCATCGAGAAAACGTCATGCACGCATGACATGCATGCTCCTGGTTTATTTGGATTATTCCCCTCCATCCTCTCTATATCTTCTCACGGCGTTGTCACTGTACACTCATTTGAACCGGATTTACTAGCCTTACGCAGTGTCACTGAAAGATCCCGTAACGGGTCTCCAACTAGCAATGGTTCGCCGCTGACGACTGTGCCCGCCAAGCACTGCGCGTGTCTAGTGGGTCGACCGAGTGAACAACACCGGTGCTTGCTAACACCAATTGCTGTAAGTAGTAGGGGGCTGTATTGCGTATTTCATATAAATTCGTCGTAGTTAGACACAGGCAGACAGCCACCACACATCCAGAAAAGCACTAAATAGCCGTTTCGTCCTAGTAGGACTTGTCAGTAGCGCCATGGGCTCAGTGGTATAAGTCGCTAGTTAGCAAGAGTAAGGTTGTGGGTTCGAATCCGACGGAATTCGGTGGGTGCGCGCTACTGAGAAGTCCCAATAGGACGAAACGGTCGACTTGTACTTTCCTGTATGTGTGGTGGCCGTCTGAATGAGTCTAACTGCGACAAATCTACACGAAATACGTCAAATACTCCCACCATGAAACGTCTGATATAACTGCTTCACCTACGCTATACGTACCGCGCAGTTGGTATTTATCAATGTTAACCACGACGTGCGTTTGTCAGAAAGGCCCTTGGTTGTGTGGATCGCCGAGGCGCACATATGCGGATAAAACAAGTGACATAAAGCGACTGATGAAGGAATACACCTACTGACGTTTATCTTCTATCCGGATGGCAACCACGAGATCCGACTAAAAGTTTGTAGAACTGCGATGCATCCGATGCATCTGAAGTGTTGAATTGAATTGATTGCTTTCATTACCTGCAATTCAGTGTAGCTACTAAAAGATCGTACCGCTGCACTATTTCCGTGTTTTCACAAGCATCTGTTCATGTTAGCTTTTAATTTCATGTCAAAGAACAATGAACAATGAATATATACGGTTTAAGAAGCAATGTTTTATATTACACGTTGGGAGATTCTGTCGGGGTTCTCGAACGATAAAAATCAGTGGGTTATTTGTGTTTAAAAGAGGGACTTATCGTTCGTTTCGTTGTAGTCCAACGATCCTTGTTGTTTCACAGCATAAACACGTAAGAGCAAATAAATCCAAAGTATTTTCCAGGAGTGGGATGGAGATGTAGTACTAGGTAACAAAGTGCAGGGGAGTAAATGAGTCATCCAAACGTCTTTTAACTATGGATAATGATTGTGGAGAAATGACCGATTCTGGAAGAGCATTCCACTGGTGACACACGCGGAGGAAAAAGTAATTTTTGCGGCAATCTAGGCGATTTTACTGTTCTGCTACTTTTACTGAGTGGCCTCTCAAGTTGGTCGTACAGCTGCGTTGCCGAAAAGAGCGGCACACATGATGTGGATTGTGTAGAATTAAATACACCATTATCAAGTCACCTCGTAAGAGGTGGTAACGTCTACTGAATACCCCCAATAGTGCCAGCCACTCCTCGTATGAATGATGGTGCATTCCAATAACGTATTTTAATGCTCGAAGTTGGGGCCTCTCCAATGTACTAAGGTCGTGTTTTAGCCATGGATGACATGCTTGAATTGCATATTCAACATGAGGACGAACATACGCACTAACCACCTGCTAAAAAATAGAACGACCTATTTTTCCGAACGTCCGTCATAACTAGCCCATGTGCTGGTTACCAATTTCGGAGACTTTCACGAATTGCCTGGAACAACGCAGATCATCCTGAAGCAGTACTCCCAAATGTTCGGTGGCCGCTCGCTGCAGCACATGCATTCCGAGCCTATAACAATGGATGCTCTGGTGTCCTATGGAGAACACCTTGCATGTACTCACATTGAATTGCACTAAATCTTGGATTGGCTCCTGACGTTTAGTGTCTACATCATTCTGGAGCAGTTGCTGGTCAATATTCCCCTGAGCCTTGCGCCAAATCTTGACCGCATCAGCAAACAGCAGGAAGCTAGATGTAAGTGCCTGTATGAGGTAATTGATAAATACCAAAAAATCGGGTACTTGGCACCGCGGCTTGAAGCACACCACATACTACTTGTATGGGGTCAGAGAAGGAGCTCCGAACTCTGACCACCAATTGCCGTTGAAGGAGCTAGTTGGGGATCCGACTTAGAAGAGGGTCACCGATCCTGTAACTCTGTGGCTGTAGCTATCGATGTGAAACACAACGACTTCAAGAAAAGCAGTTCGATATTTTAACGATAACTGATAAAATGAGCGACTTGATGAACCTGTTCCAGTGAGGTAGTAGAGTGTAATCTGAGTTATAAGTGGTAACTGTACTGTGTACTGGTGCTCACAACTCGTCAGCGAGTGTTCGTTTTTCACAGGAATAAAATAGATTATTGGACACTTCCCGACAAATCGAGACGCATAGTTTGTGATGAGGCCTGATCCCTGTTCAAATTGCTTGGCCAAAAATGACTCGGGAAATGTAGTCAGATTTAAAGAGAAGCTCAAGTGGGTAGTAGCGTTAGCTGCAGTTGGAACAACGCTATAGTAAGGTACCAACAGTGCCATGACTTGACAGGTTCCGTGGGATAATCTGTGTGAATTACCTAAGTCCAGAAAAGAAGTTGCACTAAATTGAAACGCGCATCCATGGATTCACCAGATTATCCACGTTAACACAAAAGTATATCCGTTTATCCCGAGTTTGTAGAGGTTGGTGAGCACACCGTTTATCTGCATCTTGTTATTACACGACGAACCGAATTCAAATCACATAATGCAGTTGGTGTAGTGAGTAAGTAGATAAATAACTGGCACATTCTCTGGAACGCAAGGCATGCTTTCGTAGGCATGATCATGGTAAAGTTACATGGATATTCAGTAAATGTACAGAAACTTTGCAAGTTTACCGGTGACACCGAATTGATCTTCCATGAATACATATATAAAGCTGTTTGTATTTAGGGGTTTTCTGTATTTGTAGGTATGTGGTAGTATTTGTAATTGTGTTCTGTCGGATCGTCAGAGTGCGGAAAGGCCAAATAAATTCTTCCGGATAACTGAACGACGTCCTCAGGTTGGGTGAGATCGTTTAAAGAGACAAAGAGCAGCGATTTTATTTGGTGGAGAGTTACATCCGCCATGCCACAAGGTTGTTAAACAGACATTTATGGATTTTTATGGGGAGAACGCTTGTCAGGCGGAAACTCAGCAACTCCTGGAACACTGCCGCAAAACTACTGGCTGGAACAGCTTAACCATTTGACCTTATACTGGATTCTGTGTACCAACATTTGAGAACGTAAGCATCAAGACAGCTAAGTAACTGCAATTTGAACCGACCCAGACCAGCGACTAACACTGAATAGAACAGTCGTTGTAGCCATGTTCTCTAAGCAAGCCCTTACAACAATGAAATTGCAAGAAACCATCCCATGTAGCATAATGCTTCACAGCAGCCACTAGATGTTGCTCGTGTATCCCAGAGTGCTCGGAGAGGCGACGAATCTTAATAAAATGTGACTGCTAACGATAGAACTGTATCTAAAGAACAATGGCATAACCGACGGCATGCACCTCCGGATCCGCTCGAAGCTCAGTATCTGTTAACAAGCTAATTGTTACTGCGCACTGAAGACGTCACCCCCGTTATTGGTGAAACGTCCGAAATCTAATTGCTCAGCTCAGATAACCAAACAAAACTTTAACAGCTAGCCCGAGCTACCGGTATTTAGACTCGTTGAAGACACCCACCGGCGCTCTACGCTCCGTGTTGCTTGTCGTTCAGAGGACTCTGCGGACTAACCAGATATCGTCGTGCTTGCCGGAGACTTCAAGTCACACGTCGGTGACCTGCTACCATGAGAATGCCATCTTGGTAGCCGTCATGCTCTTAATGAGAGCCGCTGTGATAACGGAGGTAGGCTTGTCATTTTATGTGAGGACAACCGGCTCTTTTTCGCGGGCACGTACTTCAGGCGTTCGAGGGGATGCGCCGCCACTTGGCGTCCCCCTTCGACAACACAACCCTGGTCACAATTTGATCACATTGCATCCAGCTTCAGATGACGGGGCAGTGCATGGGATTGCTGATCAGTTTGGTCAACCTACCTCGCCTTATGTCATGTTCGGGTCTGTGTGAACATTTGCATGCGCTTTGGTAGTTCCATGAAACCAAACGTAGATACCAACAGATTATCGAACCCCTCCATTCAACTGACCTATCAATCCTCCTTCTCAGATGCGCTAGCTCATGTCCACTCTACAGATATGGTATATCACTGGGATTTCTTGCTGAAGGCATTGCTTTCTTTCAGTCAGTCATACTGTGCAATAGTTGTGAGTACTATGAAAGGCTGCATCTCTGCTCGCTCTTTAGAATTGTGTGCCCATCGCCAAGCTATCCCAGCTAAATCAAGCTGCGATGAAATCCGCCGTGACCTCAGCCAAAAACGCAAGCAAATCCTGAGTAAGAATCGCGAAACTTGGTGATTTCAACACACTTCGACGATGCACACAGTAATTCTTGCTCGAAATCGTCGCAAGCATTTCAAAATCATACGGACCAGTGGCCAAAGAAGGATTGACATCAGTTAAGCTATATGTGAGGTTGCTTGATCACCCATCACTAAGCTGCGTGGGCGCATGGACCGCTGGGCTGGACACTTTCACTCTAAATGCATGTGGTCTCTCTTCCTCCTGTTTAACAAACAGACCAACCTGCGCGCCTTGGAACGTTCCACTGGAACCACCCACCGAAGTGGAGGTCTGTCTTGAGCTTCGTTATGGAAGCGATTCAAAGCTGCTGGCTCAGATGTACTTCCTCCGGAGTTGTTCAAGTACGGTGGAGAAGAGATTGTCAACCAGTGAACAGCTCTGTTGTCGAAGATCTGGTGTAAAGAAAAGCCTCTATCCTCTTGTGGCGGGTCGATCACCCAACCCAACTTCAAAAAAGGGGCTCGTACCTCAAGCGCCAACCACAGATGAATCAGTTTAACATCCGTCGCCTCCAAATTGATAACATCTACGATACTGCGCAGGTTAAAGCGAATACAAGACCTACACTCCCGTGAGGAACAGACTGGTTTCCGTCCCGGTCGAGAGCGCGTGGAGCACATGTTTGCGCTCCGCAATGTTTCCGAGCACATACGCAAACTATACACGTTAGCTAGAGGTGGAAAACACCTCAGCTACTGTGCGGCAATACACAGAAAAAGGAGAAAAACAGAATGCAACTGGTGCAAGGCAGCTGAGCTACCGGTTACGGATGGGCATCGTTCCGGTAAGCTACCTGTCGGTTAGCTTGAAGCAGACAAATAATAATATACTATGTGAAATTATAAAATGTTAAAAAATGTGATCGTTGTTGTAAGGGATGGTATGAGGGATAGGGTTGGACAAAGAAACTCACAGCACGAACGCCACTGAGGTCGGTTCCTAGCCATATCAACAAGTGTATCCAGCCAAACGTGTTCATCGTCTTTCGGACCACAACCAGGGAGCCGAAACATTCCAACCGAGGTCAGCTTCAAAGTGAGGGTCTTCATTCCTCTCGACTAACTCATCGCTTTGGCACCTCTCCACTTCCTCCATCCACACACCCCAGCGCGCAAACAACGAACGTCGCGGGAATCGGTGGGCTGGCATGCGTAATCCGTGACTGAGCCATCGGAGCCTGGTGCGTGAAATGACGGTGCTGAGCGGTTCAGTTCCTTTTCCTGTGCCGTGAACAAGACGTCGAACACGCTCGTTGCTCACGCGGTATTCCTACCAGATGTGAGCGAAATTGCGAAGGCACCGGTGGTCGAACGTAACTAGCCTCTTCAGGTCCGCTGCTCTAAGGGGTCAGGTTTCACAAACGTACAATAGGGTCGAACGTACCGCTGCATTGTACACCCTACCCTTCAGGGTGAGAGTGATGTCGCGCCGGCGCCATAAGTGGCGTAGGTTAGCAAAAGCACTTCGAGCTTTTACTATACGATTCGTGATCTCATTTTCAATCCCACGGGCGTTTATACAACTTCCCAAGTAGTAGAATTTCTGAACGAGCTCTAGCTGATCCCCATCAAGGATCAGTGAAGGAGTCGGCCCAAGCCAATCTTGTAGGAACGCTTTGCACTTCGAGGGTGCGAAGCAAAGCCCGAAGTGGCTGACAGCCAGGGCCAATCTGTCCAGTGCTGCTTAGCAGGTCTGGGAGCTGTCACAGATTAGGGTAATATGATCTGCATACTCTAAGTCATGAAGTCGTTCTCCTGGGAGCAGATCCACACCTTCTAAGCCGTTGCCTGTGAAAGCGATTTCCATGAATTCCTCAACAGTGAAGTTGAAGAGGAAAGGTAACGACGGGCATCCTTGTCTCACACCGATGGAGATATTGAAGGGCGACGACAGCTTACCGTAAGCCCTCACTCTGACTGAGCTACGCTCGTATAATGATCAGATATATTTACATATTTATCAGGTACATCTTTCCTGAGTAGACAGTTCCAAAGTGCATGTCTATGCACCTAATCGGACGCACCCTTACTATCGAGAAACACGACAACGGTGTGCCGTCAATAGATGTGACGGTGACCCGACAACTGACGCAAAGTGAGGATGTGGTCAATGTAGCCATGAGCTCGACGAAACCCGGCTTGCTCTTCACCAACCTGGCTTGCAAGAGTGCCAGTCAGTCTGCGAAGGAGGACAGAGGCAAGTAATTTTGCGGCGATGGCGCTCAGAATGGTTCCTTTATGGTTGCCGCATTCCGGTCATGAGCCTCCCTTAAAAACTAGGACTATGACGGAGCGGCTCCAATCGGTTGGGACAGTTTCCTGCTCACACAGTTTCACTAATAACCACAGGAGCAGGTCCCCGAATTTGAAGAGGGCTGGAGAAAGATCATCTGGGGCTTCGGCTTTATTTAACTTCAACAGTGCGATCTCACAATCGACGTCTGTGCGAGAGGGCGCATCCAAGGGGACAGTCCAGGAAGGAGGGTGATCAGTGGGCAGCGGGAAATCTGACAATTCCGACCGATTAAATTGCCTTTCAAAGTGCTCAGCCCAACGCTCCAAGCGTTTTGACAAGTTGTGCATAGGCTGTCCACTCACATCACGTATAGTTTCACTAACACTAGGTATGCTGCTGCACGTTTCCTGTAGCAGCCGGAATAATTTACGACGGTTACCAAGGGCAGCGGCCATTTCCATCTCTGATGCACGATGAGACGACAGGATTCGCGCTCTCCATCTTCAGGCGAGCACGGAGATTTGCCCGGTACTCTTTGCGATTTTCAAACTTTCCGAGCAACGCCACCTTTATCGCCAGCATCCGAATGTTGTCATTTTGGACATCCGAACTCCGTTCGACTCGTTCGACTGGCCTGCTTAATGGCGTTATTTGCAAATCAATGGGTTCCCGAAAGTATGCTGTCATGCTTCGAGTTTTATGCAGCAATATCTCTGGTAGAGTGAGGGCTTACGGAAAGCTTTGTTTACTTTTCGCCGTCACTAGCAGCGTGCGACATGGATACGCTCTCTCTGTTTCTGTTCCATTTAGCGATTGGAAATGTTTTGTTATACGCTCTGGATGATCTCCAAAGTTCTGACGTAAAGCTTCTTCCAAGTAACCGTGCCGTTGACTTGGACTATGCTCATGCTAGCGTCTTGCTCGATGAGGACCCACAGATCATGTTGGTCGTTCTCGACCGCTTGGTGCTCCAAGCGTGACCTTCAAAGTTGAATATAGCGAACACGCTGTGCGGTTGGGTTGCGACTCGCAACCTCTATTGAAACCTCGGTTCAATTTGAAGTAAACCTAGTTCCTTCCATTGGCGAGGACGGTATCCGGAATCGAAATATTTGGGTGCTGCTTCTCCCAACACTGGCACACCAGTGTTGGGAGCAGCAACAGCCAAATATTTCCGTGGCGTGTCCTTTGCATAAAAATGTAACATTGTACTCCAGGACCGGCATCTAGTTGTCCTCCTACTGATACTTAAAGGCGTGCAGCTTGAACAAGTAGATGGCTTCGTCAAACTTCGGAGTTGCGTTTCCTCTGGTAGCACTACTGGAGATTTCTCTCTGTTTTGCCAAAGCTTGGTCAGTTTGTGCTGGTCCGACACATCTGAGGAGTCGTGGTGAAGTTTCACTGGTGTGGTAGAAGGCAGAAGGGAGAATCTCCTGTCAGCTCCTTCGCTTCATGCTAGGTAAAGCGCATGGTGTACAATGTCTGTGTTCGCGCAGTCCTGTTATCCGGACGCGAGACCTGACCGATCCGCGCAAATTAATTGAGTTGGAGGTCTACCTTTGACAACGCTTGGTTGCGCATGATACCTCGTGTGTACTGGGAACATCAGGAAATTTTCCAACAAGGTGACCGCCCCATATCCTTCTCCTCGTATTTTCGCATATGCTACGTGACATTTTGCAGCACGTCACTGTATTTACATTAATTTGTCTCGGTTTGAAGAGTTCCATCTACCGAAAGCATTTTCTCCAGAATACTTTAAAGCGGAGATTGTTTCTACTGCATTTAGCGATTTTGGCCATTTCTCGCTCTTATTCAACCAATTGTGGATGTTTGTGAGTAGTGTAAAGTTCGTAGAAAATAGAAGTCACGATTACAATTCACGCACAATAATGTGCCTCGACGGGGAATCGAACCCCGGTCCACGAATTTCCGGTCCACTGCTCTAACAATGAGCTACCGAGGGCTGATGATTAGGTGCGCAAGTTTTAACACATGACTTCTGCTTGGTGCGCGACGTATTGCCAATGCGCTCACAGTACCTGTCCTGGTGTTGCAGATTGGCTCACTCACCCGTCACTTCCCAATAGACCGAAGTACCTTTCCTTCGGATGTCAAGTGGGCGATGGTAGATTAATTGTGGATGTTTGTGAGTAGGGTAAAGTTCGTAGAAGTCATGCGTTAAAGTTTGCGCACCTAATCGTCAGCCCTCGGTAGCTCAGTGGTAGAGCAGCGGACCGGAAATTCGTTGGACCGGGGTTCGATTCCCCGTCGAGGCATATTATTGTGCGTGAATTGTAATCGTGGCTTCTACTTTCTACGAAGTTTACACTACTCACAAACATCCACAATTAATCTACCATCGCCCACTTGACATCCGAAGGACAGGTATTTCGGTCTATTGGGAAGTGACGGGTGAGTGAGCCAATCTGCAACACCAGGACAGGTACTGTGAGCGCATTGGCAATACGTCGCGCACCAAGCAGAAGTCATGTGTTAAAACTTGCGCACCTAATCATCAGCCCTCGGTAGCTCATTGTTAGAGCAGTGGACCGGAAATTCGTGGACCGGGGTTCGATTCCCCGTCGAGGCACATTATTGTGCGTGAATTGTAATCGTGACTTCTGCTTTCTACGAATCTTATTCAATCGTCAAGTTTCACTCAGTTTCAATCACCTACCCAAGATGTTTACCTCTTTCGATGGTGGAGTCTTTCCGCTTTCGATCAAGCTTTCAATCGTCTCGTTTCATCAATGTGTGTTCTAGTTACAAAGAAAATTAAGTTTCCATAGTGAAATTTCCTCAGAGAAGCAAACGTCAACTTCCGATCCTGACTTCAGCCGGTGCGACCGACCAACCTGCTCAGCATGATACTTGCCTACACCAGACACCCTAACCGCGATCGCATCACTCACAGGTGCAATACTCAAAGTACGATGACTCAGTCATCTGACCATGACTTGACGATCGACCATCAAAGTTTAGGCGACGGCTACGCGCCACACCCACAAACCGAGCAATCACCATACGGACACCACGACCGCAACACCGTTAACCCTAGACGAAGTATACTGGGACAGAGACTGAGACAGTATTTAAGAGCAAGTAAAACATTTTCTGTACAACTCTATCAAATTATGAAAAATCAAAAATATTTAATTGCAGTTTGTCAACGGTAGTGTCTGGTAACTTACTTGTTTCTCCTTGTTCGGTTAGGAACTCGTATTAGTATCATTATTTCCTGATATCTGATGCATTATTCTGCATTGTATTTGTGCTGTTTCACAAAAGCCCAGGTTTCCAAAATAATCGTTTATATGTGTTTTGAAACACTCCACAGAATCGGCCTCTATTAATCCTTCTGGTAGTGTATTCCATAAGTTTATGATTCTTCGTTCTATACAAAGCTGATGTGATACCTAATTCATGCAGGGGACCCTGAATTAGTAACGGTGTCTCCGGGTGTTACAGGATTCCCGCAGGTGAAATATTGGCCGCAGTATGGGGAAGTGCTTCAAGTGTGATTCTCGATGAATGCATCATAAGGTCAGTTCTTACTCGGCGGTAGGATAATATGTAGAGTCCGAGCCTTTCACAACGCTTTTCACACCGAAGCTTTCGTAGACTGTGTATCATTCTATTTGCAATGTGCTGTACTTTCTCCAGCTTTTCTTCTCACTGAGTTATTTGCTATCAACTTGGGTTGCGATATTCAAGGATTGGAAAATTCCCATTCAATTATAAAGAACAAAAGACCGAAGGTAAACCATTGTTTTCGGTGATTTATCTTCAGACTCGTACAATCATACTGGTGAAATAGCAATGGGCGTAAAAGTGGATTAAAAATCAGTTCAAATGAGATTGGTCACGTGCGGACCAAAGACATGAACCAGTAACAAACAGCAAACTAGGACAGAGGTGCAGTTGCACAATTGCGGTCGCTCTCAGAAGGATCCGTTTTGGCTGGCCAAGGTAGCTGAAAAGCTTCGATCAGCTTCTTCTGTACACACAAAAGCGGTTAATACAACCGAATACTGATCGCCTCGGCAGTAGCAACGGTGCGAATGCGCAGGCCTTTCGACTGGAGTGGAGGGACCCTGTACAGTATTCGAAAGGCCCTGACTGGGTCAACCTCATGCCAACTATCAATAAGATGGGCCATAACAGAGCTAATTATAGCCCAATACCGCAACCAGCGTGGTAGGTGCTCCTTAATGCGCCTCGACAGTTGCCGGGCCGCTCGACCGATGAAGGTAGCGACACAGGCGCACTGGAACTGATAAATTACCATAGAAGCGGTCAGCGTCGGTAACTTGTCTTTGTTGCAAATACGGATGAGTGGCTCCGTGGAAAAGGTACACCTAAGCTTGGCTGCTGGGAAAGTTGACTTGACAGCTGTTGAAAGGCTTCCAGTTACATGCTCAGCAGCGGCGTCTCCCTTGAAGGGTAGTCGTATGAAAAGTTTTTTTTCTCTGCTGTCTGCACCTGCAACTGGTCGGGCTTATTTTGCATGTTCCTAAAAATGAAACGATCAAGATATCCGTTTTCGCGCAGCGAATTCTGAATGAACGTCAACTGAGTATCCAACTTGTCATCAGATCAGATCCTGCGGGCCCTTTTGGTTAGCCGGCGAATTACGTTTCGCATATACCTCAACGGAAGGAAACTGTGGAAGTTCGTATACTGGCCACTCCAGGTGTTCTTCCTGTAGACCTGCCATTGGATCGAGCCGTCTGCCCTTCTAGTTAACAGCACATCAAGAAACAGCAACTGCTCATTTAATTCCTTTTCGTAGGTAAAGTGCAATGATGCGTGGGCCCGACTAAAACGGTCAATAACAGCGTCAAGGTCAACAGACTGGTGGGCCACGACAAATATGTCGTCCATATAACGGTGGTAACATTCAAAGGACGTGATCTACACATGCGGAGATCACTCTCATTTGAACTGATCGTTAACCCACTTTTACGCCCATTGCTATTTCGCCCATTTGATTGTACGGGTCTGAAGATGAATCATCGAAAATAATTGTTTACCATCCGTCTTTTGTTCTTGGTAAATCAAGGATTGGTCTGATGAGCGACTAGAAGAGGTGAGGGACGGTTTCTTGGGACCATATGGAAAAACTAAGTCTTTATGTCCAGAGCACACGAAGTCCCGCACGGTACAACTTCTCTGTATTTTCTATTGACCTCATATCATGCCGCGAGAGCACTGCCAATACTCTGACAAATGCGTTATGGTGGGGCAAGTGGCCGTCCAAGGTGTATGATTCAGTGGCTGCACTTCTGGTTATACTGATCGAATTGCTTTCGTTAAGTGGGAGTCTCTTTTCAGTGGACCACGCTCACAGTCGATCTAGTTCATGCCCCCTCAATGATCCTCCAGCTTTTCAAATCATCTGCATAAAGGGCACATGGCGACTGGAGCTGCTGCGGAAGATCGTTGATATGACTAAGAAATAATACTGGTCCAACTACAGTTCCTTGAGGCACCCCCATGGTCGATGAAAACCAGTCTGTCAAGTAGTCATTGACCTGTACTCTAACCTTTCGTCCCACAACAAACTCGTGTAACCGCTGAAGTACCGTGCCACCGATTCTGTATGTCCACAGTCTACCAAGGAGTACCTCGTGGTTCACTCTGTCAAACGCCTTGCTAAAGTCCATGTACACCACGTCAACATCCTTCCGTTCGTTAAGAGCTCGTACCCACTGGTGGTTTGTGTACATCAAGTTGGTGATGCAGGATCGGCCTTTAGTAAAGCCGTGTTGCGCTGGCGTCAATAAATTCATCGAGTTGAAGAACGACAGTAGACACTTTTTCACAACCTTTTCGAGCACTTTCGATAATGCCGAAGTCAAACAGATCGGTCTACTTCTGAAATTTACTCGGATCACCACCCTTGGAAAGCGGTCCCACCATCGAGCATTTCCAGTCGTTCGGGACAGATCCTTCAGCGAGCGATTTATTGAAAAGGTTTGTCACAGCTGGTGAGATGATAATCGATAGGGACTTGAGTATTAGTGGATGGAGTCTGTCTGGTCCGGGGGCTTTGCACCATCGTGATTGACGAGTAGCTGGTACACTTCGACTGCATTACATTGTAAGCTGTTGAGCAAGACTGGCGTAACCTGCGCCGGTACTGACACAGCCTTTGGGTTTACTGGAAAATACAGTGAGGAAGGGCATAGACAAGGCGTCCGCGCGCTCCACGCTTGAAATCAGCGTCTTTCCGTCTAAGCTCTCTAAGACCGGTAGGTCACCCCCAGGTTTCAGTTGACGTTTCAAGTAGGCAAATATGCTTTTGGGTGCAGTTGTGGTCGAGGATGCTAGCTCCTATTCGAACTGCCGGCGTTTCTTGATCTTCGCGGTGTTATATAAGTTATGCTGTTTCTTGTACACCGTGTAATCTTCATCACAACCCGAGCTGATGAATCCATCCTAAAGTTTGCGACGCCGTCGCGCTGACGGCTTATATTATTTATCCAACTAATGCGGTTTTAACAAGTCCGACTTTTAAATACTACGGGGAACGAACCGAGTAAGCAACGAATTAAGCTTCCCCTTCATTAATGAGCAACAAACCTCAAGTGACGCATCCTGTGGTAGTGTCCAATCAGTCTGACTTGCGGCTTGGACGAGTCTGTTGAAATCCGTCTTCCAATACTTGAATGTCGGCTTCCGCTGGTTGTAATACGGTAACGGCAGTGCTATGCTTGTCACGATGGAGCAGTGGTCACTGTCCGCTAGACGTTTAAGGTCTCTGATCTTTTTCAGATTCTGCTCGCAGCTCGTTAACATTATGGCCAGACAAGATGTCTAGTGCGGCGTTATACGCGTCGGTTGGACGACACGTTTCGTTGCCCCGATTTCAATAGTCATTTTAACTAATTGAGTCTCAACCTTGCCAAGACCGGGAAGAAGCCGAACGTCCGGCCAGGATATCTTAGGCAAAGTCAGCTCCCCCTTCAGTAAGCATTGTGGGCGACTCATGTGTTACAGTCTATTTGGTAGCCAATCGCAACAACGGTTTAATGGGATACGGTAGATAGCACCCACTACAAGTTTTGCGCGTCTGAGGCGGATTGAGCAACACAGTTGTTCGCATAAATTATCCTCGCTCAGATAGGTGCTCGTAAGCATGTCAGATAGTGCCGATTTTATGTACAACAGAACACCACTGTGAGCCATTGATTTTCCATCGCATTGGAAACAAGAATATCTTGACAACACGAGTTCTTGGGGTATGACGCTGGAGTTCAGCGAAGTCTCTACAAGTCTTAAAACATCCGGCCGCTTCGAGACAACTAAGCGGCATAGCTGGTCATGTTTGTTCATTAGGCTGCGCGTGTTGGGGGATGCCACACGGAGGTCCTAGGAGGTACCTGGAGGTTGCGCAATCGGTTGATACGGGTTCGTACACTCTTCTTGATCACCCGAAAATTTACAATTTGTAGGTCAGTCTCGCCTTCTTCTATACGACGTTTGGGCTCAATGACCGCAGTCTTCAAATGATCTGTCTTCGGGTTCCAGGTCTCTGCGAATGTGAACCTTTATGCCTTTCAGCCTTGACAGGCGAGAGGGTATGAGCTGCGGCATATTGTGATTTGCAAAGATGATTCTCAGATTTTAACATGACCGGTTAGTTTGCTGGTCAAGTCGGATTACTTGTTTAACCGTTACTCTGTCTTCACCCACATCCAAGTCTATCGCAGAGCCCCTGGAGGAACTCAAGATAGTGATCATAGAGCATTTGAGGGTTTTCATCTTTTGACTCTGGTGCGTAGATCATGAGGTTTTGACGCCTCAGCGAAATCGGTGATGAACCTGCGGGAGAACGAATATAGGTGCTTATCGGTTTACGTTGTTGTCTACTAGCAGGGGGGACCTGGATTCGGTTATGTGGCCCCTTGCGCCTTTGAGTGGATCCTCCGTGTGCAGAGGCTCACAGACAATCCCTGAAAAATTCACGGACTGATCAGTTAAGCAGCATTTCGGAGGTTCCCAGTCTGTCTTCAATCCGTGGCGGACATTGAACCTGAGGCTGGGCCTGGGTCGAGTACTCTGATGGTGGTGCAGACCGCGGAGTGGCAGGAGAAGGCGACGTGACAGAGCTACTTTCACAAAGGCGTTTGACCCTATGAACTGAACGATGTGTTTCCACATGTAAGAGAGTTTTTCCTGTAGTCGTTGGCGGTCGCTGTGTATTCTGCTGTCTTGAACCCCTATATTTATCACATATAACTTGAAAAACCCATATCGGATGTGCAGAGATATTCGAAACAACTCAGCTGATAAGGCAATGCAGGAAATAGGGAACAAACCTTCGCAGCCAAATCACTGGAGTGCATGAGCCTTATGTCCAACCACTTTCGAAAACCAACTACAAATAGCTGGAAACTGCATGACAAGGTAGACTAAATCCAGGAAGACGGACACATACGGCAGTTAAATAAATAAATACATAAGTGAGGTTCTTCGCAGCCAGTTTGCAAATCAGATAGTCGTCCAAAAACCCGGAAAAGCACTAGACTGCAGTTTCAGCCTGTTGGGCATCATCAGTAGTGCGCATCCATCGGATCCATCAGGATTCGAACCCATGACTACCAGCTGCTTGAACCGCCAGTCAGCAGCTTACGCCACTGGACCACGGGGACAGCTTCGGACCGTCATGATTTACAAGCTAACTGCGATATAGCGCGTCTTCTCCTCCACTGCCATGCAAGTTACGAACGTTGCAGAGGACAGGGTTGTAAAGTATGACTGTCCGAATCTGTCCCCCGTGGCATAGTGGCATAAGCTGCTGACTGGCGGTTCAAGCCGCTGGTTGTCATGGGTTCGAATCCTGATGGATCCGATGGATGCGCACCACTGATGATGCCCAACAGGCTGAAACTGCAGTCCAGTGCTTTTCCGGGCTTGTGAACGACTATCTGATTTGCAAACTGGCTACGAAGAACCTTACTTAATAACATCAAAAATCCCCTACTCATGAGTACATCGAAATAACTAAATAGTTTATCCTCTACTATGCGAGGCACGCTCATGTAGGCATGATCAGATATGTACAACTGTACAGACATTTTATGGCAACTGTAACAGTGACAGAAGAAAATTGTTCATATGTCCATGATTGGAACTGTACAATGGTGAAAATGCGAAACGATAATGTGGCTGTCATGAGACCGGGACCTCGGCTAATAATAGATTGCGAATCCTGAATGAGCCATTGGAAGATAATTGAAGAGCACGCTCAAGAGAGATATGACAATACAGTGCGTTCGTGCACATGTAACGCAAAGGTCAACGGTGATATCGTAGAAGACAAAATGACGACAGTATATGCAGATGTAGAAGTTCCAGTGTAACGAACCTATATAGGATAGCGACGCTAGTTGACTTACCAGTGTGAAGTTATGGGCTGTGACTTTATTCGGTGGCGAGTCACGTTCGCCACGTTGCAGTGTTGTTAAACGGACATTTGTGGCTTTTTATAGGGAGAACGCTTGCCAGTCGAAAACCCACCACGCCCTGAAACACTGCCGCCAACCCATTGAATGGCAAGTTGTAACTGGCTATGTTTCTGGTTGAACGTTTGTTTGCTCGGTTATTCGCAGTCAGGTTGCGTCCCATTTTTCTGTCGGCTGATGCGTTTGCCAGGTGCCTATTGCGTTCCTGGGTCCTGTCCTGTGCCCGATTGGTAGGTCGTTAACTAAACATTCTTTTTGAGTATGATGTGTTGATACTGTGCAGAACCACGTGAAGTCTCCGAGGGATATACATTGAAATATTTTGAATTGTTTTTGAAGTCTTGAAGGATAGAATATGGTTCCGAAGGAAGAACCGCAGATCCCCCCGTGGTATGTAGTAAAATTAATTAGAAATATTGGAAACCACGGAAAATTGAGCGGTCAACACGGATTGAAGAGCTCATAATAACCAATTGTGCTGGCTTTTTATCGCAGGAGAATGTGCCTTCCGAAATCAAAAGTGGTTCTCCAGGCAAGAGTAATGTGGAAGAGATAGCTGTAGGCAAACTGAACCCAAAAATTCAAGCCTCGGAAAATTTGTATCCGTGCGTGATAACGAAGGAGTTGTCCGGTTAGTAAGTTGTAAAATCGGTTGATAATCTTCCGCTCACGTCCAGATAAAGGAACTGTGTGGCTTGTATTGTTGTCGCAACGATGGACCATTCCTTGGGTGCGTGTCGCCGTACCTGTATAAGGCCCATCAATGAGATCTCCGGACTTAGCCAGAGAATATCCACCAACTTTGCACAAATAAAAAACCCCAAAAGAATAATATTGGTGCACAATTCACACCGAAAAACATAAGAGTAATCCGAAGCAAAAGTATAATCTAACACACGATGATTCAACAATCCGCGGCGACTGGGGGTACAGTCTCCACAACCCAACATGCGCTAAGGTAGCAACATTCGGCTTTGCATGCACATGTTGCATTAGGCGGTATTATTCAAAGTACATCACAGTCTGTCGAATTAAATTAAAGTAATACAATATGCCGGGTTCCCTTTGATTTTGTCCTAAGAGCACGGCGGTTCCACATGTAAAAAGCGTACCTGCATTAACACCGAAGTGCGACGGTATGGTCGACGAAACTTTACATCTTTTAACTTCAAAAACTCCTTGGCCCGAGGCAACAATAGAACAGCTCGTACCTCATCCATCTTCCCTAACTGCTGCCTCGAAACCAAGAAAAATGGGCGTTCGCACGGTCACGCAGTACGACAACATTCCCTATGGATTACATCCGTAGTGTAATTTCATTGCTCCGTAACGCTTTGACTTGAATCTGGAAGCCGATTGAACATGCTCATTAGTGCAATTGAATTGCATCTGATCATGCCTCCATGGGCGTGCCTCGCATAGTCGAGAATAAAGTATTTATTTATTTATTTAATTTCTACACACCAAGCGCGTGCAGTGACCTTGGTATTGAGCTAGGTCAAAGATGCCAATGACGGTAGACTTAATAACCGTTGCATCAACGTATGAGTTGGTAGCGTGTGGTGTTGGCGCGTAGGCGGCCTAGCCTGAATTCAGCTGCGATGCCTAATCTGAAGCTAGTTCTACGCAGCTTATGTGCACAAAGTTGTCTAAACACGTGATGCGACTGATTATAAGTGGACTGCCATGAAGTTAAACGCATGCCTTGCGTAGGGCATAAGTTGGGTGATGGGGGCTGGGAACAAGGTAATGCGACACCCATTAGCGATATTATGGCTAGTTTTGCGCTGGCGCAGCCCAAGTTTTTGGATGACCTACCAACGCTAGGGCATACGATGGTACTGTGCCCCGATAGCAAGGTAGTCAGAGGTGCATGGCTGCGAGTTGATATTGCGAGGGTAAGACGAACCCGGAACCTTCTGGGTTTAAACAGTTTCCAGTTGTGGCCTCAAATTGAACTGTTTGCATTGAATTGAAAGCACGCCTGCAGCTCTATTCCCATCTCTCCTTTCAGGATACTTCTGGTGAAAATCAGGTCGTCGCGACATCGGCGATAAGCCGGGGGAAACAGGTTCATCCGCTGAACTCTCAGGGGATAAGGCGAGTCCTGTAAATTCAAGATGTATTTCGATCCTCGCATTTGGACCTACTCAATGAGGTCACATTCGGACTTATTGAGAGGGAAGACGGCAGGTAATCCGTATTCGAGAGTGGGCCGCACATGGGAACTAAACAAGAGTCTAAAGATATCCGGAGTCAAATACGAGAATGCTATTCTTATGACATGGGACATCCTGTTGGCAGCAGCATCCCTTCTTAACGTGTCCTGCGTAATCCGTAGATCAGATCTCACCAACACGCTGAGATCTTTGTTAAAGATTAAGATTCTGTGCAACGCCCCACCAACGTGGTACCTCACGTAATGAAGTGAAAGAATAAATAACGGACGTACCAATGAAACGGAGCGTGACATGGGGATTTAGCAACGATATATACATAGTAACTAACACACGCCCAGTTAGTTGCAACTAATCGCTCTCCATAATTCACCTCTTCGGCACAGAGCGGGAAATTCGAGAACACCATTTTATATATGAAATTCCCTTTATAATTACAAATAAGAACACCAGAATACCAAAGTCGTGGGATGACACTGTTAGGACGACCTACCAGCGCACGGGCAGGTTCGGCGTGTCCAGATATCAAGACAGTCACAGGTGTATGGCTGCGAATGACCGCGGTCTGGGGTAACATGATTTTATGGCGTGCTTGTGAACAAAGCGATCTAAGTGGTCTGCGCAACTTGCCATTGAAATGGCTTGAGAGAAGAGAGACGAACATTATAGGCGGGGCTCCACTGAGAGCGTTAATACCGAATACATCAGCAGCACTTTTATTTCCAGGTGAGAAGGCACTGCTTTGTTACAGCATGCTTTGGTTGCTGTTAGGCTGTTATTGAGCTGAGGTAAGTAGAATATGATAAGGGGCCAGAATACCTCCCTGCAAAGCACACTAGTTGGTGAGTAGTGTTTAGGAGCATTTGTCACGGACTCGTAAAATGATTACTTAACCAACTCATTATTTAGGGATTTATTCTTTGAATGAGTAGATCTTTCAACAGTTTATCGTGGTTTACACAGCAGAATTGCCTTGTTGTATTCAAGAAAATACTTACGGGTTGATCTGTTTCTTTTGTCAAGTAATGACGGTATAGAACGTACGAGGTCGGCCACTGCATCTACGCTAGATCTGGAACTGTAATAAGTGCTTTTAAGGTCGTTCGAACGTGTTAGGGACAGCATCATTAAAAGAATGATATTCTCTTCAAGCTTCTGGCAACAGATCTGCAAGCGACAGGTCTTCGTTTCTTGGACCGTTTTCTTGGTACCGGTGCGATGCTACCGTTCGCAACAATAAACTAGATATACACTAGATACAGACATGTAACTCTTCCTTAGTTCGAAAAATGAGAGACCTCAATGAGACGCCGTCTTTTTCTTTAAACGCACTCGCTTTAAGTCAACCCAGGCACTTCAGATAGAGGAGGAGAACTTGTCTGCGCGGAGGTTGAGATTTTCAAGGACAGTAGATGTCAAAACAGCAATTTAGATAGCTAGTCAAGTTGTCACAATACTTGGACTTGTCAGACAACGGATACACAAACCTATGTGAATGACACCCTTCCACCAAGTCGATCGATCTTGTGTGAAGATTCCTGCCTCCACGTGAACCAGCTCCACTAGCTCACCAGCTGATGAGTTCCAGCTCAATAACACACCAGCTCAAAACAGCCCCTCATAAGCAACCCTAACAAAATACGCTGATGACATCATCCTGAGTATCAATTATCGAAACGTCGATTGCTCTATCAGATACTAACATCTTCGGAGCGACCTCAATATTTGGTCCAAAGCTCGTCCTATCTCTTAAAGCATCGGGGTGTCATAATATGCTTTTTTCGCTACACCTAAGAGCCAGTTACGAGCAGTTCCCTACACAGTGCCCCAAGCTGCTTAGTGACAGTGATGGATTACACTCTGATACATCAGTGAAGTACCTGAGTATGGTACTTGTAGTTCTGCCAGATGACTGAGTGACAAACCTTGGATACGAGGATGACAAAACCCACTTTGGGTCTGACACAGAGGCTAAGAAAACTGATTCGACTATCGTTGAACGCTGCACGCTTCGGCATGTGGTTTGCACCTTCGAATTGCAAAGTGTAGTGACAGCATGGGTCAGATCAGTCAACTGTATTGGCTGTCGTTACCAAGGGGGAACTTCAGAGGCTATCTATAAGGTACTAAACGAAAAAATAAGAAGCGTGATTTACTGGAAGGGTCAAACGGTCCGTTCGACGCTGGTGCATTTGAATGACTCACTCCCCCCAGATGAGAGGACACTGAGCATGAAGTCGCTTCGCATAATGTCGAAATCTTTAGGAAGGGTTTGCAAACCGCACTCCAACGGCTGACTGCTAGGGCGTCGGAAATTGCTAAAGCCAACGGCTGCATAGACAGAATAGGTGTTGTGTAGTTATGGAGTGTGTGGCGAGCTATCTCAACCGGCCAGTCTGACGGGCGTTGGCGGACTGACCTGGGACAGAGCACCAACATCAAAGCACTTCCACTGACGTAGCTGACAGAGGTTTAGTGTGATGACCTCGTGCAATTAACCAACTGGGATCTTACCATCTCTAATGTGTCACTTAAGATAACACTTTGACCTGTAAGGTGGCTGGCTGGCTTGCCGAACAACCTCCTCGTGGTGCCAGCTGGGTGGTTCGGGATTTTCCCGTTCCAGCAAATGGTTCGGCGGCAGTGTTCCAGGACGTGGTGGGTTTTCGCCTGGCAAGCGTTCCCCCTATAAAAAGCCACATATGTCCGTTTAACAACACTGTGACGTGGCGGATGTGACTCGCCACTAAATAAAGTCACTGCCCCTTGCTTCATTCTGGCGAAGCATTGTATTCCAGCAACCTTATGCTGTACTTCTGGGGAGCATTGGGCCCCTGTTTGACAAAGGAACAAACAAAAGGCGTATGAACTGAGCAATCAGTCACCGGCTTCCAATGGGCGCGATTCCCTGAATTCGCTCCGCTGCCTTGCGGGCAGGCTATTCAGCCAAAGGCTCGGGGTGGTGTCCCCTAAGTCAACACCCTACTTCGGCTTGGGCAACCGGGTAGTATCTCGCCCTCTGAGGAAACCATGGACATTGTTGTGTTGTGTTTTATTTTACTGTTTCTGTGCCTTCGTTTGAATCCCATGGTTTCTGATGGTATTATGTCTGTTAACAGACTTTTGCAAATATATATATATATATATATGTAAGGTGGCTAACATCCTGCCGACATCTCGCTAACCGCAATTATTTCCCCCCTCGTTCGTTTAGCCTGAAGTAGCTTTCGTGTAGAACGCAATATGTTGGTCTCTAACTACACTATGGACAAGTTTGTTTGGTTTGGTCTCCTTTTCAAAAAATCGGTACCTTCCTTTGCTTTCCTAAGGTTGGTCATTTCTGGCAAAAATCTTTGCGGGAGATGAGGGTGGTGAGAACATTAGTCAAAGCTGCCGGCGATCTAGGATGAGCCATTTCGTCACTGGTAGTTACTTTGTACAACCTAGGGTCGAACACACTAAACGGTTGTGATATGTACTGTAACCCCAGTAACGAGTTCGGCCTGTTTGTATCATTAATGTGTACCAATTCGGATAGGACTCGCGCCTGCACTGCAGCTGCACCAGTGCGCACTTTACAAGCCGTCCACTCAGCTAATTTACCTTCCCATAGGATACCGTACAGGCTAGCAAATGAGAACCGGTGCTATGTCATTAACCCGCTCCATATTGGCTGCACTGCTGTACTGCACGTAGTATAACGGCCAGTTACACTTCACATAACGCTTGTGGGCTTAAACAGAGGCGGCCACCTTCCAATCCACATTTCACTCTCAATTTGCGCAGGACTCTTTTGTCACTGTATTCGCAAGAACCTCAGAACATTATAGCACTACAGTTCCCCATCAATCGCAGTCATTTAGCTGTGAGCGCCGATATACGGATACACCGACCATGTACAATCGTGTGCCCCTTTCGAAGTCCTCCTAATCCTTAACCTGCAGAACTTGCAAACGCGATGTGGACGTACACTACAGGTAATTGTTATGTAACCACTGTTGTCTTCACCCCCGACCGCAGGAACAAGTCCAAAGACGAGCCGGAACAAGAGTCGTATTGTATGAGAGCATGGCGCAATAAATACGTTGTGCGCAACCAGTAACACAACAATATTGGAGATGTTAATTAATATTAACACAAGTCAAATGGTGCAAGTTCATGATCCAACTTGCCGCTGATCCCGTATGGATTCGCGTTTTGACCTCTACTCGAGTTCGATCTCTAGTTGTAGATCGATCCACTTTTTACGCCACTGCTCTCGTCTTGATCGCTGACTGTAGACTTTCTCTCCGTAACATTAAAACATGCCATTATGAGTCTGTATCCACAAGCGAATATGCGCGGTCTGGTTACGTCAAATATTCAGTGCCAATTGGTACATTTGACGTCACACTGCACAGAACTCTCAGTATATTCACATGTTTGGAACATCGATGCGGTGGTAATGCATTAATCCTGAGCCGCGCTTACACTCATGTTCAAAAACCATATTTTCACCAGAAATACCACTTGCATAAGTTAGTGCAATGAATTCCAAGGTTGCATAGGTCTTAATGATGATGGATATCGGACGGGTTTGCCAGTTGCGGTAGGACATCCTGATTTAGTTCAAGGTAACGCAGGGTTGAGATGAAAAGCTCACATGGAAGGGCGTCAAAATTGCTGTTACAGTAGCTGTGACCGAGCTGTTTGTCAGTCGCCATTGTGTTGCACTCCAGTGGCCTGATTGATCAAGTGATCACCCTCTCAAGGCTGAGTTGACGTTGAGGTTGGATCCAGGAGCACGCTTAGGTGCACGAAGCCGTCGTAGTAATGGCTCCATGGATTTAACAGTGGTAAAAAGCAAATCTACACAATTCCTGCAGACAAAAAGTGAGATAGAATGTGAATGTATCGATGAAGTCACCGAAGTTTCATTAGTGTACGTAGTTTGGTTATGGCTAGGTGTGCCTCAGTGACATTGCTCAAGCCTTGTAGTACATGTGTGGTAATGTTTTAGCAATTTGGGTTTCGAATTCAGTCAGTGCAGAAGTGGAGATGACAGAAATCGGGACAGCGTTCCATCACTGGGACACAGGAAGTGAGAAAAGACGCCGGCATCATTCCAGATGGCTGTACTGGGTGGCCAACTTCAACTGATGGCCTCGAAGTGGGGAGTTGTGACTTAACTTCAGTACTGCCTACATGAGTGGTTTGGATCCATTAGGATCTGAAACACCAAAATAAGATCACCGCGCAGGCTACCGTAATGACCACCGAAAATCCCTTGTGTCTGCAGTCTAGGCTGGTAATGGAGATGAGTCTGGCCCCTAACATTTGTTGTTGCTGTACTTTGTGGAGTCGCAAGAACATCAAGAGCATGCTTTTGTTAGGAGTGTCAGACTTGGATGGTGTATTCGACACGTGACTTTACCTAAGCTTTGAGCATTTGTGATATGATTGTGGGATCAGACCGGCCAAACGCTCTCCGCAAGAGACCCAATTGCTCCTTGGCTTTTCTTGCTGCTTTTGCGGGCTATTTTGAGCAACCGAGATCGACCTGCATGACCGTTCCAAGATCCTTTTCATGACAGATGCGTTACGGTATGCGGAAGTTCTCTGGTGGCGTATGCCAATACCCGAAATTTGACAGCGTTGACAACCATGTTCTGAACTGACTAATCGTGAGCCGTCGAGATCACCTTTAGTGGCATGCGGTCGTTTACCATTCTGATAATCCGCCAGCTTTTGAGATTTTCCACGAAGAGTAAAACGTTTGAATCCATCACCTACACGTGGCCGTTAATGAAGACGAGGATAAACATTGGTCCCTGAACCGCGTCTTGTGGAGCGTCACAGTGCACCTCTATCGGGTCACAGAAGGCGTTACGGACTCTCACATTTACGCGACGTCGAAGCAGGAATGCACGTATCCAACCCAGGATGGGATCGCTGATGCCACAGCTCTGAAGTTTGAGAAAGAGGACATTGTGATCAAGATGATCAAATGCATTCGAGAAATCGTGATACACAGCGTCAAATCCCTCCTCAGGATTGACGGGTTCCGTCCAGCTGGCATGGCTAACAAGATGTTCGTCGTACATGAGCGGTTTCGTCGGAAACCGTGTTACTCCGATACGATGCTAATACATCTTTCCAAGGATCCCATGATGGCCTCTGTAATAGAAGATCACATGACTTTGGAAAGAACTGGGAGAAGAGTTATCGGGCGGTAGTTGTTCGGTGCAGTGCGGTCCTACATTACTAAGCTTGCGCAAACCCGTATATATGTAAAGTAACTGGGTGACTTCCAGCTTGCTGTACTCAGAATGGCACAAAAAACACCAGTACACGCCGCTCAGCGGATGTCAGGATCAGAATACTACAGACTCATGAGGAGGGAAACAACTCGCATGTATACTAGGCGTCAACCCGAAAACTGGCTACAGTTGGTTACGAATAATGGAATCAATCAGACAAAGAGCGAAGGACGGTGGGGGCGACGAGGATCTCTAGCAGAAAGCCACATTATTTGCCAGGTAGAATGATTATCGTCGGAACCCACGGTCAATCTCCAAACACTCTACTTGCAGTTAAAAGCTGCGTTGATACTTGAGGTGAACATTAGCACCACAGAGCGACACTTGGACGGGGGGCTGATAACAATGGAGAAATTGCACGCAGTTCCGGAATCCGCGAAAACATATGAGAAAAATTGGGGACGAAAATCCTACGTTTACGTAACAATAGTAGGGGTTTTAAGGTAGGAATTCATAACAACTAGACTCACTCAGACAGCCATCTCACACCCGGAAAAGCACTGTACGGTAGTTTCATCCGTTCCGGAATAGTGCCTCAGTGGTCTTAACCGCAGACTGGTAACAGTCGAGTTGGGGTTCGAGCACTACCATGGCCAGACGGAACGCACACTGCTGAAGCTTTCCGACAATTCTATGTCTAGGCGCTGCTGTAGTGGGAGCTCGAAGGGGGACGAGCGGTGTTAATTGATGAGATAAATTGCGAGCTCTTTTGCGCTTGCACCAGATGCCATTCACCGCGTGTAAGTTGTGCGCTGTGTCAAGGACCAAACACAGAAGGACGGAACGCTCATCATATTGGAGCCCTGACGACCGATGGCTTCATAGCGTATATTATCGTAAGAGGACGTTACAAGATGAAACGTGTGCGCAGTGGTTGGGTGGACGGTTGGATGCCAGGGGTTCGAGTTTTGTCGAAAACCGCCTCCTGATTTGTAGTAACGCGCCATGCCACAAGAATGTGGAACGCATATGCAAGAAGCAGTGGTACCGTTCGGGCAATCTTCTGCGCCTTCCTCCATCTTCTCTATCACTCAGCACAATTTGGAGTATTTGGGGCATCATAAAAGAATATGGGAAGCAAGCTATGAGGCAGAGATTTTCCGAGATGCTTCAGCGAGAGCCTATGGATATACTTCATAAGACCGAGTGGAGAATGTGTTTCATGGAGCGAATTCTGTCAGAGACCCGAGGCTGCGTGACGTATCAGCACTACCAGCATATGATAGATCATGTGAGGAGGAATCCCACCCGCGCAATGCATTGTACTGATTTGTAAATTGCTCCTATTTTGTTGAGATAAATGTAGATAAGTTGAACTGGCGTTGTCAATCCGGTGCATCGCAAAGCCACTGATTCCACATGCATGTATGAACGATGATATTCAGGCTAAGTGCTGTCGCAGAAAGTTCCCGCATGTTTCCGTGTTAAGGGTTGCGAGACAACCAGAGGGAATGCGGATGATGAGAGGTCATGTGTTGTAACGTACTGTAGTGTCGCGAGAGCATGGTAGGTAGTTGGTATCACGAAGAGGAATACCGTGCGCAAAAAAGGAAGAGTCATCCTGTTGAGTGTTAGGTTATGCATTATTGTGGAAATCTTGTAGTTGCGTAGTGCCGTAGGTTACATATCGCCGCATGAGGACAGACACTGTGATCTACGCTAAGACAACGCGCCGGATGTAAGTCACTGATCCATATCGGGACATGAAAAAGATGTTTAGCGCTTCTCGTGAAGCCTTTCAGAGGACTATGCGGTCGACTGCGTTCGCTTCGGTGCCTAAGTTGTGCTAATGTATGCGCTGCATCATGAGTCGTCCGTTAATTGCTAGCGGAGCAGCGTTTAGAGAATACGAACCGTTCAAGCGACCAGAGTAGACGTCATCACGATCGCCTACACATCAACCACCTACTCCACTCCTCCAATAAAAGCACCTTATGGCAAGTATGCTTCAACTTTACCTTGGGCTAGATGGTTTGGGGTACTGCGTTCGGCTTACGGTGCACAGAACTTTAGCTACATACAAGCCCAAAAACAAGAATAAAACAATCGTATAACAGCGTTGGCCCTCTCAGCAGAGTACCACCCATGATGTTCATCTCTTACCCAAGTGACCAACTGTCAACCTATTTCAGTGGCAAATTGCGCAGACTACTTACATCGCTTTGTTCACAAACAAGCCATAAAATCATGTTACCCCAGACCGCGGTCATTCGCAGCCATACACCTGTGACTGTCTTGATATCTGGACACGCCGAACCTGCCCGTGCGCTGGTAGGTCGTCCTAACAATGTCATCCCACGACTTTGGTATTTTGGTGTTCTTATTTGTAATTTTAAAAGGATTTCACATATAAAATGGTGTTCTCGAATTTCCCGCTCTGTGCCGAAGAGGTAAATTATGGAGAGCGATTAGTTGCGACTAACTGGACGTGTGCCAGTTACCATGTATATATTGTTGCTAAATCCCCATGTCACGCTCTGTTTTATTGGTACGTTCATTATTTATTCTTTCAATTCACTGTGGCCACCCTACGGCAAATATCACGCGTTATTTATTTGACCCGTTATATACCTTTGTACTGTCATCGGCGATTGTGGACTACGTGTTCACATGCCGTTAGTTAGGAAATTGAGTGTTATCGACCTCCGGAAATTGTGAGCTTTGCAGGTACAACTACCGTAGGAAGCAGCTGAGATGTTGCTCGCCTTTATGCTGTGTCGGCCAAATACGTTTGCTGGAGAAGAGGCGGTGAAATGGACAGACAACATGCCCAGCAACGATGGGGTGATTCCCATGTGCGAACATGCCACTAAACTGAGTAAGGGATACGAATTCAGTTGATGCGCACCGACTTGCTTGTCAGTTGCCCTTACCTTCGGTCCGCACCAGTCCGCGTATACATGTGCGAACAAATCAGTCGATGCGAAATTCCGACAGCCCGGTCACAGTATCTCATTTGATTCAGGGACCATCAAATCGGCGTACTGCATTCACCATGAGGGTAAGCGACGCCTGTTGAACCAAAGCAGGGCTTATTCGCCTTGTAACAAAATGGCCACAGTTGTGTTTCGACTCTAGCCCTCAGCAGACTGTCGCTCAAGACGACTCTCTATAACCCAAAGCGTCCACCTTCCAACCTGTATTTCGATAGCGTAAGCCACTTTTGTCGCCCTACTCGCAAGTCTGTCACACGGCCCATGGTCATTCGAAGCCATGCACCGAATTATGTATAAAGGCAATAGTCACCGGGCCAAAGATAGACAATGTAACACTGAACAAGCAACTTACCAATACAATTCTCTCACCGTCTAGCTCAGCACGGAAACGATGCCAAAATACACCGCCAGCTGAAGGCAGACGGGATGGTCACCCTCTTGTTGGCGCTGAGAGCTATACGACAACCTTAACTGTTCTTTGGGTCAGCGTCATGGCTCCTACAAAAGCGACCAGCAGCCGACCTCCGCAAAGGTCGGCACAGACCCTCACCGGAAACCAGCATTCACAAACATACTTCTGACCACCGATACCCTCACCTGCTTGTATACCAATGGACAAGGTCTTCTCAGCAAGCTAACCGAACTTCGTATTCATCAGATCTCCACGCTTTGGGACCTAGTTATGGTCACCGAAACATGGCTGAACACGGAGATCACGGATGCTGAGATTGCACTACCTTGCATGACTTTCATACGAAACGATCGACCTAGCAGAGAAGGGGGAGGGCTCCAGTATTATAGATCCGACCAGCATGTTGATGTCATTGAGGATGCAAAAACGAACGTCGTTCATTTTCTTTCGTATCGTATACACCTAAGAAGTGGTGATGTGTGTTTACTAGTCATAGTTTGCCGCCCTCCAATATCCACCTTGGAAATGGACGAATGCCTAGATTCAACGATGAAACGAGTCCTGGCACAACCATACAACCACGTCCTTCTGGTGGGGGACTTCAACATGCACGCAACCGAAGTTCCAACATCCACAGTGAACAGTTCAAGGCGGATTAGCAAGAGATGATCGCCGGTATATCTCTGTACAACCATGTTACCTCTCCTACGCGATTCCGAAAGGGTGACACCCCCGGTTTTGGACCTTGTGCTCTCTAATGAGGTAATAATGGTCGACACCGTGACCATAGATACACCACGTGGCCGTAGCGATCACGCGAGGTTGCTCTTTCGTTGCATCTGTTACTCGGAGTACATCAGTGAGAATAAGGGGGAAACAAATGTCGTTGCACGTTACGATATCCTGTTCAACCTCGCTCAACAAACCGACTGGTCCTTCTTGGCCGAGAAGCCGCCCAATGTCGCCTGGATGTTGTTCGTCACCCAATTCACTGAGCTGGTAGCAAATGCGTCAGAAAGCAAAGTCCTTCACCCGAAGCAAGTGCATTCGTTCCTGAGGAGCCGTACTACAAAATGCATGGCCTTAAGGGATTCAGCCTGGCGCGTTTACAAAGTCCGTCCAAGTAAACTGACCTGGGGTGCTTACGCAACTCAACGAAACCATTGCATCAAGTTGATCCGCGAAGGCAAACTTCAGCAGCAACAGAACTTAGCGTCGAAATTCAGTACTAATCCCAAGTTGCTGTATAGACACTTCAACAAGCTCCGCAGAGTGTAGCGCGGGATCCAGGTTTTACCTGCAACAGATGGTCTTGCGCAGATCGCACAAGATGCAGCCAAAGTGCTTCGCCAACACTTCATCCATATTTTCCGGGGTGAATCCGCACTTCATCCGCTTTTTACACAGCTTCCATCGCCACCAGTGTTAAACCACGTACATTTTATAGCAACCAATGTGATGAAAACGCTAATGTCATTGCGCGTGCCCAGCTCATCTGGCGCGGACGACATCAAACCGAAGGCCTTGAAGACAGCAGCACCGGTTCTTTCAACGTTGTCTCGATAAAAGGCAGGTTCCCACAATGTGGAAATATGGATTAGTCACTCCTAGTTACAAAAGTGGTGATCGTACTTAGCCCTAGAACTACCGTCCAATCACTCTCCTTCCAGTTTTATCCCAAGTAATGTAACGTATAATTACAGAGGCCCTCATGGGATATCTTGAAAGCAACAACATCCTAGTGTCACAGCAACACGGATTCCGCCGAAATCGATGCTGCACTACAAACTTGCTGCTAGCCCGAGAAAGGTGGACAGAGCCAGTCGATGTCAGACTGGGAGTCGACGTTGTTTACCTGGACTTTTCGAAAGCATTCGATCATTTGGACCACCGCATTCTCCTGCACAAGCTTCGAAGCTATGTTATCGTTGACCCTATACTCGGTTGGATCGGCAACTTCTTCGCTCAACGTCAGATGAATGTGAGAGTCCGCAACTCCATTCCGACCTGATTGACGTCTAATGTAGCGTGCCTCAATGAACAATGAACAATGAACAATGATTTATCACGAGATAAAAGCAAGTGCTTGACATGTCCCGTAGGATGGTAGCGGTGAATATGATGCAATTAAAATATGTCTGGGTCATCTATCGAACGTCTGCCGAGATGAATACTTTGATAATTGACATCAGTGTAAAAGGAAAAAGAAATATCAAGGATTGGTACTGGGGCTACGTTTATTCCCCACATTCAGTAACGAGTTTGGCAGCGTACTGCAGTCGAATTTCTTACTATTTGCAGATGAGATCAAAATTTGACATGAAATCAGGACATCGGATGATCACATGGCATTGCAGAGCGATCTCGACAGGGCTTATGCGTGGTCATCCGACAACCGGCTCCAGTTCAACGTGACCAACTGCATAGTCGTAAGCATACGCCATCAGCTTGTCTATGAATATCGACTTGGGGACCAGCAGTTACCACGTGCTTCCCAAGAAAACGACCTCGGGGTGATTTTGCAGGACGACCTTGGTTGCTAGACACAAGCTGAGGAACCATCAAAAAGAGCCAGTCAACAGGTTGAACTCTGATGGCCTAACAAGAACGGCTGTGGAAGCAGCAAATGCGCTGCAGATGCAATACGCTCCCAAGTTTCGAAGGGTCTTCCCACTAGGCGATCTACTAAGCTTTGTCTTCTCCTTGACAGGACTAACCCACATCACTTTTACCGCGAAGGCTGTATTGCAAAAGCTGGCGTCTCCTCGCAAACACAGCTCGCCGGGTGTCGACACCACTCGTGCAGAAGCACTGGAAGCAACAGCAAGCAAACTGGCAGGATTATTAGCTCAGTTTTCCCAGCGACGCTTAGACCAGAACCAAGTTCCCGCCATGTGGAAGCTTGGAATAATAACCCCGATTCACAAAGGTGGAAGCAGAACTGATCCCTCAAGCTATCGCCCAGTATCCCTTCTTCCTATACTCTCCAAGGTCATGGAATCCATATTTGCCGATGCACTGGTGTGTTATCTGTAAAACTGCAACATCATCACGCCTAAGCAGCACGGTTTCCGTCGACAGCGGTCATGTACAACGAATTTACTAATTGCATGCAGTAGTTGGACCGAGGCAGCTGACGCTGGAGAAGGTGTTGATGTGATCTACCTGGATTTTTCCAACGCTCTCCATCATCTAGACCATGGGATACTACTATCCAAGCTGCAGCATTACGGGATCGGCGACCCTCTTCTAAGCTGGATTGCCAACCTTCTACTTCAACGGCAATTAGTGGTCAGATTTCGGAACTCTTTATCGGACACCATACAAGTTGAGTGTGGTGTGCCGCAAGGTTCACTTTTAGGTCCACGTTTGTTTTTGGTGTTTATTAATGATCTTGCACACGCAGTCGATTCAAACTTCCTAATGTTTGCCGACGATATCAAGATCTGGCGCAGGATCCAGGCGAACGCCTTCCAATATGTGCTTCAGAGTGGTTTAGATACGGTGTATCAATGGTCGACCCAAAACTTATTGCATTTCAACGTCAGTAAATGCATTATATGCTCGTAGCTCGGGCAGAGTGAGGGCTTACGGCAAGCTGTCGTGGCCCTTTAATATCTCCAGCGGCGTGAGACAAGGATGCCCGCTGTCACCTTTCCTCTTCAACTTCGCTGTTGACGAAGTCATGGAAATCGCGTTTACAGGACACGACTTAGAAGGTGTGGAGCTACTCCAAGGAGAACGACTTCTTGACTTGTAGTATGCTGATGATATTGCCCTAATCTGCGACAGCTCACAAACGTGCCAAGCGGCACTGGACAGATTAGCACTAGCTGTCCGTCACTTCGGGCTTTGCTTCGCACCCTCGAAGTGCAAAGCGTTCCTCCAAGATTAACAAGGATCGCCTCCTGCATTGACCCTTGGTGGGGATCAGCTAAAAGTCGTTCAAAAATTCAACTACCTGGGAAGTTGTATCAGCGCCCGTGGGATTGAAGATGAGATCACGAACCGTATAGTAAAAGCTCGGGGCGCTTTTGCTAACCTTCGCCATTTATAGCGCCGGCGCGACATCACTCTCACCCTGAAGGGTAGAGTGTACAATGCAGCGGTACGTTCGACCCTATTGTACGTTTGTGAAACCTGACTCCTTAGAGCAGCGGACCTGAAGAGGCTAGTTACGTTCGACCACCGTTGCCTTCGCAATTTAGCTCACATCTGGTGGGAACACCGCGTGAGCAACGAGCATGTCGGACGCCTTGTTTATGGTACAGGAAAAGGAACTGAACCGCTCAGCATCGTTATTTCATGCATCAGGCTCCGATGGCTCGGCCACTCGTTACGCATGCCAGCCCACCGAGTCCCGCGACGTGCGTTGTTTGCGCGCTGGGGGTGTGGATGGAAGAAGAGGAGAGGTGACCAAGCGATGAATTGGTCTAAAGGAATGAAGGCCCTCACTTCTGAGCTGGCCTCGGTTGGAGCGTCTCGACTCCCTGGTTGGGGTCCGAAAGACGATGAACACGTTTGGTTGGACACACTTGCTGATATGGCTAGCAGCCGACCTCAGTGGCGTTCGTGATGTGAGTTTCGTCGTCCCACCCCATCCCTCTTGGCCTCCCCTCCAACCACGATCTCATTGTTTAACCTTATATGATTTTGCATAGTAATTTTTTTGATGCATAGTAGCCGACAGGTAGCTTACCGGAACGATGCCCATCCGTTACCGGTAGCTCAGCGGGCTTGCCCCAGCTGAATTCTTTTTTCTCCTTGTTTCTGTGTATTGCGGCACAGTAGCTCAGGTGTTTCCCACCTCTAGCTAACGTGTATGATGACGATGAAATCCAAGATGCTTTCCATCCGACTTCAGAGCAGCTACTTATACCGGCTCGGAACGAATATACTACAACGATCCACTCTCGAACGTGACTTGGGTGTCCTGGTTCAAGATGATTTGAGTTGCTCCAGGCAATCCGAAAAGGCCTCGAAGACCGGGAACCAACACGTCAGACTGTTGAGACGGGCGATTGGACAAATAAACAGCTCCATATTTCGACAAATGCTCAGTGCGTATGTTCGCCCCCATGTCGAATACGTAATTCAAGCCAGGCATCCATGGCTGAACCACGACCTTAATGCACTGGAGCAGCCACAACGCCGGGCATCTAAGAACGTAATTGGAATGCGCAATCTTTCCTACCAGGAGAGGCTGCAACAACTGGGATTGTTCAGTGGAAGCCATCGCAGACTACGAGGCGACCTGATTATGGCATACTTGATTCTGCGAGACTCAAATCATGTGTGCCGCCCTTTACTGCAACTCAGCAGCAATACAAACCTGAGGGGCCACTCATTAAAACTCGCAGAACAATACAGTCGTCTGGAGTGCCGCAGAAATTTCTTTTCCATTCGCATCTGTCACCCGTGGAATGCGCTCGCAGAATCGGTCGTCTCTGCACCGACACTAACAGTATTTAAAAGACGCTTGGATTATGCACTCATCCACTTACACTTTGTTACTTAACACTACGTCTCCATCCTACACCTGGAGTATACCATGGAATTATTTGTTGTTAACTGTGGGTGCTGTGAATCTAAGAGGATCACAGAACTACAGCGGAGCAAACGATAAGTCCTCATTTTCATATTTCACTAAGTGACTATTTTACTACCCTTATCATCATTACTGTTATGTTGATATCCCCACCAACTAACAAACTGGACTTGTAAAGCAACGCTTCTTAACCCGCATAAATCCATTGTTCATTGTTCATTGTACGGAGGGCTTTCGGCAATTTTGAGCCATCAATTTTTTCACAAAAGTGGAACGCCTACGTGAGGTCGCACCTGGAATATGCGATCAAGGCATGGCATCCCTGGCGCAAGCGCGACGTCGATGCACTTAATGCTCCGCAACGTAGAGCAACCAAACTCGTTAGAGGTAAGTTTCATCTCTCCTACCAAAACAGACTGCAGTCCCTGAGATTGTACAGTGGTGAATATTGACGTCAGCGAGGAAACCTAATCATGTTTTACTTAATACTGACGAATCCAATTCACCCATGTCGCAAGCTGTTGCAGCTGAGCCGAAATATCAACCTGAGAGGTCATCAGCTCAAACTGGCTACGCACTATAGTCGACTTGATTGTCGACGCAACGTTTTCTCCCTCCTTGTGTCCCGTGCCTGGAATGCCCTTCCGACTCACGTTATCCTTGCCCCTACGTTAACGATTTTCAAAAAACGCCTTGATGAAACGCTTTCAAACTTGCATTACTTAATATCGTCCGTTCCACTTGGAGGTGGAAACAACGCAAACCTAACCATGTGCTGAACGGCCCTCGCCGCAACGTGGCGGTGAGAACACATGCAGTAGTGTCTAGGTGATTAGCTTGCATGTAGCTAAACTGGAGTAACATACTACATCTGTCAAATGAAAAAGCAAACGAGTGAGCATTGTCTTTTCCATTTTTATTTCTCACGCACTTAATGAACGCTAACAGCTCTCTACACTATTTTGCATGTGCACATCCCATTCCCACTATTGTTATGCAGTAGTGCATTTAACTCGGTGGACGCTTGAAATAGCGATTTATTTATTCGATGAGTCTACATTTTAATTTTTACTCCAACCATCCTACGGGACTTGTCAAGCACATGCTTTTTTACCCGTGATAAATCATTGTTCATTGATCATTGATACCCGGACACAGTACAGTCGTGTGCCCTAGCGTTAGTAGGTCATCCAAAAACTTGGGTTGCCTCAGCGCAAAACTAGCCATAAGATCACTAAGGGGGTGTTGCATTACCATGTTCGCAGTCCCTCCCCCACTGCTGCCGTTCGTAAGACATGCGTTTACGTACATGGTAGTCCACTTATACTCAGTCGCATCACGTGTTTGGACAACCTTGTGCACATAAGCTGCGTAGAACTACCTTCAGCTTAGGCACCTCTGCTGAATGGGTGCTAGGCGGCCCACGCGTCAACACCACACACCGGCAACTTATACATGGATGCAAGGGTTATTAAGTCTACATTCATTAGCTGCTTTTGCTGGCTCAATACCAAGGTCACTGCGCGCTTGGTGCGTAGAACGGATACCGGATGCAATTCAATTGCACTAACGAGCAGGTTCAATCGGCTTGAAGATTCAAAGCAAAGCGTGTGGGAGCAAATCAATTGCACTATTGATGCAAGCAAACGGGAAAAGGTGCAGAAATCTTGGGAACAACGAACCTAGTAGTCATCACTAACAATAGAAGCAGACATATCTCTACAGCCCACGTTCTCCAACCTAATTTATCGTTTGGTGTAATATCGTTAACAACCACCCTTCCGATTGAACAAAGAAATCCGAAGCGCGCTATTGACCGAGCTACTTATTCAACCGTTGCTACTCGATATAATCAAAGCGCGACCTCAGTAGCTTAACCCGACACAATCGCAAAAAGTATCAAGGACCGGGTGCAACGTGCAGAGACGGCGCCAAATCCTTCGATAAGGAATCCTCCTACATCACTGAAAACCAGGCGGAAGTATGGGGCCTTGACACTTATATGCACCAACGTTCACGAGGCTAAAGCAAACTCCTTAAGGGGTAAACTGGTGGATGGTTTAATGCCATGGAATTTCCTTTATGAAAGAATAGGAGTTCAAGCCAGACCGACTAATATAATGCACATCACCAGATATTCAAACTCGATTCTCCAGCGGAAGTCCCGGCAAATGCGAGCAACAATAGTATCCACAGATGAAGTCGAGACTGTCTTTTGTCCGCATACCACCTGCGGACTAAAAACGCCGAGGTATGCATATTTCCGGATGTTCCATGGAGCGAACGCCAGCGAGACCCAATAAATGACTACTACGCCAAGAGGAACAAAAGAGTCATTTTTGTTCAAAGCGTGCCTCAGCTACTGTCATCTGGCAACGAAGATGCACATACTCATGATTTGGAAGGATGGCGTCATATTCATGTGAGGCTTTCTGTGCCTTTGACGTCAAACTTCAGTAGATTACTTGGTTACCCGTCTCGCGACACTGTAAAGACATTTTCCCGAGGGTACGGAAACTGATGGTCCAAGTACAACGAATGGCAATGAACTTAATCCGCAGCTTGCAGCTACTACACAACATACTTCCTTCGGAACTATGACTGCAGACAGCGGTCAGAGAACCGCAGCCACTCGCTGTCCTCGCAGAAACGACACCACTTGCGACCCAATAGAAGCACAACAGCAGTTCAGCAAACTGCGCACACGCACGCGTAGCTATCGAGAAATCTACCGAAGAACTACATACCGCAAGTGCAAGTGAGACCAAAATCAGATTGCATTCGTCTCGAGATTCGGCAAGCCATCCGAAAACGATTGGGTGCCGACCTCTCATCGGTCGGCACAAATGCAGATCCTTCATGTGCTCCTCCTCAAGAGCATTTGACATATAAGAAGCTTTCTTGTATCTACACTAAAACTTAAGGCTTGCCGAGTAAACGTTCGGAAATACGTCTGCGTCAAGGATCCCAGGCCTGAGAACTCATCGCTATAACGGAGACGTGGTTGTGCCCCGATGTAAGTGATATCGAGATCGCACTACCAGACATGTCTGTTGTTCTGCCCGACCTACCCAGCAATGATGGACTGGTGAGTCTGTACTTCCGCAGTGGTCTCCAACGTGAGACCATAGAGGACGCGGCCAGCATGGTGCGGGATTTCCTTTGGTGCCGTCTACGTTTGAAAGGCGACGACACCTGCTTGGTAATGGTCGTTTACCGCCCTCCCTCATCTACACCCGATATGGACTTCTTTCCAACATCTGCACTAAGTCGAGTGATAAACAAGCAGTACAGTCACACTCTTATTACCGGCGATTGCAACATCCACGCACTGGAATCCCAAGCTGCTCTAGGAGAAAAGTTTAACGGTGGATCTACAAAAGTTTGTCTCCAGTTTCCTGCTGCATTGCCACATCAAAACTCCCACCCAATTCCTAGAAAAAGATAAGCCGTCAATACTGCACCAATAAAGAAGTGATTGTAGAGAAGGTACTCGCCGACATCCCCTTGGGCCGCAGCGATCATGTAATGGGATTCTTCGAATACATTTGCTGTGAAGAATATCCTGCGGAAATTGCCGACGCAACCAAAACGATTATACGCCACGAAATATTAGCTCAATTAGGTGAGACAGTCAGCTGGACTTCTGGCAGTTGAGGCACCAGTTATTGCATAGGGACATTTCGTCAGCCAGTTAAACACCCCGGTTGTCGAAGTGCCAGCGACTAAAACTGTCGAAACGAGAAACGTAGTCCCGTTTGTGCGAAGCAGGATACACAAGTACATAGAGGTGCGAAACTCATACTGGTATATCCACAAACTCTTTCCGAGCATCGAAACCTGGATGGCCTATGCGACCCAAGGTAACCACTGTACTGAACTTGTTCGCGAGGAAAGAATGGCGTACCAGCAGAATTTGGCATTGCGTATGGCCTCAAATCACAAGCTTCTGTATCAACACATCAACAGTCTACCTAACGTGAAACGAAGAATTCCCCTCATCAAACATAAGGTCGGACCCACACTGACACCGTAGGAGGCGGCAACTACCCTGCGATTACAATATGCCGCAATATTTCAGTGCGATCACTTGCCACATAACCCTATGACAATGGTTGTTTCACCCCCCAAAACTCACTCACATCCTTCCCAGCAGAAGCTGTACTAAAAACTGTTGAGTATGCGCAAGCACCGCTCTCCTGCAGTTGATAATATACACATGAAATCGCTAGCGGAGGAAGCAAAGCGTTTAGCAGCGCCTTTGGCTCGATTTTTCTAACATTGTTTTAACGAACTGTACGTGCCCGACACGTGGAAACACGGGATGATTACTCCTATTCACAAGGTAGTCGTTCCGATCCAGCCAACTAGCGACCCATAATCTTATTACCGATACTTTAAAAGGTCCTGGAAGCTATTACGTCTGATGCGTTAAGGGTCTGCTTGGTATAACCTAACTACCTCGCACCCGGAACAACATGGCTTCCGGCAAAATCGGTCGTGCACTACAAGTCTACTAATAGCACGATCCAGCTGGACCGAGGCAGTAGACTCTCGCACGGGTGTTGCTGTGATTTTTCAACTTCTCAAAGGTGTTCGATCGGTCAGAACATGATATCCTGCTTTACGATCTGCAGTCCTGTGGTATTGGTGATTATCTCCTAGGGTGGATAAGAAGCTATTTTCTATACTGACGCCTGAAAGTACGTGTGCGTGAATCCCTGTCAGATCCCATCCAAGTTGTATGCGGAGTACCATAGGGATCGGTTCTAGGACCGCTGTTCTTTTTAAAATATATCAACAATATCACACGCCTCATAAACTCGAACTGCCTGCTTTATGTCAATGAAGTCAAGGTGTGGGGGGTGGGGGAAACAAAACACCATATGAGATCACTGTACTACAAGCCGATCTGGGTAGGGTACACGCGCTGACTATCCAGAACCTACTTCGATTCAATGTGGACAAATAAAGAGTGCTGCACTTACGGAAGCAGTTGGTGTGCTCCTACAAACTCGGCAACCAGGAGCTTCAAACTTCTTCCGGCGAGAAAGATCTGGCTGTTTCGGTCTAGGCTAACCATGAATATTCGAATCAGGATGAAACCGCGTCTGGAAGGAGCATCCAATAGGTGAAGTTCCTGAGGTGTGCATTCGGACGATTGGGCCCTTTTATTTTTCCACAGCTTCTCGGCTCATACATACGTTCACCCATGGAATACGCAATACAGGTCTGGTAGCCATGGATGAGAACAGACCATACCGCCTTGGAGATACCCAACGCCGGGCACCCAAAGAATGTGCAGGGTCTGTATAATTTGCCGTAAAAACGAAGGCTTCAAGTGCTCGGGGTCTTCAGCGGACAATCTAGGCGATTGAGCGGGAACCTAATTTTGACTTACCATATTTAGAGGAATCCCAACCATACGTGTCGCCATTTGCTAGAGCTCAGTCACAACAGTAATTTGAGAAGCCACCATCTCAGGCTGGCAGACAGTATTGACGTTTGGAATGCCGTCGGAATTTATTTTCCGTACGCGTTTGTACAACGTGGAATGCCCTATCGGAATCGGTCATATGTGATCCCACGCTGGCTGAGTTGACCCCAGTTGATCGTGCAATGATTTCGCTGCACCATCTCACATGACACATTGCCCATGGTTCAAACAACTCAGAGAATACGTCCCACGTTATTCACCTCCCTTATGGGTTCACCAGAATGCGACACGATTTCTTACCAACGTCACATTTGTCGTCACTTCCTATGAATCACATTGGAATAACGATTTATACTGCGTATACTGCAGTGAGTCCACCAGTTTCAACCTAATTTTGCCGACAATTATTCTCTTTTGAACTTTCACCATCCTCAGCCTACGGGACATGGTAAGCTTTAGCTATTTTCCGGTATAAAATCACTGTTCCATTATTCCATTGTACCAGGTTAGCGACCTCGATGTTGGACGTCGCGTCCGAGGTTATACGGTCTACCTAGCGACAAACAAATGTCGCTGCGCCAACTGATGTGGTTTGGTCACGTCCTACGCATGCCGTGCAAACGTTTGCCACGGCGCGCTCTGTTCGCTAGCACACGGCCGCATTGAAAGAAATCACGCGGTGGCCAACCAATCACATGGTGACAAAACGTCAAGGCAATGACCTCCAGTCTAGCTGCTGTCGGCCCCGTGCATCTTCCAGGCTGAGGAGACAGAGATGAAGAACATCGCTGGTTGGAGAGTTGAGGACATGGCGCGTAACCGTAGGCAATGAAAGGCATGCATGAGTCTTTACAATGATTTGATGCTCAACGCCGTAATCTCTAACCGACAAAAAAGACAAAAGGACGTGTAGAAAACAATAAGATCCCTCTGCGTTTTTCCTTGTTAAATCTTGGTGTTTATTATACACATGCATTCAATGGTTTCTAGATAGCTCGATTTCCATTATTTAGATGGTTGCTTATATACATGAGCTGAATATATATATATATATATATATATATATATATATATATATATATATCCAGTGTAAACCCGAAGGAATAAGACCGAGAGGCATGCGGATGTGAGCCACGTTACATCAAATGGAACCGGACCACACACCTTCACAGGCAAACACAAGCACGCTGTATTTGGGGAATCAAGTGCACACAAGGCGGTGGTTGGACCGTAGTCCGCTCCACACTGACTGCATGGGACCACCCTTTGATCCTAACACGATCACAAGGACTGTGCACCCCGTCCCCTCCAGTAACGACCAACTGTCTCCTGGAGCCAGTATGGACGAGGTAGTGGGTAATAGACAGGTAGGCACCTTGTCAACATACACATCAAGCGCAGCTACACCGGGGATGTCAAACAACAGCCAATCACTTGAAATGATAAGAGGAAATAAGAGAAATCTGATAATGCATAGATATAGGATAATATAGCTTCGCTAAATTAGCATGTGAAATAAGTTAAACAGCAACGAACCTGTGATAAGTACAAAGAGTGCATAAGTTACTCTAACAATGCTATAACCGCAATTAATTTATCGAAGATAAGCGGAACTGGCTTAAGCAACATGTGCATGTTAATAGAAACATGTTTAGCTAGGCAGAACGCACCCATACAAGTGGAATAAATTTATCCTGCTTCAAAAGACCCAATTTAAGTACAGGTAGTTTTAGCTCAACTGACGTGGGGAAGCATCATGAATGCAACACCAGCCTCAGCATGATATATATATATATATATATATATATATATATATATATCCAACGCACAGTAACTGCATTATTTTCCTCACCAATGCTTACGAAATGACATTTTCGACCAAGTGTATATCACAAGCCGACAGTAAGCCATTTACAAGCATGGACAGTCACAAGACAGCTTGGGAAATGCGTGCTACGGATAATGATACCTAACGTTCACTATCGCCAAGCTACCTGCCTAGAAATCGAAGGCCAACAACTAACAAAACAGATAAGCCTGGTGATAGGTTGCATAAAGCATAGACAAAGACGAAAATGCACGCAGTCAAGCAATAAAAGCTGCCCAAATTCTCAGGCCACCAATCCAGGAATGTCGATGATGGCTGAGCCATACATCTGTCCAAACGATCACTCAGTGCTGCTGAACCATCGGCCCACATCGAGAGGTTTTACCACAAATTTAAGGATGCTGAACTTGTGGATTGCCTTGGCGGATTCGAAAATGCTTTCAATCAAGTGGAATGGACAAGAGACCAAAAGGCAACTGTGATATGCAGTTGTACTAGACCTGACAAAAACGAACAAAAAAATTCACAACGCAAGCGGTACGCTTCCATGGAACAAGTGTTTTCAAGTTATTCATCATCAGGCTTGGTACAGAAATATACGTTGAGAAGAGGAGTTCATACGGGAAAACAGTGAGTAGATATTGATTGAACAGAAATTTTTAAATACCACGTAACATGTCATGTGGTCAAGTGACTGGAGGCATGTGATACCAATGAGCGAGGTCCGATCCATCTATATTACTGGCCGGCCAGGGTAGTTGTAATGCTTGTACATGCTGCTTCTGAATGCATACATTTGATTTTGTCAACTTGATACATACTGCTTCAGCAGCAGCCAGTAGCCAAGACCCCGAACGATGGTGTAGCTGTGATGGAACACGATAGAGGATCTCAAAAGACTTGTGCTTATCAATCAGATGATTGATGCAGATCAGATGGTTGGTTATGGCACTCAACTGAGTTTTGTCCCGTTGGGTGACGAGCGACGTTGGTAAATGCTCCTTGATTCGCTTTTCCAAGTGTCTGGTCGTGCGCCCAATGTACCTAGCCCCACAGGAGCAGGTGAACCGGTTGACTACCATTGATTGGCGTTGATCAGGCATCTTATCTTTGAACCTAGGAACAAAGAGCGAACTGCTTGTAAAAACGACACTCAGTTGAGCTGCATTAAAGGTCTTTCGGCAAGTCTGTATCAGTCGTCGTGTGCATATCTCAGCCGGTATGTCACCTTTAAAGGGAAGTTGGAGAAACAGCTATTTCTTCTTCACCGTTTGTACTGTTGGTCATGGGCTACTCGACTTTATATGAACGGCAATGAATGACTCTGGATAACCGTTTTCGAGAAGTGTTTGCCTGATTCGTTTCATTTCTTCGTCAATTGTGTCCTCACTACAGATCTTCCGTGCACGATTGGCCAGCGTATGTACCAGTGTTCTTTTTCGGCTTATTGGCACAAAACTTCGGAAGTGTGTGTATTGGCCTGTCCAATACGGCTTTCTATATACTCCTATCTGAATTGATCCGTCTTCTCGTCGCTTTAAGTTTGCATCCAAGAAGTGCATTTGGTTATCAATTTCTTCTTCAACTGTGAATGTGGCGTTGGGATGTGCCTTGTTAAAACACTCGACGACATTTTGCAAGTTGTTCGTCTGCTCAATTATACAGAATATGTCGTCAACATAACGTCGGTAGAAACGTAGGCCCGAGATAACCGATTTTAATGGGCCATCCTCTAACATTCCCATATAAATATCAGCCAATAGTGGTCCGAGAGGTGATCCCATCGCTACCCCATCTACTTGTCTGTACAATTCATTGTTGAATTGGAATTGAATGTTACAAGTGCATCTGAGTAATAGCTGCTTTAAATGGACAGTTGGTATTTCGATCTTTGTCTTGTGCTGCTCAATGTAAGTACAAAGAAAGTTAACTATTTCTATAAGTGGGACATTCGTGAACAGAGATACGACGTCCAAAGAAAACATTCGATAGCCTAAGATGTTCATAGTTTTAACGTTTTCCACAAATTGAAAAGTGTCCGTAAGTTGATGAGGGGCTATCATTTTCCTAATAGGATCCAAAATAGACGTTAACCATTTTGCGATGGTGTGATATGGTGAGTTCCTCATATCCAATATCGGTCGCAATGGTGCACCCGGCTTGTGTATTTTTGGGAGACCGTAAAGTCTAGGAATTATGAAGCCGATGGATCTTATCCTTTCATATCTTTCTTTAGTTACGTGGCCATCAGTGACCAGTGATTTCAAACACTTTGTCAGTTGTGCTTCTGTGTAATCTGTTTTGTCCTTTGCTCGTTCACATCGTACAAATTTGGAGGAGTCCGAGAGAATGAGCTTCATCTTTTGTACGTATTCTGTGCGGTCCATGATCACGGCTCCTGATCCTTTATCTGGTTTGGTGATTATGATTCTCTCGTTTTGCTGAAGTTCTCTTATGGCTTCGATGTGTGCCTTTGTTAGTAACCGGGAATGTGCCATGGGGTATCGTTACTACTGAAAGGAAATGTTGACTAAGTTCGACTTCAATTGTTCGAGGTTGGTGTTGGAAGTGGCTACTAAATCGCTTGTCTGGCTCTTAAGGTATTCAACTTCAATTTCGATTTCTAGTCGGTGATCATTACTTCGTGGATGACAAAACCTAAGGCCTAATCAGAGCGCCTGCATCTGTAAGGTGTCTAGTCGTATACTGGACCAGTTGTGTACATATCTTTTCGGGTTTGAAGGAAATATGTTCGGACATTTTTTCACGGTCAGTGTTTTCTGCAGAATTAATCTCTTCTTGGATGTACGCTTGGAGGTCACGTTGCGCACATACTCGATATACCGGACTCGTTTATCATGGTCGAGTTCGTCTAGAGCAGGTTTCCTTTGTGCTATATGCCGTTCAGTCTCAGATAGATTCGATGTTGATGATTCTATAATGTTTACCGCATGACGTTTCAAGCTGCTTCTTGTAGGTCGTATGTGGTGCATACTACACGATATTAAACGTTGCAAATACCTCCAAACGCTCAAAGAACACAATCGGTTTATTAAGTTCAGCGTCAGATTTGCCGAAACGTAGGCCTTTATGGAATTTCATCACCAGTGCGTTGAAACGAGCAACTATCCCAAAGCATTCTCGAATGTATTACGAAGGCACCACATACAAACCTACAAGAAGCAACTTGAAACGTCATGCTTTTCACCAATATTCCGTTAGAAGAGACAATAGACTATATATGTGACACCGTTCGAGACCATCAATTGGGTATCGGGCTTTCAAGTGATCGATTGAAACAGCTACTCCTGCTGTGTACTAGTAACATACAATTTCAGTTTAACGGGGCCATATACAGACAAAAAGATGGAGTATCAATGGGCTCACCGCTTGGACCGCTACTGGCTGATGTGTTCATGAGCAAATTAGAGAATACTTATCTGAGCGGAGTCATTACTAGCCTACCATACTACGGACGATATGTGGATGATATATTTTGCGTGACAGACAGACTATTTTATCATATTTTAACTCAGCGCACCCAAATGCCAAGTTCACTCTAGAAACTAAAAGCAATGACACAATGTCCTTCCTAGACGTTCATCTTAGTAGGAGACCAGATGGATCAGTCCAACGGAGGGTACATAGAAAAGCCACGTGGAACGGACAATATGTATATTTTGCCAGTTTCGTCCCAATAAATCAGAAACGCAACTTGATTAGATGTCTAACCGAAAGGGCCAGAATGATTTGTAGTGAGGACACACTTGCGGACGAGCTCAGTTTCTTAAGTGGCGTTTTCGAGAGAAACGGCTATCCAGAAAAATTTGTTCGGAAATATATGGAATGCAGAGAAACGAGAGCTAAACCAGCTTCGGTAGAAAAGAAACCGGTTTATTTGTCGTTGCCGTTCAAGGGGGATGGTATAGCGCAGGCAACATCTAGAACATTATCCGACGCTATGAGCCATACGTACTACGCAGCGAGCTTGCGGCTAAGTTTTACTTCAACACCAATCGTGAGGCCCCAACTCAAAGACAGACTTCCTTGGTCATGTACTTCTTATTGTGTATATTCCTTCTCTTGTTCATGTCGAGCAAGATACATCGGAAGAACTACTAGGAGGCTGTCTGAGAGAATACGCGAGCATTGTCCAGCTAACCTACGCAATGGTGGGAGAAAATCTGTGACGAGCGCCGTGCTGGCACAGTTGGTTGATTCTAACCACCAAATCGACACCCGCCAATCTTTCCAACCCATTTACCGTGTACCTGGACGTCTTTCACGTGCGGTAAAATGTCGCTTACTAGCAACAGCTGAGGCAATTGCTATCCGCCACCAGAACCCAGACTTATGTGCTCAAAAACGATTCGTTCAGATTCTGTGTTTGCCCTGGCCCTCTATCACAACGACTCGTTGAGGGACATGCCGCCGAAGTCCATCGATCACTTCTGATCTGTTTTCCAATGACCTTGAAGTTTTAACTCTACCATTCTCTGCTGTTTTATGTTAATCTTATTCCTATCAGTTGTGGTGTTTTAGCCTGACGAGAGCCAGCGAAAACGAGCTTGTTCGCTAACTTGTCGTTTTGATGTCCACGCCTGGGATATTTTTCCACTTAAAAGTTTTTGTTCAATCAATATCTACTCTCTGTTTTCCCGTATGAACTCCTCTTCTCAACGTATATTTCTGTACCAAGCCTGATGATGAATAAATTGAAAACATTTGTTCGCTGTAAGCGTACGGCTTACGTTTCTTCTTACAATATGCAATTGAAAACCAGAGAGAAAAGCCATGGTTGTCCTGAAGTTCGTTAAATCCATCGTAATCCTGCCCGTGTACAGTGGAACGATGGAACAATGGTATATTGCAGTTAAAACGGCGGATGTTGAGCAGATCCTGTAGGATGGACGAACAGAGAACCACAACTTGGTGAATAGAAAAACGGAGGGATAACATGAAAATCTTTTTGGTGAGCTCAACACATTGTTAACACAGATGCACGCAGAAAGAGACAACCACATTGGTTTAGGCTAATTATGGTTGTGCAACGTTGGTGGCATTATATCGTCTGTCGAGGCACACCGGCTATATCTCGTAGTGTAGGTGGGTTAGTGCAACATCAAGGCATTTTATAAACACAGATAACTTGGGGACGAAACAACGCAATTCGGGCAGGCGTTTCATGGCAGGCACACAAGAAGAGAACTAATGTTCCTTTGACATTCCAGCCAAACGTAGTATCGGGGAATAAGAAAAAGCATAAAAGAAAAAGGCTATGGATCTTGCAACACACGAACTACGGAAGAAAAAAGGAAGGTATGTAATGGTGACTGAAAGCTAGGCTGAAGGGAATCGCCTACCACGTGCGGTCGATCAGGCGACCGATCTATCGGAAGAACGCTTTTTAAAACACCCAGATAATTGTACCTTTTCCTGAGAGTTGAGAGTGCAGTGTTTCGGCGGCATTATCTGGTTATGTTGGCAGCATTTTGTTAACAAGTTTTCCGTGTGCAAGGTTGTTGGAATTTTGATTTTTCTTCGGCTGGGCTAGAATTTTTGTGTAGAACTTTTTAGGTGGTTAATTCGGAATAGCGAGAAAACGTGAAGAACTAACAATGGCGATAGACAAGCACGAAAGTTACAAATTTTTCTGCCGAACATTTTCAAAAGCTGCTTCTTCAGCAGCAATCCCAGATGGAAGCACAAATGTAACTGATTGAAAGTTTAACGCAGTGCTTAAACGTACAATCAAACTGAGCAGCTACACGGGACACGCAGGCTTTTTTACTGGATCTTCTTACGAATTCAATCACTGAATTTCATTATGATGCTGATTCCGAATGCACTTTCTAGGCGTGGTTCAAACACTGGGAAGATATGTTCCGGACGGATTTCAGCCGTCAAGATGATTCATGGAAAGTGCGTCTCTTGCTCCGCAAGATCCGTATTAATGCACATACAAGATTCCTTGACCACATATTGCCCAAAGAGCCGAAGGACATCACTTTCAACGAAGCAGTGACAACACACAAAGAAATTTTGGTGAGTCGATATCTTTGTTTAGCATTCGCTATCAATGTTTAAAAATTGTTAAGTGTGATACAGACGATTATGGGGCACTAGCAGACATGGTTAACCGTGAATGTGAACGTTTCAAGTTACGCTGTTTGACGGATGAGCAGTTTAAGTGTCTTATATTTGTCAGTGTTTTACAGTCTCCAAGCGACGCAGAAATCCGCACTCGGCTCCTTGCTAAGTTGGATCAAGATCCAGATTTGACATTGAAGTCTCGTGTAGCCGAATGTAAACGGTTGATCAGTTTGAAACACGACACGGCTATGATTGAGCAGAGTCGCCCCACCATTGCCGATACTGTCCATGCTGTGCAAAAAGCAAGAAAGCCTGGCTCGAATAAGCCGTTCAACAGAACGCCGAACAAGCCGCCTACACCTTGTTAGTCTTGTGGTGCATAGCATTTCGCACGATACTGTCCATTCAAGCGTCACATTTGTGATAAGTGCCATAAAGGCGGCCACAAGGAAGACGTTTGTCATCAGTCCTGGCCAAGAAACGTGAAGCAGTCCTACCGAAGGAAGAACTTCAGGAAGCCAGAAGCAGAATCACTATCGGTGATTGCAACGTTTCACAGCGATTCTAGAACACGCCGCTGATTTATCACTGTGCTTATCAACGGAATCCCAGCCCGGCTGCAGTTCGATACGGCATCAGATATAACGATCATTTCCTAGAACACTTGGAAGCACAGAAAGAAGTCGAAGATGGTTGATTCCAACAAAGTCACTCACAATGCATCCGGTGGAGTGCTGAAGCTGGTCGGAGAAATAAATTGCAAAATTGCATTCAACGGAGTGGAACAGGCCGGAACCTGCTACTTGTCTGATCGACCAAACTTGAACCTCCTTGGGCTTGACTGGATGGAAAAATTACAACTGTTTGATGATCCAATGAGTCAGATTTGCAATAGAGTACAAACCGACCCAGTACATGCAGCATTGTCGATAGAAGAGATGACCAGAAAGCTAAAGCAGCAGTTTGTCGCCTTGTTTGAAGATGGTCTCGGCCACTGCACTAAGTTCAAAGCAAAGTTGTGTCTTCGTGAAGGAACCAAGCCAGCCTTCAGAGCAAAAGGACCGGTACCGTATGCAGCCATGGCAGCAGTTGATCAGGAGCTCGACCGACTGGAACGAGCCGGTGTCATCACACCAGTGAACTACTCTTCATAGGCTGCGCCGATTGTTGCTGTGAGAAAGCCGAACGGTAAAGTGCGAGTCTGCGCCGATTTTTCGACTGGCCTGAATGCCGCATTGGACGACCATCAATACCCCCTTCCGATACCAGAGGATATCTTTGCCAAGCTGAATGGTGGGAAGTGTTTCGCCAAGCTCGACTTGTCCGATGCCTACCTCCAGGTTGAGGTTGATGAAAGCTCGAGAGAATTGCTAACCATCAACACTCATCGTGGTTTGTTCCAGTACAACCGCCTCCCTTTTGGCGTGAAAACAGCACCAGCCATCTTCCAGCAGCTGATGGACACCATGCTCGCGGGAGTTTCTGGAGCCGCGGCGTACCTGGATGATATCATTTTAATGGGTCGGATGGCAGAAGAACTATTTCAGCGGCTCACTGAAGTGTTTGTACGTATCCAGTCAAATGGTTTCCGTATCCGCGAAGACAAGTGTATCATTTTTACACCAACCATCAAGTTTCTCGGCTTCATTTTTTCAAAAGATGGTCGTCGCCCGGATCCAGAAAATATTCGAGCTATTCAAAAGATGCCCCCACCTGTGGACTTGCAATCGCTGCGTTCATTCTGTGGCCTAATCAGTCATTACAGCGCTTTTCTGCCCGAACTACATCGCCTGCGTGCCCCATTGAATAAGTTGCTGAGCAAGGGCCAAACCTGGAATTGGACGCCAGAATGCCAGACTGTGTTCGATCGGGTCAAGTCATTTTGAGCTTTAGATTTACTCACAACTCACTTTGATCCCTCCCGGGAAATTGTCCTTGCCACAGACGCATCGAGTCTAGGGATCGGTGCCGCAGTTTCATAACGTCTCCGAGTCGAAAGCTTCATCTCCTGAAGAAGCGCTGGCACAGGACCTGGAGCAATGGCGATACTTTCGTGAGGCGCTGTCTTTAGAAAATGTCATTGCAACCTCCCTGACCAGGATTCCCGTGTCACCAAATTACAAAGGGTGTGATCTTAGGTTGATGAAGTTGGTCTTACCGTCTGAGCTAACTTTACAGACAGTTCTAGAGAACTGGGGTAAATTCCGGAACATGGTACCAACAGAAATACGAATAAAAGCAGCAAGTTTACGACCAGTGGCTACTGGTTACTCCATGGAGAGAACCAACTCAGTGGGAACAACCGTCGTTGCAGAGACCACCACAGAGACTGATCTGACTGCCGTCATAGCATACGGCGAGACACTGCAGGAGGTGAGTGACCATCAGGATCATCATAAACATGATCACACGGTGCAGAGAGTTATTCCAACTCATTCTCGCGAGCCTAAGACAATTCCAAAAACCAGTAGCAGCCGAGCTCAAGAGGGTCCGCCAAGTTTCAAACCTGTTGTCTACATCCACAAATAACCTTCTAACCTATGAATCACTCTCCTGTTTTTATACCAACGCACAAGGTCTTTTAAGCAAACTGATGGAGCTTCGCCTGCGTCAGGCCTCGATGTCAAGGGACCTCGTTATTATAATCGAGACCTGGTTGAATGAAGCGATCACTGATGCAGAAATCGCACTACCTGGGATGTCTGTTCTACGCAACGATCGACCAAGTAGAGAAGGTGGAGTAGCACTTTATTATCGCAGCGAACTACACATTGATGTCATCGATGACCCAGAGGTTCAGATTGTCGATGCGCTTTGGGTGTCGTCTTCACCTAAGCCGTGGGGACGCATGTTTGTTGGGTGTGGTGTATCGCCCTCCGTCGGCTACTTTGGAAATGGACAACCGCCTATCCTCCACAATGAGGACCATTGTCTCGCAGTTATACAGCCACATTCTCCTGGTTGGTGACTTCAATATTCATACTATAGAAACCCCAGCCTATATAAACGAACACTTCAAAATGGAAGTACAGGAGACAATCAGTGGGCTACCACTCTGCAATCACATCACATCTCCCACAAGATTCAGGACGGGAAACAAACCGCCTGTCCTGGACCTTGTATTCATCAATGAAGAGTTTATGATCGAAACGGTATCGATAGAGAGTCCTTTAGGCCGTAGCGACCATGCAACCCTCATGTTCAAGTACATCTGTTATGCAGAGTATTCCTCAGAAAACACCGAGGAGTGTCAGCTCATTACGGATTACGGTGCTCTAATCAAACTTATAAATGCTACAAACTGGGCATTTCTAGCAGAACGATCCCCCGATGTCGCCTGGTCTGAATTTGCTCACCAATTCAACACGTTAGTAACTAGTGCTTCTAGGAAAAGAACTTTGCGAGCGAAGACACTAAAATCATTCATACGCAGCAGGACACGCAAGTGTATCGTCACGAGGAATTTACTCTGGCGAAGATACAAGGATTCATGGAGTGCCGAAACATGGGAAGCCCACACTATCCAAAGGAATCACTGCGTTAACCTGGTACGCGAAGATAAAATACAGCACCAACAGAATCTAGCCGAGAAATTCCTTTCAAACCCCAAGCTTCTGTACAGACACGTTAACAAGCTCCGCAAAGTGCAGCGAGGAATTCCTGCTTTACACACTTTGTGTGGACTTGCACAAAACGCAACCGAGGCGGCCAACGCCCTATGTCAACAATTCACCCCGAACTTCCAGAGCACGACATCGCCGCATACACTGTTCCCGATGGTTGTACCACCACCAGGACTTAGCCACATCACGTTTACGACTGCGGATGTTATGAAAAGGCTAATTGCCCTGCGCGAGCATACCTCTCCCGATGTTGATAATATTCGTCCAAAAGCGCTGAAATCGGCTGCATTAAACCTGGCGGACCCACTCTGCAAGTTCTTCCAACAATGCCTCGATGAGATACGGGGGCCAACAATGTGGAAGCAAGGCATCGTCACTCCCATCCATAAGGAGGAAGTCGTACAGATCCGGCCAACTATCGCCAGATAACACTGCTTCCGGTGCTCTCCAAAATCATGGAAGCGATTGTTGCCGAAGCGCTGATGGAATTCTTGGAAAAACGCAATTTCCTAGCACAAGAACAACATGGATTTCGCAAAAACCGATCTTGCACTTCAAACTTGCTGCTTGTCAGATCCAGTTGGACTGAGACCGTTGATAGCGGCGTAGTTGTTGACGTAGTATATCTGGACTTCTCAAAGACTTTCGACTGTCTGAACCACCGTATCCTCCTTCACAAGCGGCAGTATTGTGGAATTGGTGACCCAATCCTCGGTTGGATAGGTAACTTCTTGACTCAACGACATCTCAATGTAAGAGTTCGCGGCGTCATCTCTGACCAAATCGACGTTAAGTGCGGCGTGCCCCAGGGCTCAGTACTTGGTCCACGACTATTCTTGATTTACATAAACGATCTCGCGACAGTAATCAACTCCAACTCCTTAATTTTCGCTGATGATCTCAAGATATGGCAGGCCATTAGAACAACCAGCGACAATGCAGCACTTCATGAGGATCTTGACAGGGTCTACCAATGGTCGACTCAGAACCTGCTTCAGTTCAACGCTACAAATTGCAAGGTATTGAGCATACACCGTAAAGCCACTTGCGAATACAGACTGGTGGATCAAATATTGCAGCGCACAACAACGGAATGCGATCTAGGAGTGGTAGTGCAGGAAGATCTGGGCTGTTCCCGTCAGGCCGAGAAAGCCTCCAAAAAAGCTAACCAAAACCTTCGCCTTTTGCGGAGGGCATTCGGGCGCTTTGATCCTTCCATCTTTTCTCAGATGCCCAACGCCTACATTCGGCCTCATTCTGAGTACGCTATCCCCGCCTGGCAGCCATGGCAAAAGCAAGACCTTACCACTCTTGAACTGCCACAACGAAGGGCGACCAAGAACGCAAAGGGCCTGTTTCATCTCCCTTACCGATTGAGGCTGAAAACCCTCGGGGTCTACAGTGGACAATATCGACGCCTGCGTGGCGACTTGATAATGACTTATATGATCCTGAGGAATCCAAACCATTCTTGTCGTCACCTACTAAAGGTGAATAGCAATACAACACTCAGAGGACACCAGCTAAAGCTGGCCACACAATGCAGCCGATGGGAATGCAGCCGGAATTTCTTTTCCCTTCGTGTATGTGATCAATGGAACGCTCTTCCCACATACGTTGTTTCTTCCCCCACGCTAACGGTATTCAAAGGACGTCTGGATGATTCGCTTATCCACCTACATTACGCTATATAACCAAAGATGTCCGCGTCAAACAAACGCGAAAAAGACGGTGCTCATTCTCAGCTTTTGTGCTTCACTATTTACACACTGTTGTTGTGGAATATAGTTTCGGATATATTACAACTACATTCATCAATTTACCTCAGCCCTAGAAAACAGCGCACGAGTAAGCGTTGCCGTTTCTCTTGTTCTTAAGACATGCCTTCCCCATATTACTTCCCATATTACCCTACAGTAACAATTCAGTACATATTCTACAACGTTTATATGAATAAGGGGCACTTGAATTCACTAGACGCTTAAATTGACGATTTAAACTTATGTTTACTCTCACTTCAACCATCCTACGGGACTTATAAAGCAAACGCTTTTTTACCTGTAATATATCAATGTTCATTGTTCATTGTTCCCATACGTCCCCAGATGGATCGCAGAAGGAGATCGCACGTGCCGCCAGGACGCTAACGAAAGCCGAAAGAAACTACAGTCAGATCGAGAAGGAAGCATTGGCCATAGGGTTTGCTGTGAAGAAATTTCACAAGATGCTGTATGGTCGCCGCTTCAAACTCTTGACGGATCACAAACCGCTGCTGGCCATTTTCGGCTCGAAGAAGGGAATTCCAGCCTATACAGCCAATCGACTCCAACGATGGGCACTCAACTTGCCGGCCTATGATTTTGAGATCCGTTATCGGTCAACGAAATTGCTAGGCCAAGCAGATGCGTTGTCACACCTCATTGAGTCCCAGCAGCAAGAACACGAGGACACCATCATTGCCTCAGTTGAGATCGAACCTGATGTCAAATTCCTGGTGAGCGAGGCACTACATGGTATGCCAGTTACGGCAGATGCCGTGCGGGCCGAAACGCCTCGAGACCCAATCCTGAAGAAGGTGACACACTTCCACAGAACCAGCTGGCCACGTTCGTGTTCATCTGCCGAAATGCAGCAGTTCTATCAGCGAAGACATTCGCTTTCCATTGTGGACGATTGCATCATGTTCTCAGACAGAGTAGTCATCCCGCAGGCGTTGCAACAAAGAGTGCTGCGACAGTTCCATGCAGGACATCCAGGGCTCAACCGAATGAAAGCGCTTGCCCCAAGTTATGTGTATTGGCCGTTTATGGACAGACAGCTGCAGCAGCTAGCTAGAAGTTGTGGCAACTGCGCTACCGCCTCAAGGGCACCGCCGTAGACTGAACTCCATTCGTGGCCTCAGCCAACTAAACCTTAACGCCGTGTTCACGTCGACTTTGCAGGCCCAACCAATGGCCAGAACTTTCTCATAGTGGTCGACGCTTATAGCAAGTGGCCCGAAGTGTTCCTCATAAGAAGCATGAAAACCAGCGCAACCATCTCTAGGTTGCGACAAATCTTCAGCAAGTTCGGCTGCCCTGAAACATTGGTGACGGACAATGGAGCACAGTTTAGTTCGGCCTAACTTGCACTGGTGGCCCCTCAAATTCGTGTTGTGGCTCAGTTGTTGTTGGTTGCTGCAGACGTGGTTTTGTTCCTTAGAATCTGGTAGGCTCTAATAAGTTCGCCACATACGCACCGGTACACTCCGCTTTATAATTTATTGTCCTCAATCTAAGGTGGGAATGAAGATTGAGAAAATTTTTGACGTGCTTCTTGGCTCATCGCTGTGGATTCTCGAAAGCTGCAAGATTTTGTTTGTGCCATGGCTGCCAATCCTGGATTGCGTATTCCACATGAAGCCGCACTTAGGTGTTAAACAACTGCGAAATGACATAGGAATCAAACCGCCCGGATGTCCTCCGCAACATACCAACGTGTTGGTTCCCAGTCATTAACGTCTTCTCAGATTGTTCTGAACAGCCGAGATCAGCCTGGACTAGTACACAATGGTTGCGGTCCTGCGTGACTGCTTGCAGGACATGACCTCCAAGCTTGTATGTGCTTTTCGGCTGTGGGTGAATGTGAACCACCTTACAATTCACCTAATTGCACTGGAACAGATTGTAGAGTGACCACCCATACGCTCCGTCCAGGTCTCGCTGAATTGCGTCGTGATATATTGGGTCAGCGATCGTAAGCCACATCTTAACAGTAAGAAATCGGAGGCAATCAAACACGTAAGCTCGTTAATGAACACGAGACACAGACGCGGCCCCAGAACTGATCCTTGTGGAACTCCACATTCGACAGCGCACTTCGAACTCTGGCCTGCAGTTGCCGATCCCAAAGGAAATTCCTGCTGCACCCAAGGACAGAAGCACCAACTCTATATCTTTCGAGACTCTGAGGCAGAATGCGTTGGTCCAGTCAGTCAGAGGCTTTTAGTAGTGGTGAATGACATCTGTCCCTCTACACATTCATCGGCCGCTTCCCTCCAGCTAGTGTGTGCAATCAGTAAGTTTGAACTGCGTGGTGCTGGAGGAAGCTGTATTGCTAGGGTGCTATGATGCTGTGGCGTTGTAGGTGGTCTACTGAAGCCTCAGCGACAGTCGCCTCCAACACCTTTGAGAGCACAGAGAGCAGGACCACTGGGCGATGGTTGGCAGGTTCTGATCGATTACCGCTTTTGAAAATTGTAGTGATTAAACCATGTTTCCAAGCCCGTTTGGAGGAAATGCGGTAGTGGCCCGGCCAGCGTTGTTTCAGCTACGTTGAACGCACTCGTGTGAATACAGTCGTTTCCGGGTGAGCCGTAGGTGCGTAGTTAGAGCAGTTTCTTCAACACAGCTACGGCACTAAAATCGATGTTAGTGAGTGTTGAAATTCGCGCTAGGGATTTAGTTACGTAACAGGGGGCGGATGTCGCGTTGGATAGTTGGGGCGTACTGCATTCACAGAGCGTTGGCTGCTTCTTCGATACTCTATGCCACTCCGGCTACCGTGTTAAGTGAGGGTATACCGAACTTCACTTTTCGGATGATGTTAACTTGCTTGTAAATGACTTTAATTATTGGCAAATATAAAACCAAATGTTACTGGTGAGTCATTTTGTCCTCACGGACCAGCATGCTACAATCGTTGCGCTGGGTCACATAATCTCTCTGGATTTCGTTACAAGGAGGAGCTCAGTATGTGTACCAAGCTGCATTCTTCAGTGACATGCGGTTGCGAGTTCTACTTCTGATGAAAGACGAGGGGTTAGTGGAATGAACTCACTTCGTTTCCGAAGCAGTTGCGATTAGATTGCTGAAGCGTCCAACAAACTGAATCCGCGCGCTGTCAGCGGAACCACCTTACAACAATCCCCATTCAGTCGTCTCAACTAAGTCGTTCAGGAGGTTGTAATGTGTGATAGCACGTATTAGTTCTGTGTGTTCCTCGGGATGTTCAGCTTAACACACATAGTTACGATTATGGTGACATGATTGCTTAGCCCTAGTATGGTTGAAGGTTTGAATTTTCTTCCCTTTCAGGAGCTTAATACTTCCGTTGTCTGTGCTATACGTCGCAGTGATACTGCACAGCTTGCCTGCAGATCTGATTGAACGGAGACATGAACTCCGAAACAAGCTTGAATAATTGTACCTATTTGGCAAAAAGCTAACGCTCAGTAGGTCCCATAGTGTAACCGAGGTGAAAATAGTATAGGCGGTTAAATGCGGGTCAATAAACTGGAGTGCATGTAGGTGAACTCTGCAAGGGGCCTTCATGTTAGCAGTTATAAATCCACCTGGTCAGAAGTTGAGAACACTGGTGTGCTTGCAATACGTAGCCTGCTGACATACACAAGTTATATACAGAAGTGCAGACGGCGCAGCGGGTCATCAGGGTGCTTTTTATTCTCCTTAAGTTGCGGGCAGAATAACGTGCGAAGTCAGGGTGTTCCACGGTTGCAACTTGAAGGAAGGAAAGTTACCTTGGCGTTCCAGTGGCCTCTACAACTTCGACAAGTTTAGATGTTGGCTCCTTGGGTTGGTGATGTGATTGACTTTGAAGAGGGGGGTGACAAAAGTGTTTTGTCATTCCTCAAAATTTGGTAATCCATTATGAGACCCCAGAAAGCTCCGATACCAAGCACGGTATATTCCGAGGGAGTTTAATCTAAGTTGGTATGGCAAGCGGAAAACCACTTACTATTCATAGAGGCACTTCGTTGAAGTGTTTCCAGGGCAGCGAGATTGTGCTTCTATCACGGATGACAGACTTGGATGGCAAAATTCAATTGGAGTCACTCGTAGAAATACTGGTGTGTCGAACAGACCAAACGCCTTACCTCAATGGCAGAGACGTTAATTGCCGCCTTTCGATGCCATTTCGAATTGTTTGAAACAACCGAGATCCTGCTGAACCAGTATCCTGAAGTCCCGCTCCTAAGAGGCTTTCCGCAACATGTAAACTCCAAGTTTATAAACTTTCTCCGACGGGAGAATATACGAATCTCCTTGCACTCAACTTCGTTTAGAGTAGATTCCTCGTCGCTTATCCATGAACACAACTTAGGTCACATTGGACGGAATCGTGATCTTCGTTGCCTTTAGCTGCTCCCCATGTCTTTATGTCCTCGGATAAAAGCTAAAACTTCCATGAGATAGCGCTTTTAAAGTCGTTGATGAACACTAAGAAACCCTGCGACTTCTAGAAGTGATCCTCGAAGTAGTACCTGCAGTCCCAGCTAGAGATGAAAATTGTCAGTCTATTCAAGGATGAGGTTTCCGATTTCATTGCGATGTGGTGATCCAGGACGTTGCAATCTTCGGAAATGTCCAGCTAGATGGCGTCAATCTCGGCCCCACCATACGCCACTTCCGTCCACCTGCCTCGTTCCATCAGTAGGTTGGCGGCGCATGACCGGCGTTGACGAAAGTCGTGCTACGTCGGTGTTATGACTTTGCATTTTCCCACGTAGCCAATTAAGGCCCCAGAGACGACCGGTTTCATCCCCTTCTACCACACTGACAGGAGAGTTCCCTGGCATTTTTAAACAAGGTCAGTAAATCTACCGCCTATCAGACTTGGTGCAGTAATACCATGCTTTCACATGGTTGTTGTTCGTCGCAATACCTTAGGAAGGATGTTTAGCTTTACAGCTACAACCTCCAGTGTCTTCGAGTGAAGCTTAGCGACTCCCAGCGAACTCTGAGCACGCAGTGAAAACTTAACTGGCACAATTTCTGTATCGTTGATTGCATGTGTAATTTCTCAGTCGGTAGGATGGATGATGGTGTGTGTCGCAGACAGGCTGCATTTTGAACATTAGAAAGTAACGTAGCCGCAGAGCATTTGGTCGTCTCCTCGGCTCATGGTAGCCTGACGTCTGAAGTGACAAATTGGTGGGGGTCATGCATTATTTTACCGATGATGTTGACATGCTTGCACAGTAGCTTGTTGGCCGGAAACCTTTTGGCTAGGCACTCCGTTCTCAAGCACAAAGGTACCATGATTGGGGTAGGTCAGGAAATTTCCATAGGTTTCAGCACCAGGACCGACCTTGTAGATTTGCCATACTGCGTCCCTAACCATTTTGCTTTTTCGAGTCCTGCTTCTGGGAAACGATAGCGCCACTGCGGAACGATGTGGTCTGATTTCTGACGCGCTTATGATCATGTTATTGATTCTTCTAACAAACTCTATCCAGGCACTCTCAAAGCAACTGCTGTTCGAGAACCCCCAAGCATTTGCCTCTACAAGTTTTGTTATGACGTGATAATTCGGGGTTGCATGAGCAAAGTCCGTATGTTCAGTTGGAGATCGTGCTCAGCAATTTTGGTCAAATATTATGTGTAGGTTAGCAATGAGCCCTAGTGGACTTTCCGTCAGTAGCTGGTTGGTTATAATCTCTTCGTTTGTGAGCACAAGGCCCAGTTGGACGCATTGCTGACTACGCTGAATCTAGTGGGCGATGTAACATGATTGGAGAGACGAATGTTCATAATTAAATTATGCAAACTGGCTCTGATCTATTCATTGGACGACGGCAATACCTCCAGATCGCGTAGCCTGAAATCGTCCACCATTGGGATATGTCTGAACTCGGGGCGCGTTATCCTACTGAAGGCGAGTATCAAGATGGAATCCATATCCTAAGTGGGTGGTAAGGGCGACAAATTACAGCCCCTTTGAGTCTTAAGTAACACCAGTGTGTCAGTGAAATGAATTTCGCGATTGCCCACTTTCTCAGACTGCAAGTCGCTGCGGTGTAATAAGCGAACGCATTCTCCACTGTTGGGAGGGTCATTTCGGATGAGTGACAGTCCTCGTAACTCGACCACAGTATCAATACTCTCAGGATGTAACCGGCTTTCAGTGATGGCAGTGAGGTTCCATACATATAAAGCCTGCATAAGGAAGCGCTTGGCCACCGGTGCACAGAAATGAAAGCTTCTCGGATTTTGGTCACAGATGGGGGAACGTACACTTCAGATGTTCAGTCGGGGATGAGTTGTGCTCTGGTGCACACTTACAGGACTTATCGTTACAAAATCCTCAGCCGCGTCTTTGTGTAAATTTCAATATTTGCATGCAAAAGTATACACTGTACACAAATACGATACACTTTTTTGGTGCCACAACAGTTTCTGGGTTAAGGTGTATAAAAGTGGCTTGTTGGATTGTATAACCGAAGATAAGGTTTTGGTATGGGACTGGGGGCGCTGCTGGGGTAAGTGTGTTACGAAACAGGACTACTTTAAGGGCCGTTTAACTGATACGTAGTTCAGTATCCATCGCTGGAATTTCGAATTTGTCCGCATATCATCAAGCATTTAACAAGGGACCAAAAAACACCAACGCCACACGAAATGATGTTACAACCATTTCTCACGATTCTACCTTGTCTTGCGGCTATCAATAGCACTGTCTAACCCTACCGCAAAGTCATATTCCATGTTTACCTTTACCTCCGGTTTCTACCAAAAGTAGCCATAGTCATGTGTCCACGCCTGGTCCGTAACCTTGTCTGAGGAAATATCGCGTGACGCTCAAAGTTGTAGGTACCAGCTTCTTCACAAAATGGATGAAATTCAGTGTCGATCGAGCAATCAGACAAAGTTCATAAGCCCTATCTATTCGGATAACTGGTTAATTAGCAGGGACTGTTGAATATACTTGTAGTAGAACGAGATGTCCTCATTTCCTAGTTTGGAAAGGAAGATGATCCAAGCTTCTCTGGAAACATGCTTTCGTGGTAATTTGCAGACGTCTCAGTCACTGTCGTTCACATGACGTGACGACACGCGGTTCGGCCAATAATGACGTGAGATCCAGACCCATATAAAATAATGGCATAGATTATAAAGAATGCAATTTGACATCAGACAGTTGCCATTGAACCAAACACATAATATTTACGCAGCTCAACAGTAACGTTTGCTCACTCATTCCTTCGCACATTTCACTAGCTACATTTATGAGGCAGATACTGGATGGAAATTGCGACAGTAGTGAAGTAAGGCAGCAGGAAGTAGTTGAGCACTCCGAGCATAGAGAGGACACGAAAGCTAATTAGTTGGCTGCAATTCTACAAGTTCGGTGATAAAGTAGAACAGATAAGTAGTATATAAAAGACCACAATGCACGCAACCGCTGAATAAAATGTGCGCACAGGGTACACTCTGTTACAAAACACCACACAATTATTGCGTAGTTTTCTACCTTAGTCCTTTTTCTGCAGATACAGTCTACGGAGGACTTTGTTTAAGCTTATCAGACAAAACAGTAGAGATCATTATTGTGTCGATGACGGCATGGTTAGCTGAGTGGATGATTCAGCAGTTGGTTAGCCGACACATAAAACAGTTGTCAGAATGTGCTCAACGCGTAAAACAAATTTCTAATTGCTCATGTTTTGTGACTTGCGCACAGAGGATAAGCCAATCGTGAGCTTACCAAGCCAGCTATTTACGCATTTTCAGAGATTCGTAAATTTTAGAGGACCCCATTTTGCAAATAGAACAGCGTATAAGTTGGCTTGCTTTGTCCGTAATTCTATCTCTGTTATTTGGTTAGAACGAGGAATAAATACTAGTACATATATGTGGTGCTCCTATCAAACGCAAGGGGCTTGGGGGAATGATCTACCACGATCATTGTCTGGTTAATTCGTTATATATTTTTTGCGCTTCGGTACAGCTGTGCTGTGGGGCTTTAGCCAAAAATGACGCAGATGAAGATGTACTAGTGGCTACAAGTAGTAACCATGCAAGTCTGTATTATCGCTACTACTCTTACAGCCGTAAACACTCAGTGCTCTCTCTCTCAGTGCTAGACCATGTGATAAGTCATTAATAGGAATACGGAAAGATAACCACACCATAATTCACTGTTTTTCCACGGTTTTAAAGACGCGCGATTTAGTATCTAATGCTCTGTGCTGATAACACACCCTCCCCAAGACTGAAGTTCTCGATAAAGTGTATGCAGGCGCAAGAACGCGCTGAAAACTCAAGGTGACAAATCACCCAATATTCAATACCCCCTTCGTCTACCTTTTGAGATATAGCTCCTGCAATAGACTTGGAATGATGTAACTAGCGTGGATGCATCCACCTTGTGTATCCAGTGAGAAGCACACCGATACTAACGTGGCTGAGACGGACAATATTACGCTAGCTACTACTGACCATGTTCTAAGCCAGATTACTATGCCAAAGCCGCGTTGTTTCTACCAAATGTCTGCCTTGGAGAAACAACTTTGTTGGAGAGGAGAAAATTTTTACAGCAATCCAACCTGGACTGGTCAGTATCTGCCCTTTACGAGTTTCTCCCCTATTCAACACAAACGCTCTCTCGTCCGCACACTCTTCTGTCGGGTCCAAATGATCTGCACATCCGACACCAGAGAAGCAGAAAGAGATTTACTTTTCAATACTCTACATTCCAAAGGTTACCCGTCGCAGTTCATTAAGTGTGTCAGTGAAGCAACCAAGCGTGATCGTGTGCCAACAGATCCGACGAAGCCGATCTTCTTCGAGCTACCTTTCAAAGGGGAACAGGTTATGAAGCTCAATGAGAAACGGATAAGGGTTTCACTTAAAACAGCATGCGATGCAGCCGGACTGTGGCTGCTCACATCGATAAGACCTATGCTTATGTGTTAGATTAAGACACCGACGACGAGGCAGTGCATGTCCCACTGTCTAGATAAATTCACTTGCAGCTGTAGAGATAGCTACCTCGGGCGCACTAGCAGAAGTCGAGGTGTCAGAGTCAATGAACACATCGCCAAGTGGTTACGCAGCCGAATGAGGTCTGTAACGACGGAATCGGTTGAATGAACAATGAACAATGAAAAATGATGTATCACGGGATAAAAGCAAGTGCTTGACATGTCCCGTGGGATGGTTGCGGTGAATATGATGCAATTAAAATATGTCTAGGTCATCTATCGAACGTCTGCCGAGATGAATACTTTGATAATTAACATCAGTGCAAAATGAAAAAGAAATATCGCGCGTAAACATTCAGAAAGACACTTGGGCGCAGTGATAGTTGAGGTAAGGAGTGAGAAAATAAAATCTGGTCGCTCACTTAAGTCCATTTGATACATTAGTCCTGTTGAAAACATGCTTGGCGTAATCCACAACAGAGGAGCTTAGGTAACAAAATGTTGAGAGCTGAGAGCAACATTTAATCGTTTTTTGAAAACATCCAGGGTAGGAGAGGATACTACTGAGTCTGGGAGTGCGTTCCATGGTTTGCAAACCAGAAGGGAAAAGTAATTCCGTCGACACTCTAGACGGCTATTTTGTTCCTTCAACTTTAAGCAGTTACTCCTGAGCTGCGTGTTGTGGCTTAGTTTCAGCAAATGGCGGCATACGTGGTTGGGGTCACTCAATATCTGATACGCTAATATGAGATCGCCGCGCAGCCTTCGATAACGTCCGCTGAAAATTCCCAGCAACTTCAGCCTTCGGTGGTAAGAGTGATACCGCAGGCCCTTCACGTTTTTTGTTGCTCTCCGTTGTGGTGCCTCTATCGCTTCTAGGTCGCGTTTCAACCAAGGTTGCCAAGCTTGGATTGCGTACTCAACATGCGCACGTAGGAATTGAGCATCATTGGAAAGATTGATGGGTCAAATCTCCCGAATGCCCTTCGCAGCATGCCGACGTGCTGGTTGCCTCTTTTGGCAGCTACCTCAGCCTGTTTTGAACAGTTGAGGTCGCTCTGTACGATCGAGAAGCAGAGCTGCCTCGGCAGTCACACAGCACTTGTTTACCACCGGTCATGACTTATTCTCTATCCTACTGCGCGATCGTCGGCCTTACATGCTTAGGCTATTGGAGGCCATCGTTACCGATCGCAAGCGACCGGCGTTATCCATTCAAAAACAGCTGACTGTGACTTTAGGCCTACCCTGGTAGCGCGCATACGGAGCTATTTACGATCTCTTTGCGATTGTTGGTTGTTCATTTACGTATGCTTGTTGCATGTTTTCGTGATTGATAAGAATGCACGAAATGACGACGTCATCTCCCAAGCCAAGGCTTCTGATATTTATGTTCAGAAGTGCAAAGGAAACATCTTGTTTTAAACATTCCACATTCGTTTATCTTCTCACAAGAGGTAGTTGCCAACGAGGGTTCAATCTGCCTGCAGAAGGAAACAAGGTGTTGTAAGGATATAAAGAGATAGACAAACAAATGGAGGTTTCATTCTCGGCAGTGCGCGACAAGCCAGCAAAAGCCAAATCATGATAACATAAACACATGATCATTAATGGTAAGAAAATGTCCAAAGTTAACCACCTTTACAAATCCCAATATGTCGCAGCTCATACTGTATCGTCTGTCAAGGTTGAAAGGCATAAAACTTCACATCCACCGATACTTGGAACCCGAAGACAAGGATCGTTTGAAGACTGCGGTCATTGAGCTCAAACGCCGTACAGAGGAAGGTCAGACTGACTTACAAATTGTAAATTTTCGGGTGATCAAGAAGCGTGTACGAACCCGTATCAACCGGTTGCTCAACCTCCAGGCACGTCTCGCAGGACCTCCCACGACCTCCGTGTGGCATTCGCAAAGGTGTGCAGCCTAATGAACAAACGTGACAAACTGTGCCGCTTCGTTGTCTCGGAGCGGCCGGACGTTTTAAGACTTGCAGAGATTTGGCTGAACTCCGACATCATACCCAAGAAGTCGTGTTGTTAGGATACTCTTGTTTCCGATGCGAAGGAAAATCAAAGGCTCACGATGATGTTCTGTTGTACATAAAATCGTCATTAGCTGGCAAACTTACCAGCACTTATCGGAGCGAGGATAGTTTATGCGAGCAATTGTGGTGCACAATCCGCCTCAGTCGCGCAGAACTAATAGTGGGGGTTATCTACCGGAGCCCATTAAACCGTTGTTGTGAGTGACCAAATAGACTGTAACACATGAGTCGTCCTCAGTTCTTACTGATGGGGGATCTAAATTTACCTAAGATATTTTGGCCAGACATTCGACTTCTTCCCGGTCATGGCAACGTTAAGGCACAATTCGCTAAAATGACTATGGAAATCGGGGCAACGCAACATGTCCTCCAACCGAAGCGCGTAACTCCGTACTCGGCATCTTGTCTGGACCTAATGTTTACGAGCTGCGAGCAGAAGCTGAACGAGATCCGAGTCATCGAACCTCTGGCGAACAGTGACCACTGCTCCATTGTGGCAAGCTTAGAAATGTCGTTACCATATTACAATCAACGGAAGCCGACATTCAACTATTGGAAAACGGACTTCAACGGGCTCGTCCTAGCTGCAAGTCAGACTGATTGGACACTACCACAGGATGCGTCACTTGAGGCCTGTTGGTCATTAATGAAGGAGAAGCTTAACTCGCTCTGTACTCGGTTCGTTCCCCTTAAGTATTCAAAGATCGGATCCATCAAACCGCAATGTTTTGATACGGAATATAAACAGTTAGCGCGACGGCGTCGCAAACTTTGGGATGGATACATCAGCTCGGGTTGTGACGAAGATTACACGGTGTACAAGAAACAGCGTAACTTATGTAACGCCGCAAAGATCAACAAACGGCGGCAGTTCGAAGAGGAGTTAGCAGCCTCGGCCACAACTGCACCCAAAAGAATATTTGCCTATTTTAAACGTCAATTAAAATCTGGGGGCGACCTACCGGTCTTAGAGAGCTTAGACGGAAAGACGCTCATTTCAAGCGCGGAGCGCGCGGACGCATGGGCTACGCACTTCGTCACTGTATTTTCCAGTAAACCGACAGCGGTTTCAGCACCGGTACAGCTTGCGCCAGTCTTGCTCAACAGCCTACAATGTGATGCAGTCGAAGTGTATCAGCTACTCGTTAACATCGATTGTGCAAAGCCACCCGGACCTGACGGACGTCACCCGCTAATACTCAAGTCCCTGTCGATTATCATCTTACCAGCAGTGACAAACCTTTTCAATAAACCGCTCTCTGAAGGATCTGTCCCCAACGACTGGAAATGCTCTATAGTGAGACCGCTTACCAAGGGTGGTGATCCGAGTAAATTTCAGAAGTAAAGACCGATCTGTTTGACTTCGGTATTATCCAAAGTGCTCGAGAAGGTTGTGAAAAAGTGTCTGCTATCGTTCTCTGAATCGATGGACGTATTGACGCCAGCTCAACACGGACTTCACGAAAGGGCGATCCTGCATCACCAAGTTGATGTACGCAAACCACCAGTGGGTACGAGCTCTCAACGAGCGGAAGGATGTTGATGTGGTGTACATCGACTTTAGTAAGGCGTTGGACAGAGTGAACCACGAGGTACTCCTTGGTAACTGAGGACCTACGGAATCGGTGGCACCTTATTTCAGTGGTTACACGAGTTTATTGTGGGACGAAAGCTTAGAGTACAAGTCAATGACTATCTGACAGACTGGTTCCCATCGACTAGTGGCGTGCCTCAAGAAACTGTACTTGGGCCAGTATTATTTCTTCTTCATATCAACGAACCTCTGCAGCAGCTCCAGTCAGCATGTGCCCTATTTGCAGATGATTTGAAAATCTGGAGGATCATTGAGAACCAGGACGACTGCGCTCGCCTCCAGCATGACTTAGAGCGACTGTCAACATGGTCCACTGAAATGCAACTCCCTCTTAACGCAAGCAAGTCGGAGTTCATCGGTATAACCAGATGTCCAGCCACGCGATCATACACGTTGGACGGCCAATTGATCCATCCCAACACATCTGTCAGAGACTTAGGAGTTCTCTCACGACAGGATATGAGATCACTAGAAAATACAGAGAAATTATACCGTGCGGGCTTTCGTATGCTCTGGGCATTAAGGCGCAGTTTCTCCACATGGTCCGAAGAAACCGTCCGTCGTCTATTCACCTCGCTCATTAGACCAATCCTTGAATACGGTTCCTCAGCTTTCCATCCGATAACCCAATGGGAAACTGAAAAGCTGGTGAAAATATAGCATATCGCAGCTAGAGTGCTATCGAGTTTACGAAAGCTTCCGTGTGGAAAACGTTGTGAAAGGCTCGGACTCTACACACTATGCTGTCGCCGAGTAAAAATTGACGTTATTATGACCCATCGAGTGCTACACTTAAATCACTTCCCCATACTGCGGCCAGAATTTCACCTGCGGGAACCTTGTAACACCCGATGACACCGTTACAAACTCAGGGTCTTCAACATGAACAAAGTATCACATCAGCTTTGTATCGAACGAAGAATCGTAAACTTATGGAATACGCTACCAGAAGAATTAATGGAGGCCGATTCGGTGAAGTGTTTTAAACCATGTATCGACGACTATTTCGGAAAACTGTGCTTTTGTGAAACGATGCACATACAATGCCAAAAGAAGACATTGTATGCCCGGAAATAATGACACTAGTATAAAATCTTAACCGAAAAAGGATAAACGATTAACGGACCAGACACAACTGCTGATGATTTACAACCAAATGTGTTTGATTTTTCGTAATTCGATAGAGTTGTACAGAAACCTTTCTACTTGCTCATAAATGTGGTCTCAGTCTCAGTGTCATACTGGATCTGTGTGCATCTAAATATCTAGGTGTATGTGTAAGTGGACATGGCGAGTGAATTTGTTACTGTGACTCTGAATTCGTGATGTTGTTGGGTGTGTTCGCTATAGTGTAAAACGATCAAAGGAACGCTTCAAAGTGAGTGAGGTTCTTGAAGTGGGAAAAGGCCTCTGGAAATAGAAGAGACAGTGAGTTTATTTAGTGGAGGGTCACATCCGCCACGTCGCAGTGTGCTTAAGCGGACCTTTTGGTTTATTATAGGGAAAATGCTTACCAAACGAAATACCACCACATTCTGGAACACTGCCGCTTAACTGTTCGCTGGAACGAGATTAACCCGAACCTTACAGCTTGCCTAGTCATCCAACACAATGGTTGTGCAGATCCATAAAGGTTCTAGCATCGGGTGATAGGACACTGTATGACAGTCGCCACATAAGAGCACTGTTGAGTGATCCCCAAAATATTCCGGATGTCAATCTTATGCGATGGAAAACCCGACACTGGATATGGCTGAGACATCTGGATGTAGTTAATAGGTTCTCAGATTAGTCAACAAATAACAGAGAGAGGAGCATTGCCAACAAAAGTCGCTTATATGCATTCCACTAAATGAACCGCGAGGGAAGATAATCTGCAGCACTCCAAAATACTCATTTTAATAAAAGGAACTGAAAGGCGTCATAATGGTTAAAGAACCATTTTTGGTAACTCGTCAGACTCATATTTTACATGATGACGAATGCATGCTAAATGTGTCGGATAGGGCTGGGTATTGAAACGAAGGCTTAATTCCAGCAGAAATGAATCGATAAATCACGCGGTCACTAACATCAGCAGATTATGTACAGGTGCAAATCACTTTCACAACCAAAGATCAACTGAGGCACGAACCAAAGGACTGTGTAACAGAAGTTGTAGGCCGCGGTAGAAATTACCTGTGTACAAATTGTTTTGTACGCACAACTCCGACCTGATGGGAAGGATATAGATGGCTTCCGCAATAGATAGACGATTCCAGAAACCGCGTGAGAAACGCTCAGGAATAGAGTAATTGAACCTGAAGTCGTTTTCCGAGCCTGCGTGACCACACTAAGAGGTGTGATATAACTGAGCTAATAGGAGACGTCCGTTGGCTTATGTAAAGTCACCATGGAATGTATTTCCCAATCCTATGAGATAGGCGCCCCGTAGTAAGACCCACGGATCGTGTGCTAACGGATCACGAGTGCTGAAAAACGAGCAATGATCTAATCGACGGAGGTAGTCTATGTTACATTGGTTTTGGAGTAAACGCTTTCTGAAATATACTATGCGTAAAGGAGCCGCGAAATCCATCTTTTCAGCGGCATCCTTCGGGCTGTTGAACGAGGCATCAGCCACACTGACAATTTTGGAAGTAAAATGCACGATGGGTACACTCATCTTCGGCGATTTATCTTGCGTTCATTCAAATGTTTGAGAATGAAGTTATCCCGATACATTTTTACCCTTAGAGTGTCACTGCTACCCTGCATTTCCTCAGTGATGGTGTCTGGTATGCAAATTCTGCATGTCCAAATGTCAAGTGTGCGGACTAGATTTCGTTTGTACTGCAGTGGTACCTCATCATACGAGTTGCTTTATCGCCCAGTCCAATTTTGTTTGCCATTCATTTTTTTCTTCAAGAGCCGTCAGTGTTTATGATAATTTCGCCATCCAAGAACAGTAATTGGTTTCCGGACTCATTCCCGCAAGCAAACGGTACGTTCTGATCCGCGTCAGTACGGGCCTGTTAAAGACCATGTCAATAAAGTTAAGGAGCAAAGGGTTCCGCAGCAGAGAAGGATATAGCTTAGCTCGTTAAATAGCCAAGTACCACAACTGATCTTTTCGAGTAACCCGGAGCTGTAGGTGCTTAACCTTTCTAGTGTTGTGCTTAGCCCAACACAACTAAATCTTTACCACTAGGCCCTAAGTTTTGCATTCCCAGTACAACGTTGACCAAGCTGCATTAGAGCTTCAGATTAGAGATTAATAGCGTAGGCAAGAGACCTGTCCCCAAACTCACCAGGAGATGTTGGGAACATGATATCTAGCTTAGTACTGCAGACAATCATTTGCCTATTCTAACACCCGTTTGGGCTGCACTTCTCTCGACGACTAATGTATACACAGTTGTTGGGGGAAACATCATCAAGCAAGTAAATCATGGTGTAACCTTCCATTAATTTTCTAAACTGGTAAAACTCTATGTGGGTCCCACTTAGTTCCCACAGAGATAGAGATTGAGTAGGTTCATGACAGTCTACGCTTAATAAGGGCAAACCTCCATCTACATGCTGATAACGTCACCATTCATTGTTCGCTGAGGCTTGTGGGGCGGCCCAAAACACAACTTGATTAGTTCAACTCCAAAGTTAGACATAGGAATGTCTACACACTACGCTATGCCTTAAATCCCTAGGATGTGAATACTGCCGACATTAATCTGGTAAAACCACTTGAGTTTGATGATCCACTGGAGTTACCTTAATATGGTCTTTTCCTTATTTTTGCAACTCCTTAACTTGCGACGCACAAATAGTTCCAAATGCATTACTCCAGTCTAGTAAGTAAGCTTGTGTGTTACTCATCTGATTTTGATTGATGAAGGTAACTGTTTCGTCCTTTTCACACTCCCTCCCGCCGCATCAAACCGCCGCCATCATGGTACCACAAGCAGCACCGAAAACAACCAAATGAGAATGCCTGCGAACTGGTAGGATGCGGCGACAAAAGCCCCAAGTGAAAAGATTCACAAAAACAGCTCTATTGTAACCCTATAAAAACCCAAACAGTGGACAGCCTCTCATGCCCGAGCATGTTGCAATGTAAATATGATCCGTCCCTTTATAGGTTCGGTTTCTCCGTACCATGAGAAATATACATTATTAGTAGTAGTATCAGTATTATTATTAGTAGTAGTAAGAGTCGTAGTAGTAGTAGTAGTAGTAGTAGTAGTAGTAGTAGTAGTAGTAGTAGTAGTAGTAGTAGTAGTAGTAGTAGTAGTAGTAGTAGTAGTAGTAGTAGTAGTAGTAGTAGTAGTAGTAGTAGTAGTAGTAGTAGTAGTAGTAGTAGTAGTAGTAGTGGGTACTGCCAGATCGTTAACCCGATACTCGCAGCGTTGTACCGTAGAGTCATGCCCTTGACGTTGTCTCGTGGTAACCGTTGGGTGGGAGTTGCCTTACACCCTTCTTCTATCTAAGAGCTAGGACACATGCAGTTCCGCGTGAGTATGCTCAGTGACTCATGGCGCACGATTCGCTGCTTTTCAGGCATGCATTTTCCGGAAAGATTTGGCTGAGGACCCGAGTCGTTCTCCTGTCAGAAGTGGTTACTCCGACATTCCACAAAGTACAACAAGCTGCATCAATGCAGGTAAGCCCATACTGCATCAGCCGTCGCGCAGTAGCACTAGAAAAAGACCGCCTTATCTGCCACCTACAGCGAGAGGAATAAGCGCTAACAAGCTGCCGCTGCGGCTGCCTTTCTTTCTTATTCACCTGAACACACTCTTCCCACCCCTGTTTCACCTAACCCAATACTTCGTCCAATCCAGGTAACTATGCGTCTGATTGCCCGCCTACGCTACCGTATGCCTTCACGCAAAGCGCTCAACATCGAGTGGTGGAATGTGCGCATCCTACTCGACCGGAACGCGACTGAGCGTTCCCAGTGAAACATGGCAGTGGTCGAGATGGAGCCGTAACGCTCTACGTTGCCGCCCTCAACGAAACACACTTCGCTACCCGAGGCAAGTTGCTTGAGGCCAGTGCCGGTTGCACTTCCTACTTCGTGGGAAACGACACCACGGCATCACGTGGTCATTGAGTCACTGCACTATCCGACCAACTAAAGTCCTACTGGTGCGAGAGCCGACTAGAATCAACCTAGGTCTGATGACTCCGTCTGCGACCTGGAAGGGATAAATTTGCCACTTTTATTAGCACGTATCGTACCACCACGTGAATTCTTTAAGGCACAAGGGATCAGTTTACATTCAGTTGTCCTCTGTGATATGGTCTTTGCCGAGGAGTGTCAGGCTATTCCTACTGGGTGATTTCAACACGCGTTGTACATGATTCCGCGATTTGGACAGACGTAGTCGGTCCGCGTGGCATTGACACAGCCAATGGGAACGGTGACCGGTTGCTCTTACAGTGCACCACTCATGGCCTGACACGCAAGGACATGCAGTTTGTACTGGGTGCGGCTGATATAGCAAATCGGACACACCCACGGAGTGGTTACGCTCGCCCGCTGGACTATGTCATCGTACGCGAGCATGATCTGCATGAAGTGCGTATGACCCGTGTACTGCGTGAAGTTGTATGTGACAATGACCACAAGTTGGGGGTGACCAAATTGTATATTTATTTTCGTAATTATATGCACTGCTCAACTGCTGTGAACTGGCGCAAATTTAACCCTCTTTCCAAAGCTACTGCTGAGAACAGTTGGAGAAGACGATGGCTAACCAACATGACGATATCGACTGCATCGAGTCCGTCGGTGACCAGTGGTGCTACTGCCGAGCAGCAGCAGCTGTCGTTCGAAGCGCAAACGTTAATCGGTCTCGATTGGTCTGATGAAAACAGTGCGACCATTCGTGCGTTGGGGTCAGCAAAGAATGCAGCATTCGCTGCACGTGTGGATGACGCTGCTAATGCAAAGAAGATGAGTCGATTACAAAAACCTCGACAGCGACTGACTAGAGAAGTGTGTTACATTAAAAATGCATGGTGGAGGGAGTAGGTGGTTCCGATGGAATGCCACGCAGTGTCGTAAGCGTAAAGAATGCTTTTATTCCTTGAAGGCAGTATATGGTACCACGTTGCAACAACAGAACGCTGTTCCATATTACTTCGAGCACTGCTTGCACACAAACTGCAGAACTAATGCAGTCCTGGCAAAAGAAACTTGCTTGACTCTAGAACAACCGTTCATTGACCGGATTGTGCCGCAACAACAAGAGATGAAAATTTGTCTTGCCGAAATGCCGACACTGGATGAGATGCAGAGAACACTTGCTCAGCTGCGAAACAGCAAGTGTGCCGGTGTCGAAGGTATACTGGCAGAAGTGTTGAAACACGGCGGACCCGCGTTATTACATACGCTGCAACACTTTGTGCAACGCGTAGGGTTTGCAGTGGAAGTGCCGACTGGCTTGGACGATGTCCTTACGTTACCACCGCACAAGGAAAAGTGGAGCAAGCAATGCGCCAAGAAGAATGGCAGTATCAGCCTACTGACTTGTGTGGGAAACGGATTGCATGAATCCTGCTCAACCACCTCGGTAGTCTGATCGTTGAACTGCACGTGGCGGAAAGGCAACAAGGATTGCGTTCGGGCCACAGCACAATAGACACAATGTTCACGGCTCGTCAACTGCAAGAGAAATGCAGACAGTGACACCAACAATTGTACTCGCTGTTTGTTGATTTCACCAAGGCATTTGATACGGTGAACCGTAAGGCATTGTGGCTAGTGTTATGTACGATTGCCTGTCCGAGTAAGTTTGTAAGCTTAATCGAATGTCTGCATAGTGGCTTGCGAGCTAGTGAGCAGCTGTGTGGACAGACCTTGGATGACTTTGCTGTTGTCTCTGGTGTGAAGCAAGGCTGTGTCTTAGCCCCTGTTCCTTTTTTTATTCACATTCGTGCCATAATGTCTAATACTTTGTATACTGCTTGTGATTACACTGTCTGCGTGTAACACCGTATAATGATGGGTTGCTGAACATAAGTCTTTTCGGGGAGACAACCCTAGCATGTGAGACAATCTCCCGTATGTTGATGTTTGCCGACGACTGTGCCTCGTTTGCACACAGCGCGGTGGAGTTGCAGCGCACGACGACAACTCTGGCTTCGAAGGCGGCCAAATTCAAGAACCCCATAAACACAAACAAGACTCCCGATTCAGTGACGAATTTTCTTTTCGATATTTCTCAGCTGGCTAATACAAACGTTCCAGTATTCGAGGCTGTCAATTTCATCGATGATAAAGGACAGTAAGTCATGTAAATATCGGCATCGCGGGACTTAGATTGAAGGGACTTATCTCACGAGGTACCTTCGACAGGCAATTTTTATTTGAGAGCTATTATTATAGACAGACAGATGGGGTTGTAATGGGGTCACCGCTAGGTCCGTTGCTGGCTGATATTTACCTTGCCAAGCTTGAACGCCGGCCCCTCCGACCAATTGTCGCGTCTCTTCATTCCTACTGGAGGTGCATGAATGATACATTTATCATCTGTGATTCAAACGCCGACGTTGCTCATTTACTAGCTCACTTCATTAGCGCGGACCCCAGTTTAAAGTTTACAAGAGAAACTGAAAACAAACGAAAGATAGCGTTTCTGGACATATTGCTAAGCAGACGAGAGAATGGCACACTCCAAAGAAGTGTCTACCGAAAACCGATCTGGATAGGCCAGGACACACATTTTCCTAGCTTGGTACCGATAAGTACAAACGAAACTTTGTGCGTTGCCTGTATTATCGCGCTAGCAGAATCTGTGGCCAAGAAACTTTAGAAACCAAAATGGGTTTTATCCTTAGGACTCTACGAGATAGCGGTTACCCTGTTCCATTTATTCGGAGACACGCTGTGACCCGTAACCAAAGACAAACTATCGTGACTGTGTCAAAAAAGGATGTTTATCTTACTGTTCCTTTTAAGGGAGATGTTCCCTTTGAGTGACTGAACACAAAACTCCGAAATGCAGTGGCCAAGTCCTTCCCTGCTGCCTGTCCTCACGTTATTGCTGAAACTGTTTCGTTTATAACTCAGCGTCGTAAGCATCGACTCCCGGTCCAGTCCGAATCTTTAATCCAGTATCAGTTAATTTGCACTTTTGGTGTAAGGTACCTCGGACACACGATCAGACACTTGGCGAATCGGATAGCAGAACATCGCCCACCAGCTATATGGAAGCACGCAGTCAAAGGGGCCGGCAGTGCTGTTTCGGAACATTTAGTCCAGAGTGGGCACCAAATTGTGACGACAGAAGCTTTTAAACTTTTATACCTTGTGTCAAAACACTACCCAAATGGAGTTACAAGGCGCCTACTCATGACTGCTGAGGCTATTTCGATCCGGCTGATGCAACCAGAATTATGCGAGCAGAGGATGGTAGTTCAGAAGCTCTATTTACTCTGGCCATAATTGTACGGTGACTCGCCGTTCTCCTCGACCTCCGAAAGTGACCTGCTCACCCCATCGGATAGCTGAACCGTGGTGTGTTGTATGGTGAACATGTATTGTGAACATGTGTGTATACGTGTGAGCTTAGATCTTATAATCGATTGCAAAGGATCGAATACTAAAGCAGCCTGTTTGGACTTGACCAACCCTAGACTTGCCATTTCAGCCTATCACGAATTTAAGCAGTTTTATATATTAGCCTGCTGAGAAATATCGAAAAGAAATTTCTTCGCCGAGTTGTGGGTTGCTCACTCTATAGGCATATTTCACGAATTGAAAAGAAACAAACAAGACTGTCTTTTACAGTCTTCATCAGGAATGGAATACGTGGGTCTGTCACAAATCCAAATTGGCAGCGACCTTTTAGAATACAACTCGAAATTTTGCCATATGGGCAGCCTAATATCTACCGACCTGCAGGCAACAACCTAGCTTCTTCTACGGGTATCCAAGGCAGCCGCAGCATTCGGGGAGCTTGTGTGCTGAGTGTAAAACAACCACCACCGCATTCTTGTGATGAAGCGGACATTATGCGAGTATATGCTACTGCCCGCTTAGCTCTAAGATAATGTGCCGTGAATGATGTACTGGAAAGACGTTGAGTATTTATAGCGATTTCACCAACAGTGTTTGCGACAAGTTCTACGCGTCGGTTGAGATGATGGAGTTACAAACACGGTGCTCCGACACACTGGCATGTCTGCAGTGGACTGCATACGTCCGCTGAGGCACCTGAGGTGGCTCGGACATGTTCGCCGTATAGATTCGACGCGGATAGCCAAACAGCTGCTTTGTGCCCAGTTGAATGCAGCGAAGCATAACGTGTGAAAACCGACGTTACAATACAAGGACATGGTCAATGTATTAATCACGAAAAAATGTTGATTTCAGGTGTTGGGAGGCGTTGACATTGATTCAGCGCGAATTGCGTGAGCATAGCAATAGCATAGCATAGCGGTGGCCCAGGTGCATGAGAAACCACTGCTGCATCGGAAAAGAAACGCCGCGTCCGGGAAATAGAGACACCGATGTAGGATAGCCCCATCGATTTCAACCGCATGCTGCTGCTGCTGCTGCACTTGCGGTCCCCAGTGCCTAGGCCAAGCCGGTCTGGCAAACCACCAGCGTCGTCATGCGAACCCATGACCTAAAACCCGATGAGTCAGTTTAATAGCTAATCATCATCAGCTTGGCGCTTCGTAAGTACACTGCTTCCTGTTCAATTCCAACGTACAACCCAGGCCCATAGTGCGGTTGACGTGGTACTTGTGCTACATCCCCGCTGCAGTTGATTTGTACGTGTGCATGCGTGCTGAGTTGCGTGCATTTCATGTGTTGGCTGTTGAATAATATCCCCGGTGTGACTGCACCTGATGTGAAGGTTGACAAGGTGAGTACCCGCCTATTACCCACCACCTCGCCTATACCAGCCCCCGGAGACAGTTAGTCGTAGGTTTAGGGGACCGGTGCACGGCCCTTGGGGTCTTGCTAGGCTCATAGTGGCTCCATGCATCTAGCGCGGAACGGGCTACTGTCCAGCCATCGCCTGGTGTACGTCAGGTATGTATGATTACCTACATAGCTAGACAGAAATGCTACTACTACTGTTGTTGTTGTTGTTGTTGTTGTTGTTGTTGCTGCTGCTGCTGCTGTTGCTGTTGCTGATACTACTACTACTACTACTACCACTACTACTGCTATACTACTACCACTGCTGCTGCTGCCGTGCGTATTGAAGGAGTGTGGGTGGCGCCGTTGATGTAACCTGGCTCCCATCCACATGCCGCTGGTACTTATTACTCTCGGGTCTATACTGGATATGGAGTGTGCGGATAAAACTGTGGTTGTTGCAGCGCAAGTCACCCATAGTCACTCTGTAGGCGCAGGCGTGCTGTAGCCATCTATGGAGGCCACAGTGACACGGAAACTCGGTTTCGGATGCCGCCAACTATCGTCCTACATATTGGCCAGGAATGGGAAACACCCCAGATATTAGGCAGCAATACAAATCAAACAGGTGGAAGCAACAAAGAAAAAGCAATGATAACAAGGCAAAACAGATAACAAATGGTGGTATATTATTTATTATACCTTAACAGCGAGATCGCGGCGAGAAGGAAGGGACAAGAGAATTCAATACTCTTCTGGGAACAACCCGTCAGCAAATGATGAGACACTCTTCGATCACCGTGTTCGGAATACAAATTCCATCAACCTAATTTCATTAATTGCGATGTAGGAGATTTTGGAATGTGCCATCTGCAAGGAATCGCGGATCTGTCCCCGTAACTTGCTCTGCTACACAGTGAAAAGCAGTTTCCATTTCGCTTTACTTAGTGTTTGAAGACCAAACGCCCCGGTGGTAAGGGTGACAATGGTGCCCAATTATTGATGAAAACAATACATGCGTAGAAGCTCGATATGGACAGAGAGCAAGGTGATTGTAAATCCCCGGATGAACCAGATAGTTACTAGGTGTTTCCTGATCAAAAATATTTCACTCAACTCAGCGTTTCAAGTTTACTTAGCAGTAGGCATCGAACACACGACCATTGGTTTGCTAGTTGTGACTGCCACCCCTAAGGCACCGGGTCACGTCGGGCAACGTTTAAATCAACGGGTACTAACGAATTGCAAAATCATTTTGCAGTACACGTCGTGTGAGTGGGTTGCGACGCACAAGCTCAACATGGACCGCTATTCCCATTGTAGTGAACCTTAGTGAATCGATCACTGGGACGGTAGTTTACTTGCATTTTACGTGACGGACTGTCGCTGATTTCTCTCTGCTTAAACTGCGTGTATCGCTTGTTGTTGGACCCATGAATGATGACAATCCGCTGTCAACTATTACTTTCGGACAGCATACGAGCTGCTTCAGTAGTTGAACCTGTTCAATCGAACCTCGCGCGACTCCGACCCGATAGTGACAACCAGATGGTTGCTCCGTTTGTGAAGACGAGCATGCTGTCGTACTGAGTCGTTGTTCTGTACATCCACAGGCATCAGACCGTCGTTGCTCGAAATGTAGAGAACTTGATTATGAAGTCGAGTAGAGTGCCTGGATGTACAACGCTTGTTTTTGGTGTTACTCTGAGTGCGAAGATAGGAGATGCTTTTTGCTGACAATTGTGGGTGAAGGTGAGCGCAAGGGGGCACGAAAGGTAACAGAGCATTAACGATAGCTATACCCGGCCAGACACCACGTAATTGGAACCCATCTGACTGAGGAGCTTCTACCAGCTAATCATACCTGCAGTAAAAACAGTAGTTTGTTATGACACTTCATTCAGGATATCCAGCTAAAGCATTTTTCCAGTGTGAAGTGCTCGATGCGGTTCGAACTAACTGCAGCTTTCTAGGGAATTTCGATAACGACATCAACCATTCTCCACTTTCATAGTAGTTCGTGAGGAGATAACTATGAAATGCGCACCCACAACTTACCCATCGTCAAACAACTGTCACTCCAGTGGTGTATACGCCGTGATTTACCTAATTGTAGTACACAGCATCGGTCAAGCTCATGAGTTGAAATATAATCACACAGTCAGTAACACACAACAAGGTGCTATGTATAACTGTTCTAACCAACACTAATGTAGCTATTTTGACCAAATTGGTGAGGTGCTTAGCCGTGTTTCGGATATGAAGAGTCAATAGATCATTATACAGCTGATTTGAACAAGCTTCAGGAGTTGCGGGTCGTTATTCCGGAGGTTACATACGATCTTGTGTGTAAATCGAGTTGACTTAATGGACTCTAATTAAAACCTATCTGGTTAGGCTGAACAGGTGCTGACGAGCACCAGCCCTCGAGTCATGAACAAGTCCAATCAAAAGCAGGCCCACGCACCCGAGGTACAAGCACGCCAAGCATGAGGCACCCGCTTTGTCGGCATGAATTGTGGCAATGGACACGCTGCTGAGATTCGTGATGACACTGTGGGAAATTCCTTCTTCAATTAGGGTTATGGCGTGAAATGAGAAACATTCGCAAGCAACGCGACAACCTAATTTCCTTTCTGTAGGCAACAATGGATACAAGTCTGCAATCAAGAGGGATCTTGGAAAGCATCAGCATCATTCTCGTACATGCTGCTAAAAGTACGAAATACCTCAGCTACTATGTCGCAATACAAAGCATTTGGACCGTTGTGAGAAGGAGAGAAGAACAAACGAGAAAACATGATGCATAAAGAATTGGATCGTGTTTGGTGAGCGGGGCTACTCGAGATGCGGAGCAAAAAAGAAACGCACAACACAAACATTACTGAAATCGGCTCTTGGCGATGTCAAGGAATACCTTCAAACAAATCTGCTCATCATCTTTGGGTCCAAACGCGGGAGTCAGGAAACACCAACAGAGGTTAAGTTTAAAGTACTAGTCTTTGGGTCAAATTATCGGCTGATATCATTTTCTTCCACCCATAACCCGGTCGCGCGAACACTACAGGCTGCGGGAGTCGGATTGCTGGAAGTTAAACACATGGCCCAGCCATTGGAGCATGGTGAGTGAAATACTGCTGCTGATGGTTCACTTCCACTTAATGCGTCACAGAGAAGGCGAATTGCCACATTACTATGCGTTGTTACTATTTGTCATAAGAAATACTGCGGAGGTCCCGGTGTTCAAAAGCAACAAGCCTCTATCTACCTGCTGATCTAAGGTGTCAGGTTTCACAACCTTACAGGAAGGTTAAACGGACGGCTCCATTGTAGTCTACTTCTTAGGACCAAGGTGTTAACGTGTCGGCGCCCTAATTGGTGAGAATTCACGAAACATCTCTAGACTGCCTTACGGGTAGTGATCTCATCTTCAATCCCATAAGCGCTGAAACAGCTACCCTAGTATTAGAAATATGGGAATATGTTCGGAACTCGGGTACTTACACTTCTAGACGACTTCTAGCCAACTCCCACCAAGGGTCAACGCCGACACTGGAAGAAAGCTTTGCAGCTTACACGGTGCAAAGCATAGCCAAAAAGATTGACAACCAATGCTGATCTATTCAGTGTTGTTAGGCACGCTATCGAGTGGTCAGAGATTGGGACATTATCGTCTTCATACTCCAACTCAAGAACTCGACTTACAAGGAGCTGCTCCACACTTTATAAGTCGAGTCCATTAGACGCCATGCCTATGATATCCCCGTTGGCAAAGTGGAAAAGGAAGGGTGAGAGTGGGAAATCTTCTCTCACACCGCTGGAGAGAAGCGAGAAGTTGCCATAAGACTTCAGTCTGCCTGAACTAGGCGCACAATGCTCTCTGATATTTACATGTTTCCCAGGTACATTCTTCTCAATCAGACAGTCCCAAGAATGCATGAATCTACCGAATCGATTGTATCATTGCTGTAGAGGAACACAATTACGGCGGGTCGCCAATATAAGTGGGGGTGCTGCAATAACTTCTGTAACGTGAAGTGTGGTCGACGCAGTCATAACTTCCGACAGAACCGGATTTGCTCTTCTCGAGTTTGGCTTTCACGGGTGTCGATCAGCCTGCGACAAGCAGCAGTTGCAGGTAACTTAGAGATGATGAAGATATGACCATCGGTTTATGAGCGCTATATATCACACGTGAGTCGCGCCTGAAGATCAGGACAACAACCGAGCGACACCAGCCGGTTGAAACGGTCTCCTGCTCCCCAGTTGCATTAATAGATCGTGTAAATCATTAACAAGAGCAGGCCCCCCTATTTCGAAGGAGGCTGGAGTAAGAGCATCTGCTCTCGCAGCTTTATTCAACTTCAGCCGTCTCAACTAACACTCGACTTCTGTGTGAAAGGGTGGATCCAGAAAGGCGAACCAAGGAACAAGACGATCATTTGCCCGTCGTGAATATATTAGTTCCTACTGAGTAAATTGCTTTGTAAACCGTTCAACCAACGCTCCAATTCTGTCAATTGGCTGTGGATGGATTGCCTAATCTTGTTGCTCATTGTCTCGTTAACAGCAGGTCTCACTGCCAGTTTCCTATATCAGATGAAATAACCTACGACGGTTACCAACGGCAGCGGCTGTTTCCATCTTCGACGCACGATGAGGCCACCATGTTTCGCGGTCTCTTCAGGATAGCATGGAGTTTTGTTCTGAGGTCTCTTCGAGTTTCGCGGTATTCGCTCCTAGGCAGAATGCATTCGCTAAGGTCTAGGAGTCCCCGCGACTGCGTGGAGACCCAATGTCTAGGTTGACAGTCAGTTGTATTACGTGATGAGATACCCATTGCTATCAATCTCTGGCGACATGTGACCGGTGACCTTCAACCATGTTCAGTGGGGCTCTAATAGGCTCAGAGACTGCAATTTGATACGCATTCATAACGTCCGGATTAACCAGTTTGCAACTGTTCATACTGTCACAGGGTCATCGCGGGCACCAACCAAAACGCACCTGGAGCCCAGCACACACACCTACGTGTCGAAGTCCACACTCGTGCTCCAAATCGACGACAGTTTTGGATGCAATCTCTCTAACGGCAATTGATCGCGTCGTAATTGATTTGCGTCCATGGCAGGTCCGATGCTGATAGGCACCATGTCACCTTCCGGAGAGTGCTTTGTCAGAAGTTGGTGCACGCGAGAAATAGACCAACAACGTTGCAACAATGTCGTGACCGCCCATCGTTAACATGCTGGCCGCGCCGATGCAGTTCATCACTGGACAGTTTTGAAACGTATGCATCCAGATCACTAGTCATTACTACAGTATCTGTGCCATTTCGATGACGGAAAAGATAAAAACCATACCTCACTCAGTCAACGCCATTGTTTGTGCGGCCGTTGCCAGAAACCATGAACTGTTACCTATTGTCCCCAAGCGGCTTCGAAGCTTTGAACAATTAACAATGAACAATAATATATTACAGGTAAAAAAGCGATTGCTTTACAAGTCCCGTAGGATGGTTGAAGTGAAAGGAAACATAAGAGTAAACTGTCAATTTAAGCGTCTAGTGAATTAAAGTGCCCCTTATTCATATAAACGTTGTAGAATGTGTACTGAATTGTTACTGTAGAGTAATATGGGAAGTAATATGGGGAAGACATGTCTTAAGAGTAATAGAAACCACAAAGCTTACTCGTGCGCCGCTTTCTTGGACTGAGGTAATTGATGAATGCAGTTGTAATATATCCGAAACTATATTCCACAACAGCAGTGTGTAAATAGTGAAGCACAAAAGCTGAGAATGAGCACCGATTTTTTCGCGTTTGTTTGACGTGGTCATCTCTGATTATATAGCGTAATGTAGGTGGATAAGCGAATCATCTAGACGTCCTTTGTATACTGTTAGTGTGGGGGAAGAAACAACGTATGTGGGAAGAGCGTTCCATTGATCACATACACGAAGGGAAAAGAAATTCCGGAGGCGTTCCAACCGGCTGTATTGTGTGGCCAGCTTTAGCTGGTATCCTCTGAGTGTTGTATTGCTATTCAGCTTTAGTAGGTGACGACAACAATGGTTTGGATTCCTCAGGATCATATAAGTCATTATCAAGTCGCCACGCAGGCGTCGATATTGTCCACTGTAGACCCCGAGGTTTTTCGGCCTCAATCGGTAAGGGAAATGAAACAGGCCCTTTACGTTCTTGGTCGCCCTTCGTTGTGGCAGTTCAAGAGTGGTAAGGTCTTGCTTTTGCCATGGCTGCCAGGCGTGGATGGCGTACTCAGAATGAGGCCGAATGTAGGCGTTGAGCATCTGAGAAAAGATGGAAGGATCGAAGTGGCCGAATGCCCTCCGCAAAAGGCGAAGGTTTTGGTTAGCTTTTTTGGAGGCTTTCTCGGCCTGACGGGAACAACCCAGATCTTTCTGAACTATCACGCTTAGATCGCATTCCGTAGTAGTGCGCTGCAATATTTGATCTCCCAGTCTGTATTCGCAAGTGGCTTTACGGTGTATGCTCAATACCTTGCAATTTGTAGCGTTGAACTGAAGCAGGTTCTGAGTCGACCATTCGTAGACCCTGTCAAGATCATCATGAAGTGCTGCATTGTCGCTGGTTGTTCTAATGGCTCGCCATATCTTGAGATCATCAGCGAAAATTAAGGAGTTGGAGTTGATTACTGTCGCGAGATCGTTTATGTAAATCAGGAATAGTCGTGGACCAAGTACTGAGCCCTGGGGCACTCCGCACTTAACGTCGATTTGGTCAGAGATGACGCCGCGAACTCTTACATTGAGATGTCGTTGAGTCAAGAAGTTACCTATCCAACCGAGGATTGGGTCAGCAATTCCACAATACTGCTGCTTGTGAAGGAGGATACGGTGGTTCAGATGGTCGAAAGTCTTTGAGAAGTCCAGATATACTGCTTCAACAACTACGCCGCTGTCAACGGTCTCAGTCCAACTGGATCTGACAAGCAGCAAGTTTGAAGTGCAAGATCGGTTTTTGCGAAATCCATGTTGTTCTTGTGCTATGATATTTCGTTATTCCAAGAAGTTCATCAGCGCTTCGGCAACAATCGCTTCCATGATTTTGGAGAGCACCGGAAGCAGTGTTATCTGGCGATAGTTGGCCGGATCTGTACGACTTCCTCCTTATGGATGGGAGTGACGATGCCTCGCTTCCACATTGTTGGCACGCGCATCTCATCGAGGCATCGTTGGAAGAACTTGCAGAGTGGGTCCGCCAGGTTTAATGCAGCCGATTTCAGCGCTTTTGGACGAATATTATCAACATCGGGAGAGGTATGCTCGCGCAGGGCAATTAGCCTTTTCATAACATCCGCAGTCGTAAACGTGATGTGGCTAAGTCCTGGTGGTGGTACAACCATCGGGAACAGTGTATGCGGCGATGTCGTGCTCTGGAAGTTCGGGGTGAATTGTTGACATAGGGCGTTGGCCGCCTCGGTTGCGTTTTGTGCAAGTCCACACAAAGTGTGTAAAGCAGGAATTCCTCGCTGTACTCTGCGGAGCTTGTCAACGTGTCTGTACAGAAGCTTGGGGTTTGAAAGGAATTTCTCGGCTAGATTCTGTTGGTGCTGTATTTTATCTTCGCGTACCAGGTTAACGCAGTGATTCCTTTGGATAGTGTGGGCTTCCCATGTTTCGGCACTCCATGAATCCTTGTATCTTCGCCAGAGTAAATTCCTCGTGACGATACACTTGCGTGTCCTGCTGCGTATGAAGGATTTCATTGTTTTCGCTCGCGAAGTTCTTTTCCTAGAAGCACTAGTTACTAACATGTTGAATTGGTGAGCAAATTTAGACCAGGCGACATCGGGGGATCGTTCTGCTAGAAATGCCCAGTTTGTAGCATTTATAAGTTTGATTAGAGCACCGTAATCCGTAATGAACTGACACTCCTCGGTGTTTTCTGAGGAATACTCTGCATAACAGATGTACTTGAACATGGGGGTTGCATGGTCGCTACGACCTAAAGGACTCTTTATCGTTACCGTTTCGATCATAAGCTCTTCATTGATGAATAAGAGATCCAGGACAGGCGGTTTGTTTCCCGTCCTGAATCTTGTGGGAGATGTGATGTGATTGTAGAGTGGTAGCCCACTGATTATCTCCTGTACTTCCATTTTGAAGTGTTCGTTGATACAGGCTGGGGTTTCTGTGGTATGAATATTGAAGTCACCAACCAAGAGAATGTGGCGGTACGACTGCGAGAGAATGGTCTTCATTGTGGAGGCTAGGCGGTTGTCATTTACGAAGTAGCCGACGGAGGGCGACAGACCACACCCAACAAACATACGTCCCCACGGCTAAGTTGAAGACGACACCCAAAGTGCATCGACAATCTGAACCTCTGGGTCATCTATGAGATCCATGTGTAGTTCGCTGCGATAATAAAGTGCTACTCCACCTCCTCCACTTGGTCGATCTTTGCGTAGAACAGACATCCCAGGTAGTGCGATTTCTGCATCAGTGATCGCTTCATTCAACAAGGTCTCGGTTATCATAACGAGGTCGCTTGACATCGAGGCCTGACTCAGGCGTAGCTGCGTCAGCTTCCTTAAAAGACCTTGTGTATTGGTATAAAAACAGGAGAGTGATTCATAGGTTAGAAGGTTCTTTGTGACGTCCCAGATCCGGCCACTGAATAGTTTTGACAACATTGAGATTGCGTATCGCAATCCATCCACACAAAGTGTACTACAAAATGACTCTCAACATCGTTCATTATAACGTTGTACCAAGCGTTGTCCGTGACCCGGTGGCTTAGGGGCAACGGTCACAACTAACATCCCCATGGCCCCGAGTTCGATGCCTGCTAATTCTATCTGATGAGATGGAATAACATCGAAACGCGTCATAGTAGTGCAGTGTTTTCAGGCGGGCAACACCCAATTTCTATTTGCAGGCAAGCGGATGTTCACTCCAGAGAAGCGTATACCGAAATTCTACCTGGGTAAGCAAATATACACATTTTCGCAGCTTGTGCCTCTGAAGTATAAACGAAACCTAGTTCGTTGCCTGTAGTATCGTGTCAGCAAACTTTTAGCCCGCAAGATTTGGAAAGCGAAAATGACTGCCTCTTTACTACACTGTCAGCACATGGTTACCCCACTCCTTCCATTCGAAGACACTCTTTGATCCGTGACCAAAAAGAAACAGCTGTGACAGTACCAAAATGGATGTCTATTTTTCAGTCCCATTTAAAGGAAATGTTACCGAGTTACTTAACAGGAGACTATCAAATGCAGTGGCCAAGTCATTGCTTGCTGCCTACCCGCATCTGGTTGCAGAAACTGCTCCTTTTATTACCCAACGTCTTAAGGATAACCTCCCGGTTCAGTCTGAATCCTTTATCCTATATCAATTTACTTGCATCTGTGGTGTAAGATACCTAGGACTCACGAGCAGATGCTTGGTGAAACGGATTGCAGAATATTGATTGGCAGCATTGTGAAAGCAAACGGTTGGAAGCCTTAATAGCTCTATGTTGGAACATCTAATCCAAAGTGAGCATCAAGTTGTGACCAAGGAAGCCTTCAAAATTTTCTACATCATGTCAAACCGCTACACAAAAGGACTTAGAAAACGCGTACTAAGAACGGCCGAGGCCATCGCGATCAGGCTAATGCAACCAGAACTGTACAAGCAGAGGACGCTATTGCAAGCACTTCTGCTACCATTGCCGTAATCTCAGTGTGGGCACCGTTCACTTCATCTGCTGACGGTGACTCAGTTGTCCTTGTCCTTCCATCGGACGGACGAACCGTCTTGTTTTGTGTGCATATGTGTGCGTGTATGACCGTCAGCATCGATTGGAGAGTCTGATCGGCGAACAAGGCAGTCTGTGTGAAATTGACCAAACCTAGCCGAGCTTTCATAGCCTACTGCAATGGTTTAACCTGTCTTATATATGTATTCGCCAGATGAGGTTTGTGGAAAAGCAATTTCTTTGCTGAAATGAATGTTTGCATCTCCATGGGCATATTCAACGGTGATCTGGGCTTATGTTGTGCTCTGGAATCCGTTGAACGGCGATTGGCTACTTCAAGTTGTAAAAACATGCCGAATTAAGAACGCCGTGCTGTTTTTCGGTGAACGACGCACTTTTATATTGTTTAAATCATAGAAACTGCCATTTCGGCCGATAAATGACCGATTTACAGTGTCCTTTGTTCGGACCCTAGGTATGCTTGCAAAGAGCCGCACCGTTTGTTGCATTCTTGCTTTACAACATCAAAGTAGACTGAAGTGGTTAACTTGGTTTGGGCGTGTTTGGAGTATTTCACTTCACTGCAAATGGTGCCCAGACTTTAGTTTACTAGGGTTTCTGATCTGAGATTTGAAAGGGGCAATCACTGTTGTGGTGTGGGAAAAGAAGTCATTGAGGGCTATACCGAGTGTTTAGGGCACGACCTTATCCTCCTGGCTGGGGTTTACGAGGCTCACTCTGTTATTAATTCTATACATTCCAGGACACACAGAGCAAATAACACCAGTCATATTCGCCATTGGTTTTAACCGGACCGACTTTAAAAGCACTCATGTTGACGAGTCCTTCGCGGAGTAAGTGGGGCATGGGACGCGTAATAAGGATGTGTTGCAGACATCGCTTTATGTTTCTGTGGTAACCAGCTGTTCGCTACCGTACTGAGTCTATAAGTTCAGACTTCTTGGACCCGAATTTTCTCATGACTGTTTTCGATCCAACAAGATTTTCCTGGACACTCAGTTATTCTTGATCATTACCAGAGTCATTTGTCCTGTTTCATGACTGTGCAGTGGCAGTCAGCCGGCGCCCCGACTGCGGCTGATGAAGCGATGATCCGGGTGTGTAAGTTCGTGGAGGAAATTGTTTGTTCTTGTGCTGTGCAGTGTCACATTTGCTTACTGGCAATTGATGAAAGGGCCAATAGAATAGTTTGCTTTCAAGTAACGGTACATGTTTACCCATGGCTTAGAACGCCCATCGAGAATCACAAAACGAAACCGAGTATTTCACGAGTTGCGCAATCCGTATTGCGGTGCTCCCAACCTAGTATTGGCGCTCAACTGGAGAAGTGACTACCTGCGATGGCAGGTTACAAGGTTTCTATGATGGAATCATAGATTGCGGACATCGTGAGAAAATTTTATGCTCATGCACCATTATTCAGTAATCTGATAATGAGATGCATGAATTGATCGAGTGAAGCAAGAGGTCTCACTTTTGAACCCTCTGTTACCTGTATTTCTACTGTTTAAGGAAGAGGGAGAAACATGTCATGAGGTATAGTGATTCGATCTCAAAAGGATAATCTATCGTACTATTAACTGGCTTCGCGGGTAGGAATAACTGTTTAGTCCGCAGTAGATGGTGTTAAAAATTTGACTCACCTGCTCTAATCCAAAGTGAAAAGGTTGTTTCAGAACCAAACACGAACTAGCCACATGCATCTGCATTTGGATTATGTGAAACTGAACTGTATCACGCATGAGCACAGTCCCTCGTTCAATCGACAGATGAACTAGCTGCCCATGGATTAACCGTTACTCAGCTCCGTGGTGCGCTCAGTTGCCTTCCTCATAACATGCGGATCGCAGCAGTTGTGTTCACGCAAACAGCATGGTGATTTCATCTACACGCGTCGCACGCTGCTGGTGACTTTTCCCACCCACCACTGATAATTAGTATGACCGGTAATGCGCATTAGGTCAGCTAATGTTGCTAGCCGAGGTCCAAGAGTGGATGACCTGACATCATGCAAACGATTAGGGTGTCCCTATGTAGAGGATAAGCCATCCTGAATGTGGACTTAGAGATCTCGAATTTCAGCTTGACACATCATCCCTCTCAATAGCCGACTCTGAGGGTAAGTATTAAACCACATGTTCACTCAGGGATTTAAGGTAGATGGAACGCCGTAGAACACCTAGCTTTGCCACTTGTAGTCAAGTTCGCAGATTGCCAAAGCATTATCACATCGTTTCCATGCGACCACATATGGCAACTTAACACCCGCTGTGAACCAAACCCGGCCCATAAAGTGACGCAAAATGAGCGGAGAACCCGGGGATTTAGACGACGTGTTCGAACGCGCTGTACAACAGCAATACGCACAGTACAAACAGTTCACGTGCTAGCTCGTACAAGGTCTTTGTCTGCTCACGTGTCATTATGGCCGTAAACCTAAGATGTCTCGACCCGTGTTCTAACGACTTCTGTTTAGACTAGTTGTAATCCAAATTTTTGACGCCGTTACCCACAAAGTGGGTTTACTATGAACAAGTGCCCCACAAAAATTTGATGTGAAAGATTAATTAATATTGCACCTTTTAGCTTTTTATTTATTTATTTTCCATCATTCAAATAAAGAACACATGTATTTGTGATCCATTTTCAAGTAATCAAGAGGTGATGTACGTTAACGAGACGGTTGATGTTGCTTGGTCCTAACCATTTCTGATACATTTGTTGCGATTTCGGATAATGCACATCGTAACTCGTGCTCCAAGTTCATTCGGCTCCTTTCTTTGCTGTGTGATCCCTGATCAAAAATGAACATATGTCAGTGGCTTCTCAATTGTTTCAACCACTTTTTTCATTGCCATCCTGGAGGATAGCTTCCCATCACCACTCTGTATCGATATGTCCTGAACACTAATCGCCTTTTTCGTCCGCTCTATCTTCTAACTATCCCCTCGCTCTTTACCTGGTCGGCAGACGTCTGCTCCAATCTTAGTGAGCACTCGACTCTGTAATTCGGCACGGTGTACGCCTACTTGACCCAAGAAACGACGATCGACGAGCGAACCGATAGAGACCCCAGCTAACAACACTGTTTCGCAGACTTGTAGGCGTATTTCATGTAACACAATTTACTGCCGAAAGTTGTCTACTTCATTGTCAACTCACTAATGATTAATCATTAATGGCTAATCAATGGTGATTAGATAGCTATACAGTGTCGGACAAATTAGTATAAATTCCTTGGAATTAGATTGCGTTTATTCTTTTTAGGTCATTCTTTTCAGTTTGTCATGATTACAATGCCAGACGTTCTTACTATTAGCACCATCGTGGTAACAAATGAAAAAGCAGTTGACAACTATGTCAATAATTATTCGTAATATACATTTTGTTTTAATTTCATAGTTTAGATGCGAATGAGGAATTGGTTGATGCTCTGGATACAAGAGTAATGTAAACCAAACGGTACATTTTTATCCTAATTTGTTATTCCCTACTAGACTTCCCATTGCTGAATTACTTTTGTCTGGTCTTGGATCAATTTGTAATTTGATTCAATTACGCTTACACTTATTTTTCAAGGTGTCTTCTCAAGTAACGACGCAACCTTATTGATCGACAGTTGTTAGATCATATTAGTATATTACGTGTCCTGACCCCACAAAGGAGTGCAAAAATTAAACTTTTGTTGAAAAGTGTTAACTAATCAGACATTTTTACCAAGATTGGTATCAGCCCAGCGCCTGTATGCAGAACTCGAAAGAAATGACGATAGAATTCCACCTGTCCCCTAAACATTTTGATAAAGCTGGTCGCAGAAGTGCAACAACGGCTCGAGGCGAACGAGCTATGATTAGGGAATGCTGAAAGAATCGCAAAGCATTTAGCAGACAGCTACAAAGGTTGTTAGAACAGCATGATGTTGCAGTAGGTTCAGGAATTATAAGAAGACGCACTTTGGATTCTGGATTTCGAAGTTGGAAACCTCTAAATAAGAAAAAAGTGGACCAAACAGATAAAAGAAAGGCGACAAGTATGGGCTAAACAGCATAAAAAATGATCAAGACTAGGAGTGGATAAGACACAAAAGCTTTATTTTTATAAGAACTTTCGAGAAAACTTGTGCCTACATTCCTTGGGTATCTCATACAGCTCCTCAGTGTTTTATTTTAGGTTGTATTCAGCGATGAGAGTATACTCCAGTGCTCTGATCAGTAACCTCATTATGTCTGGCGATTACCTGGAGTGTAGATCAGGGAGGACTGTATCGTTCGAGTCAAACATCCACTCAGGCCATCTAAGGGAGCGTTATGAGCATCTACGGAACTGCTCGGCTCTACATCGTCCAGGGTAACATGAATCCGTAGCACTAAAAATTACTAGAGCTCCGTCTGATGCCTCTGTTGTACGAATGGGCAACGAAAAAGGGATTTACAGAGACAGGAAACTTCATTTTCATGCAGGACACTGATCCATGTCACAAGGAGCGCGAAGTCAACCGTCTTCTTGAGGGTTTCGGTACTAGTGTTGCCATGGCATGGAACTATCCCTGAGGTGAAAGAAACAGAGAACTAATGGGCACTACAAAGGTCAGAGATGAGGAAAGATTATAACAAATAAACAACAGCTGATTGACTACGTTACAGCGACCTGGGCACACAATGAAAACATGAATGGACAAGGAAAAGGTCATTCACTCCATGCATTTGTGTGTTAATACCGTGAAAATTGCCATATGATATATAACAAGATGCTAATCATGATGAGATTCCAATCAATATGTCTTTCTTGGAAAGTATAATCAGTTTAAGGTAAAAGCAGTTGACTCTTAGCAGAAATGTGAAGAAATAACAAAAAAGCTCGCTGAGTTCAATACATTTATAGTAAGTTGGCCAACACTGCAGGTAAACGTATATACCATTTCTCACGTGTTAAAATCCTATCATTCTTAGTGCAGAAGCCATCATTCTTGGTGCAGAAGCTTTCCTCCTTAATGCGAAGACCACCAACCGGTAATCATCGCACCTGCATCCACGTAGCACTGCTTGGGCAGAGGCTACCAGACAGCCGAATTCGGTATACTGAAGAGACTGAACACAGTTACACGCAGAATACTCACGATTTCGGAGGTGGGTAGGAAACCTGTGAGACTTGGTTGAGACTAGCGTGGTCCAAATCAAATGGACGGCAATTGAGACTTTACTAAACGGAGCTCAGCTGGTGCACAATGTGCCGCGCGCCCTCACTGGACATCCATTGGAGCGCGCACAGTCCCTGAGTAAAGGGAGACGCGTGCGCTCAGAAAACCGGGTCTAAGCCCGAAGTGTAGTCGAGCCCCTTTTGTAAGTGAGCAAAGGAGATGTCTGAGGCTAGGGAGCAAGTGATGCACGCAGAACAACAGTGCACAACGTTGGCTTGGTACTAAAAGGGTGCTCTAAACAAAAGCCGCAGATAGGTTGCCTCGTTTTGGTGGGTATTAAGGCTAGTTCGGTCGGATAGTTGGAGGCGCAGTAGAAGCTACCGTTTGACCTCGAAGTCAGGTTGTCCGTAACATAAGGAGTGAAACGATCTCCGTCGTAGCAGAATGGATACCAATTACTACGCGTAACCTCTTTCTTTATGCGATGAAATCTCAGTTTTGTGACGGATCCATTGGTCTAAGTTGAACGTGGGATAGAAGGTAATCATATTCCAAACAATCACCCCCTATGAAGCACACATGTCAAATCTGATCGAGGTAGACAGGACAGCTCCCGGGTGGAATGATATAATCACCAATGGAGGGATGAAGGAGGAATATGATAGATGTTTGCTTGCAGCCATGCAATTTCCTTTCCAAGGATATGTGAAACGGTGAAATATATTACTTTGCTCCTTGTTTCGCAAGTACGCAGACATGTGATATTTTGTTGCGAAGGGATTACACTACAAGCTGCTGGTCTCGTGAAATATAGGGGTATTGTGAGCCGGTGCACTCTACGGCAGTGGTCCCCAACTTTTGTATCGCCGTGGACCGATCGGCGTTTGATAATTGTATCCCGGCCCGTAGAGGGGTTTGTGGAACGTTGACATTTTAGATTGTTTTGAGTGAATAATTTTAATGTAAAGCTGAGTGAACATGCCTTGAAAATAAAATCCAGTTACACCAAAAATAGATATAATGTGATATGATACGTTAACTCACTAGACCGCTAAATTACGGACAACCATGAGCGTGTTCCTCTGCAACGAGACTGCTCCATCTGGGGAAAATAGGAGACAATGACGCTTGATGTGTGCTGCCTAGGTCCAGTTAATTTGGTTGTTTTGTTTCGGCTGCTGACACTGCAGCAAACTCCGCTTCACACAGTTAGGTTGTCAGAAATGACAATCTGCGCGTAATTCACTATGACTTTAATTGCCGAACACCGGCGAAGTTGTTTAACACGAACGTACTACCAAGGCCGCCGTCATTTGCAATCTCAGTAGTGGTGCATAATGTGGGATATAGAGTAATAATACTACGATGATCTTAAGGATTTTGAGTCAAAAGTTTAGAATCTGACCTGCAAATCGTCGAAATCCACAACCTATAAAAATCATGGACACATTTCTATCGTCATAATCATTATTCACCAGATGAAGAAATATTAAATATAGAGTGTTCTGTTGCTCGGCAATTGAAATGAAAGGAATTTAGTTTATCCATCACGTGCAGAAGATGTGCAAGCGTGCCAGTGTGTCCGCTATGTATTGCATAGGAGCGCGAAATATCAACTTCACTCTGTGCGTCTGTGAATGTATACGTTTTCAGAACGTTTGTAGAATCCTGTTCCTGCTGGTACTCTGATTCATTATTCACATCCTCAGCTGCTAAAATTGATGTGGTTGGTAGGTCCCAATTTATTTCTGTTGTGTGACAGGTTTGGAAATAAGAATCAACTAGATGGCTGTCAGCCAATGTGAATCCAAACAATTCCTCTGAGAGAGTATGCATAGCAATTGCGTTTGAAGGAGGCACAATTTGCTCATATGTCTCAGACCAAGTTTGCATTGTTTTCTCAAAATCTATTTCTGCAGTACAAGGAAACCTCAGTTTAAAAAACAGAGATGGTTGCGTTCTGTACCACCTTTTAGGTAGAAGTTATGTTGAACACGACGTCTAATAAATATACTCGTTTCATGAAATCAGTTCCGGACATATCTTTGTGGGATTCCATGATCGTTATAAGATGGAGAAGCTGTATTTTCGTAAACTTCGATTTAAACGCCTGAATGACATCTTGGTCGTAGGGTTGACGTAACACAATGGTGTTGCGTGACAGGAACTGCAATTTGCTATTAAGTAGGTGGAATTAGGGAGGGCAACGGCTTTGTCGAGAGCAGGTATGATGTTGCATTTTTCTGTATTTTGCTGTTAAATCTTCGGAAATAGCTGTACTCATCCATGCGTTTTCATTATCTTTGTAAACTGTCGGTAGTTTTTCATGTTGATATTTTTGAAATTCGAGTGTTGGCTGATTTCCAAATCACTGCAGCCGCTTCTCGTTCCCCCAATATTGTGGTGCACTGCATAACTGTGATACGCGCCTTGCTTCTTTTCCCACCTGCGCATTTCTATCCTTTTACACAAAGCCTTTAGCGGACGTCGTTTTGAATCGCAAAGCAGTTTCATGTGAATAAAAAATGTCTTAAGCTGTGCAGCCGGAACATATTGCGGGCAATTTTGCTGCCCAGTCGGATGCTGCACACATATCTGAGTCATCGCTTTCGCCCAATTGCTTACCAAACACAAGATCGTCTACTGATGAAAGCCTGCAGCAGCCTGCAGAGCATTCTTAAGGACTTCCTTAATGGCAAGGTTATTAAAATATTTGCACCTACATTGTCCCGGAATATCCCGGAGGAAAGCTTCAGCCAGGAGTTACGTATATTGGCCTTCTTTTAGGGACAATGCTATCCATGATTGTGTCGTCACATGTAGCAAATGTGCTTCAGCAGCGAAATTTCCAAGCAAATTCATCCAACCCTGGATACCAGCCTCTAAACCATGGGAGAGAATCCACCTTGATTTCCCTGGTCCCGTTCAAGACCAGTTTTTGAATTGTGATTGATGCGTATACCAAGTGCTCGGACGTATACCTGCTGAACACCACTAAGACAGCGGCCGCGGTACGAAAATTACAACAGTTATTTGCACAGTTCGGTTCACCAAACACCTTAGTTTCCGAAAACGGTTCGCAATTTATCTCCGACGACGTTGGTGTTTTTTGCCAGTGTAATTGTATCAAGCACTGCCGATCGCCTCCGAGGCATCCCCAATCCAACGGGTAAGCAGAAAGATTCGTGGATACCATTAACCGTTTACTTCTAAAACTGCGGGGGGAAGGACCCACAGAGGAGATCATACAGCTGTTCCTGTTAACTAATCTGGGCTACACAAAACCCCAATCTATCAGGCGGCAGATCCCTAGCAGAAGCCATGTTCGAGCGTGAGACACATCCTCCAATTGATGCAGTACTCCCTAAGGTTATGCAACGGCCACTGGCATCAGGCGTGAACAGATGTTTTCTACTAGGGGAGCCGGTGTACGCGTTGGATGTATGGCCAAACCACCAAACCTGGCAACCTGCAATGGCACGATAAAAAAATTCTCTGTGCTGTACGTGGTGTCTGTCGGAATGTTTTCTGTCATACGGCACGTTTATCGGCGACGCAAACGACAGATCGTACAAACAATCACTTCCACTTTCGAGTTGCCATTCGATATATTGCTGGACACATTTGAACTACCAAAAATTGTGGGGCGTATTGAACCGACAGAGACGTTGCGCAGAGCCATGCGACGGAGTCACTGGGAGAACTATGCGGCCTACTAAACCTATGCAACGTTTACAGGTGAACCCAGCGCTTCATTCGTATGAGTCTGGAGAACGTGTTTTCGAAGAGGGAGATGTTACAATAGGCAATTTGGTACCTTAAATGTACAATGTCGTTCCACACACCTGACCGTGAACTTCACTCTTACCCAATGGTCCACTGGTTCATATCCATCAGGCCGCCTCAAGTCCGAAACACTCACACCGTAACCTTTGTAGTCGACTGTCTTGTCTGTTCCATGTGACTTGAGATCTAGTCCATACACTGTCCGGTGCGGTGAAGATCTTTGTTCTGACGGCCCTAAGCCCCATTAACCGCAATCATGACACTTAGGTGAGTGACTATGCAGGATCGAGTTTGCGTGCCGTTCTTGGCCGTATATCCGATTTAATGACGGTGCATTAGAAATCCGTGGACTATGGGAAGGTTGCGACACTCCGAAACAATGCATTTGCATCTGATGGACTGATGGCGTTCAACAGCAATGGACAATTATACTCTCTAGACTTCCAGTGAAGTCCTCTCAAAGTTCAGGCAATCTGTGTTATTGTTCAAGCCATTGGTAGGTGCTCTACACAGGGTTTAATGTTTGTCTGCCTGGGAGCTGATTACCTGCGGGTACATCTTGCGTGGTTATTCTCATGTGTCACACGCGCAGGCGACTCGTACTTTTTAATGCAGCTCAACCGACCAGACCGCTCAGTTTCATGCAGCTCAACAGCCACTCAGCTCTGCAACATGGGACGAAAAATTCTTTGCACATAATTCGGTTTATGGTTTTCATTATAGACAAGGAAATGGTAATAGTTGTCCTGCCGAAATTCAGCATACCCAGTAATTCACTGGAACATGAATCGTTTTGGACGTCTGGCAAATCGGACACTTGAGACCGTTGCATAACTCTCATCTGTGCGTCGCGTTTGGGTACATGCAGCCTTTCAACATGTGACGAGTTAGCAAGTCGGCTAAGTCGCTGAACATGGGACGGCGAAAATTGCCTTACTGTGCACACCCTCCGACGCGTTTGTGCTACGTGGACCAACATGTTAAGATCCTTCGGGCGTCGAACTACGAAAGAGTCGCAGGATGAGTCGGACAGGGGCGCGTCATGTCAGGCCTGAGAACGTTGTCAGTTGGGGACGCCCGTGGCGCACAGATACTTGTGTCTCCAAAACAGGTGAGTCATGCTGTATGGGGCTTTACACTTGTACAACCACCCCTAACAGATTTGGCAGCGGAGACGAAATGCACACTGGTCAGCGGTGATGCTCGCTCGCCTGAGAAGCCCTTGCACTTGAGCATGGAACCACCTAATGGGGCTGAGAAGTGTCAAACTACAAAATGGGCCGGACACGTCTGGCCTGAAAATGTTGCCAATGTTCTCGTACGCCTGTCTAATGTTGTGTGCTGACCAACACACCGAATCAGCAGACAGCAAAGGAATTCGAGTACGGGATTGGAAGTCTACAGCCAAAGTGCCATTGCGATGGTCCATGTTAGACATATAAACATGGACATCAGCATATTCGCTATCTGGCCAGCCAACTTATCGCTTCTGGTTTTCCAGGCATTGCGTAGAGATAGGTTTACGTTGCGACAACGAGCGCTTTCGAAACATTCGTTTAACGACGCTAGGTTTGTCTTTCATTTCCACGGTTTGTTACCTTTAGTTTAGGCTAATCGCGATGGAACAAAGGGGAACGCGCATCCATCATCCGGCTGACGTGAAGGCCATTATACTGAAGACCTATGAGGAAGGCAACGACTGGGAGTATGTTGCATCCGTGTTACAGGTAAACGTGAAGACTCTCAGTTGGATTAGAAAATTGGAACTAAATGAGCCGAAAAGTACTGCTACCGTGACGTGTCGAAGGTCGCTGTCAGCGAGTCACGTTGATTGCCTGGTTGAATGGGTTGAATCGAAGCCAACGGTGACGTTAGAAACTCTTCGGTTAGGGTTAGGGTTACGGTGAGTTCGAGGTAGATGTAAGCGTCAGCCGCATTGCTCGCTACCTAGGCGGTCGGCTCATGACAATGAACAAGTTGCATCCAATACCGGAATCTATGCATACCATAGAGAACAAGAGGCTAAGGAAGGTTTACTTCCTGACCCCGATGAGGTTCGAGGCTGATGGACGGCGAGCAGTATGAATGAATGAGACAAACTTCAATCTGTCCTGCGCGCGCACAAGGGGTCGATCGGCACGCGGCACTCGTGCACAGTGTACGGTGGCCAAAAGTCGGGGACAAAATTTGCACCTAATAAGCGTAATGACTGTGGACGGATGGCTGAGATATTCCGTTCTAAGGGGCAGTTACAATAAGGAAGTAGGTGCGCGCTGGTTGCGGCAGATGCTTGATACAGATGGCAGACATTTGTCTGACAGCTGTGTTCTTGTTTGTGATAACGCGCCATGTCACACTAATCTGGAGCGTATTTTTCAAGAGGAAGCTTACACCTAGGGAACACTGCTACGACTCGCACCGTATTCTCCACAACTGAACCCCATTGAAGGGAGTTGGAGCATCATTAAGGTCTAGGTTAAACAAGACATGAGGAGGAGATATAGCGAAATGCTCCAAGGAGATCCAGCTGGTGTTCTGAGCAAGACGGAGAGGAGGATGAAGTTTTTGGAACAGATTGTTGCGGAAGCACGCGCTTGCGTGACACTGAGCCACTGTCAACAAATGGTGCATCATGTAAGGCAAAAGTATGCTGCTGTTTTACACCTACTTGATTTGTAAATACTTCAACATCACTGATAAATTGCACGGTAACTGTCACTGTTGGTTTTATTTTTCAAATATTTGTTGGCCCAACCTAAGTGGGGTGCACAGTGGCACTCAGTTGCTATTGCTTCCAGTCCTGTGTGGTTCCCACGGACAAGAAGGTACTTCGATTAAGTTACGATGACAGTTGTTTCTTGCTGCGTTAGTAACAGGTTGTGATCCAGTGGAATCAGCAGTTGAGGTCACATATTTAGGTTGTGTAGAAAGTCAGTGCGGTGGCTACATAGATAGGCTGACGACAAATGACCGTGAATAGTGCAACTGGAATCCCGGAAGGAGTACATTCAGTCCATCTGTTCATTCTGTAATTAAGATGTGTGTACATCAGCCTGAGCGTTACCTGTCACATCTTAGCGTTGTCGGGCTCGTAAACATGACCTAAATTCCGGTCGCACTTATGTCCGCATAGCCCATATGCCGTCATCCGGTCACCGTTATGGCATGGTACATTAGGGTGGCGCGTAATTTATGTGTCTACTCAAACAAGTGAGGCAGAAGTATCAGCACAAGCACTCATAACGGGCAAGCTGTGAGCGATTAATGGGTCAAAGTGGTATACCGACGGCACTTTTCGTCACCGCTGTGATTGTGATTACACCGCTGGGACGTTACACCCAGAGGGTATTCACAGATACGCGAGATGTTCGCAGATATACAAGTGGGCGGACTAGACATGAAGTAAGAAACGGTTGAGGGACTGGTGAAAGTTCGCATACAATGGTCTTAACGCAATTGCAGGGGCGTTAAATGCTTCACCGGCTGCTATAAAAATGCAGACAGATTCAGCCGTTGTCAAATTCGATCTACACGTGAATCGGTACGCTGCCATCGCGTACGGACACAACAACATCATAGCACGCGAGTAACACATTAGAATAACCACGCAAGGTGTACCGGCAGCTATTCAGCACGCAACAAGCCGACTGTCTGTAAGCTCCCAGATAGATACACATTAAACCCTGTGTAGGGCACCTACCAAAGGCTTGAACAATAACACAGATTAACTGAACTTTGAGAGGACTTCACAGGACGTCTAGGGAGTATACTTGTCCATTGCTGTTGAACGCCATCAGTCCATCAGATGCAAATGCATTGTTTCGGAGCGACGCAATCTTCCCATAGTCCACGGATTTCTAATGCACCGTCATTAAACCGGACATACGGCCAGGAACGGCACGCAAACTCGATCCTGCATAGTCGCTCACCTAAGTGTTATAATTGCGGTTAATGGGGCTTAGGGCCGTCAGAACAAAGAACTTCACCGCACCGGACAGTGTATGGACCAGATCTCAAGTCACATGGAACAGACAAGACAGCCGACTACAAAGGTTACGGTGTGAGTGTTTCGGACTGGAGGCGGCCTGATGGATATGAACCACAGTGGACCATTGGGTAAGAGTGAAGTTCACGGTCAGGTGTGTGGAACGACATTGTACATTTAAGGCACCAAATTGCCTATTGTAACATCTCCCTCTTTGAAAACACGTTCTCCAGACTCATACGAATGAAGCGCTGGGTTCACCTGTAAACGTTGCATAGGTTTAGTAGGCCGCATAGTTCTCCCAGTGACTCCGTCGCATGGCTCTGCGCACGTCTCTGTCGGTTCAATACGCCCCACAATTTTTGGTAGTTCAAATGTGTCCAGCAATATATCAAACGGCAACTCGAAAGTAGAAGTGATTGTTTGTTCGATCCGTCGTTTGCGTCGCTGAGAAACGTGCCGTATGACAGAAAATGTTCCGACAGACACCACGTACAGCACAGAGAATTTTCTTTATCGTGCCACTGCAGGTTGCCAGGTTTGGTGGTTCGGCCATGCATCCAACGCGTACACCGGCTCCCCTAGTAGAAAACATCTGTTCACGCCTGACGCCAGTAGCCGTTGCGTAACCTTAGGGAGTACTGCATCAATTGGAGGACGTGTCTCACGCCCGAACATGGCTTCTGCTAGGGATCTGCCGCCTGATAGATTGGGGTTTTGTGTAGCCCAGATTAGTTAACAGGAACAGCTGTATGATCTCCTCTGTGGGTCCTTCCCCCGCAGTTTTAGAAGTAAACGGTTAATGGTATCCACGAATCTTTCTGCTTACCCGTTGGATTGGGGATGCCTCGGAGGCGATCGGCAGTGCTTGATACAATTACACTGGCAAAAAACACCAACGTCGTCGGAGATAAATTGCGAACCGTTTTCGGAAACTAAGGTGTTTGGTGAACCGAACTGTGCAAATAACTGTTGTAATTTTCGTACCGCGGCCGCTGTCTTAGTGGTGTTCAGCAGGTATACGTCCGAGCACTTGGTATACGCATCAATCACAATTCAAAAACTGGTCTTGAACGGGACCAGGGAAATCAAGGTGGATTCTCTCCCATGGTTTAGAGGCTGGTATCCAGGGTTGGATGAATTTGCTTGGAAATTTCGCTGCTGAAGCACATTTGCTACATGTGACGACACAATCATGGATAGCATTGTCCCTAAAAGAAGGCCAATATACGTAACTCCTGGCTGAAGCTTTCCTCCGGGATATTCCGGGACAATGTAGGTGCAAATATTTTAATAACCTTGCCATTAAGGAAGTCCTTAAGAATGCTCTGCAGGCTGCTGCAGGCTTTCATCAGTAGACGATCTTGTGTTTGGTAAGCAATTGGGCGAAAGCGATGACTCAGATATGTGTGCAGCATCCGACTGGGCAGCAAAATTGCCCGCAATATGTTCCGGCTGCACAGCTTAAGACATTTTTTATTCACATGAAACTGCTTTGCGATTCAAAACGACGTCCGCTAAAGGCTTTGTGTAAAAGGATAGAAATGCGCAGGTGGGAAAAGAAGCAAGGCGCGTATCACAGTTATGCAGTGCACCACAATATTGGGGGAACGAGAAGCGGCTGCAGTGATTTGGAAATCAGCCAACACTCGAATTTCAAAAATATCAACATGAAAAACTACCGACAGTTTACAAAGATAATGAAAACGCATGGATGAGTACAGCTATTTCCGAAGATTTAACAGCAAAATACAGAAAAATGCAACATCATACCTGCTCTCGACAAAGCCGTTGCCCTCCCTAATTCCACCTACTTAATAGCAAATTGCAGTTCCTGTCACGCAACACCATTGTGTTACGTCAACCCTACGACCAAGATGTCATTCAGGCGTTTAAATCGAAGTTTACGAAAATACAGCTTCTCCATCTTATAACGATCATGGAATCCCACAAAGATATGTCCGGAACTGATTTCATGAAACGAGTATATTTATTAGACGTCGTGTTCAACATAACTTCTACCTAAAAGGTGGTACAGAACGCAACCATCTCTGTTTTTTAAACTGAGGTTTCCTTGTACTGCAGAAATAGATTTTGAGAAAACAATGCAAACTTGGTCTGAGACATATGAGCAAATTGTGCCTCCTTCAAACGCAATTGCTATGCATACTCTCTCAGAGGAATTGTTTGGATTCACATTGGCTGACAGCCATCTAGTTGATTCTTATTTCCAAACCTGTCACACAACAGAAATAAATTGGGACCTACCAACCACATCAATTTTAGCAGCTGAGGATGTGAATAATGAATCAGAGTACCAGCAGGAACAGGATTCTACAAACGTTCTGAAAACGTATACATTCACAGACGCACAGAGTGAAGTTGATATTTCGCGCTCCTATGCAATACATAGCGGACACACTGGCACGCTTGCACATCTTCTGTACGTGATGGATAAACTAAATTCCTTTCATTTCAATTGCCGAGCAACAGAACACTCTATATTTAATATTTCTTCATCTGGTGAATAATGATTATGACGATAGAAATGTGTCCATGATTTTTATAGGTTGTGGATTTCGACGATTTGCAGGTCAGATTCTAAATTTTTGACTCAAAATCCTTAAGATCATCGTAGTATTATTACTCTATATCCCACATTATGCACCACTACTGAGATTGCAAATGACGGCGGCCTTGGTAGTACGTTCGTGTTAAACAACTTCGCCGGTGTTCGGCAATTAAAGTCATAGTGAATTACGCGCAGATTGTCATTTCTGACAACCTAACTGTGTGAAGCGGAGTTTGCTGCAGTGTCAGCAGCCGAAACAAAACAACCAAATTAACTGGACCTAGGCAGCACACATCAAGCGTCATTGTCTCCTATTTTCCCCAGATGGAGCAGTCTCGTTGCAGAGGAACACGCTCATGGTTGTCCGTAATTTAGCGGTCTAGTGAGTTAACGTATCATATCACATTATATCTATTTTTGGTGTAACTGGATTTTATTTTCAAGGCATGTTCACTCAGCTTTACATTAAAATTATTCACTCAAAACAATCTAAAATGTCAACGTTCCACAAACCCCTCTACGGGCCGGGATACAATTATCAAACGCCGATCGGTCCACGGCGATACAAAAGTTGGGGACCACTGCCGTAGAGTGCACCGGCTCACAATACCCCTATATTTCACGAGACCAGCAGCTTGTAGTGTAATCCCTTCGCAACAAAATATCACATGTCTGCGTACTTGCGAAACAAGGAGCAAAGTAATATATTTCACCGTTTCACATATCCTTGGAAAGGAAATTGCATGGCTGCAAGCAAACATCTATCATATTCCTCCTTCATCCCTCCATTGGTGATTATATCATTCCACCCGGGAGCTGTCCTGTCTACCTCGATCAGATTTGACATGTGTGCTTCATAGGGGGTGATTGTTTGGAATATGATTACCTTCTATCCCACGTTCAACTTAGACCAATGGATCCGTCACAAAACTGAGATTTCATCGCATAAAGAAAGAGGTTACGCGTAGTAATTGGTATCCATTCTGCTACGACGGAGATCGTTTCACTCCTTATGTTACGGACAACCTGACTTCGAGGTCAAACGGTAGCTTCTACTGCGCCTCCAACTATCCGACCGAACTAGCCTTAATACCCACCAAAACGAGGCAACCTATCTGCGGCTTTTGTTTAGAGCACCCTTTTAGTACCAAGCCAACGTTGTGCACTGTTGTTCTGCGTGCATCACTTGCTCCCTAGCCTCAGACATCTCCTTTGCTCACTTACAAAAGGGGCTCGACTACACTTCGGGCTTAGACCCGGTTTTCTGAGCGCACGCGTCTCCCTTTACTCAGGGACTGTGCGCGCTCCAATGGATGTCCAGTGAGGGCGCGCGGCACATTGTGCACCAGCTGAGCTCCGTTTAGTAAAGTCTCAATTGCCGTCCATTTGATTTGGACCACGCTAGTCTCAACCAAGTCTCACAGTTTTCCTACCCACCTCCGAAATCGTGAGTATTCTGCGTGTAACTGTGTTCAGTCTCTTCAGTATACCGAATTCGGCTGTCTGGTAGCCTCTGCCCAAGCAGTGCTACGTGGATGCAGGTGCGATGATTACCGGTTGGTGGTCTTCGCATTAAGGAGGAAAGCTTCTGCACCAAGAATGATGGCTTCTGCACTAAGAATGATAGGATTTTAACACGTGAGAAATGGTATATACGTTTACCTGCAGTGTTGGCCAACTTACTATAAATGTATTGAACTCAGCGAGCTTTTTTGTTATTTCTTCACATTTCTGCTAAGAGTCAACTGCTTTTACCTTAAACTGATTATACTTTCCAAGAAAGACATATTGATTGGAATCTCATCATGATTAGCATCTTGTTATATATCATATGGCAATTTTCACGGTATTAACACACAAATGCATGGAGTGAATGACCTTTTCCTTGTCCATTCATGTTTTCATTGTGTGCCCAGGTCGCTGTAACGTAGTCAATCAGCTGTTGTTTATTTGTTATAATCTTTCCTCATCTCTGACCTTTGTAGTGCCCATTAGTTCTCTGTTTCTTTCACCTCAGGGATAGTTCCATGCCATGGCAACACTAGTACCGAAACCCTCAAGAAGACGGTTGACTTCGCGCTCCTTGTGACATGGATCAGTGTCCTGCATGAAAATGAAGTTTCCTGTCTCTGTAAATCCCTTTTTCGTTGCCCATTCGTACAACAGAGGCATCAGACGGAGCTCTAGTAATTTTTAGTGCTACGGATTCATGCTACCCTGGACGATGTAGAGCCGACCAGTTCCGAAGATGCTCATAACGCTCCATAGCATGGCCTGAGTTTGATGCTTGACTCGAACGATACAGTCCTCCCTGATCTACACTCCAGGTAATCGCCAGACATAATGAGGTTACTGATCAGAGCACTGGAGTATACTCTCATCGCTGAATACAACCTAAAATAAAACACTGAGGAGCTGTATGAGATACCCAAGGAATGTAGGCACAAGTTTTCTCGAAAGTTCTTATAAAAATAAAGCTTTTGTGTCTTATCCACTCCTAGTCTTGATCATTTTTTATGCTGTTTAGCCCATACTTGTCGCCTTTCTTTTATCTGTTTGGTCCACTTTTTTCTTATTTAGAGGTTTCCAACTTCGAAATCCAGAATCCAAAGTGCGTCTTCTTATAATTCCTGAACCTACTGCAACATCATGCTGTTCTAACAACCTTTGTAGCTGTCTGCTAAATGCTTTGCGATTCTTTCAGCATTCCCTAATCATAGCTCGTTCGCCTCGAGCCGTTGTTGCACTTCTGCGACCAGCTTTATCAAAATGTTTAGGGGACAGGTGGAATTCTATCGTCATTTCTTTCGAGTTCTGCATACAGGCGCTGGGCTGATACCAATCTTGGTAAAAATGTCTGATTAGTTAACACTTTTCAACAAAAGTTTAATTTTTGCACTCCTTTGTGGGGTCAGGACACGTAATATACTAATATGATCTAACAACTGTCGATCAATAAGGTTGCGTCGTTACTTGAGAAGACACCTTGAAAAATAAGTGTAAGCGTAATTGAATCAAATTACAAATTGATCCAAGACCAGACAAAAGTAATTCAGCAATGGGAAGTCTAGTAGGGAATAACAAATTAGGATAAAAATGTACCGTTTGGTTTACATTACTCTTGTATCCAGAGCATCAACCAATTCCTCATTCGCATCTAAACTATGAAATTAAAACAAAATGTATATTACGAATAATTATTGACATAGTTGTCAACTGCTTTTTCATTTGTTACCACGATGGTGCTAATAGTAAGAACGTCTGGCATTGTAATCATGACAAACTGAAAAGAATGACCTAAAAAGAATAAACGCAATCTAATTCCAAGGAATTTATACTAATTTGTCCGACACTGTATAGCTATCTAATCACCATTGATTAGCCATTAATGATTAATCATTAGTGAGTTGACAATGAAGTAGACAACTTTCGGCAGTAAATTGTGTTACATGAAATACGCCTACAAGTCTGCGAAACAGTGTTGTTAGCTGGGGTCTCTATCGGTTCGCTCGTCGATCGTCGTTTCTTGGGTCAAGTAGGCGTACACCGTGCCGAATTACAGAGTCGAGTGCTCACTAAGATTGGAGCAGACGTCTGCCGACCAGGTAAAGAGCGAGGGGATAGTTAGAAGATAGAGCGGACGAAAAAGGCGATTAGTGTTCAGGACATATCGATACAGAGTGGTGATGGGAAGCTATCCTCCAGGATGGCAATGAAAAAAGTGGTTGAAACAATTGAGAAGCCACTGACATATGTTCATTTTTGATCAGGGATCACACAGCAAAGAAAGGAGCCGAATGAACTTGGAGCACGAGTTACGATGTGCATTATCCGAAATCGCAACAAATGTATCAGAAATGGTTAGGACCAAGCAACATCAACCGTCTCGTTAACGTACATCACCTCTTGATTACTTGAAAATGGATCACAAATACATGTGTTCTTTATTTGAATGATGGAAAATAAATAAATAAAAAGCTAAAAGGTGCAATATTAATTAATCTTTCACATCAAATTTTTGTGGGGCACTTGTTCATAGTAAACCCACTTTGTGGGTAACGGCGTCAAAAATTTGGATTACAACTAGTCTAAACAGAAGTCGTTAGAACACGGGTCGAGACATCTTAGGTTTACGGCCATAATGACACGTGAGCAGACAAAGACCTTGTACGAGCTAGCACGTGAACTGTTTGTACTGTGCGTATTGCTGTTGTACAGCGCGTTCGAACACGTCGTCTAAATCCCCGGGTTCTCCGCTCATTTTGCGTCACTTTATGGGCCGGGTTTGGTTCACAGCGGGTGTTAAGTTGCCATATGTGGTCGCATGGAAACGATGTGATAATGCTTTGGCAATCTGCGAACTTGACTACAAGTGGCAAAGCTAGGTGTTCTACGGCGTTCCATCTACCTTAAATCCCTGAGTGAACATGTGGTTTAATACTTACCCTCAGAGTCGGCTATTGAGAGGGATGATGTGTCAAGCTGAAATTCGAGATCTCTAAGTCCACATTCAGGATGGCTTATCCTCTACATAGGGACACCCTAATCGTTTGCATGATGTCAGGTCATCCACTCTTGGACCTCGGCTAGCAACATTAGCTGACCTAATGCGCATTACCGGTCATACTAATTATCAGTGGTGGGTGGGAAAAGTCACCAGCAGCGTGCGACGCGTGTAGATGAAATCACCATGCTGTTTGCGTGAACACAACTGCTGCGATCCGCATGTTATGAGGAAGGCAACTGAGCGCACCACGGAGCTGAGTAACGGTTAATCCATGGGCAGCTAGTTCATCTGTCGATTGAACGAGGGACTGTGCTCATGCGTGATACAGTTCAGTTTCACATAATCCAAATGCAGATGCATGTGGCTAGTTCGTGTTTGGTTCTGAAACAACCTTTTCACTTTGGATTAGAGCAGGTGAGTCAAATTTTTAACACCATCTACTGCGGACTAAACAGTTATTCCTACCCGCGAAGCCAGTTAATAGTACGATAAATTATCCTTTTGAGATCGAATCACTATACCTCATGACATGTTTCTCCCTCTTCCTTAAACAGTAGAAATACAGGTAACAGAGGGTTCAAAAGTGAGACCTCTTGCTTCACTCGATCAATTCATGCATCTCATTATCAGATTACTGAATAATGGTGCATGAGCATAAAATTTTCTCACGATGTCCGCAATCTATGATTCCATCATAGAAACCTTGTAACCTGCCATCGCAGGTAGTCACTTCTCCAGTTGAGCGCCAATACTAGGTTGGGAGCACCGCAATACGGATTGCGCAACTCGTGAAATACTCGGTTTCGTTTTGTGATTCTCGATGGGCGTTCTAAGCTATGGGTAAACATGTACCGTTACTTGAAAACAAACTATTCCATTGGCCCTTTCATCAATTGCCAGTAAGCAAATGTGACACTGCACAGCACAAGAACAAACAATTTCTTCCACGAACTTACACACCCGGATCATAGCTTCATCAGCCACAGTCGGGGCGCCGGCTGACTGCCACTGCACAGTCATGAAACAGGACAAATGACTCTGGTAATGATCAAGAATAACTGGGTGTGCAGGAAAATCTTGTTGGATCGAAAACAGTCATGAGAAAATTCGGGTCCAAGAAGTCTGAACTTATAGACTCAGTACGGTAGCGAACAGCTGGTTACCACAGAAACATAAAGCGATGTCTGCAACACATCCTTATTACGCGTCCCATGCCCCACTTACTCCGCGAAGGACTCGTCAACATGAGTGCTTTTAAAGTCGGTCCGGTTAAAACCAATGGCGAATATGACTGGTGTTATTTGCTCTGTGTGTCCTGGAATGTATAGAATTAATAACAGAGTGAGCCTCGTAAACCCAGCCAGGAGGATAAGGTCGTGCCATAAACATGCGGTATAGCCCTCAATGACTTCTTTTCCCACACCACAACAGTGATTGCCCCTTTCAAATCTCAGATCAGAAACCCTAGTAAACTAAAGTCTGGGCACCATTTGCAGTGAAGTGAAATACTCCAAACACGCCCAAACCAAGTTAACCACTTCAGTCTACTTTGATGTTGTAAAGCAAGAATGCAACAAACGGTGCGGCTCTTTGCAAGCATACCTAGGGTCCGAACAAAGGACACTGTAAATCGGTCATTTATCGGCCGAAATGGCAGTTTCTATGATTTAAACAATATAAAAGTGCGTCGTTCACCGAAAAACAGCACGGCGTTCTTAATTCGGCATGTTTTTACAACTTGAAGTAGCCAATCGCCGTTCAACGGATTCCAGAGCACAACATAAGCCCAGATCACCGTTGAATATGCCCATGGAGATGCAAACATTCATTTCAGCAAAGAAATTGCTTTTCCACAAACCTCATCTGGCGAATACATATATAAGACAGGTTAAACCATTGCAGTAGGCTATGAAAGCTCGGCTAGGTTTGGTCAATTTCACACAGACTGCCTTGTTCGCCGATCAGACTCTCCAATCGATGCTGACGGTCATACACGCACACATATGCACACAAAACAAGACGGTTCGTCCGTCCGATGGGAGGACAAGGACAACTGAGTCACCGTCTGTGAATGAAGTGAACGGTGCCCACACGGAGATCACGGCCACGGTAGCAGAAGTGCTTGCAATAGCGTCCTCTGCTTGTACAGTTCTGGTTGCATTAGCCTGATCGCGATGGTGTCGGTCGTTCTTAGTACGCCTTTTCTAAGTCCTTTTGTGTAGCGGTTTGACAGGATGTAGACAATTTTGAAGGCTTCCTTGGTCACAACTTGATGCTCACTTTGGATTAGATGTTCCAACATAGAGCTATTAAGGCTTCCAACCGTTTGCTTTCACAATGCTGCCAATCAATATTCTGCAATCCGTTTCACCAAGCATCTGCTCGTGAGTCCTAGGTATCTTACACCACAGATGCAAGTAAATTGATATAGGATAAAGGATTCAGACTGAACCGGGAGGTTATCCTTAAGACGTTGGGTAATAAAAGGAGCAGTTTCTGCAACCAGATGCGGGTAGGCAGCAAGCAATGACTTGGCCACTGCATTTGATAGTCTCCTGTTAAGTAACTCGGTAACATTTCCTTTAAATGGGACTGAAAAATAGACATCCATTTTGGTACTGTCACAGCTGTTTCTTTTTGGTCACGGATCAAAGAGTGTCTTCGAATGGAAGGAGTGGGGTAACCATGTGCTGACAGTGTAGTAAAGAGGCAGTCATTTTCGCTTTCCAAATCTTGCGGGCTAAAAGTTTGCTGACACGATACTACAGGCAACGAACTAGGTTTCGTTTATACTTCAGAGGCACAAGCTGCGAAAATGTGTATATTTGCTTACCCAGGTAGAATTTCGGTATACGCTTCTCTGGAGTGAACATCCGCTTGCCTGCAAATAGAAATTGGGTGTTGCCCGCCTGAAAACACTGCACTACTATGACGCGTTTCGATGTTATTCCATCTCATCAGATAGAATTAGCAGGCATCGAACTCGGGGCCATGGGGATGTTAGTTGTGACCGTTGCCCCTAAGCCACCGGGTCACGGACAACGCTTGGTACAACGTTATAATGAACGATGTTGAGAGTCATTTTGTAGTACACTTTGTGTGGATAGATTGCGACGCGCAATCTCAATGTTGTCACAACTAGTCAGTGGCCGGATCTGCGACGTCGCACTGTTCTGCTCGTTCAAATCTTGGAAGCCGCTTGGGGACAATAGGTAACAGTTCATGATTTCTGCCAACGGCCGCACAAACAATGGCGTTGACTGAGTGAGGAATGGTTTTTATCTTTTCCGTCATCGAAATGGCACAGATACTGTAGTAATGACTAGTGATCTGAATGCATACGTTTCAAAACTGTCCAGTGATGAACTGCATCGGCGCGGCCAGCATGTTAACGATGGGCGGTCACGACATCTTTTCAAAGTTGTTGGTCTATTTCTCGCGTGCACCAACTTCTGACAAAGCACTCTCCGGAAGGTGACATGGTGCCTATCAGCATCGGACCTGCCATGGACGCAAATCAATTACGACGCGATCAATTGCCGTTAGAGAGATTGCATCCAAAACTGTCGTCGATTTGGAGCACGAGTGTGGACTTCGACACGTAGGTGTGTGTGCTGGGCTCCAGGTGCGTTTTGGTTGGTGCCCGCGATGGCAAACTAGTTAATCCGGACGTTATGAATGCGTATCAAATTGCAGTCTCTGAGCCTATTAGATCCCCACTGAACATGGCTGAAATTCACCAGTCAACTGTCGCCAGAGATTGATAGCAATGGGTATCTCATCACGTAATAAAACGGATTGTCAACCTAGACATTGGGTCTCCACGCAGTCGCGGGGACTCCTAGACCTTAACGAATGAATTCTGCCTTGAAGCGAATACCGCGAAAATCGAAGAGACCTCAGAACAAAACTCCATGCTGTCCTGAAGAGACCGCGAAACATAGTGGCCTCATCGTGCGTCGAAGATGGAAACAGCCGCTGCCGTTGGTAACCGTCGTAGGTTATTTCATCTGATATAGGAAACTGGCAGTGAGAGACCTGCTGTTAACGAGACAATGAGCAACAAGATTAGTTAATCCATCCACAGCCTATTAAAAGCATTGGAGCGTTGGTTGAACGGTTTACAAAGCAATTTACTCAGTAGGAACTAATATATTCACGACGGGCAAATGATCGTCTTGTTCCTTGGTTCGCCTTTCTGGATCCACCCTTTCACACAGAAGTCGAGTGTTAGTTGAGACGGCTGAAGTTGAATAAAGCTGCGAGAGCAGATGCTCTTACTCCAGCCTCCTTCGAAATAGGGGGGCCTGCTCTTGTTAATGATTTACACGATCTATTAATGCAACTGGGGAGCAGGAGACCGTTTCAACCGGCTGGTGTCGCTCGGTTGTTGTCCTGATCTTCAGGCGCGACTCACGTGTGATATATAGCGCTCATAAACCGATGGTCATATCTTCATCATCTCTAAGTTACCTGCAACTGCTGCTTGTCGCAGGCTGATCGACACCCGTGAAAGCCAGACTCGAGAAGAGCAAATCCGGTTCTGTCGGAAGTTATGACTGCGTCGACCACACTTCACGTTACAGAAGTTATTGCAGCACCCTCACTTATATTGGCGACCCGCCGTAATCGTGTTCCTCTACAGCAATGATACAATCGATTCGGTAGATTCATGCATTCTTGGGACTGTCTGATTGAGAAGAATGTACCTGGGAAACACGTAAACATGGGCGGGCATTGTGCGCCTAGTTCAGGCAGACCGAAGTCTTATGGCAAGTTCTCGCTTCTCTTCAGCGGTGTGAGAGATTTCCCACTCTCACCCTTCCTTTTCCACTTCGCTAACGAGGAAATCATAGGCATGGCGTCTAATGGACTCGACTTATAAAGTGTGGAGCAGCTCCTTGTAGGTCGAGGTCTTGAGTTGGAGTATGAAGACGATAATGTCCTAATCTCTGACCACTCGATAGCGTGCCTAACAACACTGAATAGATCAGCATTGATTGTCAATCTTTTTGTCTATGCTTTGCACCATGCAAGCTGCAAAGCTTTCTTCCAATCTCGGCAAGAACTACACCCTGCGTCGACCCTTGGTGGGAGTTGGCTAGAAGTCGTCTAGAAGTGTGAGTACCCGAATTCTGAACATATTCCAATATACTTAATACTTGGGCAGCTGTTTCAGCGCTTTTGGGATTGAAGATGAGATCACCACCCTTGAGGCAGTCTCGAGATGTTTCGTGAATTCTCACCAATTAGGGCGCCGACACGACAACACCTTGGTCCTAAGGAGTAGACCACAATGGAGTCGTCCGTTTAAACTTCCTGTAAGGTTGCGAAACCTGACACCTTAGATCAGCAGGTAGATAGAGGTTTGTTGCGTTCGAAAACCGGAACCTTCGCAGTATACCTTATAACAAACAGTAACACTGCATATTCATGTGCCAATTCGCCTTCTGTGTGACGCAGTAAGTGGAAATGAACCATCAATAGCAGTACTTCACTCATCACACTGCAATGATTGTGTTATGTGTGTAACAAGCCAGCAATCCGACTCCCGCAGCCTGTACTGTTCGCGCGACCGGGTTATGGGTGGAAGAAAATGATATCAGCCGATAATTTGACCCAAAGACTAGTACTTTAAACTTAACCTCTGTTGGTGTTTCCTGACTCCCGCGTTTGGACCCAAAGATGATGAGTAGGTTTGCTTGAAGGTATTCCTTGACATCGCCAAGAGCCGACTTCACTGATATTTGTGTTGTGCGTTTCTTTTTGCTCCGCATCTCGAGTAGCCCCTTTCAACAAACACAATCCATTTCTTTATGCGTCATGTTTTCTCGTTTGTTCTTCTTTCCTTCTCACAACGGTCCAACCGCTTTGTATTGCGACATAGTAGCTGAGGTATTTCGTACTTCTAGCAACATGTACGAGAATGATGCTGATGCTTTCCAAGATCCCTCTTGATTGCAGACTTGTATCCATTGTTGCCTACAGAAAGGAAATTAGGTTGTCGCGTTGCTTGCGAATGGTGCTTATTTCACGCCATAACCCTAATTGAAGAAGGAATTTCCCACAGTGTCATCACGAATCTCAGCAGCGTGTCAATTGCCACAATTCATGCCGACAAAGCGGGTGCCTCATGCTTGGCGTGCTTGTACCTCGGGTGCGTGGGCCTGCTTTTGATTGGACTTGTTCATGACTCGAGCGCTGGTGGTCGTCAGCACCTGTTCAGCCTAACCAGATAGGTTTTAATTAGAGTCCATTAAGTCAACTCGATTTACACACAAGATCGTATGTAACCTCCGGAATAACGACCCGCAACTCCTGAAGATTGTTCAAATCAGCTGTATAATGATCTATTGACTCTTCATATCCGAAACACGGCTAAGCACCTCACCAATTTGGTCAAAATAGCTACATTAGTGTTGGTTAGAACAGTTATACATAGCACCTTGTTGTGTGTTACTGACTGTGTGATTATATTTCAACTCATGAGCTTGACCGATGCTGTGTACTACAATTAGGTACATCACGGCGTATACACCACTGGAGTGGTGCATAATGTGGGATATATGAGTAATAATACTACGATGATCTTACAGATTTTGAGTCAAAAGTTTAGAATCTGACCTGCAAATCGTCGAAATCCACAACCTATAAAAATCATGGACACATTTCTATCGTCATAATCATTATTCACCAGATGAAGAAATATTAAATATAGAGTGTTCTGTTGCTCGGCAATTGAAATGAAAGGAATTTAGTTTATCCATCACGTGCAGAAGATGTGCAAGCGTGCCAGTGTGTCCGCTATGTATTGCATAGGAGCGCGAAATATCAACTTCACTCTGTGCGTCTGTGAATGTATACGTTTTCAGAACGTTTGTAGATTCCTGTTCCTGCTGGTACTCTGATTCATTATTCACATCCTCAGCTGCTAAAATTGATGTGGTTGGTAGGTCCTAATTTATTTCTGTTGTGTGACAGGTTTGGAAATAAGAATCAACTAGATGGCTGTCAGCCAATGTGAATCCAAACAATTCCTCTGAGAGAGTATGCATAGCAATTGCGTTTGAAGGAGGCACAATTTGCTCATATGTCTCAGACCAAGTTTGCATTGTTTTCTCAAAATCTATTTCTGCAGTACAAGGAAACCTCAGTTTAAAAAACAGAGATGGTTGCGTTCTGTACCACCTTTTAGGTAGAAGTTATGTTGAACACGACGTCTAATAAATATACTCGTTTCATGAAATCAGTTCCGGACATATCTTTGTGGGATTCCATGATCGTTATAAGATGGAGAAGCTGTATTTTCGTAAACTTCGATTTAAACGCCTGAATGACATCTTGGTCGTAGGGTTGACGTAACACAATGGTGTTGGGTGACAGGAACTGCAATTTGCTATTAAGTAGGTGGAATTAGGGAGGGCAACGGCTTTGTCGAGAGCAGGTATGATGTTGCATTTTTCTGTATTTTGCTGTTAAATCTTCGGAAATAGCTGTACTCATCCATGCGTTTTCATTATCTTTGTAAACTGCCGGTAGTTTTTCATGTTGATATTTTTGAAATTCGAGTGTTGGCTGATTTCCAAATCACTGCAGCCGCTTCTCGTTCCCCCAATATTGTAGTGCACTGCATAACTGTGATACGCGCCTTGCTTCTTTTCCCACCTGCGCATTTCTATCCTTTTACACAAAGCCTTTAGCGGACGTCGTTTTGAATCGCAAAGCAGTTTCATGTGAATTAAAAATGTCTTGAGCTGTGTAGCCGGAACATATTTCGGGCAATTTTTCTGCCTAGTCGGATGCTGCACACATATCTGAGTCACCGCTTTCGCCCGATTGCTTACCAAACACAAGATCGTCTACTGATGAAAGTCTGCAGCCAACTGCTTGACGATGTAAAGTCTGTGTTTTGCAAGTCTTTTGCGAAGTGTAATGCTCGTTCTTGAATCACGTGTGCAGATAATGGGGATTTCCCCGACAGTGCTGATTGGCACTATTTCCAGCAAGGTGCGTTTATGTCTTCGTTACATATTTTTTGATCATTCATTCTTTTCAGTCTTGGTGTGTGGTTCATAAAGCCCTTCAAAAACGGCTTTCCTCTTTTATGTTGCATGGGTTTGTGTTCTTCCTACCTCCACACAAGGCACGCTGTCTAACTTTCACTTTGGTTACGTGGTGCAGCGGCCACACACGGGCAATCGATCGCAAGCAACGGTGCTCAAAGCAGAGAGACGGTGAACGTCAGCGATACGAAAAGTCCAAGTCTCGCAATCGTACAACAGTACAGCGCAGACAGTCGCACAATAAACCCGTCCGTTGATGGATATACCGATGTCATGGCGACGCCACAAGTGCTTCAGCTTAGAGAAAGCGAGGCGAGCTCTTGAGATACGCAAGGAAATCTGGTCTCCAATAGCTGCATTGGCTGTGATGCAACTACCCAGGTAGGTAAAACACTCCGTAACCTCCAGTGTCTCACCACCAAGAGTGAGTGCAGGTACAGGCATCTTAAAGTCTTGGAAAGAAGTTTGCACTTGGATGGGGAAAAGTCATCCCATATTTTGTCGCTTCAATCACCAAGTGGTTGAGTGCAAGTTGGAAGGCCTGTGGACCCTCACCCAGCAAGACTATTTCATCAGCATAGTCCAAGTCAACAGCTCGGTTACCTGGGACGAGCTCAACGTCAGCGCGTTTAATGAATTATGCAGCGCATTCCTTAGGACTTCCTTAATGGCAAGGTTATTAAAATATTTGCACCTACATTGTCCCGGAATATCCCGGATGAAAGCTTCAGCCAGAAGGTACTTATATTGGCCTTCTTTTAGGGAGAACGCTATCCATGATTGTGTCGTCACATGTAGCAAATGTGCTTCAGCAGCGAAACTTCCAAGCAAATTCATCCAACCCTGGATACCAGCCTCTAAACCATGGGAGAGAATCCACCTTGATTTCCCTGGTCCCGTTCAAGACCAGTTTTTGAATTGTGATTGATGCGTATACCAAGTGCTCGGACGTATACCTGATGAACACCACTAAGACAGCGGCGACGATACGAAAATTACAACAGTTATTTGCACAGTTCGGTTCACCAAACACCTTGGTTTCCGAAAACGGTTCGCAATTTATCTCCGACGACGTTGGTGTTTTTTGCCAGTGTAATTGTATCAAGCACTGCCGATCGCCTTCGGGGCATCCCCAGTCTAACGGGTAAGTAGAAAGTATCGTGGATACCATTAAACGTTTACTTCTAAAACTGCGGGGGAAGGACCCACAGAGGAGATCATGCAGCTGTTCCTGTTAAGTAATCTGGGCTACACAAAACCCCGATCTACCAAGCGGCAGATGCCAAGCAGAGGCCATGTTCGAGCGTGAAACACGTCCTCCAGAACCATGCCGAAGCACTGATTTTTTATTATCCGTTCTCCAGAGAAGTACCAGATTCACCACTATGGAAGCGAGGAGTGATCGTTGCTATTAAAGGGTGGTAAACGCACTGACCCGAACCAATTATCTTCCGATAGTGTTGATTCCTGTGCTTTCCAGAGTTACGGAATAAATCAATGCAGATGCCTGGATTCAGTGTCTAGAAAACCACAGTTTAATGGCCCCAGAGCAACGTGGCTACCTCCAAGATTGCTCCTGTCTTATTAACCCGTTACTTGCACGCACTAGCTGCGCTGAAGCAGTTGATAATGAAGTAGGAGTCGATGTCATCTACCTGGAATTTTCAAAGCCTTTGATCGCTTTAGCCACCGATTTCTGCTCGGCATTGGCGACCGAATCCTCGTTACATAGCGATTTTCTATACGAACGTGGTTACATGTGCGTCCGGAAATATCTGTCCGAGGCGACTGATGTGCAGTATGGTGTACCAGAATGCTCGCTGCTAGAGTTTCGTCTATTCTTGGTTTTCATTAACGATGTGGTGATTTCCTACACTTCTCACTTGGTATCAAAATACGGCGGGTGATCAGAGGACCAGGCGACCATGAGGGGAAGCAGCGCGACCTTGACACGAGATCAAACTAATCAGTACAAAATTCTCTGCCGTACAATCTAGAGCAATATCGCAATGCTCAAGTACGCCATGAGTATACTTAGATGTATTGGATTGTGGCACATGGATTGCGGACCACCTCCCAGGGACGCAGACTTGAAGTGCTCGTTCAGTGACCTCAACCGTTTCTCCACAGTACCGAGGGATTGCATGTTAGATTTATGCCTCCGGTTAACGGCAGGCACAGAGTACGTACTTTGTTGCAGTTAGGTGCACGATTTGGTCCGCACCAATTTGTGATGATTGACATACTCAGCTTCACGCAGTACACGTGTCAGGCGCACTTCACGCATATCAAGCTGACGTACGTTGACATAGTCGAGCAGATGAGCGTGACCACTCCGTGGGTGCGTTCAAATTGCTATATCACTTGCACTCAGTGCAATCCGAGTGTTCGTGAGCGTCAAGCCGTGAGTGGCACATAGTGAGAGCAACGGGTCACTGTTCGCATTCGCTGAGCCAATGCCATGCGGACCGATAACATCTGTCCACACCGATGCATCACGCTCACCGCGTGCGTTGAAATCACCCAGCAGAAATAGTCAGTCGCTCCTCGGTACAGACCGTAGCACGAAGGATAGCTGAGTGTAGAATTGATCACGCATGTCATCAGGGTAATAAAAGGCAGGACCGTAGGTGCTGAAAAAAGTGGCAAACTTCCGAGTCGTAGGTGAACAGTCATCAGTCGTGCACTGATGCCTGTTGGTTCACCCACCAGTTGGCCATGGAGGCGACCAGATATTGCAAATCCGACGCAATGTTCACGTGGGGCTATGGTGGTGTTTCCCACCCCCCCAGTAGAACGTATAGACGACACCGGCTTCATGCAACTTACCTTGCTCAGCGAGCCGAGTCTCACTGATCGCTGCAACATCGGTGTCGTAGCGCGCCAGTTCCATCGCGGCTAGTGCAGTGCGTCAATCGAGACTCTCACTCCTATTCCGATTGACCAAATGCCGCACGTTCCAGCACCCGACGTTGAGCGCTTTGCACTTACGCAAACGATTGCGCTGACGTGCAAACGGATGGGTGGCGACTACCTGGTTCTGAGGAAACAGCGTATTACGTGAAACGGAGATGGGGAAGAGCATGTGCAGGGGATGAAGAAAGAAGGGAAATGCCGACGGTAGCATGTTTTCGCTTATCTAAGCCGTTGTATGCTGAAGATAAGGCGACCTTTTTCCTAAGGCCACTGCTCGACGGCCGATGCAACTTGTGCCTATTGTTATTGGTGTACTTCGTATTAGGGGGTTGGACTAGGATACCACCTGAGCAACCACACCTGACGGGAGAAGGACTCTGGTCCTCAACCAAAGCCTTTGATAAAATATACACTCGAAAGGCAGTTGGTCAAGCGCCATGAGTCAGTGGACCGACTAATGCGGGATTGTATGTCCTGGATCAGCTAGAAGGGTGCACCCCAAGTCCCACCCAGCGGTCGCCTTGAGAGGGCGTCCAGCACATGAGCCCACAGCATAACATTAGCAGCAACGGGTCAGGATCTCGCAACCTGAAGCCTCAGGGAATTATTGGCCCTTCCATATATATATATATATATATATATATATATATATATATATATATATATATATATATATATAATGAGAGAGCAATGCAATTGATAAAGTGTCCTAACGTGTGGCTGAAGATAGTACGGTGCAAGAAGCAATCAACTTTGGGTCTGTGATCTGAGGTTTTTGGGTGACGCAAAATGTGCACTGCTGGGTCGCATCCTTAACAATATCAGGGAGCTTTACCGGCAAGCATTCTCGGAACCTTCTTTTTCCAGTCGCGAGGAAAAAGTGCCTAACTAAGATCATCACTGAGGTTAATAGCTTTGCATTTTGAACCGGAGTCGATCTTTGGCTATATTGCCTTTAGCACCAGCCAACTTTGTTGTGCATAAAAACCAAGAATGTTTGAGGAAGCGTTGAAATGGAACGCGAAACACCCACCAAAGTCATCGAAGCAAGTGAAATCAAGTTGTGCCGTCTGTGGAGTCTGGTTTGAGCACCCGTCGACGAACTAGCTCATTGCACACTAGCAGTGCACACTAGCGGTGCATCGAGTTTAGCGGTGATAAAAAAACAGGCAGGTTCTGAATTCCTTTCGCTGGAATGGATCAAACATTGCGGTCTTGGGCTAGAACCCCTGGGGACTTAACATCATAGACTCGGTGTTTTGGATGGAGCCTAAGGTCACTTCAGCCGCAAAGAAGAAGGGAGCAGAAAAAGTGATCAAGTCTTAGAACCGTGCATACACTTAGTCGGTCGAACCGTCCGATCTATGGCAACAAACAATTTTGGGGAACTTGTCATGCACCTTAGAAGGATAGCTCCACAGTGTGAACGTAGGAGCAGCTGCTGTACAGAGAATTTATACTTCTAGTGAGTGATGGCTGTTCTGCACAGTGACAGGTATCTACAACCTACGCGACATATTTTGGGTGGCATGCAGGTGATCATATAGTGCGGTGATACCATCAGCATACTCCAGATCACGTAGTCTGTCACCCGATGAAAGTGAGGTTGCTAGCGTGTCCAACACGGTCCAGATTGTAATCCATAACGAAGTTGGATGGGATGAATGATGCTGGATAAGTCTATCTCAATTCCTTGTTAACATCTGCTGCGGACAGATAGTCACAAACCCGTAATCGGCCAACACCTTGAGAGCTGACGTCTTGGAATAGATAAACAAATTTCCCGCGCGCTCCACTTCCCAATAAAACTCCAGCTATTAGCCTAGTAACTGGAGGAAGACGCGGCTCGTATGAGAAGAGGAATGTGATTGTTGGTCGACTGCACGCTTCAGACCGTTCAGACATCTGGAGAGCTGGAAAGGTGTGAACAATACAGCTTCCGACCTGAGTGAGACCCAGCAAGCTACTTGTGCTCTATGCTCAGATCACATGGGCTGGTCGGTAAATGCCCCAAGTAAAAGGCGAATGAATCCAACTTTCGGTTTACCATTGTTGAAGACGGGCCCCACATTCAACACGCTCCAAGCAGATGGGATAAAGTTAGTGATCGAATCCTTCGGTAAACCAGATGCAAATTCAAGTTTTAGGGATAGGTCCCAATCTTTGAAAGATGTGGAAGCGTTCACCTGGATTAAAGGGTTTGCGGTGCTTCAGAAGGCGAGGCTGGCAAGCCACCTTGGATCAGCGACCGTCAGCCGTTGAAACCTAAACGAACATCGTGGATTAATGGAGATGAAATATTTTCGTGTACCTATCCATTTGCGTTTCTATTCGAAGTGTTCAGCCCAAGGTATAAGAATATGGACCGTCTCATCACTGGTTTAATTTAAAATTTCTCTTATAACGGGCTTCTTGCTATAAGTGGATCGGATAAGAAGGCGAATTTCGAGGGAGTTTCCTGAAGCGGTTGTTTTCTCCACTTAGAAAACAGGCTGTGGCACTCACGTGTCACAATTTGAGTTCAGTAATGACACTTCTATGTTGAGGACGGTAGTAAACACCAAAGAGACCCTCACGATTAACTGCAGTGGAGCACCAATAGAACAATCGATTCATCATGAATAAAAAGCAAACGCTCAACACACCATGACGTGTTTCGACCTCCTTTGATCTCATCAGGTGAAGATAGTACGCCTCAAAGCCGGAAGCAGTAGAATGTTAAGCGAAACCTCTCCCCTATGGCTACCGCGGCATGACGGACAATGGAACAATGGAACAATGGTTTAATACGGATAAAATGTCAAGGCTTAACAACTCACGTGGGATGGTTTGTGGGAATAACGTTAGTACAATGAAGTCAGACAAAAATGAAAAACCCATCTGTGGACTCACCATATCATCCACGCTAACACATGGGTATATTCGTCTAACCAGATTTTGGGGGGTTGGCGAGCACAATGTTTGTCTGTGTCTTGTCGTCACTCAATGAGCAGAAATCCGATCAAGTAGTATAAGTGATGTAAAGCATCGTCGAGTCGTTTTATAAAAATGGGTAGGGTGGGCACTGAAATGACAAAAGTCGAAAGTTGATAAAATCGAAGAGAAAAGTAAATCCGGCGGACCTCCAGCCGACTGTATTGGGTAGCAAGTTTCAATTTATGACCCCTCAGTTCTGTGTTGCAGCTAAGCTTCAGGAGGTGGCTGCAGGCGTGACCGGGGTTTTCAAAAGCTGGAACACCAAGATGAGATCACCTCGTAGACGACGATATCTTCCGCTGTACACTCCCAGGGCTTTCAGTCGCCTATGGTATTGCCGGTGGGAGAAACCCTTCACATTTTTCGTTGCCCGTCGCTGTGCGGTCTCCAGTGCAACCAAATCACGTTTTAACCAAGGTTGCGAAGCATGGATCGCGTACTCTACATGAGGTCTCACGTGCGCATTGAGCACTTGGGCAAAGATGGAGGGGTCGAAACTCCCGAATGCCCTCCGTAACAGACTAACATGTTGGTTCGCAGTTTTGCACGCCTTCAAGGTCTGCGCCGAACAGCCGAGGTCGTCTTGGATTACCACCCCAAGATCCCGCTTTTGTGAGACCGTGTTCAGCATATCGTCTCCAAGCTTATATGCGTACACAGGCATATGGCAGACATGCACGGTTTGCTCTTGTCCGTGTTATACGGAAGTAGATTTAGCTTTGACCATTCAAAAGCACAGTCTAAGTCTCGTTGCAACATATCGTGGTCTTCCTGACAGTCGATTGCCAGCTATATTTTGATGTCTTCGGCAAAAAGCAGGAAATTTGATTTCATGCCACTTACAAGGTCGTTAATGAAGAACAAGAATGACCACAGCCCCAACATCGACCATTGTGGAACACTGCAGTCCACATCAATTGAATCAGAAAATGAACCTCGAAGTCGAACATGAAGGCGCAGCTGAAAGAGGAAGTTTCCGATTCATCCAAGGACAGGGTTTCCAACTCCGTATGCTCGCAACTTTTGGAGAAGGATGCGGTGATCTATGCGGTCGAATGCTTTGAAAAAGTCTAGGTAGATAACATCAATGCCGGTTTCACTGTCGGCTATCTAGGTCCAACTGCCACGGGCAAGCAGTAGGTTGGTAGTACATGGTCGATACTAGCGGAATCCGTGTTGCTCGGGGCTATGAGGTTAGACATTTCGAATTAGCCCATTACAGCTTCAGCTATGATCGATTTCACCACCTTTGAGAACACCGGGAGGAAATTCACTGGGCGATAGTTACCTGGCTCTGAACGGTTACCGTTTTTGAAAATCTGGGTAATGACATGTTAGGGACCTGCTGTTCGTCCAGACAACTTTGGAAAAATCTCGTAAGTGGTTCAGCTGTCCTCGTAGATCGTCAGAACGGTTAATGATTGGATGGCCATTTCGGAGTACTCATTGTGTGTTTGGATTGTAGCCGGACAACACCTAATTTCCATCTACTTCGGCTGCGATCTCAGTAGTCTCATTAACCAACGCTCACTTCAGTGTGACCCGTATTCTACATTGTGATTACGTGTCCCAATCCGGTCACACAGCGAGTACTTCCAAAGGGCCCACCAATCAAACGCGTACCAGTTTCCGTAGGTAAAGAGTGGGATCAAGAATGAACAAATGAAGAAAAATTAACGCGTGGCGGTGGACTTAATGCAAATATAACGTGAACACATAGTTTGATTACTTCGTTCCGTGTCCTAGTTAATTTGCTTAAATCATATGATGCAAGTGATGCAATGCATAATAAGGTCGCGGAGATGACAGAATGTGAAATAAGTTCCACGGTACTGATACACGAAATCGGAGAGGTTCCAATGGCATTCCAGCCGGCTGAACTGTGTGGCCAACATCAAACGGTGACCTATCAGTGAGGTGTGATGGCTGAGATTCAGTAATGGTCCGCGTGAGTGTTTAGGAGCATTGATGAGCATGTGCACCAATATAAGATTACCTCGCATAAGATGACACTGCACACCGAAATCTCGTAGTCTTTACTCTGAACTTGTAAGGGAGGTGAAACAATCGCATAACATTTTGGTCTCCCTGCGTTGTGGCTTCCCAAGAGCAGTGAACTTACGCTTTGACCAGAAGTGCCACACCTGAATGGCGTATTCCACATATGGCGTCACGTAAGCGTTTAACATTTGCGAAAAGAAGATGAGATCAAACTAGCTAAACGTCTTCCGCAGTAGGCCTATGTGTTGGCTGGCTTTTTACACTGCTTTCTCAATATCATTTTAGCATCCGAGATGGTCTTGCACGAGCAACTCAAGACCACCTACAGGAAAAACAGGTTACAGAACTTGTTCCCCTAGACACTATTCGTAGGTGCTCTGGTGGCGTATGTTGATGATTTTGCACTTTACAGAATTAAACTCAAGCATGTTCTAAACTGAACACGCGTAAGCGTTGTTGAATTCGCCATGCAGTGCTCTGTGGTCATCTATGCAAAATCTTAAGATCGTACACAGAGAATAGAAGGTTCGACGTCGACACTCCCGCCAAATCGCTTATGAACGCTAGGAATAGTCATGGTCTTATCTTCGAGGCTAGAGGATGACACATTGAACATGTATCGGATCGAGCAGATCTCTACAAACTCGCGTATTTAAGTGGCATTGGAGCAGGAATCACTGCACCCAAGCCGGAATACCGTCACCGATATCACAGCTCCGAGACTTCTAAGGAAGAATGCCGGGGTCTAGACGATCCAAAGCCCTCAAGACATCAAGGTGGACGGTGTTGACTACTTACCCAGCATAGACGGATTCCGTCCAGCTGGCATGGGCTAACAAAAACTTTGTGGTACACGAGCGGTTTTAGCGGGATCCATGCAGTTCCTACACGGTGATATCACACTTTCTAGATATCCCATCAATTTTTCTGGGACAATAGATTTCATGACTTTAGCAAACACAGGAAGAAGAGTAACCAGGTGGTAGTTTGGGAAAACTACATGATTGCCTCGCTTGTAAATGGAGTTGACTATTTCGTGATTCTACAAATTTGGTACCTGCATCACGTCGAGACTGTGCTGGAAAAACTGTGATACTAGTCCAGCTAAGTTCGTGACAACTGTCTTCAGTGACTTGGGTCGTAGGTTATCTGGACCAGGTGATCTGTACTCGCGTAGTGCCATCACTCGTTTTAGCACATCCGCCTCAATAAAGGAGATGTTTCTAAATCCTGGTGGTGACTTGATCTAAGTGAGGATGATATGAGATGGCGTTGCTTTCTGTAAAGTACAAGCGATTTGATGCACCGGAACATTATCTGCTCTTTAGGCAGTTTGCGCTTGCTTACAAACGGTGTTTGGAGGAGGGATGCCTCGCTGCATTCTGCGAAGTTTGTTGATAGGTCTGTTAATTAGCGTAGGATTGCAGCAGAAGTTCTTCCCCAAATCCCGTTGGCGTGTCAGTTTGTCTTCACGGACCAGTTTGACACTGTGGTTTCGCTCAATTATGTAAGCATTCCAGTTTCTGGCGTTTGGATCACATTTGTATGCTTTACGAAGTGAATCTCTCAGGATCACTCCTTTCCCTATCCTGATGTTCAGGGAGGGTTTTATCACTTTTGTACTAAGGAACAGTCTCTGATTAGATTGACACTAGAGTGCTAAACTGATTGACCAACTTCTTCCAAGTGATATCGGTAGTTGTTTTGCTAGAAACGACCACTCAGTTTTCGTGTTGAAGTCGGATAAAATGTCGTGATGTTTTACAATGTGGACCTATTCACTGTCCCTGTTGACCTGTTCTGCGTAACAGGCGTAGCGCGGAAGAGCAGTGTTGCATGAACAGCGCGGCCCAAATGATTACTCACTGTTGCTGTATGGACCATAATTTCCTCATTGATAAAGTCGAGGTCAATAATGGTCAACCTATTCCCCGATACCGATCTCTTGGGGGAAGCAACGTGATTAAGAAGTGGTAGACGAGCGAGTAATTCTTGCAGTTCGGCTTTAACATGCTCACCAAGAAAGGACGGAACCACTAGAACAGTGATTCTCAGCCTTTTTGAGGTTATTGTCCAAGAAGCAGATGAATTATAAGAATTAACCCAAAAAACTCAGTTTAAAAGGTTACTTATCTATTTTCTATTGCCCGTTTTGCTTTACATTACGAAAAATGAATACTATTTTAGTTAGTTTTGACCACACAAAAAGAAAAACCTATTTTTGAGCAATCTTCAAACGATCACAAAGTGATGTACATTAATTAGACGGTTGATATTGCTCGGATAAAAGAATTCCTGGTATATTTGATGGGATTTCGACTAATGCACATCATAAGTCGTGCTTCAGCTTTTTTCGATCCCTTGTTTTGCTTTGTGATCCCTGATCAAGCATGCATGGATCCCAGTGACTTCTCATTTGTTTCAATCATCTCTATCAAGTCCGTCCTGGATGATAGCTTCCAACCACCACTTTGTATTGATATATCTTGGACACTAATGACCTGTTTTATCCCTTTTACCTTATGACCATTCACTCGTTCCTTTACCTCGTCGGCTGACCTCTGCTTCCACCTTAGTATTCAGTCAACTTTGTAATTCGACTCCCTGTACGACTGCCTGACTCTAAAGAACTACGATCGATGAGCGAGCCGATAGGGTTGCCATCAAGTTGCGCTGTTTTCCCGAGTTGTATCCGTATTTTAAGTAACAAAAATTTATTAATGAAAACTAATTAATGCTTTGTGTACGCATTAATGAGTAGTCACTGATGGCCGGTCAATAGTGATTAGGCACTTGGTTACTGTTTTGATACAGCTGCTTTTGTTACCAGTTTTGTTTGGCGAAAGATTGATAACCCAATTCTCGTACTTATATTTACCCCCGGTAAAATTCCATTTTACCCTCTTAGGGGGCAACTGCCACCAGGTCGAGAAACACCGCTCTAGGGCGGGCAATTTTAAGTCTCCCACAAGGGAAACATGTGCGTTAGGCCAAGACAGGAGGGTTTTCAGTGCAGCAAATAGACAGTTTTACATTTCCAAATTGGACATGAGAGGACCGTATACTAGGGTAACTAAACATATGTCACAACGTCTTATTTGCAGTCGTCACTCAGGCGAGTCCACAATTTGATGATCTGAGTCGTCAATAACTTGGAGAAGCAGCTCACTGCGATAGTACTAAATTACGTCACCTCCTCTACTAGGTCAATCTTTACGCCGTATGGACATACCAGTTGGATCGATCTCCGTATCAATGCTTTCATCATTCAGCTATCTCCGTTATCATTACCAGGTCTGTAGATATCAATATTGAAGCTGGGATAATATTTTGAAGAGGTCCGGACCCCTGATATACTTACAGGGGTGTGCTCCAAATGTTAGAAGTTTATCTGAGGCGCCAGCTTCTGCCGACGCTTGTGCCATCGACAACTAACCGTATTTTGGTGAACTGCTGGCACTGAAGTTTGAGCAGCTTCACAGGATGCAGTTTCGGTACCATTAAATAATGAGAAATTCGCTGCCCAGTTAACAGATGGATGTGCTTCGCACTGAGCAGCTTCGGAAGAAATGTGTACTGGGGTCACTGTCAGAACCGGATGATGTTGATCTGTCTCGGTCATTTGGGTTTTGGCGTTGAACTATGTTATTCGTAGTTCTGATAGGAGCTTTTTATGCTACTTACGCCACGCTATCAGTGCCTTTCCGCCATGCAATTGGAATGAAGTAAACGTTTCATCACCTTGAAACAACGTTCTTTGTAGTTTGATGATGAGGGTAGTCTTATGAGCAATTTGTCGATCACGTCGAATGAGATTGTTTGACGGAGATAGCGCCATTCCTCCTAATCTTTTATCGGAGGCTTGAAGCTCCAGTACACCATGAATAAAGATCGACGTTTTGTTGTCCTTATCGTAGTAGTCATCAAGATTATGCTTTCTTTGTTACGGTCGCTCCAAGGAAATTCGGAGAAATCTGAACGCCTCATAAGTCACCCCGAAGGCGGTTGGCTGACAAAACAACCCCCTAAACATCGTTTGCTGATTGTAGCGTAACCCGTAGTAACGGTAATTTTCTGTAGTGGGTCGACCTTGGGTGCCGTATGATACGCACTATGCCAGCCGGATTTGCTTGGACGCCTAGTAGTAGACATATGGAATCCCACTGTTTTCGGTCATCCATCAGGTTATCATTTATGGAAGTTGTGCTAGATACAAGAACATTGTGACATACGATCTTCAGTGACTCGTTTGCTTGTCCGGGAATAAGCTGTTTGTGGCGGAATGGGGTCTGAGTTCATGTTGGAGTAATGGGCGCATATGTGGCCCTTCTGGTGCTTTGTGTGACCGCGTCTGGTGTAGCCATAGCATCTGCTACTAGTACTTGCGCAGCGGCGACAGACGTGTATGTAGCTAAGCCTACAGCAGTAGCCACTGTGTTCATGGGCGCTATTATTCCATGATCAATAGTTGCTTTCATGTAATATCGACTGGGCCAGGATGGAACTCGCGGTAGTAGGTAGAAGTAGCATGTTTGCCTGTTTGAGGATTGGTGTTGTTCGTGTATGTAGCTTCACGCTTTTACCGTTACCACTGGTTTAGCCACTATTTTCAGCTGTGGAGTCGGGTGTCGATCCGCGCCGCGGCTGAATCCGAAGGGTAGCAATTACTATGCTTTGATTCCGCGACCATTGCCACGAGGTTATCACATTGCTGTGCCAAGATAGTCATGCATCTAATGAGTGGGACGGCTATACAGTCAATGCGGAACCAAGGTAAGCTTATTTTATGCTTCAGCTCTTTCACTTTCCGTCCAATTCAAAGAGCACACCTGGCATGCTAAAGTTGCTTCAGCTAGAACGAAAATACCCATTCGAACCGCTGCATTGAACTTCCTTTTAAGCCCTGTTCCCAGTTCTGCAACCAGCTGATCGTATCATTTAAATGTCTAACTTTGACCAGCATTGCTGGTGAAAGCACAGACTACTATTGGGGATTCACACATGTAGCTACAAATGTATGCCCATGGTGTATCGATGTTTGAGCATGGAGAATCCACCAAGGTTGAGACGGACACAAGCAAGTGCTGTCTTTGATCCTAACTTCACCTGAAGCTGGCCAAAGTAAAGCCGAAGCGAGGTGGTAGCAAACGCTTACCACGGCACTTCGTTGACGCGCACTCGGACCTGGACTTCTGATCCATGTGATAAGAACATTCGCCAAAGTTGGTTTTATTTTATGGGCTGGGACTAAGTGTAGGATTACCGAGAATGAGGAAATTGATCAGATGTGAACTAAAGTAATTGTTTTGTGGTGCGGTAATGCACAGTTTAGCAGATCCCTCTGACAACGCCTCAGACACAATGTTTAGAGCGGGAAAATATGGCTAGTAGAAATGTTTTGAAGTATCGCTTCCTAGGTTATGCTGGCATACAAAATGCTCTGGAAGTCATGCCAAAAGATTTGTGACTTAGTTTGTCACGGAAAAGATCTGTCTGTATTTTATGTCTAACTATTCACATACACTCTGTGTGTGAAAAATTTTCTAGACTCAAGAGTTTTCGACAGCTTCATCTTTTTCACTGAACCCTGTGTTTATTTGGATATACCCACAGAAAAAGGCGAAATCGTAAGTTTATTCCATAAACTCCGTGTATAGAAGCGTACCAATTGTAAGAAGTTAGTTCACATTGCGCAGTTGCACTCTGTGCCTTATCTTGCTCTCCTTTGAACGGAAGCTCAAACTGAAGGAACGGAGTACTCTGATTAAAGAAGCATTATTTGGCAGATAAGGGGACATTGTCTAGAGGATTCACACGACTACCGTAAACAGAAGTTTAAAACAGAGAAACCATTCATCATGGAACACAGCATTGAGCACAAATGACACCAAAAACGGTCTTCGTGGGCTTAATGACTTGAAAATCGCAGTCTAAAATTAAGCTTTTCTGAGAAAGTTCAAATATGAATCGCGTTATCTCTTCAAAGAAAGTCTGCGGATTGAAACAAACGGCAAGTAGTACTTTATTGTAAACTATCGTACACAAAGCATTCATTTTCCCTTGTATCAATGCATGTGCCCCTAAGGATGGCATACGTGGTATGCTGTACCAGCAACCACTAAGTAAACAATAAACAAACAATGTGGGACGTGCGCATCAAGACAGGATCAAGGAATTAAGGTCGTGTACAAAACATTGAACACAGGATGCTTAGGAAAATGCACAGACAACAATCCAAATTTTCGCACCGAGCGAAAAGAAGAACATATCGGATAAAATCAAGAACACTATCTAAGAACTAAATTTATCAGCAATAGCGGTAAGACAATAGTAAAAAGGAGATATCAAGGATCAAGAGCCACAATAGATTCAAGGCAGAAGGAAGTATAGTTAGAAAGATCAAGTGGAGTAATAAGGTCATTCATGGAACCGTCTCCTTGGGATCTACTACCATGCTGGTAGTTCCTCGAGAGGTTGTAACTGCATCTCCACACCCCATCTGGTCGTGTACTGGCGTCGCTTAAAACTGGCTAGCTATCACCGACAGTGACATGCAGGCAAAGGATACTGAGTCGCAGCTCTCATGCGTACTCGAACCTGCGACGTTTGGTTTATCATGCAGATGTCTGAACTACTCGGTCACTGTTCCAGTGCGATATCGAAGTGAAATTATGATACTTCATGGAGCGATGTGAGTTTCCATGTGGAGCAGCGTTCACTAAATGTTATGCCACGTTAGTAGAATTGACAGGATGGATCAATGTGCTGTTTAAACTACACGACGATGATGTCTTGGGGTTTCAACTTTCAAACGAATGAGTCGTCCCACCAACCATTATATCCGAAGCATAACACAACGAAACCAAAACAATCCTGAGCTTGTCGAAACTATAGTGTCTCATGCGCCTAATGCACGCTACAATTGACGTCTCTTTTCGCATACCGGAGGTCATTGGTCACGTGGTGCGCAACGGGAAATACGGGATGCGTTCAGCTGTATATTCGGCCAATCACATGCTTCCCTAAGACGCTGATGAGCTATGCGAGTCAAATAAGTGACCATTCGAGCTTGGTTGTTGAGATAGGGAATATTTACATTGTCTGGTCAGCATGTACAGTAGATGCTGTCCCGTGGTTGAGCTATTTGCTACGGGATAATTTCAGTACTTCAATTAGTAGAGGGTAGAAACTCGTAGGACAGTCAAACTATGATCGAGCAAACAACTAAAACCTCCAGCTTCACCTAGCCATCCATTAGGAATAGTTCTCTCTTTGACTAGTAGGTACAAATTAACGAGTCATAAGTTTGCATTATCACGGGTAGCAGAGCGAAATAATTGGCATAAGTGCTATTCTTCCTGATCGAACTTAAACACCCAAGTCCGAAGAGCTGTGAATAGCTGATTGCTTCTTTTAATGCCCAGCAGTCTGGTAGCTGCTCAATGTTAAATTTAGGCCGACTAAATGATAATGATTTAGGCCGATTCAATGATGATCATGTATATTTGGATGGCGGCACCCGGTCTGCATTTACCTAAATCTGTGGCCTTCACGGGCGCCTGCATCTACAGAGGGACCATGGGTAGATTGTGCTGCACCACCCACTGCTTCAACCACACACCCTATATCTAGTGCAAACCCGAAGGTATAAGACCATAATGCATGTGGACGAGAGCCACGTTCAGTCAACGGAGCCGGCCCACACTCCTTCACAGGCAAACACAAGCACGCTGTATTTGGCAATCAAGCGTATACATGGCAGTGGCTAGACCGTAGTCCGCTCCACACTGAGTGCATGGAAGCACTCTTCGAGCCTAACACGGCCACAAGGACCGTGCAACCCGTCCCCTCCAACAACGACCAACTGTGTCCGGGAGCCAGTATGGAGGAGGTAGTGGGTAATAGACAGGTAGGCACCTTGTCAACATGCACATCAAGCGCAGCCACATCGGGGATATAAAACAACAGCTAATCCCTTGAAACGATGAGACCAAATAAAATAAATCGAATAATGCATAGAGATACGGTGACATAACATTTCGATAAATAGACATGTGAAATAATTTGGTTGCCAACAAATCCACGATAATTTCAAGACATCAGCAAATAAATCTTAAGCAAATGCCACAAAGGCGGAAATGTTATCGAACTTAACCAAAGTAGTATAAAAGACGTGGACAAGTTTATAGAGGATAGTTCAAATAGATATGTACATGAGATAAAAAAGCATTAGGATAATACAGCATACCCACCACGTGAAATAAGTAGACTCCGCACGCAAGCACACAGTTAGTAAATCGAATGCAGTGTATTTACAAACATTGCGCCGGTTCTGCCTACGTTCTCAACAAGAGCCGTCGTCGTTTCCGTGGTGGCACCGAGTGGTCTCGCTCATGACTCACTAGGCCTACCTGATTCAGGCACGCGCTACCGCAAGTGCTACAGCGTCAGGCGGTCGATGTGGATGGAGTGAAACCCATCGGCGCCTGTAGATCCGGTTCTTGCTGTTTCTTCTCCGCATGCATAAGGGAGTTACCCTGCACCTCAGCAGCTGCCTTCGTGAAAAGATGCACGTCGATCAACCGCCTTCGATTCCCATGATCTGCAATCAAGATTAGATCGTGACAGGCTCACTTTAATCATGTCCTGGTAGCTTAACTTTGATTTCCCCACATGCCGCTTCCCAATACTCAGCTGACCGCAGAACAGTTGTTTCGGTATCCGCGCCGAATCCATACGGCTCACATGACCGAGCCACCTCAGATGTCTCAGTAAAAGTTTGCAGTCCACTGCATACATCCCACTTGTCGCTACACTTCCGTGTCTGCAACTCTGTCACGCCACGTGATGCGCAAAATGTGTCGCAAACACTGCTGATGGAACCGCTCGAGATATCGTACATCCCGCCGGTAGATGGTCCAAGTTTCACTGCCGTAGAGAAGAACTGACAGCACCATGGATTGGTACGCCATCCGCCTCGTGTCAATGGTAAGCTGATGGTTGTTCCATATGCGGTACTCTAGCTTCCCGAATGCCGCCGCTGCCTTCGACACACGGATACGCAGCTCACTGTGTACCTGCTGATCAGTCGACATCACACTCCCAAGGGAGCTGAAGCGGCAGATGGTTTCCAATACTTCAACACCAATGAGGATTCGCGGCAATATTGAAGATTGCACCTCCGCTGAAGGCTGAAAGAGACAGACAGATTTGCTTGTGTTGACGGTGAGCCTGAATTTGGTCGCTGTCGAAGCCAGAGCATTAGTCATGTGCTGCGACTCATCCGCGCTGTATGCAAACAACGCACAGTCGTCAGCAAACAGCAATATACGGATAGTTGTCTCACGGACTAGAGTTCTCGCATCGAAACTACGGATGTTCAGCAATCCACCATCAACACGGTGCTCCACACGAACAGCGTAAGCACAAACCAAATCAAAAGCACAAGACAATATTGCATGAAGATAAAGACTAAATAGAGCAGGAGCCAACACACAGCCTTTCTTCACACCAGAGATAACTTCAATTCATCCGAGGTCTGTCCACACAGCTGTGCCCTCGTCCTCATACCACTGTGCAGACATTCAATTAGATGTACAAACATACGCTTGTAACCAAACTTACTCAACACCAGACACAATGCCTCGCGGTTCACCGTATCAAATGCCTCGGTGATATCAACAAAAATCGAGTACAACGGTTGATGCCGTTCTCTGAACTTTTCCTGCAGCTGAGGAGCCACAAACATCATATCTATATTGCTGCGACCCGAACGGAATGCGCACTGCTCTTCCGCCACGTTAGGTTCCACAACGTGACTGACGAGGCGGTTGAGCAGGATTCGGGCAATCACCTTGCCCACACAACTCAGCAAGTTGATGCCACGATAATTCGTTCAAGAATGCTTGCTCCCTTTACCCTTTTGCAGCAGTAGCACAAGAGCATCCTTTAGCTCAGGAGGTACCTCCTCCTCAATTCATCTACGCTGCACCAAGTGATGCAGCGCAGTCACCAACGCGGGTCTGCCGTATATCAATAGTTCAGGTAGGATCCCGTCGGCCCCAGCACATTTGGTGTTCCGTAGCTGAGCAAGTGCCCTCTGCGTCTCATCCAGTTTCGGCGTGTCCGCGTGTCCGCCAGACTCGCCTTCACATCACACTGCCTAAGGCCGTACAAACTAGACCCGTCAACCTCTAAACAGTTGATCAAGAGACAGTCAAATTGTTCGTGCTAGATCTGCATTATGTCTGCAGCCTGTGTGCAGATAGAGCTTGAACTACCATCGATCAGCGTCCTCAGCGGCTCCATCCTCGGTCCATACACCGCGTTCAAGGAGTCAAAAAATTCCTTGTGTTGACGGCTTTCTGCGTAGCATTCCAGCTGTTTCGTTTTCTTCGTTCACCATGCATTTTTAATGCAATGGAGCTCTCGGTTCAATCGCCGTCGAAGTTTGAGAAACTGACTGTTCTCCCCCAAGTCACTAGGGTCTGCCACATGTGCAGCAAATACTGCATTCTTCTCCGACACCAATGCGCCAATCGTCGCATTGTTGTCATCAAACCAATCAGGCCGCTTACAGTTTGCGCGCCCGATGGTCCCCTCGGCAGCAGCTGTCATCTAGTCAAGAATGTGGTGCCACAGGTAGCCGACTGTGGTTATGCATTCCACATCACACAGGCGTACAAACATCGCACTCTCCAGCTCAGTGCGCTTTTCTACAGTGCTGTGGGAGCGAATGTTAGATTTCGCAGGTTCAAGGCGGAAGTGTAATACATAGATTTACGAAAACATATGTACAGATTGGTCCGCACCAATTTGTGATCAGTGTCACACTCAGCTCCACGCAGTACACGTGTCAAGCGCACTTCACGCATATCACGCTGACGTACGATGACATAGTGGAGCAGGTGAGCGTGACCACTCCATGAGTGCATCCAAGTTGCTATATCAGCCGCACTCAGTATCAACCGAATGTTCGTGATCGTCAGGCCGTGAGTGGCACATAGTGAGAGCAATCGGTCACTGTCCGCATTCGCTGAGTCAATGCCATGCGCACCGATGACATCTGTCCACACCGACGCATCACGCTCACCGCGCGCGTTGAAATCACCCAGCAGAAATAGTCGGTCACCCCTCGGCACAGACCGTTTCACGGAGGATAACTGAGTGTAGAATTGATCACGCATGTCATCAGGGTAATAAAAGGCGGGGCAGCAGGTGCTGAAGAAAGTGGCAAATTTCTGAGTCGTAGGTGAACAGTCATCAGTCGTGCACTGATACCTGTTGGTTCACCCACCAGCTGGCCATGGAGGCGATCAGATATTGCAAATCCGACGCAATGTTCACGTGGGGCTGTGGTGGTGTTTCCCACCCCCCAGTAGAACGTATAGACGACACCGGCTTCATGCAACTTACCTTGCTCAGCGAGCCGAGTCTCACTGATCGCTGCAACATCGGTGTCGTAGCGCGCCAGTTCCATCGCAACGAGTGCAGTGCGTCGCTCGAGGCGCTCACTTGAGTTCTGCTCCTGCAGTGTTCACAGGTTTCAGCACTGGATGCCGAGTGCTTTGTATACATGTATACGATTACATTAGTGGGCCACCCCATGCGAGGTGGCGGTTGCCCTTTGGAGGATGCTTGATGGACTCCAGTCGGAGCCATTGGCTCAATAGCCTGACCCATAAGACAGTGGGGAGCAGATCTAGCTTGGGTATGTGATTGCAGAGACTGATTGTGGTCTGCCTGACAGCCGTCACAAGTAGCCTTTGTGGTACTGGAACGAATCATTTGTTTTACGATCGTAGTAGACTACACACCTGCGACCACGACCCGACGCCGGAAAATGTTGGCGAATTTGCACCAATGTGATCAGAGGATGTCTGGCTTGAGGCGGGCAGTAGAAATCCATTGAGCACCCAGAGATGTCCTTCCACTGTCAAAGAAAATGCATGGTGCTCGTGCTCTACGCCAATCGAGCTGTGAGCTTATAACCCGTAGGCCTGTTGTCTCATTGCTAGATTTTACGGGAAGAGGGCCATAGGCCACTTCCTAACCTCCGAAGAGGATGGACCAGGATACTGGCAGAGCACCCACATCTGACAGGTGAACGACTCGGGTCCTTATATATATATATATATATATATATATATATATATATATATATATATATATATATATATATATATATATATATATATATATATATATATATATATATCAGTACACATCATCAGTATGTAGTGGGAAACATCGAGCTTGAACACCTGCTACTCTTAGCCGACTTACTAATGCTCAGTGACATAACAGCTTGCTTGATGATAAAAATGCTTGCAGTTGTTTGGGAGAGGGCAAGTTCGAACAGCTGAAGCCATGTCAGAGAACATGCAGCGATATATATATATATATATATATATATATATATATATATATATATCGCTGCATGTTCTCTGACATTGCTTCAGCTGTTCGAACTTGCCCTCTCCCAAACAACTGCAAGCATTTTTATCATCAAGCAAGCTGTTATGTCACTGAGCATTAGTAAGTCGGCTAAGAGTAGCAGGTGTTCAAGCTCGATGTTTCCCACTACATACTGATGTGCCACCTCGGTGAGTGACTGCACCTCAGAAACGCAATTTTCAATTTCGCTTATTAACTTAACACCTTAAATTTTCCAAGTGAATCAAGGATAGTAATTTGAAACTTGATTCGCCTGGTTCTCGCATTTTAAACCATCACAAACGTGTACTCAAGGATATATTTGCAGGTACCCCGAGTTGCGCAGGGTAGCCCACTAGACTCGTTTCTCGTAGACGTATTAATGGGTATGACTGAATGCAGAATCGATAGTAGAATAAGACAGTCAACTCTAGTTTAGTGTTGTATTGACGATACGGCGATAATTATGGATTCAGGAGATGTATCGTTCTTGTAATCAAGGCACACAACAGCCCGCACCTGACATTTTGCAATGGACGTGACGCTGTGGAAGACAATTGCGTCCCGGGTTTTGTTTACACCGATCACATGGCGACCGCATGGTTGGATCAAATGGTTAGCCACTGAAAAACAACATTAACTGGTCGCTGTATGCACCCAACGGGCTTCTCTCCTATACGAGACAACCACTCTTTTACCCGAATATTGTTTATTGCATATGCATGATATAAATCCCGGACACACTATAAACACAGAGTGGTCTGTTTTATGCTGCATTACAAATTAACGGTTATCAGTCCCACTTCCCAAAACATGCATAACCAGGAGAGATCAAGAGCCAAAAGTTCGGAGGAGGTCCTATTTATTGAAGTGCAGTCCATAGGTGAAACCATCATGGACCATACCTCGAAACAGACAAATAGTTCAGTGAGAAGGAAGCATAATGCGATACAACTGTGGTTACTGCTGCAGTTAACACAGATGACGGGACATTGCTATTCCGTTGTCCATACAACTGTGGAGGTGATCATGTCGAACACACGAAAGAATGGATTCCTTGACGGCGGAGTGGTTTGTAAGAGAAACCAAGTTACTTTAGTAATCACAAGTCAGTTACTGATCGCTGGCTACCGTGTTAGCCAAGTTAGACATTCGAAAACGAAATTAGCTACGACTACTATGGCTCAACAATTGTTAACGCTTTGTATACAGGAATACCTATGGACGTACGTGGTATCTCGATGCACATCCATTGGCCATTGGCTGGTTGGTCTTCATTGATCCCGTTCAGATGAGTACACTCCAGGAACATTACTGCGGAAAGAAAAAAAATACTGATTAGTAACTACCTAGATGCAGCGCAGGTGAACTGCGCTTGCTTGCGTCCACAAAGCCACTGCGCGTGTGTCAGTGTGTACACAAACCTACCGTTAACTGTAATGATAGCTAAGTTTGGTGTTTTGGCCGAACTCATGGGGTCTGAAGCGACGAACATCTTCCAACATGACCCCGCAGAAAGATGAGATATGCGGCCCCATGCAAGGTTAGACCACTCACACTGCCAGTCAGTAGAGTGGCAAGTATATATTAACCAAGACACGTGTTTCGTTACGCAAACTGTTGCTTCTGATCCATTTGGGGCCTCGCTTATACAAAATCATCAACATTGTAAATACACGTCAGCAGAGAGTGACCGACACTCCACAACTATTGTACCGCAGTACAAAACATAAGATACCAAGAATGCAAAATACAAAAACCAAAACCAAAAGACAAATAACATACTAATAAGCATCATATTATGCATGGAGCTTGAGATCCAGCTTGGAGAGGGACGGGAAGCAGGTGGGGGAGGCAGAACGTAACTCCCAAATCAAACGTTCTTCGCCATGTCAACAAGTGTGTCAGACAAAAGTAAGCATCCTCCCTCGGACCCCAGCCCGGGAAACACCAGCCGACGCCAAGTTCGAAGTGAAGCAAACAATTGTCTTCAAGGATTCATCTATGGGTCGGTACAAAGCATATAAAGTTACAATCCGAAGGAAATGCACGGTGCTTTGTTCAGCTACACTTACGATGTCCAGTCCCTACTCAACTGCATCTAGTGCAGGCAGAATAACAGTCGCAATTTGGTCTCCACTAGAACCAGTGGCTGCGGATTTTTTCTTGCCAAACTAGAAAATGAATCACTGAGTACACCCATAGATCGTTTCGACCTGCACTATCGCTATGTGGACGACAGCTTAATCATAGTATATGTAGTGATAGAGATTAATAATGCGCACCCGGCAACTAGATTCACTTACGAACTTGAACAATGTGCCAAATCTGATTGTTGCATGTACACCTGAGTGTGCGAACTGTTGATTCCCTCTCAAGGAGGATCAACAAAAAGGAAACGAGGACCGGCCAGTGAACAAACTTCAGTCGTTTCGTCTCGTTTAAATATAAGCGAACTTTAGTCCGGTGTCTCACATCGATAGCTCGAAAGAGCTGTTCTGAAGGTGCTTTAGACGATGAGATGTAATCCATACAGACCACGTTACGGGAGAATGGTTAGCTGGATAGATTCATACAGCGCAACATGCACCCCAACATAACAAGCAGAAGTTGTGCAGGTAGCTGAAAAGCAAACTCTCTTCATTCGCCTGAGTTTTAAAGGTGATACAATGGCTAAGCTTCTAACAAGAAAACAGACAAAGTCAGTGAGAGTACTATGCCAGCTGCGGAACTGCGATATATATTTGCTATCAACCCGCTTATTCCTATGTGCAATAAGGACAGGCCGTTGAAGTTGACCTCCTCTTATATAATCTATCCTATTTAGTGCACCAGTGGTGCAACGTATATTAGTCGAACGCCTCGTTAGTTGTCACATCGCGTTAGGGAAGATAGTTTTACTGGTTGGCGAACGGCAACACTGGAGTTTTGGCAAGCAGCATTTTGGCCCATCTATTTGAATCACGTCACTGCGTTAACCTTCCGAATGGGCTTACTGTAATTTATCAGGAAGCCTTGAACTAGTCAAAAGTTCTGCATCTGCTAATGCTCGCCACAGCAAAGCTATTGTGATCCTTATATTCCAACCCCCGCCATGCACGCAAAAGAAGGTTGTTCGATCGTCATCTAACCTGGCCGAACGGTAGCCAACCTAACCGTCCCTCTGACACTGGTGTTGACCTTGTGATTACGTAAACCCGAGCGATTTGTGTGTACGTATGACAACGACGAATTATCCGTTTTCTAACCATTGACCTACGTCTGAACCAATCATAGTGCATTTCCTTCGTATTTTAACCTTATATAATTTGTACCGGCCCGTAGATAAATTATTGCAAACAATTTTTTGCCTCAAACATGTGTACTTGAGGTATCGTTGAGAATGTTCCAAGCTTTGTAAGTGGGGGTTTTCATACCTCTTAACCAACTCATCGCTTGGCTTCCCCTCCCGTTCTTTCATCCACAACCCGGTCCCACAAACGGCACACGTCGCGGGAGTCGGTGTCCTTGAATGCGCAACATATGGTCCAGCCATCGGAGTCTAGCAGGTGCTATAACGATGCTGATCTGTTCACCCGCTCCTCCTGCACCAAGTGCACGGCACAGAACACCAGATGTGAGTCCAACTGCGAAAATATCGATGTTTGAGAGTAACTAGCTTCTTTAGGTCCATCGAGCTGCTGGGCCAGCTTTCGCAACCGCACAGCAGGGCTGAAAGGTCGGTTGCAATGTAGACTCTGACCTTCCGAGCGAGAGTGATGTAACGCCGGCACCACAGGTGGCGGAGTTTGGCAACAATACCTCGAGGTTTTGCTATGCAGTTCGTAATCTGACAATCTGTTCTACTGGCGTTGATATAACTGCCTAGATACATGAGTTTCTAGACGACTTCTAGCTGATCCCCACCAAGTGTCAACGCAGGAGTGGGTCCCTGTCAATCTTGGAGGTGTTTGCATTTTGAGGGTGCAAAGCATAGCCGAAAAGGAATGGCAGCCAGCGTTAATCTAGCCAGTACTCCTTGCACGTTTGGGAGCTGCAAAAGATAAGAACAATGTCGTTGGCAAACTCCAAGTCAAGAAGCTGATCACATAGGAGCAGCTATACATCTTGTAGATCTTGTCCAGTGAACGAAGTCTCCCTGACTTCATGGAGGGCGAAGTTAAAAAGGAAAGGCGACAGCGGGCATCCTTGCCTCACACCGCTGGAGATATTGGGGAGTGCACAAACTCCGCGCGTTATGCTCTTTTTGGGGTTTGTATGTGTCCGCACGGACAATTGAAGTACAGTGATTACGCTGCATCACCTGGTTGCTCCAGTTACCAGGATTAACGTTAGCTCTGTACGCAAGCCACGCTTCGTCTCCTACCACCAGACGTTTTCGGATTCTGCTCCGAAGGAATGATGAAGCTCTGGCAGAAGGAATAGGTCTAGTTTCCGACGCGAACTTGCGCAAGTCACTGAACTTTCCAACAAAATCCATCGAAGTATTATTAATGCAACCGTCACCCAAAAAGTATAAGGTGTCTTCTCCGACCAGTTCGGTTAGTGAGTCGTAATGTGTGATTGCACGAAACAAATCACTGCCTTCCTGTGGTTATTCCGCATAACATACAGTCATAAAGTATCGTGGCATGATCACTCAGCCGTGGCAAACACTGTAGTTAACTTATCGATCATGAGCTCTTTGTTCCTGAGCATTAAATCAAGTTCTGCTGGTTTATTTCCTGATCTGAATCTGGTGGGCTAACCGACATGATTGAAGAACGGAATGCTTGCAATGAGCTCCAGAAGGTCGGCGTTGAACTGAGCACTAGAGATACTGGTACTTCTAGTTTAGGACATTAACTCCACTGGACATAAAGGACACTAAAACTATCTTGCCAGCTTGAAGCGTTCCACCCAGCCATCACTTTGCTATTAATGAATTTTACCTCGACTTGTTTTTGAGCCCTTCATTAGATGAATGTGTATTAGGAGAATGCATGAAATTACAACTCCATCTCAAAACCTATGTCGTCTGGTATATAAGAATGTAAGACTGTGGAGAGTACTCTTTTCTTTTTAAAATAAATAATTAAATATTTTATTTCTTGACGGTACGAGAAATTGTTTCTGCATAAAGATAGATCAGTAGGTACATAGTTGCCTTTCGCACATGTCGTCATCCAAATTAGGATTAGGAGGAATTAACTGCAGCATGTAGAGCCTGCATTTATGCAAGTTATATCACTAACTATGTGGTAAGCTTATACCAATATCACACCTTCACTGGGTTGACTGACGGGAGTAGTTAGATATGCTTAGAAGTGCCTGGGAGCGGTTTTTCACATTCATGCAAAGTTATCTATAGGTCTGTTTTCGTCATTGGCTACTGTAGTGCACCTGAAAGCCTACTCTTTCGGTATTACAACATTGGATTTTATTGGTTTTCGAAACGTCCAGTTGTTATACTGACTGTACATCAGTTTTCATATACTGCTGTCGTGAGTCATGCGCTTATCAGTTCCCTGCCCTGGCTCATTCGCTGCCTACTCTTCTAGTCTGTAGACTATACGTTGGGTCCAGTTGCCTCCAACCTCTTTACTGTCTCTTATTAGGCACCTCACTTACGTGGCATTGTTACCAACTAGCATCCCAGGCGCCACCCTGTAATTGGTGACTCCGGACCAGAACTCGCCGTCCGTCATTCGGAATTTTCATTCCGGTGTGCTAGTTTCAGTTACTTTATGATTCAATACTTGCAATTAGTTTGTTTTCTCGCCTGACGCAATTTTTATTCGCTTTTGCAATGAATTATCTAGAGGATAAAGTCATCACCATACGTGGTTAGCGCCGTAGAGCCTGTTATGATCAATTTCGGAGCGTTAGCCCCTCCAGCTATTTGGGAGAGAGATCCTTCGTTACGATTCTTGCATTTAACATCCACCTTTTATAATCACGGGGTTTCTTCTGATTTCGCTCTATATAATTAGGTACTATTTCGGCTTCCTCAGAGTATACCATCGAAGGTGAGACATGATATTTTACCTGCCTCTTGTAATGAACTACGAGACTCTCAGACAAGCCATTACTCGATGAATCACGCCTTCTCACAAGGTCAGACTGCAGCAACCAGTTAGTGATCTGCAACTAGTAGATCAGATGTCCTCATCCTCGTTGCCGGAAATGCAACAGCTCATTGGCCCGTCTAACGTGGACGTAGGGAGTCTCCGCGAATTGTGAATGGTACGCCTCCCTGAAAGCACTTAAACCATCCTTGCAGTAGCAAGTAACCTGCCACTCACAGCAATTGCATTCTTAGCAGACAGAGTCATCGGACAACATCAGCCAACAAACGACTTTAGAGCACTCACTCAGCACCGTCGCAACCCCGGCGACACAAGCGACTTGCGAGCCGACAGCAATAAATGCCTTATCATCACAGATTGCGCCTCTTCAGGGCCTGGTAGAGAAGTTCGTCTTAGACCATAAGCACCGCAGCCGCTCTAAATCATTGCTACTTGCACGACCCCTGAAGCTCCAGGTTGTTGCTTTTCCCACCTGCGGTTCGGTATTAAAACCGTAAGTGCATATAGCCATGTAGCTTCTCCGGTGCAGGTGGCCCCCCACACCGGTCCGTACTGGCGACTAACGGTGTTGGCGATGCCCAAAGCCGTCTCATTTAGATTAGGGATCGTGGTTCCGAACCCCACTTCTTAGTAGATATTGGGGTGGAAGTCAGCGTCACTCTCCCTATTCCAGGTGAGCCAACCGCTTCTTTGTTGACAAACCTAAGTGCTTCAACTCAAGTAGAATGCCTATTTGTTACGTCAAGTTTCGAAAGATAAGCAAAACACGAAGCTTTGAGCAAACAATTGTTTTCGATTACTTCTTCATCAGGCTCACACAGTGATATACATTATATTAACGTCTGTTGCAATCGTTAGTGAGGGTCATCATGATCACGAATTAAATTTTCTGATCAATTGTTTCTTTGTTACACTAACGATTGCAACAGACGTTAACATAATGTATATTACTGTATGAGCCTGAAGAAGAAGTAATCGAAAACAATTGTTTGCTCAAAGCTTCGTGTTTTGCTTATCTTTCGAAACCTAAGTGCAGCCAGTGGCACACCACTAGGTGCTTACAGTCATCGGTTGCTTACCCGGGACCTAGATCCTCGGTGCGCGTGTCGCTGGGTATGCACCATTCCTGCAGATTCCTTTGCCATCAGGGGCATTGAATTTCTCAGGCATTCCGACCTCTTAGTCGATGCGAAACGTCAGCTGATAGTCGACACTGTAACGAACTTCAGTGTATGTGGCATCAACAACGATATCGCATCTCTCACCCCAGTTTACTAATTCCGCAGGCATCGCCAGACTACGCCAACCTCTTCCCACAGTACTCCAGGCCCATTCAGCCAAGGAAGGCAGCTGTGTCCGTGGCATTCATGATGGCCGTCACTGACTGGTCGCATGATCAACGTGCTCCGCTTCGTCACAGAGTTGCATGTGTTCTTCTTCATCTAGCGCAGTCATCATACACGCATTCGAATCGGATTAACTTTCTGTGTTCGGTTGGCATATTTTTACAGAATTATTCCCACTGAAAATGCGTAGTGCTGCCCAAGTAGTTTTAGCGCGCTTCGTCCTTATCGCCAGACGCGCCCCCTGTAGTTTTTAACACTTTTCACTGCAGCGGCACTGTAATCGATTATGGATTCTCCGCGTTATCTGGTGGTTCTGAATTACTTCCATGGGATAATTTCTAACGAAGCTACGACTCAATATGGGGTTTCAATTACACTCACCAGTCGCTTGCCATTGTCGCTGACATCCACCCACTACGCGCCAATTCCAACGGCTTTGCCTTCCAGGAACCGGTGTGAATCAGTAAGCCAGCCAAACTCCGTGTACATGTGTCCTCGTCCTGACGCACTCACATACTGTAACGGCCATCGAACGTGCGATTAACACAATGAAGGCGAGGATCACTCGCCCTCTGCCTCACGCGATTAGCACAGGGTAGCGTACGTGTGCAACAACAGCACTCAATCGATTCGATTCCACCTAGCTACAAATGTAGTGAATCGAAATGTGCGCGAGGAGTCATAAGGGATGTTACTTGTACAAAGTACGTCCTTGCGTTTTGCTCCGCTGTGGTAGTGAAGTCAACTAGAATGTAAACAACAAATCAATCTGATTGATGTGCTCTGGTTTGGCCAAACACGCAGCGGAATCCTAATGGTCAATTGTATAATAACGTTCGTAAATAAGTGGAAAACGCGGACGGAAACAATCCAGCACATGGCGAGTTTCAATGTTTGCTGTTAGAATCTAATAACACCGACATAGTTTGAACGGCAAACTCCTCAGAGCTCTGTGTTTAAGTCAAAGGGTAAAGTCAGTCTTACTAATCATCCAACAACATCTGCTCCACCTACACTAATAAATGCTAACCATCTACTTGAGCAAGCTACATCCGGGGTGACTACCATTAAGTTATCCTTGGATGCCGCACCTGACCAGTTGGTCACAACACGGCAGTTAAGAGCCGGGTAATATACGCTTCGATCGCTTCGACAAAAACACCCAAAGAGACACTCGTACGTCCATTTCTGGAGCAAGCACGAGCGATGCGACGTTGTTTTCACAACCTTCCTTAGTGTCCGCTAAACAATCCAAATTATAAACATAGATATAACTAAACTTTTATTCTCGGCTAAGCGAGGCAAGCCTGCACAGGCATTATCATGGTAAGAGTGCAACAGGTGATCAAGGAATGTAAAATAGGATTGTCATGAGTGTGTCATATGTGTTGATTCATGAATGTATTTGTGTGCGTGTGTGGCTGTGTTGCTTGGCTTTGTAAAGGTTTTGCTGGTGTCTGCATTTGTCGCCAATGCTAAAGAAATGCTTGACGTCCGTAGATTTGCAATGATTGTACGTATGAGCATTAGGTTGCTGGTATTCAATGCTTCACCATTATGAAGTAAGGAAAAGTGAGTTTATTTAGTGGTGAGCCACTAAATAAACTCGAGCCTCGGTCAACTCGAGGAGGCGGTGTACTGCTCCAGTACCCCGCAGTGAACTACTTCTTGATTCAATCCATGAATCCGATATCCAGATTTTCGACCCTTTTTGGTGTCGTCTTTATCTAACACGTGGTGACACATGTTTAGTGGGCATCGTGCAACGCCCTCTGTCATCCACTTCATAAATAAACAACCGCCTCGCTTCCTCTATGAAGATTTTCCTAGCACTGGCACACAGTCTCATCCTCCTGGTTGGTGACTTCAATCTTCACGTCCTAGAAACCTCAGCCTGTCTGGATAAGAAATTCAAAATGGAACTGCATTAGCTAATCGTTGGATTGCCACTATACAATTACGTTGACTCCCCAAAAAGATTCAGGTCGGTAAATAAACGAATTGTGCTAGATTACGTGTTCACCAACGAGAAGCTAATAATCGAAACAGTATCGGTAGCTAGTTCTCATGTTCGACTACAATTGTTATGCGGAGTATATCGCAGACAACGCTGGTGACTCTCAGCTTATTACCAAATATACTGTTCTGGCCATCCAAATTAGTGCAATTGGCTGGTTCTATCTAGCTGTACTATCCCCGATGTCAACTGGTGTGCTTTTGTTCATCAATTCAACAAGTTAGTAACCAGTATTTCTACAAGCATGCCCCCACGCGCGATGAGAATAAATCCATTTATACGTAGCACGACGCGGAAGTGTATGATCACAAGAGATTCCCTCTGGCGAAAATACAAGGCGTCTTCCGATGTCGCAACATGGGAAGCCTAAACTACCCAGTGAAATCAGTACGTGAACCTGATATGCGAGGCTAAGCTAAAACATCAACAGGATCTAGTCGACAAATGCTTCTTAAACCCAAAGCTCATTTAGCGACATGTCAACAAACTCCGTAAAGTGCAGCGTGGTATTGCTGCCCTCCGCACGCCAAGTGGATAAGCACAAATTACAACAGAAGCTGCCAACGTACTATGTCATCAATCCTCCCCGAACTTCCGGAATGCCGCTTCGTCGCCTATGCTGTTCAGGCAAGTTATAACACCACCAGGACTTAATCATACCTCGTTTACGGCTACAAATGTGCCGAACAGGCTGAATTCCCTACGCGAGCATACCTCTCCTGGTCCAGATAATATCGGACCAAAGGCGCTGAAGTTCGCTGCGTTGCATTTGACGGATCCAACCTCTAGGTTCTCTCCAACAACCAGAGTTATGTTCCCACTATGTGACAGCACGGGATCGTGCAGATCCAGCCAACTATCGTCCGATAAATCTCCTGCCGGTGTTATCCAAAGTCATGGGGTCTATTATTGCCGAAGCCCACATAAATTACTTGGAGGCATGCAAAATCATAGCACCAGAACAGTATGGATTTCGTCGGAACATGTCTTGCACTCCAAACCTGCTGCTTGCTCGCTTCAGTTGGGTTGAAATCGGTGAAAGTGGTGCGGGGGGTTGACCCAGTTTATCTGGACTTCTCAATGGCGTTCGACTGTCTGAACCACCACATACTCATTCACAAGATTCAGAGCTGTGGAATTGGTAGCCAAATTCTCGTGTAGATAGGTAACTTGCTGATTAAACAAGATCTGAATGTGAGAATGCACAGAGCCATCTCTGACCCTAATGATGTTTAGTGCGGAGTGCCACAGGGCTCAGTACTTAGTCCACGCCTGTTCCTGATCTACATAAACGATCTTGTAAGTGTAATCACTTTAATTTCTTACACTTCGGTGATGATCTCAAGATATAGCGAGCCATTAAAACAACGAATAACCACATAGTGGTTCAGCATTACCTTGATGAGGTATACGAATGGGGACTTAGCACTTACTTCATTGCAACGCTACCAAGTGTAAGATATTGAACATACGCCATTAATCCACTTTAGAGTACAGGCTGGGGGAACAAGCTTTGCAGCGTGCTACTACTGAATGCGATCTAAATGTGATAGTACAACGGGATATGGCTGTTCCCGTGGGGCCGAGAAGACGTTCAAAAAACCAACCAACACCTTGACCTTTCGTGTAGAACTTTCGGGCGTTTGTCAATACGCCCTTCTCTCAGATCCTCAATGCCTAACTTAGGCCACATTCAGAATACGCTATTCACGCCAGACAGCTCTGGCACAAACACGACCTCACCGCACTCGAACTGCCATAATGAAGGGCGACCAAGAATGTAAAAGGTCTATTTCATCTCCCATAATAACTGAAGTTGAAAACCCTTGGGATCCACAGTGGACACTATGGACGCCTGTGTGGCGATTTGTTAAGGACATATTTGATCCTAAAGAATCCGAACCACGCTTGTAGTCATCTTCTGAAGATGTATCACAATACCACACTGAGACGTCACCAGCTAAAGCTGACCGCACAGTATAGCCGGAATTTCTTTTCACCTCGCGTGTGTCAACCATGAAACGCCGTACCCACTTACGTTGTTCCTTCTCCCAAAACAATGGTATACAAAAAACAGCTAGACGATACACTCATACATTTACATTACGCCGTACAATTTGCTATATCCGGGTGTCAACCTAACATTACAAATCAATGTGCGCATTTTCACCTTCAACACATATTTTACTAATCGCTACTACTGGAGTTACAAATCCCATCGATCAAGAATACTGCACACGAGTAAGCGTTGTCATTTCCCTTAATTACTTTTTTCTCACGTGTTACTTGAACTAGAACCACTCTCTATATTACTTCGCGTGTGTATATTCAATTCGCATTTCAAACCACCGTTATATAGCATTGCACTTAAATGTGCGGTCGTTTAAACTGACGATTCTCTTATCATATGGCCTGGTATTTCTCACTCTAACCACCCTACGGGATTTGTTAAGCAGCCGTTTTTTACCAGTAATAAATCATTGTTCATTGACCGGTTAGCAGCAGGTTGAACAGCGAATAAACACTAACATTATATCTATTAAAGCAAGTATGCGCAGGACAATGTGATGGGCCCATAAGAAAAACAATGGTGCACGATTTGCTTCACCCGAAAAACGTTCCACCATGTCCCCACCGCTGTTATCTCCTTCAACTTTGGAAGAAGGCATGCATAAACAGTCCGGAGCACTGATTGTCAAGCGATACTCAGGACCACGAAAATCAGGCACCACCCGAGACGTGTGATCGATCAAATTCCGCCGGCTTTAACAACTTCTATCATTAATAAGGATGGAACAGCTGCACACCAGTCTTCTGCATACGCAACTCAAGGGTCTCGTCTCGAGTTCAAGTCCACCAGGAATTCTGTCACCTGTTACAATGGTTATTTGGATGCCAAACTTAGAGTTTTCTCTGCCGCACACACTGCCAACGCGAACTGAGGGACAAACAGTAGACCAGCATCACGTGACGAAGCCTGGACCGACTATCACCCGATCTTGCAGCTCAACAAAATGAGATGCAATAATAACGCCTCGACTGTTATATGCACATTTGTCCCCGAAGCTAGCGTCACCATATTTGGGGAAAGTTGTCTGACGACCGAAACCAGTGGAACGCACTGTGCATTTTAATGAACGCCAAAGCCAAACCCACAAACCTAGTGCGAGTTACGGGCACCCGCACCCTGCACACTGGTGAACTCAACCTTTTTAGTAATAGTAGTAGCAGTAGTAGTACTGGTAGTAGTAGTACTAGTAGTAGTAATAGTATTATTATTAGTAGTAGTAATAGTAGTAATAATAGTAGTAGTAGTAGAAGTAGTAGTAGTAGTAGTAGTAGTAGCAGTAGTAGTAGTAGTAGCAGTAGTAGCAGTAGTAGTAGTAGTAGTAGTAGTAGTAGTAGTAGTAGTAGTAGTAGTAGTAGTAGTAGTAGTAGTAGTAGTAGTAGTAGTAGTAGTAGTAGTAGTAGTAGTAGTAGTAGTAGTAGTAGTAGTAGTAGTAGTAGTATAAGCCGCAGTCCATTGAATACACATAGAGCCAACCAAAACCATAATAATCACTGGAAGAAGACAGGCTTAATCAACGTATCATCATCATGACACATTAGCTGAAGGTGAGCAACACAGTTTAGCCACAGTCACGCATTAAAATAAAAAACGGAGCATTTTTTTGTTTTTTGAACATTATTTTTTATTTTTATCTTTTTTAATCGTTAAGCATTAAACATGTAAATCTAAACAATTATGTACACAAATCCGGCACTGCTTTCGATCGCGCACCATATCCTGAATTGTTTCCAGTCAGCGGCACTCTTTTTCCTTTAGTCCTCAACCAGGCAGACGTGTGGTGGTGGCAAGACATGAAGTCAACGATTTCAAATGCTGTTCCCAGGTGGCCGGCTGACCGCGATGTGGTCTCTTCCAGCGAAGTCCCGCACGAGCAAAAAGGGCGCAGTGGGGCCAACGCTCAGCTGACATACGTAGGGCGTGACCGAGCCATCTTAACTAGTGCAGCAGAATTGGCTTGTTGAAGGAAATACTCGCATTCCCTAAGACACGACGTCTGACTTCACTGTCGCAGATACGTTGTTGCCACCACACACGGGCACTTCTCTCCAAGCACCCACCGCCGAACGCCGAGAGCCGGCGCATATCGTCTACGCGAACTGGCCATGGCTCATTGCCATATAGCAACACCGCCCGAACAGTGATATTGAAAACTCGAACCTTTACCAAGAGAAGGATGTCTTGACAACACCACAAGTGTTTAAACTTAGCAAACGCCGACCGAGCTTGTCGATGTGAAGAGGAAATTCCCTTCCAATGAAACCACCAGCAGACAAAGCTGCCTCGGTAGACAAGGCTATTCACTTGTTCAAGCTGTGTACCCTCCATAGTGAGCGCGGGAATGGGCAAGTGCCGATAATGAATCAGCACTTTACACCTTGACAAAGCAAAGCAGATTTCGTACCTAGACGCCTCAGTCGCTAAACGGTCTATAACGGTTTGCATACTCTTTGAGTCGTCACCAAGGAAGGCAATATCATCGGCATAATCTAAGTCGGTCAATCGCTTCCTCGGTAACCGTCTAGAACTCTCGACAGACTGTCATCAGTCACATTATTGAAGAAGAACGGGGACTTTGGGCAGCCCTGCCGTACAGCGCTATTGACAGCGAAGGACATCGAAAACCTGCCAGAGAACCTGTTCTGCCAGAGATGTGGAAGTGTAGTGCGCGTAGGATGGCAGTGTCCATTTTTGTTTCACCTTCTTTAGCACGCATCGCCATAGCGCAGATCGAGCAACCGAGTCGAATGCAGCACGGATAGCTGGGAATTCAACGATGCTAGACTTCTGTTAAAGGTGACGGTGTTCCAGAAGTTGGCGGAGCGTGAATATTTGATCCACACACCCGTGGTCTGGTCGGAAGCCAGGTTGTTCTTCGCGGTACTGCGATTCACGAATGCTAAAGACTTTACGGAGTAGAATGGATGCCAACAGCTTGGAGGCAACCGTAATCAGACGAATCCCCCGGTGATTGGTGCATGAAGTGCGAGCACCCGTTTTACAATTTGGGACAAGGACTGACTCGACCCAGTAAGAAGGCACCTTTTCTTCATGCCAGCTTTTAGAGAACAATGAGATTAGCTGGCTAATGATAACTGCGCCTCTATACTTGAATAACTCCGAGGAAAATTCATCTGAGCCGGCAGCCATGCGTCGTTTCAAGTGTCGAATCGCAACCCAAAATTTCGCTTCGCTCGATGGATCAAGTGTGATGACCCAGAGCAGGCAGCTGGGTTCCCAGCGCATAACGTGGACGGTGAAGGCCAATTGAACCGGGAATGAAAATGTTCGGCACATTAATCCAAGCGCCTCTGTAGGTCGGCAATTAGCAAATCATCAGATTCGCAAATAGTCTCACTGACACCAGGCTTTATGTGACCAGTGGATCAAATGAGTTGGAAGAGCTTGCGAGTATTACCAGAGAGGGCGGTGGCCTTCATTTCCGAAGCGGGCTGAGACCATCATGCTTCACGATCCCTGTGTAGGCTTTGTTTGAATTGCCAACAGAGAGAACGGCGGACTTCCTTATGATTAGACTTCGCTGGGATATTTCTGCGGCGATCAACTAAATCCAAAGAGCGCGTGGAGATACAGGCCTCTACAGGGTGCTGAGTAAGACCACAAACTAACTGCCCGGAAGAGATCCTGGTCCTTTGTATGAACATCCAGTGTTAACCAGTATCTTTCGGTGGGTCGCAACCGAGTGCACTCGCCATGGAAGATTGATAGCTCTGCTGAACCAAAAGAGTAGATGGTTTATTTGTGTCAACCTTACAGGGCGTCGTTTTCGGGGACCCTCCGAAACTCACGCGGATTTTCGTAAAGAAAAGAGCATAGTCTGAGTCAAGAACTTGGACCAGATGGATCTACAATCCTTCACACTACCCCACCATCTGAAACTGATGGCGATATGATCAACCTGAGACCATGATTGAGACAGAATGGGACATCCAAGTAGCGGAAGGTCTCCTCGAATGCCGAAAGCTAATGATTGAGTGAAACAAATGCTTATCTTCCCAAAGTGTAAGAATTCTCTCCATTGTCTGAGTGACTCTCATCAAGCGCCTGGTGACCACTGAGGTGAGTTTAGCAAGATAAATACCGACCGACCTGTGCGCTTAGATCCCCAGCAAGGAAGACACGATTTAATTTGCAGGCTCTGCTCAAGAGCTGGTAAAGTTAATAGCATCAGTCGTCTTTAATTGAATCGGAACTACAGTCAGCCGGAACGTAAACTGAGATTACCAAGAAGAAGCTAGATACAACTTTTTTGTGATCTCAGCTTATGCCCCAAAGGACTGCTATTCCGATTCTGTTAAGGATGGTTGCTACTGGGAACTTCACCAGCTCTTGTGCAGAATCTGCGTTTCTCCTCCCATTGCAGTGAGAATGAGCCTTACGGTGGTGTGATGATATGCGTGCCTCACTGATCCACTGAGCTGTGGTGGATGGGGCTTTTTACAGCTGCAGAGCAGCTGGTACCAGATTGGTCAATAGTTAGAGGCCAGACCAACTCAGCCTCCTGGTCTCCTAGTTCGGGGGTTGGATTGTGGCTCTTTATTCCTTAAAACGGATTCACGATAGCCCGCTGCCAAACCCGCTACCTTGCGGTCCGGTTTTTGAACCAACGGCTTGAGTTGAAAACCCTATTCTTTCTCCTCTCTAGACCTGTGCAACCTGACAATATCCTGTCCACGCAGTTCTACGAACTTTCTCTTAAACAATTTCTTGCTGCCCTGGTCGTCGCAGCGGATAATTAACGGCGTCCTGTCATCTGCATCGAGGAGGGTGGATAGAGACTTGGATGCTACTGCTCAGGCCTTCTCGTCCTCCTATTCTCCCTCTTGCGTTTTTTCGCCCTTATCGTCAAGTTCCAATTTCACTTTTGTCCGTCCGTTTTCAAATTCCTAATTCTTGGCCATCCTGCACTATGCCTTGATAGACGTTTATCTTCTAGTTTCAACTCGCATGCGAATGCGGCGCGTCACTCCTGTCCTGTCGACAAACCCATGTCCAACCTAGCGGTCCACCCTAGTTCATCGGCTTTCATTTGGTACCCACGATTCTCCTTCGGATTGGCATTCCTCAATGTACGCGCATTGCTACAGATCGGTCAACAGGCAGCACTTGCCTTAACATTAGAGACCCTCTCTATCGGTATCTGCTGCATATCCGAAACCCGCCTGCAAGACTCAAGCTGCATGCGCGCTTTGCGATCCTCGTCAAGTAACACCAGCGGTGCTTTCTGGTTACGCCTATCCGGAGACGATGCAGCGTCGAGTACTAGCTAAGTCGTTGTTGGTGTTGTTCTCAGTCCGTTGGCTGAAGCTACTCTGGTTGATTGGATCCCAATCAGTAGCCGTGTGTGTGCGAACTGATTGGCTGGCTCGTCCAAAGCTTTGAAGTCGCGCGGCGCCTACAGGTGTCGATTCGTTATCACTGCCTACATGCCCACAAACTGTAGCAATGACTCGGTAAAGACGACTTCTATCGCCAAGTGAACGGGCTCCTTGGACACAGAAGAAGCACGGACACTGTTATGCTTGTTGAGGATCTGAAAGGTCAAGTTGGAAACTTGTCCACTGATGAGGTGCATCTGGGCGGCCAACATGGTTTAGGCTTCCGTAATAATAACGCTGAGTGGTTACCGCAGTTGTGTGAGGATGCTCGCTTATTTCTTGCGAGCACTAACTTCCGACACAGCACCCGCCGGAGGATGACTTGGCAGGCACAGGCGTTAGACCAGCCTTGGATATAACTCGATCACATTGCGATCAGTTATCGCTGAAGAGATTGCGTCCAGAACTGTCGCTTGATTTGGAGCACATGTATGGACACTGATTATGCACTTGTATGTGCTGATCTGCGTGTGTATTTTGGCGAACGCCCACGACGAGCGTGTGAGCGCATAAACACCAGCCAACTGGCGTGTTGAATTACGCTGACTTGTAGGTTGAGTAAGGTCTCAGTGAGTATAATCGAAGTTCACTGGCCGCATGTTCACCAGACCTTACTAGCAGTGGGCAACTCCTTATGTGGTAGGTCTAATCGCCGACATGGACACTGGGCCTCTTTGCAGTCTCTGGAACTTAGCGATGCCCGCCGGCGCATTCCGGTTGGAAGTGAACACAATAAGACTCGCAAAAGCCTCTGGGAAAATCTCCGTGCTAGACTGAGGTGAGACTGCGAATCTTGGTAGTCTAATCGTGCATCAGAGATGGAAGGGTCCACTGACGTTTGTAACCATCGAAAGTTATTCCATCTGATACTGGAAGCGGGCAACAAAAGACCTGGGCTTGGTGAAATTACACATGAGGAGAATGGACAACCTATCCACAACTTGTCAAAAGACTTGGAGGGTTGATCTGAAAATGTTGAAAGGCAATTTACTCGTCTGGAATCGTCAGATGCTCCAGGGGCCATTGATCTCGCTGCTCCGCTGGCTGTTCCTTGGATCCGCCCTCTAGCTCAGAAATCGAACTTGAGGTCGGACTGTCGAAGTTAAATGAAGCCGAGAGACTAGATGATCTTTCTCCAACCCTCTTCAAATTCAAGAGACCCACTCTTATGGATGATTTAAATGATTTATTAGCGAAACTGCAGGAGTAGGAAGCTGTCTGGACAGACTGGATCCCTCCTTTATAGTCCCAACTTTTCAAGCGAGGCTCACGATCGTAATGCGGCAACCATAAAGGAATCAGTTTGATCTCCATCCTTTCCAGCTTACTTGCCTCTATCATCCTTCACAGACGGACTAGCACTTGGGAAGGTCAGATTGGTGAGGAGCAAGTCGAGTTTTGTTGAGGTCGAGGCTGCATCGCTCACATCTTTACTTTTCGTCAATTGAAGAATAATAAGAGGGAGAGAAGGGGGACTTAACAGAAACCCTTAATGCCCAAAACAAACATTCAGGGCCAAGGCGCCTACACCTTGTGCCGATACCATCGCGTCACAAAGCTCCGGCTATCGTACAAAGATAAGACGGCATCAGCGAGACAGCTTTCTTGCTGCTTTCACTGCTCCACGTCATTATTAGCCATTACCCCACAGATAACTCAGCACCAAACACACTTTAAACATGCAATCTGACTAGGAGATCTCAGTAGGCTCGCCACTTGTGTCGGTCTCGAGCCATATCTTGTAAATTCTCGAGCCAAGCACAAGGCGAGTCACGTGGACTCTAGCCCGGAAGGTGAGACGGACCAACGGCACCCAGTTTGACCGTCAATGGCTTCGTTTCCCGCTGCTAAGTCAACTTCTGTCCACCTCGAGCTTTGCACCATCCTATACCTGGCAGACTGAACAAGGCCCTCTTAGGTAAGCGGTGATCAGGCATACGTAGCATATACTCAAGCCAACGCAACTTATACAGTGCTATATGTTGTTCTAGGAAGCTAGCATGATTAGCACTACCTAGTACTCGCCTACGCACACCATCGTTGCGGACATACTGGTGCCATCATCATCATCATCATTATACATGTCAGCGAGAGGTGGGGAAACACCTCCGTTATTGTACCGCAATATATAAAGGGGATACATACATACATACATAAATGAAAAATAAATACAAGATTTACATGCCAGCTGAGCTACCAGCAACGGATAGGCATCGTTCCGGTAAGCTACCAGCCAGCTACTAGGCAAAAAGAAAAACGAATTATGTTTTACCCTACGAAGTGAGATCGTAAATGGAGGGGGAGGCTAAAAGGGATGGGGAGGGACAAAGAAACTCACACCAGGAACGCCACTGAGGTCAGCTCCTTGCCATGTCAGCAAGTGTATGCAGCCAAACGTGTTCACCGTCTTTTGGACCCCAACCAGGGAGTCGAGACGCTCCAACCGAGGCTAGCTCTGAAGTGAGGGACTTCATTCCTCTGGACCAAGTCATCGCTTGGCCACCCCTCCTCTTCTTCCATCCACACCCGCGGCGCGCAAACAACGCACGTTAAGGGAGTCGGTGGGCTGACATGCGCAACACGTGGCCCAGCCATCGGAGCCTGGTGCGTGAGATAACGGTGCTGAGCGGTTCAGATCCTTTTCCTGTGCCGTAAACAATGCGTCGAACACGCTCGTTACTCACGCGGTGTTCCCACCAGTTGTGAGCTAAATTGCGAAGGCAACGGTGGTCGAACGTAACTAGCCTCTTCAGGTCCGCTGCTCTAAGGAGTCAGGTTTCACAAACGTACAATGGGGTCGAACGTACCGCTGCATTGTACACTCTACTCTTCAGGGCCAGAGTAATGTCGCGCCGCCGCCATAGGTGGCGAAGGTTAGCAAAAGCACTTCGAGCTTTCGCTATACGGTTCGTGATCTTGTCTTCGATCCCAAGGGCGCCGATACAACTTCCCAGGTAATTGAATTTCTGGACGACTTCTAGCTGATCCCCACCAAGGGTCAGCGCAGGAGGCGATCCCTTCCAACCTTGGAGGAACGCTCCGCACTTCGATGGTGCAAAGCAAAGCCCGAAGCGGCTGACAGTCAGTGCTAATCTGTCCAGTGCAGCTTGGCACGTCTGGGAGCTGTCACAGATGAGGGCAATATCGTCTGCATACTCCAAGTCAAGAAGTCGTTCTCCTGGGAGTAGCTCCACACCTTCCAAGTCATGCCCTGTAAATGCAATCTCCATGACTTCGTCAATAGCGAAGTTGAAGAGGAAAGGTGACAGCGGGCATCCTTGTCTCACACCGCTGGAGATATTGAAGGGTGGCGACAGCTTGCCGTAAGCCCTCACTCTGCCCGAGCTACGCGCATATAATGCTTGGATAATATAACCATATTTCTCGGGCACACCATTCCTTAGTAGACAATTCCAAAGGGCACATCGATCAACCGAATCAAAGGCACCTTTGATGCCGAGGAACACGACTACGGTGGGCCGCCAATATGTGACGGTGCTCCAACAACTGACGCAAGGTGAAGATGTAGTCGATGTAGCCACTACCCCGACGAAACCCGGCTTGCTCCTCACGAATCTGGCTTTCACGAGCGCCAGTCAGTCTGTGAAGAATTATGGAGGCGAGTAATTTGGAGGCGATGGAGACCAGACTGATTCCTCTATGGTTGCCACATACCGAACGCGAGCCTCCTTTGAAGATGGGAACAATAACGGAGCGGCTCCAGTCGGTTGGGACAGTCTCCTGCTGCCACAGTTTCACGAGTAATTCATGTAAAGCATCAACAAGAGCAGAGCCTCCGAATTTGAAGAGGACCGGAGGAACATCATCTGGTCCTGGGGCTTTGTTCAACTTCAACAGTCCGATCTCACGTTCGACTTCTGAACGAGAGGCTAGATCCAAAGGGACAGCCCACAGAGCAGGGCGATCACTTGCAGGCGAGGAATCAAACAATTCTAGCCGATTAAATTGCTTTTCAAAATGCTCAGCCCAACGCTCCAAAGGTTTTGACAAATTGTGGATAGGCTGTCCACTCTCAACACAAATTGTTTCACTAACACCAGGTCTCCTACTGCCCGTTTCTCGTATCAGACGGAATAACTTATGATGGTTACCAAGGGCAGCGGCCATTTCCATCTCTGATGCACGATTAGACTACCAGGATTCGCGGTTTCTCTTCAGGCTAGCACGGAGTTTTGCCCGAAACTCTTTGCGAGTTTCATTGTGTTCACTTCCAGCCGGAATATGCCGGCTAGCGTCGATAAATTCCAGAGACCGAGAAGAGACTCAATGTCCATGTTGGCTTTTAGACATACCACATGAGGATTTGTCTGCTGATAGTAAGGTCTGGCGAACATGTGACCAGTGACCATCAATTGTCTCCAGTGAGCGATTACTCAACTCGCATGTCAGCGTACTTCGATACGCATTCAGAACAGCTAGCTTTGTCAGTTGGCTGATGTCAATGCGCTCACATGCTCGTCGTGGGCGTCCGCCAAAGCGCATCCGCATGTCAGCACATACAAGTGAATGATCGATGTCCACACATGTGCTCCAAATCAAGCGACAATTCTGGATGCAGTCTCTGAAGCGGTAACTGATAGCAATATGATCGATCTGCATCCAAGGCTGGTTCGAGGCTGGTGGTCACCAAGTCACCCTCCGGCGGGTGCTGTGTCGGAAATTAGTGCTCGCAAGAAATAAGCGAGCATCTTCACACAAATGAAGTAACCGCTCACCGTTATCATTACGGGAGCCTACTCCGCGTTGACCGCCCTACTGGTGCCATCCGACACCAATAATGCTTCGCAGATAACGATGCTCAAAGAATTGAAGACACCTCAGATTTTCAGACCGAAGGCGCCAAGTCTTACTCCCATAGAGCAGGACGATTCTCACTGTGGCCTTGTATACACGGCCTTTCAGACGGAGGTAAACACCCTTCTGTCACCAGAGATGCAGCAGGTTCAATAAGGCAGTTCTGGCCTTTGCAATGCGTGAACTGACTTCAGTTTTCTATGTGCCCATCGATGCTGATGCAGCTGCCAAGATAAGTGAATTGATCAACCACTTCCAGTTCCTCGTTAGCAGTGGTCAAGTGATCATCACTTGGCTGGTGGTGCTGAAGCGACACTTTGCACTTTGAAGGTGCAAAGCGCACACCAAATAATGGGACCACACTAGGCAGGATATTCAGGGTTAATTGTGCCACCGCAACATAGTCCAAAAGTAAGACGATATCGCCCGCATAATCAAGATCAACTAACATGTAGCCAGGCACGACCTCAACACCTACATCGTGCGATTCCGCAAGAGAACACTCCATAATAGAGTCCAAGACGAAAACGAACAAAAATGGGGAAATCGAATAACCCAGACGAACGCTACTAGTGGTCGGAAAGCTATCAGATAGGAAACTGTAGACCCGGACGCGGCCTGTAGTGCTCGAGTCTAGAGCGCGTAGAACGTTCACATATTTCGTGAGAACACCTTTTCGCGCAAGCATTTCGAACAGAATCGATCGATCGACTGAATGGAACGCACTCTTGACATCGAAGAACACAGCTATTGTCGGTCTGCGGTATGCGTGGCACTGCTCTAGCACCTGCCGCAGAGGGAATATATGGTTTATACAGCCACATCCTGGGCGGAAACCGGTCTGCTCTTCCGTATTCCGAGTTTCCCGTTTCATAATGCGGTGGCGAACGAGAATTGACGCCAGTAATTTTGTCACAACTGGCGTTAGGCTAACACCCCTGTGGTTAGAACAGTCTGTGCGACTGCCCTTCTCGTATATTACCACTATAATCGATTCGCTCCAATTAGCCGGGACACTCTCTTCCCTCCAGATACATCCGAATAAGGAGGTCAGTGCTTTACAGTGGACCTCACCACCATCCTTAAATAGTGCAGGTGAGAGGGAATCTGGGTCAGCGGCACGAAAAGGATTGAGGGTTGTGACCGCGTTTCGGACCTCGACCTCCGACGGAGGCTCTAAACTAACCGTCCATGGCTCATCCTGCATCACCTGAGTAGGAAGAGGTCCGGGAGCAGGGGGCTAGCTGAACTGATCTTGAAAGTGTTCAGCTCAACGATCCATAAGGCGTTCCTTATTGTGTACCAATGCATCGGCACTGTCTCTGATTGTCTCACTGACGCCTGGTTTCCTGGGAGCAGTGGTGCGGATCAGCTGGAAGATCTTGCGGTAATTGCCTACTGCCCCTGCCTCCTCCATTTCTTGAGCCCTACTGATCCACCAGGCTTCCTTGTCAGCACGTAGGCTCTGCTTTAGTTCACTCCTAATAGCCCGTCTGGTCACATTGTGTTCAGAGCCAGCAGGGCGGTTTCTTCTGGATTCCAACAAGTTCACCGACCTCTCGGATATCCAGTGACTGGTGCGGTGACGACTGATAGTGCCACAAGCAGATACTCCTGCGTCATGCATGGCGGCCGAGGTCCTATTCCACTGAAGTTCAGTGTCATTAGGATAAGACAGCAAAAGTTCAGCATGCAGTGCGTCTTGATAGGCTTGCCTGATCGAGGGCTCAGAGATTCTCCCAGTCGCCGATCGGAGGAGTCGCTTGGTGTGGCTCTCGGTAAAGTTCATGAAGAAATGACAGAATACTAATGGATGATCAGAGTCGACACAGGTACCCCAGTAAGATCGGCAATCCAGGATGGAATCGTGACACCTGTAACTTTGGCAATGTGGTCGATTTTGGTCCATCGCTGACCAGCTAAAGGAGGACGCCAATTGGCACTTCGGCGCCCACTGTGTCTAAAAGCAGTGCTACTCAGAAACAACTGGTGTTCCGCACACAGTTGCAGCAGACGCTCACCGTTGTCTGTCCGTTCGGAGTTAAGCCCATAATTACCACCCAGCTGAGCTTCTGAAGAGCTCCGACGCCCTACTTGTGAGTTCATATCCCCTGCAAGTTTTATAATATCTGCACTAGTAGCACTGCGTAGTAGCGCGTTCAGTTCATTGACAGCATTAGAACTGCAGTCGGTGGGAGCATAAACGGAAATCACAAACAAGCAGTGTTTTGTACTACTTCGTGAATCAACTTTAGCTGAGGTCGTCAAACGGGCTGCACATAAACGGCTGTTCACCGGAATCCAATGGACCAACCATGGCTCAGCCTTGGAGCTTAGAATGATACCTTCACCAGCCTGACCCGTGAGTGTTTCGCCGGCCTCTCTTGTTATTTGCCACCAGTAATGAGAGGATACTCCTGGTGCAGCTAATGCAACAACCCCAGTAGGGTCAATAATCCTAGTTTCGGACATACAACACACATCAATACCCTGTGTGTCCAAGGTGAGTGCGAGTGAAGCTTGTTGACTTATTTGTCAGAGTGCGAACGATGAACGTCGCCGTGGAAACGGAACAGCGTGGCCTTATAATTACTGTTGCTGATAGGCGTCCGATGGGTGTCGCGTGAATGTGGCTGCAGATGGTTCTACTCCAGTGGCACTTCGGTTGCTGTCAATTAAGCTGGGAATTATAGAAGGAAGGTTAGCAATGGGGGTCGGGATGGGAGTAAGAGAAACAGGCGGAAAAGAAAGGAGGGAAGCACCGGCAGTCGCATGTTTTCGCATATTCGCCCCGCTGTATGCAGCAGATAAGTCGACCCTTGACAGTCTGCGCGACGGCCGATGCAGGATGAAGTTTATATTAGAAGAAATATTCATGGTTGTATGTGGGCTGAGATACTGCCAGGGAGCCCAGACCTAGACAGGATGACAACTAGAGTCCTCAACCAATGTCTTTGGCTCAAAAGCCTCTCGGCAAGGCAGCAGAGAGGTGGCAATGATTTAGTTTTACAGAAATGCACGGCATCCTATTTCAAACTCTCAATCTAGAGGACCAGGAAACTGAGTTTGTCTGACCTCTCACAATTGACCAAACTAGTAGGATTAGCTCTCAAGAGCCCCGGAGCCACCACCCAGTATAGCTCAGTGGGTCAAAGTGGTATGCAACCCGTCGCACCACGTTAAGGTCCAGTTTGCTTGCGACGGAATCAGCTGGAAGTCGTTCAAAAGTTCAACTACCTGAGAAGTTGTATCAGCACCCTTGGGATCGAAGACGAGATCAAGAACCATATAGCAAAAGCACGAGTGGCTTTTGCTAACCCTCGCCATCTGTGACGCTGGCACGACATCACTCTCTCCCTGAAGCGTTGTGTGTACAACGCAGCCGTACGTTCAGCTCGCCTTTGCGGCTGTGAAATCTGGCCCATTAGATCAACAGACAATGAGGCTAATAACTTTCCACCACCTGTACCTTTGCAGTTTGGTTCACATCTGGTAGGAACACCACGTGAACAATGTGCGTGTTCGTCGCCTTGTTTGTGGCACAGGAGGAGGAAATGTACCGCTCAGCGCTGTTATTTCGCGCACCAGGTTCCGGTGGCTCGGGCACGTGTTGTGCACGCCAGCCCACCGACTTTCACGACCTGCATTGTTCGCTCAACGGGAGCATGGGTGGAATCATCATCATACTCATGCCCCTCATCATCATCATCATCATCGTCGTCGCCGTCGTCATCATCATCATCATCATCATCATCATCATCATCATCATCGTCATCATCATCATCACCATCGTCATCGTCATCATCATCATCATCATCATCTTAGCTAGAGGTGGGAAAAGCATTGGCTACTGTGCCGCGCAATACATAAAAAGGAAAGAAACATAGATGCACGCCAGCTGAGCTACTAGTAAAGCATGGGCGTCGTTCCGGAAAGTTACCAGCTGGCTACTATGCAGCAAAACAATGCAGTAAGCAAAATTTGTGTTACGCTAGCAAATGAAATCATGATTGGAGGGGGAGGCAAAGGGGGATGGAGGGGACAAAGAAACTCACAACACGGACGCCACTGAGATCGACTTCTCGCCATGTCAGCAAGTGGCCAAGGGATAACTTGGTCAAGGCTGGCGCAACCTGAGCTAGGTAACAGTATCCATTGTACAAGCCTTATTCTACTACGGCCTTGATGTGATTCCAGATATCTCCCACCTTACGCGCTGACAGCGACCAGTTGACGCGTTAGTCACCCTACCAGTCAATCAACACGTGTCCTGTTCGTTGTGTCTGTATGCATGCTTGCGGTTATCGTAATGCGTACTCATTGAGCGGATAGACCAATTTAACGCCCAGAATGAATAGATGTCTGTCTCGCTGTCATGCCATCAATCCGTGTCCCGCCTTACTAGCCAATCGTGTTCCAACATTTGATATTCTAATTGGAAATTGCAAGCTTGCTTTCATGTGTTTCCGTGGGTAAAATAAGGGTCATCTGATATTTGTATACCAAGTTTCTGTCTCAAACGTTAAAAATTATTCTTCCAAGCTCCATTAAGGCAGTAAGAAGACATATGTTGCGATATGTTAACATTTCGATTGCTCTCGTCAGTCGCTACGCAATACAGGCAAGACAAAACACGCAATATATAGGGTCCACACTTAGTAACAAAGATGATAAGAAAGATAAGAATGATAAGACTGACGTAATCAGGTCCAAGGCAATCGAATTGATTGCCTCAATTGTTTCTGGGCACAGAGCACGGGACAATTCAACCTTATCAGTAGCGCCTCGCCAATTGCCAACAACCTCGGGTTCCTGTTGCGCAATAACACCTTGAATGAATCGATTGGGTTCACCTGGTGACGAGTGGTCATGAGGTGTTTAGTGATAGACGAGGCAGGGTTCCGGTTCATTCTTTGGTCCGCTCCGCCTTGGTTAAACAGCAACTGCCTTAGCCACATTGGGAAGTGTTCTGCCATCCTTTGAGCCAGCCGGCGACCAGTCTTGCCTATGTAAGTGTCACCGCAACTGCAAGTGAACTGATAGATGATGTTAGAGGCCGAACTGATTGGCGAGCTACTCGGACGGCTCTGGAGAGGAATCCTTCGTGTAGTGTGGATAAGTCGTAGTTGTGCGGTAGAGTAGGTGCGCGTTAGAGCGGACCTGAGCTTGTGACCAACTTCATTTGCCACGTGATCCCCCTTGAACGGTAAGAATAAATAAATATCCTTCTTCTCCGCTGTTTGTACTGGCAGTTTCTCCTTCGGGGGTCTGCTATGAATCTGAATGAATTTTTCCGGATACCCATTGGCTAGCAAAGTCCGGTATAAAAACTCTTCTTCAGCCTTGAGCAATTCCGGACTGCAAATCCGCCTGGCTCTGTAGAAGAGAGTTTTTACGAGGCCGCGCTTGTATGCGACTGGAGCGAAGCTGGAAAAATGTAGGTATTGTCCCCCCAGGTCGCTTTTCTGTACACAGTGCGCTGCAGTGTGCCATCGGTCCTTCTTTTGATGAGCACGTCCAAAAACGGCAGTCTGTTCTCTTGTTCCATCTCCTGTGATACAGAAAGGTTAGGATGAATTGAGTTCAGGAGGGCATAAAGACGGTCAAAATGTTCCCCATTGGTGAAGACGAGAATATCATCTACATAACGCTTGTAAAGCTTGGCTTCACCAATGCAGGCAGCAGCTTTCCTTTCAATCATACCTAAAAAGATATCTGCCAGAACTGGTCCCAAAGGACTACCCATAGCGACGCCGTCAATCTGTTTGTATGCCGTCCCTTCAAACTGGAATCGCACATTCTCAGTGCACAACAATATCAAGTCTCGCAGGAACTCCAGAGGCAGGCCCACAGAGAGGTTCTGACTCAAAAGAAATTGGCATAGGTCGTCGACCGTTTCACGTAGGGGCACATTCGTGAAAAGTGATTCCACGTCTATGGAATACATGAGCTCCGCGTCGAGTGTAGTTTGTTCCAGTATATTGGCCAATTCAAAGGAGTCTTTCAAACAATGCGTGCTAAGGAGCTTACGCACGGGTTCTAAGAGCTTCGCCAACCACCGAGCTACTTTGTGGTAGGGTGAGTTGTTCATACACATTATTGGACGTAGTGGAATTCCCGCCTTGTGCAACTTCGGCGCCCCCCTCATCTTTGGTGTTTCCGTCCCTGTCGGTTTTAGCTGTCGATATTGTGCCTCGGAGATATAGCCATGAAGCAAAAGAATTTGTAGATGCCTTGCAATTTGTTTCTCCACCAATATATTGTTCTCAAGCGTCTTGTCAATACGAAACTTGCGCCTATCTCCGAGAATGGACGCCATTTTTGCTGTGTAATCAGCTTTGTCCATTATTACCACACCCGTGCCTTTATCCGGTTGCAAGAAAACTACGTCCTTCATTTTCTGCAGCTCCTTGATTGCAACGTAATGTTCGGACTTCAAGCAACACCTCTGACTAATAGGCGCATTCAGGAACTGGTGCGAGATATCCACTAATTTTGCCCGAAACCATCCTGCATCATCCGTTGATTTCGGCGAAAGGTCACTGAGTTGATCGTAAAGATATTCGAAATTAATCTGTATGTTGAGCCTCTCCACCTTCTTCGGCGGTATTCTATATTTTAATCCCAGCGAAAGCACTTCCAACTGTTCTCGCGTAAACCGAGCTGTTGACAGATTGTACACATGCTTCTGGCCCTCGGTAGGGAAAGGAATGTTGGCTGCTCTGACAAGGGTACCTTGAAGGCTGCGCAGTGTCTTGGTCCTAGTACGCTGGAGAGTTTCAGCAGAAAATGCCTCAAATTTGAAACGGCAAACCAGTGACAGGCCATTCAAAACAACCGCGAATCGCTTTTGTGTCTCCAGGAACTTATGCTCTCGTTCAATGCATGCATCTATATGTGCGGACGCAATCCTGGCTAGATTCACACTGTTGGCGGGCAGCTTATTTTTCGACAGAGTTTTAACAAATCGAGATGGAAATCGACCTGACTGGATACATCCTTGATAAAATGTAACCCGTACGCGTTCCATCATGATCTTGCAGCGCAACGACAACAATCGATCCAAAGACCTCACAACGTCAGCGGGGAGTCTTCTTTTAAGAAACTTGAAACACTGAGTCCCCTTCAACCACTTCATTAAGGCAGTAAGAAGACATATGTTGCGATATGTTAACATTTCGATTGCTCTCGTCAGTCGCTACGCAATACAGGCAAGACAAAACACGCAATATATAGGGTCCACACTTAGTAACAAAGATGATAAGAAAGATAAGAATGATAAGACTGACGTAATCAGGTCCAAGGCAATCGAATTGATTGCCTCAATTGTTTCTGGGCATAGAGCACGGGACAATTCAACCTTATCAGTAGCGCCTCGCCAATTGCCAACAACCTCGGGTTCACGTTGCGCAATAAAACCTTGAATGAAACACCAAAGATGAGGGGGGCGCCGAAGTTGCACAAGGCGGGAATTCCACTACGTCCCATTATGTGTATGAACAACTCACCCTACCACAAAGTAGCTCGGTGGTTGGCGAAGCTCTTAGAACCCGTGCGTAAGCTCCTTAGCACGCATTGTTTGAAAGACTCCTTTGAATTGGCCAATATACTGGAACAAACTACACTCGACGCGGAGCTCATGTATTCCACAGACGTGGAATCACTTTTCACGAATGTGCCCCTACGTGAAACGGTCGACGACCTATGCCAATTTCTTTTGATTCAGAACCTCTCTGTGGGCCTGCCTCTGAAGTTCCTGCGAGAATTGATATTGTTGTGCACTGAGAATGTGCGATTCCAGTTTGAAGGGACGGCATACAAACAGATTGACGGCGTCGCTACGGGTAGTCCTTTGGGACCAGTTCTGGCAGATATCCTTTTAGGTATGATTGAAAGGAAAGCTGCTGCCTGCATTGGTGAAGCCAAGCTTTACAAGCGTTATGTAGATGATATTCTGGTCTTCACCAATGGGGAACATTTTGACCGTCTTTATGCCATCCTGAACTCAATTCATCCTAACCTTTCTGTATCACAGGAGATGGAACAAGAGAACAGACTGCCGTTTTTGGACGTGCTCATCAAAAGAAGGACCGATGGCACACTGCAGCGCACTGTGTACAGAAAAGCGACCTGGGGGGACAATACCTACATTTTTCCAACTTCGCTCCAGTCGCATACAAGCGCGGCCTCGTAAAAACTCTCTTCTACAGAGCCAGGCGGATTTGCAGTCCGGAATTGCTCAAGGCTGAAGAAGAGTTTTTATACCGGACTTTGCTAGCCAATGGGTATCCGGAAAAATTCATTCAGATTCATAGCAGACCCCCGAAGGAGAAACTGCCAGTACAAACAGCGGAGAAGAAGGATATTTATTTATTCTTACCGTTCAAGGGGGATCACGTGGCAAATGAAGTTGGTCACAAGCTCAGGTCCGCTCTAACGTGCAGCTACTCTACCGCACAACTACGACTTATCCACACTACACGAAGGATTCCTCTCCAGAGCCGTCCGAGTAGCTCGCCAATCAGTTCGGCCTCTAACATCATCTATCAGTTCACTTGAAGTTGCGGTGACACTTACATAGGCAAGACTGGTCGCCGGCTGGCTCAAAGGATGGCAGAACACTTCCCAATGTGGCTAAGGCAGTTGCTGTTTAACCAAGGCGGAGCGGACCAAATAATGAACCGGAACCCTGCCTCGTCTATCACTAAACACCTCATGACCACTCGTCACCAGGTGAACCCAATCGATTCATTCAAGGTGTTATTGCGCAACAGGAACCCGAGGTTGTTGGCAATTGGCGAGGCGCTACTGATAAGATTGAATTGTCCCGTGCTCTATGCCCAGAAACAATTGAGGCAATCAATTCGATTGCCTTGGACCTGATTACGTCAGTCTTATCATTCTTATCTTTCTTATCATCTTTGTTACTAAGTGTGGACCCTATATATTGCGTGTTTTGTCTTGCCTGTATTGCGTAGCGACTGACGAGAGCAATCGAAATGTTAACATATCACAACATATGTCTTCTTACTGCCTTAATGAAGTGGTTGAAGGGGACTCAGTGTTTCAAGTTTCTTCCAAACTCATTAGGTCTGCTGTTTCGACGGATATCCCCAAACGTCAGCTATCACTGGAAAATGTGTTTGTTTCGCTGACTACTCTGGTTGGCATTGCTGCTGAAGTAAACGGCTAGTGCTTACTTGTTCCACCTAGTGGCAGACAGAATAAGCGAGACTTACTCACGACATAAGCAATATAGCTTTTGCCAGTGGTCCAGTATTATCGGGTTACATACAAATCAATTGTTTCTCCTACATGCCAGAATTGACTGTTTTACTTCATAGTCAGGTTAGTGGGTAGACATAAAGTCTAGAGTAAGGTGTCTAGAGTAAGGTGTGAGCTGCTATAACAACTCAATGAACTACTCTAGCTAGCAACGAGCAAAGTTTGCTAGACTCCCGGAGAAAACACGCTGAAGTTAGAATGCATTGCCTCGAAGCCAAGGGAAATCTAGATGACGTCCTACATGTAGGTCTACTTGTAGGTCTACTTGCGATCGCGATACCTTAACCCACCCTTCAAGAGTTCGAGATGTAGTGAAATTTGTTCCGACGAAGTCGACGTAGTTGTTGAGGTTAGAGTTTGAAGGCAGTAGTGGCGATAGCAGGATGGACATCAATTCCAATAAGTAAACAACGCGATGCAAACAAAGGTAATCAAGTTCCAACATATGTCTGTTAATTATACAAGACACGTGTAACCCCTTGCTGGGTTAAGATATACGATGTGTAAGTTGGATTTTGATGTCTGTTTGCATGGCTGCGTTTTCCAGACCAACGTCAACCGTCCTAGCAGCATAATTTTAAATGGTTTACAACTTTCGGGAGAACTCGCTTTATTACACCAGTTAGTTGCGGTGGGAAGCACCTCAGCTACTATGCCGCAATACGAAGCAGTTGGACGGTTACGAAAAGGAAAGAAGAACGAAACGATAAAAATGATGCAGCAAGAATATGATCGTGTTTGCTGGGAGAGGCTAGTCGGGATAGAGGGCAACAAAGAAACTCACAGCAGAAACATCCCTGAAGTAGTTCAACACTGGTGTGCCAGTGTTGGGAGGAGTAATACCCAAATATTGCCATCCCAGAAGTAAGCTCTTGAAGACGTTAACGGATGACTTCAAACAAACGTTTTCATCGTCTTCGGGGTCCCAACGTGGGAATCAGCAAGCACCAACAGCATTTAAGTGAAAAGTACTCGATTTGGGCGGTTATCTGCTGAGCTTCCCTCTTCTTCTTCTTCCATCCATAACCCGGTCGCGCGAACAGCGCACTCCGCAAGAGTTAAACACATGGCTCAGCCATCGGAGCCTGGTACGTAAAATAATGGTATTAAGCGCTTCACTCACAGGTGCCGCGTATTACGACACCGTTAGTTTATACTTGAGTGTGACTTAAAGATATATTTACTGGCTATTTGGAATGTAATGGAAGCCGTTGGTACGCATTTGAGCTGGAAGCGCAAATTGTTCTGGTATATGTTGTTTACGCTTATCCATTATTCGGAAAAGATTACCCTCATATAATTCTGGCATGTTGTTTTGATTCCGGTGGAAACGGGTTGCCCAAGACTATCGTTCACAGGTTGTTGCGCAGGGCTAATCTGTCCCCTATTTCTTTGCAGGGTTTTAAACGGTCACAAATTATGGCAATCTTGTCGGGCTTTCTAACTTGAAATGCTGATCACCTAATATATATATATATATATATATATATATATATATATATATATATATATATATATATATATGTCAAATACTATATTGCTTCAAGGACACACGTGTGGACGTCTTATTCCTCTGAATTCGCTCCACTAAACTACGTTCCGAGGCACCTTAAATTTTGCCTTTCTACTGCTTTATTAGATGGTGAAGGGTTGGACAGTGTTCGCAATAACCCAGAAAAAGACATGCCTTTGGTCACCTTCGTTTTGATGTTTAGACAACCTACTGCTGAATACGGGTTGCTACGGACCACAGTCACCCCTTTCACAACCGCTGTCTTCGATGATATGTAACTGTTTCGCCCCCCTCTGCGAAACAAAATGAACTAGACAACGCTGACGATCATAGATGCACTGGTTCAAACCTATCAGAATGGGCTTATTTAGCAGCAACTCGGAGCACATACACACTTCAGTCGTCCTTTAATAACGTGTACTCGCGGCTTCACTACGAGTGGTGAAGGCTGCGTGTGTTGATGCATTTTCGTTACTTGGGGTACAGCCGTTTCTATGCAGTGGAGAGACGTAACTATCACTTGCTTTTACGTTCAGGCGCATCAGAGAGCATTGGTGTGTTGTTCCAAACCCTGAGGAAGTGTTGGCTACAGAGGATTAATTTTATAACCTTCTGTGACCACACCCTGCATAACAGCGAATCGGCTCCTCGCTTATCAGGTTGCTCTTCAATCCGCCGTTCTGTATCTGTTTGCAGACTTCGATATAGAGAACTTCTATGCTGCTGACACAAGCACTGTCATTTGAACGCGCTGACCACTCCCAGATATCCACTCCAGGATGTGCATGGCCATGACGGGGAGCGGCTTCATCTCGTGCAGATTGTCAGCTGTTTCGTTTCCTGCCTCAGCCGTGCACGTGGCAAAAACTATCGATCGACGCAATCATCTGACACTAGCGCAGGCGCGCGCCGCTGCGGCGTCTGGCCCCAATCGCACGTGCCAGCAGTCTACAAGTGAATGGCCAAACGGCCGATTGCGCACAGTTGTATCCAACATGACACGTGACGTAATGTAAACGTAAGAAGCAGGCGGATATTTATGCTTATGATAGTTTCATTCAGGTGAAAATATGTTTTAATTTGTTTCATCCCTAGAATGCGGGTTGGTTTGAACTGCGACAGTGGGGTGGCTCGGTGGTGATACCGTACTGTGTCAATCCACCAATTTTCGCTTCCTATTGCGTCAGTTGCGTCAGCCATTCATATAGAAGCAACATAACAGTGGTGCAGCAATTCCAGCACGGCAAATGTAGTGTAGATGGCACAATAATTGAGTTGAACATCACCTGCGTAATTGCTTTGGGGGTGATTTTGAAATACTCGTTGTCTGAATGGATTACGACTCGCAACCTCAATGTAGATCGCGATTCACATTGAAGTGAGTTTTGGTCAATGCTATCACTGGAACCGTTGCCGAAGCAGGTGGAAATAGAGTGTTACCCACCCGAAAACACTGCACAGCATGATGTGTTTCGACGACATTTGACATCATCAGGTGGAAATAGCATGTCTCGAACCGGCCCACATTGGAATATTAGTCAAAACCTCTGCCCCTATGGCTACCGGGTCACATGCACCGCACACATGGCTTGATGACGCTTGACACTAAGGTAACAATTTTGTCGACACACACTGAACAGCTATCGAACATGGCTTGTCTGTATGGGAAAGGCTGATCAGCACCTTTGTCCACTCTCATCATCCCCATCATCAATACACAATGTCCGATGGTGAGATACACACGTCAGCTGATGTGCTGCAATACCACAAGACAGCAGATAAACGTTAGAGGCTGCAAATACTAAAAATGTATCATAATGTTAAAATCACATACTTTGGTGTGAGAGCATTTCTTGTGTGGGGGGGGGGGGAGCTGAAGGGGAGGGGAGGGACAAAGAGACTCAAAAAACAAACACCACTGAGGACGGCTGTTCACCATGTCAGCTAGTGTATCCAACCAAACGGACCCCAGCCTAGCAGTGGTGAAACACCACCGACGTCAGCTTCGAAGTGAGGAACTTCATTTCTTTCTACCAACTCATCGCTTGGTCACCACTCCTCCTCTTCCATCCATACCCCCGGCTTGCAAACAACGCACGTCGCTGGAGTCCGTGTGCTGGCACGCACAACACTTGACCCAGCTATAGGAGCCTGATGGGTGATATAATGTGCTGTGGGCTTCACTCGCTCCTCCTACACCAACTACGCGACGCCGAGCACGCTCATTGCTCACGCGGGTTTTCCACCAGACATGAGCTAAGCTGCGAAGTTAGCGATGGTCGAACGTAACAAGCCCCTTTATGTCTGTCGACTTGACGGGCTAGGTTTCGCAACCTACAGGAGGGTTGAACGGACGGCTGCGTTGTAACTTCGCCCACTCTGTTAGGATTGGTATTTCTCTCAGCGCACCAAGATACTTGCTGATTATGAGGTTTGTGGATAATGCTGGACACAGCTCGGGACCAACAGACAATATCTTGCTCGTTATTCCATTTAATGCAGTTATATGGGACAAGATAGTCTTGGTTGCAGACACTTGTATTCATCTCTCATTGAAAATGAAGAATGTAAAATCTGAACTAACCTGACTCATGCATAATACCGAGTAGGAAATTGATGGATATTGCACGTCGCACTCGAAACGTATGTCAGAGGCTGTGATACAAGTTTGTTTCGAACTGATATTTGATGTCCTAGATGGAATCGATGTAAAGTGACATGTTGATCTGTCTTGAAATTTGACGCAAGTGAAATTTGAAGAACTGGGTTCCCTGCATCAGTCTAAATAATACAATGAGAAGACGGGTGTTGCACGATGATATCAGTTCGCGCTTTCTGATCACATACAAACGAGCGACATTTAGCGATCACGAAAGGGGAAATCAATGATTTGCTTGTTGTCGAAATGGGAACGGAAGAAAGATAACCGCAGAAACTCCAACGGAATCACAACTTTTGAAGCAAGTGTTCCTATCCCCAAGGAAGCTTGAGGGTTGCAGTCAACTGTTTTTTCACACATGGGTCCGGACTGCCGTGATTAATTGCCATAGCCTCCGAGAGCTTGAGTATCTTGGTGTTTTCATTACGGTAGATAATTGTAGACGCCAAGTTAGAATCAATTTGGTGCCCCGCTCCAAGTAGATGTCTGGCCGCGTTACTTGACTGTCACTCTGAAGCTTCCTTGTGGATTGTGACACTTGTCTCAAACCTTGTGATTCTGTTGGAGTTTATACCCTTAAGCTTTTTTCATTCTCATTCTGACTCCATTCAAATCATTGCTTTCCCCCTTCGTGATCGTTAAATGTCGCTTTTTTGCATGTGAGCAGAAAGCGTGAAATGCTATCATCATGCAACTCCCGTCTTCTCATTTATCAGTAAGCAAGTGAAATTGTCAAAAAGCTAATTGTCCAAACAGACTGGAGGTGCTTGCATATAATTCCCTTTTCAACTGGGAAGTCCAGTGGTATAGAAACTACTTTTACCCTTCTGGGCTGTGATAAAATTCCCCCCCCCCTAGGCAATTGTAAATGCGTAAACCCTAAAAATCGTCTCAGGATAAGGTGCACCTTAATTTTCTATTTAATGGATGATCGTTTGCGACAATGAAGTAAATATGGTGAAAGTTACCACAAGGGGACAAATAAGGGCTTACTGGGACGAACGTTTGCATAGGTGTAACACATGGCGCAGAGGTTTTGTTGGACATACAGAGTGACACGGAAATGTGCCATCCTTAGCTTATCTGGAAATTTTGCCCTTTATATTTGATATCGAACGATCAAGTGTACTAAAAATGCCGCCCCCGGTCACATGCCGCCTCCCACGTTAGTAATAGGTCGTTAAGAGCAAGTCAGGACTCGTCGAAATCAGAGCTGCATTGTCCACATTATTTCATTACGAAACTTTATGGCTCACCAGCACACGTATAACCTGGAGTCGTAAACAAGCACAAAGATTTTGTAAGACACTTCACTTGATTGCCACTTCTCACCACTTTTTTCTTATTAACGATGTGTTGTGGCACTATTCCAGTTTAGTGACCAGGCTGCGTGTTTGATTTCACGTTCAGTGATTGCTCTTTGACACCCTCCGCGCTTGATGTAAATGTTGAGAAGGTGTGTAGTTGTCGAAAACCGCTACCTTGAATAAACTGACGCCAGGAGACAGTTGCTCGTTGCTTGGGCAGACAGCGTTCACGGTACTCGTAACTGCACTAGGCTCAACGACTGTCTCTAGAAAGTGTGGAGCGGGCTACTGTCCAGTCACCTCCTTGTGTATGTTTGGTACGCATGATACCCTAGACAATTATGAATATATATATATATATATATATATATATATATATATATATATATCTGGTTGGCGGCATCCGGTTTCGGATTTGCATGTCACTGTGGACAGACACAGGACGCCTGCGCCTACAGAGGGACCATGGGTGGCTTGCGCTGCACCACACACAGCTCCATCCACCCCCCCCCCCATATCCAGTGTCAACGGAGCCGACCCACACGCCTTCACAGGCAAACACAAGCACGCTGTAGTTGGCAATCAAGCACACACAAGGCGGTGGTTGGACCGTAGTCCGCTCCACACTGAGTGCATGGAACCACTCTGTGAGCCTAGTATGACCACAAGGATCGTGCACCCCGTTCCCTCCAGCAACGACCAACTGTCTCCTGGAGCCAGTATGGACGAGGTAGTGAGTAATAGACAGGTAGACACCTTGTCAACATGCACATCAAGCGCAGCCACACCGGGGATATCAAGCAGCAGCCAATGACTTGAGAAAAAGATAACAAATAAAACAAATCGAGTAATGCATAAGGAAACGGTGACATAAATCTTAAATTAATGAGTATATGAAATAAGTTGTCTACGAACGAATCCAAGATCATTTCACGAGGTCGGAAAGTGTATTTTACAAAAATGCGACAAACGCGAAAATGTTACCGAAATTAACTACAATTGGTTTAAGCGAGTTGTGCAGGTTTATAGAAGATAGGTAAACATGTATTTGAGAAAGAAAGGCATTAGGAGAGAATCGCAAACCCACCACCTGAAATAAAGAGACTTAGCATGCAAGCACGCAGTTAGTAAATCGAATGCAGCGTACCTACAAACGCTGTGCTGGTTCTGCCTACGTTCTGTGCTGGACCCATCGTTGCTTCGGTAGTGGTCCCGAGTGGCCTCGCTCATGGCTCACTAAACCTGCTTGACTCAGACACTCGCGACTGCATGTGCCACAGCACCATGCGCTCGATATCGATGGAGAACAACCCATCGGTGCTTGCCGCTTCCGCACTTGCCGCTTCTTCTCTGCAGGCATGAGGGCTTTCTCCTGCACCTCGACAACTGCCTTCGTGATCAGATCGCGCCATGCACGCCGATCAACCGCCTTCGATTCCCATGATCTGCATTCAAGATTAAAACGTGAGAGGCTCACTCTAATCATGTTCTGATAACGTAACTTTGGTTTCCCCACATGCCCCCTCCCTGTACTCAGCTGACCATATACGAGTTGTTTCGGTATCCGCGTCGAATCCATACGGCTCACATGACCGAGCCACTTCAGGTGTCTCAGTAAATGTATGCAATCCACTGCATACATCCCACTTTGTCGCAACACTTCCGTGTCTTCAAATCTGTCGATCCAGGTGATGCGCAAAATTCGTTGCAAACACTGCCGATGGAACCGCTCGAGATATCGCACATCCCGACGGTACGTCGTACACGTTTCACTGTCGTATAGAAGAACGGACAGTACCATGGATTTGTACACCATCAGCTTCGTGCCAATGGTGAGCTGATGGTTGTTCCACAGTCGGTACTCTAGCTTCCCGAATGCCGCCGCTGCCTTCGACACGCGGATTCCCAGCTCACAGACCGTATCACGGAGGATAGCTGTGCGTAGAATCGATCATGCGTGTCATCAGGATAACACATGGTCAGACCGTACGTGCTTATAAAAGTTGAAAACTTACCTCTTCCGAGTCGTAGGCGAACAGTCATCAGTCGTGCTTTGATGCCCGTTGGTTCACCCACCAGCTGGCCATTCAGGCGATCGGATATTGCAAATCCGACGCCATGATCAAGTGGTGCTGAGGCGGCCTTGCCCACCCAGTAGAATGTGTAGCCAGCACCTGCTTCATGCAATTTACCTTGCTCAGCCAGCCGGGTTTCACTGAATGCCGCAATATCGATGTTGTAGTGCGTCAGCTCCATCGCGACGAGTGCAGTGCGTTGCTCCCGGGCGCTCGCTGGTGTTCCGGTCCAGTAATGTGCGCACGTTCTAGCATCCGACGCTGTGTGCTTTGTGCGCAGGCATACGATTGCATTGGTGGGCAATCGCACGCGAGATGGTCGTTTTGCTTCGGAGGTTTTCTTGTGGGACTCAACCCGGAGCCTTTGGCTCAGTAGTCTGACCCACAAGGCAGTGGGTGGTTTGGAGGTTTGCTTGAAGGACTCCGCGCGGAACCTTTGGCTCAATAACCTGACCCACAATGCAGTGGGGAGCAGATCCATCTCGGGAATGTGACTGCAGAGACAGATTGGGATCTGTTTGACGGCCGCCTTGGAGGTACAGGAACGGTTTATATATGTTTTGCATATATATATATATATATATATATATATATATATATATATATATATGGTTGGCGGCATCCGGTTTCAGATTTTCCTGTCACTGTGGCCAGCCACAGGACGCCTGTGCCTACAGAGGGACCATGGATGGCTTGCGCTACACCACCCACAGCTCCAACCACACACCCCATATCCAGTGTAAACCAGAAGGAATAAGACCGGGAGGCATGCGGATGGGAATTGTAACGGGGTTTAGGAAACCGGTCCAGTATGCTCGACCTTACCACCTAAGCGCAGGTTACCGGAGTCGGCAGATCAGTCCGATCGAGAGAACGCGTGAACCCACCGGGAGACACAGCGATGGCTGGGCAGCGAATCACGAGTGGCACACGTATCCAGAAACCGACAAACCGGATTGGACAATAGAACATAGAGGGCGCACTGGCAACTCGAGAATCGCTATTAACGGCAAGTTTCAGAGTGTAAAGCCAAATATGAGCGGTCCAAAGAAATACGGCCAATCAGATGCCAAGCACTAAAGATGTGCGCGAGACAGGAAGACAGCGACCGAAGAGGAATAGCATAACCTAATGAAATAAAAGGGGAACGCGACCAATGAGGTGAACCGAAAAACAGAAGACCCACTGAGAAGGCTCGAAGATTAACAGTGTTTATTTCTTTTAAATAGGCTACCCTATACTGAATAAACGCCTGTTTTCCGCCCGCCGCCATCGTGACTTTTTGATCGTGTCCGTGTCACATAGCAGTAACCACGTTTCATCAACAGAGCCGGCCCACACTCCTTCACAAGCAAACACAAGCACGCTGTATTTGGCAATCAAGCACACACAAGGCGGTGGTTGGACCGTAGTCCCCTCCACACTGAGTGCATGGAACCACTCTTCGAGCCTAACACGGCCACAAGGACCGTGCACCCTGTCCCCTCCAGCAACGACCAACTGTCTCCTGGAGACAGTATAGACGAGGTAGTGGGTAATAGACAGGTAGACACCTTGTCAACATGCACATCAAGCGCAGCCACACCGGAGATATCAAACAACTATATATATATACATATATATATATATATATATATATATATATATATATATATATATATATAATGTCATAATTAGCTATTACCCCGCAGATAACCCAACACTTTAAACAGTCCTACTACGGGGCGATAAGTTACTTGCCAATGTTTTCAACTGTGAGCCATTTATTGTTAAGTCTCTAGTCAAGGACAAGGGGAATAACGTGGACTCCAGCCTAGAATGTGAGACGGACCAACAGCATAAATTTTGTAGCCAGTGGCTTCATTCCTTTTTGCCACGTTAACATTTATCCACCACGACTTATACGACACTCCACATCGCAAACAAAATAAGTCCTTCTTAGGTCAGCAGTGGGGGAGCATTTGTAGTATGTGCCCAAGCCAACGCAACTTGTCTACTGCTATCTGTTGTTCCAATAACTGGCTTGATTATGACTGCCTATCACTCTCCTACCCACGCCATCGTTGACGGCACGCTGGGGCCAAACGACACCAGCAACACTTCGCAGGTGGCGATGATCAAAGTCTTGGAGGCGCGTCACATCATCAGATCGAAGGGGATAAGCCTCCCTCCCATAGAGTAGGACGGGCTTCACCGTAGCCTAGTAAAAGCACGGTCTTTTAGACTAAGAGAAACCCATTTCTCACACTACAGATGTCGCAGATTCGAGAACTTACATTTAACTTTTGCAGTACGAGAATTGAATTCAGTGATCAATCGCACATCATTGCTAATGCAGCCGCCGAGTTAAGTGAACTGATCAAGTATTTCAAGTTCCTCGCTATCAGCGGTCCAGGTATCATCAAGTGACTGGTGGTCTGTTTGGAGGAAGTCTATTTACATATCTTTTGTGAAGTTTTAGTTACTCGCTTCTATTTCGCTATTGTTTGTTCCTCGATATTTGTTTAAACTCATCATTTCTCTAACTGGATTGACGGGCTACGTCGTTCGCAAATGATGTTTTCTCATTGTTCCATTTCAGCTAATACCGTTTTCACAGACACACGTAATTGGCTGGTACTTCTATCGCTACCTATTCGCCTGCCTCATTCAGCGTCTGTGTTGGTGATTGGACCCATTGTGCTTTAGTTGCGTTGCTTTTAAGGCTATTGCACCCTATATAACGAAGTAATGTTCTCATGCATACAATGTCGTCCTGGCCCATCTTCGTGTTCTCACTGCGGTCATGGGCTGTGAACAGTCGGCGGCGATTCAACAGTTTCTGACGACGGAGAACCTGGCGAACAATGGCAGGTTCGTTCGAATAAATGCAAGCGCTTCTTCCGCAGCAGCAGATGCAATTCGAAAAGGCACAATACAACAGATCGAATCATCGTCGCAGTAGCTCCACTTCCAACCAGAAACTCCAAGTACAGTTGTAAAGCCTAACATGGACGCCATTGTCACATCAATTTAGAAGTTCGTCTTTGATGGATTGACAGGTATAAGTTTCGAGTCATGGATTCAGAAGTATGAGGGCATGTTCTGGGTGGAGTTGGTTAAACAGCATGACACCGGGAAGGTTCGGCTATTGCTGAGGAACTTAGGTGCAGTCGAACACGAACGGTACACGAGCTTTGCTTTGCCCAGGAACCAGTGGGATTTCAGCGTTGAGGTAACAGTAGGGACTTTGATACAGATATTCCGTGAACAGCCGTCTCTGTTCAGTGTTCGCTACAATTGTTTAAGATTAGTTAAACGTGATGCGCATGAGTTTGTCACCCATGCCGGGATCATGAACCACGAATGCGAACCATTAAAACTTCGCACGTAAGCAGTCTCCAATCTCTGCTGATGTTGATACTCGGACATTAATTCTCCACAAGCTAGAACAGGGACCGCAATTGACGCTGCAGAAGATCACAGCCGAATGCCAACCACTGAACAATTTGAAACATGGAACAATCTAAATGAGACTGCTGCATCCAAGACAGAATCCCACATTTGCCGCACGGCTATCCGTGCTCAAGGTGTGCACCGTCAAGTGATGAGTCAAAAGCCCCTAACTGCATGTTGGAACTGTGGCGCATGGCACTTTGCGAGAGACTGCAAGTATAAAAGACATCCGTGTCAAAAATGCAGGCGGTTTGGTCATAAGGAAAACAACTACCATGCTGTACACCTCTTCAGAAGCTTGTTCCCTCCAAGAATACGTGCAGGCTCTAACTTTAGCAGGATTATGTCTGGCTTGCCGAACAACCTCGTGATGCCAGCTGCGTGCTTCGGTATTTTTTTATTCCATAAAATAGTTCAGCTGCAGTGTTGCAGGAGGTAGTGGGTTTTCACCTGGCAAGCTTTCTCCCCATAAAAAGCCACAAATATCTGTTTAACAACACTGTGACGTGGCGGATGTGACTCGCCACTAAATAACGTCACTGCCCCTTACCCCACCATGAGAGGCATCGTACTTCAAAGGTGCGTTGGGCCCCTGGTCCTTCACGGACCGAAATGCGTATGAACTATCTAGATGGTCACCGGCTCCCAACGGGTTTCCACGCACTCGCATCGCCCTGCTACTTTGTAGGTTAGATCTTTGATCAAAGGCTCGGGATAGGGCCCCCTAAGCCAACCCTCTACTTCGGCCTGGGCAACCAGGTAGTATCACGCCCACTGACGAATCTTAGAACACACTGCCTACTCCTGCTCTCGCTATGCCTATCATCTCTGCTGACCCAACCCATCAACCTCCACTTACAGATAACCCCACCTCCCGTACTTCACTTAAGTACTCGTGTCTTCTTCGGTCACCGTCACAAACGACCCACTTCTCGCAACTGATGGAAGTAATGGTCAAACTCCCGGTTTTCAATGTCCTGCGAACGCAACCGTCTCTCACTCCACCGAAGCTCCAGCTCTTCTTCGGCCTGCTTCTCCATCCATCCTTGCAGGGTTTAATGTTCGAACTTTGATACAGATCGGACGACAAGCATGTCTGGCCCGTACTCTTGAAACGCTCTCGATAGACATCTGTTGACTTTCAGAGACCACACTACAAGACTCTAGCGCCGTCATCAGAATGGCCTCTCCGGTAAACCCTGAGGCCAAATACCACTTTCGGCTTCCTGGAGACTCAGAAATTGCCAACTTTGGCCAAGCTAGTCTTGGGGTTGCTCTGTGTGCCAGGGCTGAATCAGCTCTGCTTGACTGGATCACAGTCAACAGTCGGATATGCGCAGTCCGATTAAGAGGTTCGTATAAGGTAAGCAGGTGTTGTGACGTTAAGCGTGCCTTGTTTGTCGTCTCCGCCCATGCACCTACAGACTGCAGCCCGCATGCAGTCAACGAGAGCTTTTACCAGCAGCTAGCTGAACTTCTGCGTTCCTCCAAAAGGACTGATATAGTCATTCTTGCCGCGGACTTTAACGCACGGGTTGGCCGCCTTCCACCAAGCGAGCATCACCTTGGGGTAGTTTTGGCCTCGGTGGCAGTCGATCAGACAACGGAGACAGATTGCTTGCTCTTTGATCTGATCATCGCTTGTTTCTTTTGAGCACTACTTTTTCGGCACTCAAGGAGACACACTGCTATCTGGGGCCCGCCCTCACAAACACAAGAGTACTTCCAGATTGACTACATAGTCATCAGCTACAGATGGCGCGGAAGCGTAACGGACTGCCGATCATATTGGACCACTTATCTAGACTCCGATCACGCATTGGTTTGTGCTAAGATTTGCATGTGTATCGGAGGATCACCCAAGCGCGCTCTCTACCGACCGGACGTCACAAATCTGCAAAATCCTGCTATTGTAACCAGGTACCAAGCCTCACTGTCAACATTGCTTAGCTCAACTCTTGACGGTGACCACGATTCGCAGTGGGCGCAGATCAAAGATGCCTTAATTTCCGCCAGTATCGACACTTATGGAGTTGCGCGTCATCAACCGAAGCATTCGATTTCCGCCGTCTCCTTGTTGCTGATGAACAAACGCCGCTTAATCCTGTCGTGTTCCAAACATAGTGAAGAACACTAATCCATGGGTCGAGAGCTGAACAAGTCTGCGAGTAAAACGCGAGGCTCGGTAGTGTGAACCTGCTAGTGAGATGGAGCTCGCTAGTCTCTCTGGTAGCATCAAAAAATTTTTCCATCTCATTCAAGTCACCGAAGGTGTTCGATCTGGTATAAGTGAAACAATATGCGAAGATGATGGCACCTTAATCACTAATCTTCAACGACGATTGGAGCGATGGGCTGAATATTTTGGCTCGCAAGTTTGATGGACCCCAACTCCATCTACTACCTCCGGCGCTCGCACTGGTGCTGTGGGATCTACCATTACAGATCCTCCCTCTTTCCAGGAAATCGAGCAGGAGATCCGCCACATGAAGAATGCTTCATGCGGTCTTCCTCCAGCTCTATTTAAAGATTGTGGCGCTTCGCTGATTCAAGGACTTATTGCTTTGTTCTCGAAAGTGTGGTCGAAAGAGGAATTTCCATCATCTTGGGGTGGATCGATAGTAGTCTCCATATTCAAAAAGGGCATGCGAACAATCTGCTTCAACTACAGAGGCATAAGCTTAGTCTCCGACTTTTGCAAGCTGCTGGTGTCCATCATTCTTCACAGGCTATCCCCAACGCGAGGATCGTTGCAGCGAGAAGAACAAGTTGGGTTTCACCCTAGTCGCGAATATATTAATCAAATCTTTACACTCCGCCAGATCTTCGAACTCCGCCATGTGTACCAGAGGCCAACGAGCGCTGTGTTCTTGGATATTCGTGTAGCCTTCGATTCTGTCGATCGGACCGTACGGTGCCACCGCCTACAGAGGAATGGTGTCCGCGAGAAGTTCGTCTTCACACTGCTCACTGTCTGTGGTCTGACCTCGGGCAGAGTTAGGGCTTATGGCAAGCTTTCGCCTTCTTTTGTGTTCTCCAGTGGAGTTCGACAAGGAAGCCCCATCTGTCCGTCCTATACAAGTTTGCCATTGAGGGTACCTTGAAAAACTTTCTGGGCAATTCGTTGAAAGCTGGCGTTGAGCTCCTCCCAGGTAGTCGAGTTGTTAATTTGGATTATGTTGACCAAATCGTATTGCTGGTTGGTGATCCTCACGTTTTTCAACTTGCACTAAACCACTAGATGATCGAAGCATCAAACTATGGTGTGTACTTTTCGCTATCCAAAAACAAGTCTCCCTTTCAAGACTGGCAGGTACCTGTGCCTGCACTCACTCTTGGTGGTGAGACACTGGGGATTGTGACGAGCTTTTCTACTTGGGAAGTGGCATCACTGCTGGCGGGACTGTTGGAGACGAAATTGCGATGCATATCCCAAGAACACGCCTAGCTTTTTCTAGACTGAGGCACTTGTGGCGTCACCACGACATTCTTCTCTCCATCAACGGGCGTGTCTATTGTGCAACTGTTCGTGCTGTACGGAGGCGAGACCTGGCTTATTCGTAAAGGTGACTTACGCAGACTAGCCGTTTTCGAGCATTGCTGTCTGCTGTCCATTGCCCGTGTGTGGTGGTGGCACCACGTAAACAATGTGGAAGATAGACAGCGTGACTTGGGAAGTGGAAGCCACTCGCTCGAGGAGCTCGTCTCAATGCATCAACTGCGGTTGGTTGGGACACGAATTGCGCACGCCTGTTCCGCGTTACCCGCGTCGTGTGTTGTTTGCGGTTGCTGGACAGGGCTGGAAGAGACGGTCTGGTGGACAGCCTGCAACATGGTGAAGCCGCTTGAAAAATCTGACGAAACAGTTGGCAGCGGCCGGTTGTTGTCAACTACCTGGTTGGGGTCCGAGAGTTGCGGATACTTGCTGGTTGAAAACCTGGGAAGCCATGTCTCAAAATCCATGTCAATGGCGGACGTGTGCATCGGTGTGTTGCGGTGTCCCTTCTTCCTCCCCCTTAAAAACAAACTGTGAGTGGCACAGTGGACAAAAATGCTCTCGTTGTTGTTTTTATTTTCTTATTGGTCATACGGTTTTACTATTCAGCCACGATTCCGATGACACAATATCTGTACAACGGATTATATATATATATATATATATATATATATATATATATATATATATATATATATATATATATATATATATATATATATATATATGAACAAGGGACAACAGAGCAAAGGCAAATTCTATTCTCGCAACATTTCGCAAAAGCTTTCAGGCAAGCGGAACTACTTAACTGTGAACTTTATGATGTTCCCTTATTGTTTCAGATGGATACGTGACCCGATATCACTATCATTTCGCGATCGATATGGGTGAAACTTGGCCACCATTCAAAAATATATAAATCTGTCAGACTAAAATGTGTCCGGGGAACCACTGAGGTTAGACGGCGAGATTGTATGTGAAGCAAAATCCAATGATCTACACCTTTGTGGAACTATTTATTTGGTTTCATGTAGCTATATTGATCTTCTGGGAATGGGTTGAACTGAAAGCTGAATTTGCTCAATATCCCTCTGAATCGTGTTTAATCTGAGAGAAATGTTATTGTGCACCATTCAGCCCTGCAGATGCATCCAGGGCAAAACATTTCGGAACAATTTGAAGCGATGCTGGCTTGTGTCGGAACTTCGACAAGGCAGAAAATTGCAGACAAGGCCTACTCCGTTTTCGAATTCGAAATCAATATTTCGACCCAGGCGCCTGGTCCCTCATGCATCAATTGTAGCCAGCACAAAGCGATAGAGACTCACTACTTATTGCAAACGAACAACGGGTTCACAGGTTATCACGCACACGCGCGCGTATCGAGGACAATTCCAACCTTCCACGCACCGCACATTGTCCTTTCCCTCGGAGTCACGTGCATCCACGAGTTCAGTCAACCCGTTAATTTTTGACCGATTTGTCCTCGTATCTTCGCTTCCGCTCGTCATATTCTGACAGGACTGGGTTTGTTCTAATGCTGTTGAGTTGCTTAATCGGGGTTGCATGCCTACTTGGGGCTGACCCAGGAGGCGTGGCTAAAGCCGTATCTCTCCGGAAAATTGGGCTCTTAATCACTACGTCCCCCGCTTTTCTCGGTCTGCGCCTGATAGCGTATGTTGCTCGTTGACCTTTTCCGGCTTGTTTCGTACACCACGAGCTGCTTTGTCAATTTTTGTCCCTGTTGTCTCCGTTAGTTTTCCCCGTCCTTAGTTTCTTCGGCTTGTCCATTCGCCTGTGATACTTGACTTCCGCAGCACCACACAATTAATTGTTAAGCAGAAGCTTGACCGAATGCAGCAGGCTGGAGTGACTAAGCGGAACAGTTTCTCGCTATGGGTTGCTCCTACGTTTGTGATCGAGAAACCGAACACTTCTACTCGCTTGTGCGCAAATTTCTCCACCGGTTTGAGTACTGCACTGGAACCGAATAAGTACCAGCCCCCATCCTCTGAGGACATGTTCGCCAAACTGAACGGACTTAAGTACTTCGCTACCCTGAACATTGCAGACGCTTAGTTGCAGCTAGAAAATGATCCGAAATGCAGGAAGCTTCTTACGTTCAACACCCATCGCAAGCTCTAGCGGTACAATCGTCTACCATTCAGAGTTAAAACTGCGCCGGCAATTTTCCAGCATGCCATGGATGCCATGCTGACGGAGGTTGCTGGAGCTAAAGCTTATTTGGATGATGTCATTCGAATGGAATTATTCCAACGACTGGATGATGTGGTGATGAGAATCAAAAAGTATGCATTCCGTCCACGCGCGGACAAATGTAGACTTTTCTTGAAATCCATCACGTACTCCGTGAGAACTTAAAAAGGAAATGACAACGCTCAGTCGTATGCCGCTTCATTTGACCGAATTAATGCGTTAATCCAGTTTCTGTACATCCGAGCTATTCAATGATACAGTGGTACAATGGTATATTATGGGTACAACAACGCTGTTGCTTAACTAGTCCCGTAGGATGCCCAGGATGAGAACAATCACGTGGCGAATGGAAAACAAAGTGATATAATGAAAATTCTTCTAATGGACTCACCACAGGGTTCGCACAGAGGCATGCAGAAAGAGCCAACCTCAGTTATGTAGGTTAATTGTGGTTGGGCAACATTCGACACATTATCTCATCAGTCGAATAACACACAATATATCTCGTTATGTAGATGGATTAGGGCAACGTCAGGGCGGCTTCTAAACACAACTACGGGGGCAGCGACAATAACGTACTTTAGGTGGGTGTGCCATAGCTGCGCACACGAAGAGAATAAAAGTTTCCCCGACATTCTAGCCGACTGTATTGTGTGACCAACTTGGGCTAGTGGCCCCTCAAATTCGTGTTGTGAATGAGTTGTAGTAGATGACAGCAGACGTATTGCATTCCTCTAAATCTAATAGGCCATTATTGGATCACCAATTAGGCTCCGATACAGGTCGCTGTACAATCTTAGAGTCCTCAGCCTAAGTGGAGAAGGGAGATTTAACAAGCCTTTGACGTTGTTTGTCAGGTTTCTGAGCACCAGCTGTGCGTCTTGTATTGCGACATGCAATCTCAATTGTGGTCTCGGTTGACTTGAAGTCAGTCTCTGCTAATAAGATCACCGTCACCGTTGTGGGGGGTTTCGAAGTGGCTGTCTCACAATCTTACACTCCCCAACCGACAGTTTCGTCCTTGTTTGAACTCATCAGCTAGAGATAGCCGAGCTGGGACTGGAACTCGGCGCGCAGAGATTCGAGGTTATCGCTACAATCACTAGGCTATTAATCTCCGCGAACAGTGGTTAGGAAGTTGCTTTTCGGGTTTTGGAGCACCCGCTGTGTGTCTTGGATCGCGAGACGCAACCTCCATGGTGGTCTCGGCTGCTTTTGAAGTCAGCCACTGCCAGTCCGATCACTGGGACCGTCACCGAAGTGGAGCATTTCTGCGTAACTCTCTCCTATCCCTGCACTCCAGGACCGACGGTTTTGTCCTGGTTTGGAACATTTGACGTGTTTTGTGGCTCTTTACTGTAGGATCTCGAGCGCTGCGAGATCTTTCTTTTGTCAGGGCTGCTTGGCCTGGATTGCCTAGTCCACATGAGACCGTACGTATGTGTGGAGCAAATGAGAACAGACAGACGGATTACACCACAAGAAGTGCCCATCGCAGCATGCCAAGGTGTTGGTTTTCACTCTTTGTTGCCTTCTCAGCTTGTTCTGTGCAGCACAGATCAGCGAGGATTAATACTCCAATGTGGCGCTTCTGGGTAATTGCTTGCAGTACACGGTCAGCAAGCTTGTATGTGATGCTCCGCGGGTGACGAATGTGAACCACTTCACACTTAGCGGAATTAAACTGAAGCAGATTGTAGAGTGACCACTCATACTCCCACTCCAGGTCTCGCTGAAGTAAATTGTGATGTCGTGAACACTGACGCATGTTTCTTCATTGCCACGTTACGGAGAGAGCTGTTAAGCACATGGTTTGTTTCGCGTTATTTCCTCCTCCGAGTGAAACGGACTAAATCAAATAATGTTAGTGCAAAAACGTGCCATCAAGAACTTTTCTTGAAAAATGTTAGTGTAGGGGGCTGATGCTCTCTCAGGTTGGTATTTTGGCTTAACTGCAACAGATTGTGGCATCGGTGATTATGGTTCGTCAATATTAATTGAACCGTAGGGAGGTCTCCTCGCTGACGCCGATATTCACTACTGTACAACCTCCGGGGTTGCAAGATGCGCTGGTAGGGGAGGTGAAAAGAACCCCTAACGCGTTTGGTTCCACTACGTTGGAGAGCTTCAAGTGCATCAACGACGCGCTTGAGCTAGGGACACCAGGCTTGAATCACGTATTCCACAAGGGACTTAATGTAGGGGTCCAATATTTGCAGAAAGACTGGTGATTCGAACTTACCGAAAGCCCTCCACAAGTGTCCAAGGTTCTAGTTGGCTCTTTTCGATGCTTTTTCGGGCTGTTTCGATCAACCAAGGTCATACTGCACGATTTCCCCTAGTTCACTTTCCTGGGAAGCGCGTTTCAACTCCTGCTCCCCAACTCGAAATTCGTGGGTACTCTGATCGTGTGCACTCAAAAATTTGCTTTTCGTCATGTTGATCTTGACCCGGTTTCCGGATGACCACGTGTAGACCCTGTCGGGATCGCTCTGCAGTGTCATATAGTCGTCCACTGCTTTGCTGTCATACCAGACCTCGATATCATCTGCAGATAGTAAGGCGTTCGACTGGAGTACACCAACAAGTTCGTTAATAAATACTCGGAACAAGCATGAACCCAGTCAGATCCATAAGATATACCACACTGGACTTCGATTGGATTTGAAATAGAGCTCCGGGTTCTCACATTCAACAGACATTAAGTGATGAAGGTGCTTATCTAACCCAGCACAGGGTCACCGATCCCACAGTTTGTACCAACGTGCCGTGCGGCGGCACTTTAACTCGGCTCTCGCTTTGCCCTCTGTGGCCACTCCAATTCTCCTCACAAAATATTGTGCGTGCGCTCGTTCGAACCACTTCGACGAACTCTACTCAGTGCTTCCCAACTCTTGGATCTAACCTGTGTGCATTATACTCTTGCTCCAGTTCCCAGTTTTCGGCATATTCTTTGCCGAGTTCCACGTGTGTAACTACATTAAACCGGTTTTTCGGAAAAGATTTTGGCCTCATTCAGAAGAAGAAGCTGAGGGCTCCCAAACTACGCGGCAACGGTCCCTGCAAATTGCAGCATAACAAAGTTACAGTCTTTCTGCTCCGCTCATCAATTGAATAGCTCCAGGGACTCTTATCATTGCCCCACCTGCATCGTCGCTTAAGGCAGGCCGATCAACACACGCTGCTGCTTTGTGTAGGTGTGTGCATTCAACTGCGAGTCGATTGACCACTAAACCCGACAGTCTGCGCGTTACGACCTTCATCTACCTCTACCACCTGATCCTGGTGCGGTTGAACAACTCTCGATTCGTGTGCGTGTTCTGAAGTGTTTGTGGGTCACGTCTGTCGCAAAGAACAAACATCAAGGTGAGAGCTCAGAAAGGCCTTGCTGCAAACGATAAGAGGATGACTAGCATTCCAATGGTTCAACGTCGCCTATGTTGGGTAGACATTTGCAGTAAAGTCCTTAAGATCCGTAGAACCTGTTCTAGCTGCATTAGCTCGTAGGCAAATCCGTCCAACAAGTAAGAGAGACCAACGAACTTGATGACACAATTTGGTTTTGCTCAACATGTCAAGTCATTCCAGTTGTCAATTGTTTATATTTGCTCATGAGAAAGTGCGACAGAATGGTTGAGATAATCGCGCTTTTGTAAATACTAAGATCGATCCCACGGAAGTAGATATGGCCACGATAATACCTCGCCCAGCCAAAGTAAGCTCTGCATCTAAGCTTAAGAAGAGAGCTAGACGTTCCAGCCGCACTGTAGTGTCTGTGGTTCTAAATCCACTGGGTCACCTCACTCCCTTAAGTGGACAAGCCTCAAACATGCCTGCTTCCACTTCTCCAACCATGGACGCTCCACTTGAAGATTCAGCCATGACACTGACAGGTCAGAACCGAAGGCAATCCGGTACAGATAACAAGCAGGTAACGTACACATCGATTGCCTCGACAAACACACCGGGAGAGACACACATAGGTCCATCTTCAGTGCCTAGCACGCGTGGCGCAAATCAGCTTTCACCATCAACTCCAGTGGTGCCTTATAAACAACCCGAATTGTCGGCTAAAACTATAAAGCCAACACTCGCTAGACAAAACCACACTGCGTTAACTCTCGTGTGCACCAATGTTCCCGGGTCCAAATCTGGCATAATAAAAGGCAAGTTGCAAGGCGATCGTAACCAGTGGAGTTCCATCTGCGAGAGAAATCTGACATGGTTGTACAGAGATACATCATCAATTACCTCTTGTTGGTCAGCGTTAAAATACAACTGAACGACGTGTGCGAAAGCGACTGTTGCCGTGAACAAAGCTGGCACGTTATCACGAAATTTGCACAACGTTTATTGCTTAAATACTCGACTGGAATACAATTTTATGAAGCGTGATCCATCTGGAATAGACCATGTACCGAATAAATGAGACAATGGTATATTAGGGGCAAAAAAGCGGATGCTTAGCAAGTCCCCTAGGATGGCCAAAAAGTGAACCACAACATGGAGAGTAGAAAACGAATGGATAAAATGTGAATCGTTTGTGTGGACTCACCACAGTGTTAATACAGACGCACGCAGAAAGAGCCAACCACAGTTGTTTAGGTTAATTATGGTTGTGCAACGTCCGTCGCAGTAAATCGACTGTCGAGACACACAAGCTATATCTTGTAGTGTAGGTGGGTTAAGGCAACATCAAGGCGGAAACAGCGTAAGTTGGGAGGGCATTCCAAGGCTGACACACACGAAGAAAAAGTTCTGTCGAAATTCTAGCCGACTATATTGCGTGGCCAACTTGCACTGGTGGCCCCTCATATTCGTGTTGTGGCTCCGTTGTAGTAGGTGACTGCAGAAGTGGTTGGAGTTCCTTAGAATATGGTAGGCCATAATAATGTCGTCACGTAGGTGCCGGTACCGGCCACTGTATAAGTTTAGGGTCCTCAGTCTAAATTGATAAGATTGAACAACTCTTTGAAGTGTTTCGTGGCTCGTCGCTGTGAAGTCTCGAGCGCTGCAAGATCTTGCTTGTGCAATGACTGTCACACCTAAATCGCGTATTTCACATGACGCCGCACGTAGGCGTTAAGCATCTGCGAAAGGATATAGGGATCAAACTGCCCGAATGCCCTCCGCAGCATGCCAGCGTGTTGATTCCTGCCCTCGGCGCCTTTTCAGATTGGTCTAAGCAGCCCAGATCAGCCTGAAATAGTACCCAAAGATCTCGCTCCTGTGTGACTGCTTACAGGACATGATCTCCAAGCTTGTATGTGCTGTTCGGCTGTTGATGAGTATGAACCACCTTACACTTCCTAGAATTAAACTGGAGCAGATTGTGGAGTGCCAACCAATACGCCTCGTCCAGATCTCACTGAAGTGCATGGTAATCTGCTGGAACGGCGATCGTCCCCACATCGTAACATCATGAACGAACAGCAAGAAATCTGAGATTATCAAGGCATAAACGCGTTAACGAACACGCGAAACATAGGCGGCCCAAGAACTGATCCTTGTGGAACTCCACATTCTACAACGCACTTCGTACTCTGACATGCAGTTGCCGATCCTGCAAGAAATTCCTGACCTACCCAAGGACTGCATCACCAACTCCATGGCTTTCGAGCCTGTGAAGCAGAATGCGTTGGTCCATTCCATCGAAGACTTTGGGTAAGTCGAGATAAATGACTTCTGTCTCTCTTCCTCCATGGGCTCTTGCCGTCCAAATACTGCGCTCAATCAGTAGGTTGGTAATGCATGAACTGTGCTGGCGGAAACCGTGTTGCTCGGGGGCTGTGATGTTGTGGCGCTCTAGATGATTGCCTCCATCATCTTTGAGAGCACAGCGGGTAGGATCACCGGGCGATAGTTGGCGGTTTCCGAGCGATCACCGCTGTTGCAAATTGTAATGAATACACCGTGATTCCACTTAGTAGGGATAATTTGTTTATCCAACCACGTCTGGAAGAAATGTGATGATGCCCCGGCCAGCGTTGTTGCTGCTACGTTCAGCGCCCTTGGGTGAATACAGTCGATTTTCGGGAGAGCCGTAGGTGCGTAGTCAGCGCAGTTTCTTCAACACAGCTGTCGCAGTAAAATCGATGTCAGTGAGAGTTGAAGCGGGGGATAGAGATGTGGGTATGTAACAATGGCGGACGTCTCTTTGGAAGCTTGGGATATAGTACATTCGTATGGCTTTGGCTGTCTGTTTGACACTCTGTGCCACTCCGACTGGCGTGTTAAGTGGGGGGATACCGAGCTTCAGTTTCCGGATGGTGTCAAGGTGCTTGTATAGAACTTGTTGTTGTTGCCGAATTTAAAAGCCAAATTTTCTTGATGAGTCAATTGGTCCCCACAGACAAGCAAGTTACAGTAGTAGCACTGGGTCACGTAATCGCTCCAGGTTTCGGGAAAACGACGAGCTCTGTAAGTGTGCCAAGCTGCGTTTCTTTTTGACATACGCTTGCGACTTCTAATTCTGATGAAGGACGAGAGAGTGGTGGAGCGAACTCTCTTAGTTTCCGAAGCAGTTGCGATTAGATTGCTGAAGCGTCCAACAAACTGTATCCGGGCGCTGTCAGGTGAGTCACCTTTCAAGAACTCCCAATTGGTCGTCTCAACTAGGTTGCTCAAAATGTTGTAATGTGTGATAGTACGTGTTGGTTCTGTGTGCTCCTCAGGATATTCAGTGTAAAACACCTAGTTATAAAGTATGGTGACGTGATCGCTTAACCCTAGTGGGGGGTCTATATATGGCCTGTCGATCATGAGTTCCTCATTTGTAAGAACGAGATCAAGTACCGATGGTTTATTATCAGCTCTGTACCCGGTAGGTGAGCTGATATGATTGTGGAGCGGGATACTTGCGATAACGACTTGCAGTTCGGCCTTGCATGTTTCGCTGGGGGATGCTGAGATTACCAAGTTGTGTACGTTGAAATCGCCGGAGATAAGAACGTGGCTGTAAGTTGGGAGTAAGCATTTCATTAGTGAGTATACAAGGATGGAATTCATCTCAGGAATGAACGAAGCAGTAGTCAAGGTGCCTGAGACGCAAACGACACCATAGCGAATCAGTGACCCGCGTCTGCGGATCATCCGGTGGTTCGTACTGTAAGTTGTTACGATAGTATAGGATAGCACCGTGCCCTATGCTGAGGCTGATGTAGTATTCAGGATGCTTCTTCCCCGCAGTTGGGCTAAATGAAATTACACCTAAACCAGGTCCTTTTAATGTGGATAAAATTCATTCCACTTTATTTGGTTTGTTCTGCGTACTTGATGATCTGCTCCAAACTTGCACACGTCCCTCATGCTAATTGTAGTAACCTTGCGTAACTTGATCACGTGGTAATCTTTAAATAATCTTCGAACATTTTGTACTTTTCGCAGATTCGTTTATATCTAATTTACACTATATGCTAATTCAGCGAGTATTTATGTCGTCATATAGGTTCACATTATTCGATATCTTTATATGATATTGGCATTTCAAGTGATTGGCTGTTGTTTGACATCCTCGGTGTGGCTGCGCTTGATGTGCAAGTTGACAAGGTGCCTACCTGTCTATTACCCACTACCTCGTCCATACTGGCTCTAGGAGACAGTTGGTCGTTGCTGGAGGGAAAGGGGTGCACGGTCCTTGGGGCCGTGTTAGGCTCGAAGAGTGGTTCCATGCACTGTGGAGCGGACTACGGTCCAGCCACCGCCTTGTGTGCGCTTGATTCCCAAATACAGTGTGCTTGTGTTTGCCTGTGAAGGAGTGTGGGCCGGCTCCGTTGATGAAACGTGGTTCCCATCCGCATGCCTCCTGGTCCTATTCCTTCGGGTTTACACTGGATATGGAGTGTGTGGATGGAGCTGTGTGTGGTGCAGCGCAAGCCATCCATGGTCCCTCTGTAGGCGCAGGCGTCGTGTGGCCGGCCACAGTGACAGGCAAATCCGAAATCGGATGCCGCCAACCATAAAATAGCAACACCCCCAATGCTGAGACGATGGTGTCGGAACAAGGACATATCCCGAATTGTGATCTCAGCATCCGTAATCCCTGAGTGCAACCAAGTCTCGGTTATGGAGATGCGATTCCCAGCGTTTGTTGCATGGCGCAACCGAACCTCCGCGGTTTTGCTGAGAAGACTTTGGGCATTCGTGTACATGCAGGAAAGTGTTTCAGTTCTCAGCATTGATCCGACGCACTTATGGCTGTGATGATAGCTTGTGCCGACCGTTGTATGGTCGGCACATAGCCGTTTTTTGCGGTATTATCAGCGAGTCGCTTGGAGTTGGATTCGGTGGCATTGTGAGTAGCCCCTCTGACAACTCAATTGGCACAATGTATGGGGATTGGCTGCAGGATTGCAGAGGAAGATCCTCACTTCCTTCAGACTTGCTTCCGGTGTAAAGTTCGGATAAGAGCACTGACTCGTTTGCCTGAAATGGTGGTGCTTTAAGTCGGAAAACAGTTTTGCTCACCGCTTTGTATCGGGGCACGGTTGTCAATCTGTTCCGAAGTCAATCCCAGCTTTCCAGTAGCGTAAGTGCCATCTGCCTGGTTTGTAATACAACCTTAATTATCCTTGTTCCGCACCCTTTGTAGCTTTGTGATCTTGGCAGTCTCGATAGAGAAGTAGCGACAACGTCATTCAAGAGAAGGGTCTCACGAATATAGCGCCACTGCTCTTGGCCGTGTGAGTTTGCTTCGCATTCATAGTACTCTTGCGACTGAGAAAACCGTGGACAAGAACATTTATGCCTGCGGTGTTTAGCCGGAAGTCTTCTAAAGTCTGCCTCACTCGCTTGCGCTCGCTCCAGGGAACGTCTGGAAAGACGTGGACAAGACCGATTTCGTTCTGGAAATGAGCAGTCGAAAGCAAGGCTGCTTCCACCTCATCGACAGAGTTAAGCACAACTCGAAGAAGCCTGGCTTCGCCATAATGCTTGGAATTCGGCTGGCGGGTGATCGTCGTCAAGTTGGAGAGTTTAGTCAGAATAGCGAGGAGGTTACTTATTGCATTCCATTGGTTCAGGTCATCCACCAGTACACTCGTCGATATTCCATGGTCAGCTTATCAGCGAATGAATTCATTCAACTATCCGTACGGGAGTGCACACAACACCAATTCCAATCGAAAGCCGCACACTCGCATCATCAGTTGATCGTGATATAACCTGACTATAAATCACATTCCACTTGATCGATGAGTCCAGTCGACAAGTACTGAATATCGCATTTGCAATTGGATTAGTGTGCTATGGTACTAAAGTCGAGGTCAAGAGGAATGAGTGTTTCACAGTGAATCCAGGGGGCCAATGATCATGATTAATGAGGGCAAGGGCGATTACTGCACTTTTTCTCTGCCAATTGCGTCCATAGTACAATCATATTCCTTTGCAACAGCGGTCGTACGCCGTAAGCAATTGTAAAATAAGCCTGATTTGGGAGAGCTTGGCGACTATCGCCGTTATCACTATGCCACTGAGGTCCTTGAGTAGCGGTTGACACAGCGGTTTGAACTTAAATGTTTGGTTTTGGACTAACCACTGTGTGTCGTCGGATACGGTCTTAGTGAGTGAACTAGCAGGCTCACTTCCAAACGCACATGGTACCTTGTGATACCACGGACGTAGCCGTTCACCGCTGAGTTTAGAGGTTGGATGTGGATAGAACCCCCAAAGCGCGTTGGTTTTGCGCGCGTGCAACGCTGTGAGTGTGTGGCGTCAAAGCCACGCTGGTACTTCATGGTGTATATTTTTGGTTGATTTGGAATGGGCCACTAATGCAAACAGCATGCAATCTGGTGCGTCACGTCGGTTGGATTCATCATGTTTGTGCTAAGAATTATTTTGAAGTTAATAATGAGTAGGAGGATTATAATTTCAATATTTTCGTCCCAGGAGCTCACAAGCTGCATAGCACAGCCTGGCCTGGAAAAACACGACGTGTTTCTCCCTAATGGGGTTCGTCACTGGTGCGAATTCCCTCTGTCCCCTACTGGGGATCGAACCCATGACCGCTAGAGGCTAACAATAACTAGCCAGTAGCTTATGCCACTGAACCATGGGAGAGGTCGGCTGGGCTACATAATTTGCAAACTAACTGGGATATAGCACGACCAGACTTGATCCATTTTGAAGTTGCTTACGGAAGAACGACTTTACTTACGGAGGAAATGAGTGTACTATGGACGCAGTTGGCTGAGAAAAAGCTATTATTTCACCTAAACCACGTATAGCCCAACTCACAAAGCGCACTTTTATCATATAGCGTCATGTGTTCTCAATTGTTTCGCAGTCTGTTATTCCAGTAGTTCCAGTTTCTAACATTACGGACAATCAGGACATAGGACAAGCGCATGACGATTTAGAGGAGTAAACTTTCGCAGCGTTTCTGCACGTGCCGTCTTCGTGCCTGTTCGATCACGTGGCAGACTGACGCAACGCGCAATGCACTTTTAGCTCTGGGTTGATCTATCCAGGCCAAGTTTAGGGCAAGTTGGGACCCGTTACCATGGTGAACAACTAACAACAACAAGACCGGAAACAAAATGTTTAAATTTGTTCTCTTATCAGACACACTAGCTGTTTTACCCCTCTAGCTAGTGTATAACGATGATGATGATCTCAGTCGATCATGTGGAAATTAGCGGATAATTAATCGTCTCATCTAGTTAAATGTGTTAATAAATCTTGATGTAGTTCGATCCCCAATTCGTTGAAAAGCAATATAGCTTCCCCTGATACATACTGGAGGTTGATCGCTCGTAACGTTACGCTGCACAAACGGTTTCGAGCTGATTTGCTCTCATCATACGCTGATAACAGCACTGTGACTTGAATCCTGGACGTCGGCATGTCTGTGGAAGACTGGTCCTAAGCCACAAAGTCCCAGCGAGCAAGGCGTGTCCCAGTAATTTCTGAGTGTTCCCCTTGCTACGCGTCCCTCATCTTTCAATATAGCCATGAATCCTCCAAAGGTACTCACAAGCAGGCACAGTGTAACTTACTAACACTCAAATCACCTTAATACATTGGGAGTGAAATCGCAACTGGGAGAATCTGCGTTCATTGCGGAGTGAGCTTTATAGTTTTCAAAGTTACCTTTCTTACTCACAGCTAATGAAACATCTACGGTAGTCCAACAGGTAACCAATACTATTTACGAATTACTTCTTATTTAAGAATAATGGAGGAAATGAAACATGTAATATCTTCCTCAGATTAATTGAAATTGTATTTCTTTATTATCGAAAAAACTCTAAGGGGATTTAGTCCATCTGAATACATCCCACGTCCCATGATCCGCGCCTGCTAATAAAAGAGGGTGCGCTTCCGCTTCATGTACTCATCAGACGTAGCGTGGTACGTCCCCTAGTTGGCAGTACTTATTTAAATTCCCAACGCCTATCTTCCTCCTACAGCACAAGAAGCAATTCGTCAGCCAAGCTCCACATTAAAGTGAATGGCACTAACAATCTCTGTGTTAGATGAGAATCATAATGTTAACTGGAGGCAGGGTCATTTGTGAAACAGGTGACGCGTTTGACTCTAAAGTTAACGAAGATGCGCCTGAGTGCCTACCAACAACAATGTGGACGGAATTTGGTGAGCATCAATGCTAAAACGGAGCGAACTGTGCGGAATCGTTCAACATTTGGGATTTCATAGACATACGGTAACACCAAGTGTACCGCATTACAAATCAAAGTAGTTGACGGCAACGGTGTTGCTTTGATGTGACTTCGCCTCGATCACTTGGCTGACTTCGGATGAAAGACTCATTGAGGAATTTGGAGAGTATAAGCGTAGCAGAAGGTTAAATAGCGTAGTTTCATGCTGACTTTGTCTTTTACCACTGCTTTCCATATAACATGGCTTGCGAAGTATGAGTTAAGACACGCTCACTGGTATGTTTCGGACTCACGGTCCAGTTCCACACTTACCTTTACGGAGGACCAATTTATCCTAGTCGAAACATATTTTTGAAACATTTCGTAAAGTCAGAAGACTATCCTCTTATTCACTCTGACTCAAAATGCTCTCCGACCGCGTGCTCTAATTTGAAGGTTTGTAAATGCATATCCTCTCTTCCAATGGTTATACTATTCTCCTGTTATTTTCCCCGGGCTTCTTCAGAAGGGGTATACATTACTTGCGGGCTAACTAATTTTTTCCCGATACTATGCATTAAGAAAAGAATCCGCCGTTGGTTTTAAGGCTAGCATGCGTTTTCACTCATGTTTTACTTTTTAATCCAAGTTTCTAAACGACCCCCCGCACCCCCTACAAGCTTAACTAGCCAGTACGGTATCTATTCCGTCCAGGCGGTGAAAATTTAAAGTTTTGCTTTCTCTTACTGTCATTTCGCAACTCTATTTTGCTCTATTTTCTCGCTTGTTAACCTGCCAAAATCTGATGATGCACTAATTGCGAGGGCGTTTGCTTGATTGAAAATAAGCTCTTTTTGTTTGCCTTGTCATTTTTCGTTATTTTTCCACTCACTCTGTGTCGTGGTGCATCCCCAATGTTGATCTAAATGGCTAAAACTGCTCCCACACATGTGTATAAATCCTATTTTGACTTCACTTGCAGTTCGGTTGTCCATGTGGAGGTAAGACCGGTATTTTGCTCCAGTTTGCCGTTTATGCCACAGCGCCTTTCTACTTTGTTTTTTTTTTAAATTACGGTGTTAATGGAAGCAGAGAGACAGTAACAAACCGTACACTGTTTCATGCTCACTAGCTTTCAGTACCAACACGTGAAAGCGCTATCACTCTACAGTTAACCACTAGTTAAGATTACTATGATGAATCTCACAACCTTACCCATTTATGCTTCCGTACCGAATTTAAGTGTACTTCCCGCGTCTCAACCGGAACAAGAAAAGACAAAACGGCAATATGACCACGTTTCTGACGATAATTTTGCAAGTTTACACGTCACAACTCCGCACTGCTGCTTGTTTACCTGTGCTGCACACAATTATCAGAATAAGAATAGTGTGTATTTCTCGTGCTACCGAGAAACCGTGTCCATAAATAGACGGCTAGTATTTACATGTGCAAGATGTTCACGCATGGAAGGTTGTTATTGGTTGTGGATTACGCAGGGATGCAATAGGTACGTTTGCAAAGATTTTCGTGATTTCCACTGTCGTTCCGAATCAAAACACAAACCTTCTCAGCGTTTGATTCTGGTGCAGACGGGGATGCCATCGAGGCGACGGGCTCACGGAAAGGGAAGAAAAGTGGAAACAGGATAAAGCAAGACTCATGCATAACAGCCTAGAGTGATATAAGGCAAATTATCTGTGCTTGGTGTAGTTTTACTCATATGCGAAAGGAGAGAGTGTGCTAGGCTTAATGCATCAATGTAGCTGCACATGAATCTTCAGAGCTTCAGCTTTGTTTGTCGAGTAATGTAAGGTAGCGAACACATAGGGAAGAGTTAATGCAGAGTAAACTGTCTGGAGATTATTAGACTTAGATATCGAATTGATCTGATCAAACAAGATGTATTGTGTGTTACGAAGTTGTTGTGAGACTAAGAGGGCACAGTCGCTTTGGTTTCAGCCTTCACTTGTAGTTGACGATTTACGGCTTGCTTAGCCGTGTAACACAAAAGTTGATGTTGAGGTGGGACGAGTAGATAAACTGATAGATAAATAAATAAATGTTTGTTCTGTGATATGCTTAACACGTTCATCAAGCCAGAATGACCAAATGACGGTCATGCACAAAGCATCGAACACAGAAAGAATACAAATAAGTAACCGGCTTTTGGCATAGATATGGGAAAGGAAAGTAACTCAAGAAAGTAGTCCAAGGAATAAATTAATGGTTGCTACCAATGTGACAAGAAGTATGTATAGTTGTGGTGCCCATGAACTAGAGTCCAACAGATTGAAGACAAAGAGGGAAGTATTGTAAAAAGATCAAGCGAAGTAATATAATCATTCGTGGGACTGTATCCTTGGAACCTGCTTCCGTGCGTGGTAGTCCCTCCAGAAGTTTCACCAACATCTCCACCCCTCATCTGACCGCGTGTCATTGTTATTTAGGTGCGGGCTAGTCACCACCGAATTTCGTTGTCAAATGGGTTTCTTTTTTTCGTAAGCTGGCCACTCAGCCAGTCAGCCAGTTCGTCATTCATTGTTTTCTTTGTTGGTGCACATGTTGATCGACTTCGCTGTAATTGGCGACATATGTCGCTACATGTGTGAATTCAACGATTCCTAGTGTACTGCTTGTTGTACACCAGAGTGTTTTCTATCCACCAGGGAGCCTTTGGCCATCCGTCTTGTGTGGCTAAACATCTACTTGGAAGCTTCATTCCATCACATCAGGAGGAGCTCAGTCGTGACTAAGGAAGAAGAAATAAGAAAAAGAAAAATATAGTGAATTAAGATAAAGCTAAAAGGATAGAAATAAAAAGAAAATAATTAAACAAATATCCTATCTCATGGTAGTGCAGAATGTCATCCGATTGGCTAGTATGATAAGGTGTTAAAAAATTAAGAAAAACCGGTTTCAATATATTAATGAGTTGGCTTCGCTTTTCAAAACGGCTTGAAGATGCAAATTGTCAGATTTGCATAGACGACATAATAATAAAATCATACGAAAGAGGTTAGAACTAAGAGAAAGATGGGCATTTTTTCACCCGCAAGTGAAGCGTCAAGCTTGGCATTTTTGTGTAGAACAGAAGCTGTGTTGGGATGGGGTGCACTTGAAACATCTGTCGTATATATTGTCTGGGCCAGATGCAGTTAATACTTCTGTAGGTAATTGAAATCCGAATGTTCTCATTATCTTCGGCATATTGAACAAAGCCTCCAAATTCAACCTAAATTTGGTTAGGTTCGCACTTGCACGTACGTTTAACGGCAACTTGTTCCATCAGTAAGTATACCGTATCAGAAAAAGTTGGAACGTATTTTTAACTTTCCGCTTTGTGTTGCCAGTGTGAAATCCTGTTTCTTGTGGGATGGGTGGAGGAATTTTGGAAGATGAGGACTATTTCGGTGGTGTATCCCCGGCAATGTATAATACTGTAGAAAAGAACGAGTCTGTTTCTTAGCCGGTGTCGCCATGGAGGGTCTAGTTGAAGGCGGCGACAACAGTCTTCGTAGCGCAAACCGATAGATCCTACGACGAATGTTGTAATCAGATGCAATTTGGATAGGTGAGAGCGAATGTTTATGTTAATAAAAACGAGGGCATGTAACGAAGTAGCAGATACGGGAAGGATTAAGTGATTGTTTACCAGCGTTGTTACAAGGGGCTTATCGCTAAAGAGCATTGTAGAAGGACTCTAGCTTGTATTGGTTCCAACGAAGTAGGTGTTCTGGTAGACAAATCATCGGTTGATTCATCAGGCCGATTGGTGGAAATCCCAACGGTAGTGGGTAATGTTGGAAGCTATGGTGTCTTAAAAATGGATTACAAGGCAGTTTGCTGGGAGGGAATGGCGGTGGGACATAGGCTTGTGTCTGAGTGCGTTGATGAGGGGTGTTTTATTGAATACGCAAGGTCCTATTATTTTCTACTTGTCTGTCACTGATTGCGGTATCATGTATGTTAACGTGTTAGCGAATTTTATCCGGAAAAGTTGTGGGATGGGGTGTGACCAGTCGATTTTCTACTACTGAACCTACATCCAGGTTCACTGTTGTTGGTTGAACCATGAAATAGTTTACTTCTCTTTGACTGATTTGACGTTTCACATGGCTCTTTTGGTGTTTTGTTGGGGTGCTTCTGAAGGTTGAACATTGTCATATAGTGCTGTAGGGCAGCGATGCCTTGCTTTCTGGTTAATTCTCGGCTTTGATGTGGTTAGTTCCTTATAGGATTTGCTGAGGTGTGTTTCCTTTCTGTTTTCTACGGTCTTAATGGAGAATTTTGCTCTGCGATTCTGTACTGCAGTAAACACAAGTAAGGCGCACGTAGCATCTTTTGTGCGTGCGTTACCTGTAGCTGAAGCACACGTGATGGGATTGATTTATGTTGTTATCTCGGTATGACTTAGGTTACGGGATTGTCTGAGGTTTTTTTGGTGATTTATTAAGTGAACTGCTGTTTAGTGTACTATCTGCATGGATATGCGTTTTAATATGACGAGAATTATTAGGGGATATCAGTGATGTTGTGTCAAGTTCTATGTCATTGTCAATTCGACGGTTTGATGACTTAGAATTTGTCACTGCTGGTGGCTTTTCCTTAACAGCAAGGCGTCCCTCTAACGGTGTTTGGTCATGCTTGACCAAAAGGGTTCTTGGATTCAGTGTTTGCAGTATTGAGCCCCTTTGAATCTCAGAAAAGTTATAGCAGTTGTCTCATCTGGGAACTTCAGAAGAATCGGACACGACTTCAGGTTTTTTCGAAGTCTCAGACAAACACAGTTAAGTTGATCCATGCTGCGAGCTGTGAAGGGGGTATTTTTAATTTGTTCGATACTGGCTATCGGGTATAGTAAACATAATCACGTTTCTTGATCTGAGCACGCGTTCAGAGGTGATAAGAAGTAAGCAACAATACATAGTCTCTCCAGGTTCACGTTTTCTGAACATTTACTCAACTCACAGAATGACAAAAGTGATCACTGTTTGTGCTAACTTCAGTGCGTCTGTTCCGTAATAAAGTGCTTCCTTCCTCTAGTAAGATCATGCGTTCCAGCATATCAGGTGGGATGTTAGAAGCAGTATCAGTGTGTTTAACTGCTGTTTCCTGTTTGTTTTCTTTTTCCTATTCAACGGGGCATTCATTTTTATCGAGCTAGCTATCATTTGCAGTGAATGCACAGATAATCGGTGGGATAACCTAGCTTGAGTTCTTGAGGTCTGAAGGTTCGATAAGGGGCATACAGGAGATTGGCACATGGGCTAGGTGCGTTTAGGAATCTATTAGAGCACACAATCAAAATTGACCGGTTAAGGTGCAGTAATGCTTGCTGCAGAGCCGCGGTGGTCGTTGTACGTTGATTGGCGGATCAAACGACAATCACGACAATCACGGTAGATGGTCCAATAAGCACTTTCGTGAATGACCACAATCCTTCCGCGAAACGCTGCTTAGCACGGCAGTTAAGTGACTTAGTCACGCTTGAGCTCATCCCTTTTGACACGAGTGGTTTCAATCTGACTGAGAGAGGCCGGACAACATGTGCCTGAAGCGTTTAGCTCTCAGTCAGAATGAAAGCACTACATATCTGTTAGAGCTATTCGATCTGTCCTACGCTGGTGACTGTGGATGATAGTATGGTACTCTTGCACCGGTCTCAAAATTACCTTCAAGATTTCTAATCGTTCTCTGGGTGGGACAAAGAATTTAGTGATGTAGGCTTTTAGTTGCCTTTCCTTCGCTATCTGATAGGAGACATGCTCGGAAAAGTTGAGGGACATGGAGTATATTACCCCATGTTCCCTTCTGAAGAGGAGTTTGGAATTTTTGTGCCAGCAAGAGTGATGGAGCCATCAGGTACGCGGCATCCATATGCAAACAGTTGAACTCTTTCAGCGGAAATTAATAAATAAACTCGAAACAAGAAATTCCCTTTATGAACCTAAACTGAAATACCAGAAGACGTGAACTGTGATATGACCCAGTCCTTTCACGTCTTCTCCACTGTTTATACAAATGTACCTGTAGCTGTTGGGACAGCTATATGGGGCGCACTGACGGAAGTCTAGGCGTCAGGATCGATGAGGACATCCCTAAATGGTTGCGCAAGCCCATGGGATCTCAGACGGTGGAACCGGGTTAGTCCAGAGGCAGGATATCTTCGGCACTCACGAGGCATCTAGTGAACACTGGCCAGCATGTCAACCCAAATGACTCGTTCACTGTCCTCATGCGTAACCAAAGGCCGCATACACGCAAGCTACTTGAAGCCATCGTAATCGATCGCGAACGGTTGCCTCTGTGCGTACAAAAGCAGTTGACCGTAACACTGAACCTGCCGTGGTAGTGCCGCAGTAATAATTGACCATCAGCTGACCAATGATAAACCGCCTCCGATCTTGCTTGCTTTCAAATTGTTAGTTGCCTTGTATGTGACTGAGAAGACGTGAAATGTCTGGGTCATCTCACGTCTTCTGATATTTCTGTTAAATAAATAAAAGGATTTTTCTGTGCAATGCCACGCACACTCATCAAGGCATGATTAGCAAAGTACGGTCATATATCAAAAGGGAAATTGCGAAGAAATCTCTTTGATAAATCTCCTCAGACAGTTACAAATATGAGTTCCTTAATAATTTGTGTAGTAGCTATTGTTAGCGATGCGACGCGTCATCGGGATTGCTGCGAGCGGATGAACGGTCATATACAAAATATCCAACACAGGATGATTATATATCATACAACCATTTCCCTTCAAAAATTTCAGCAGAGCAAGAACAACGCACATCGCTGGGGAATAATCTGAATTCAGTATATTTCCTGTATTCTCTTCAACAGGGTGAAAATTTCCAACGATTTCGTGTAATAGGTCAATACCAGAAATCGATAGTTACTTTCGTTGGCCAGCAAAAGTGGTCACAAAATCAAGATGTCTACATAGGTTATGCTTCTAATGCCGGATGGCGTAAGCCTCAACACAACGCAACAACGTGGCGTTGCTTTGCCTGTTGATGACCTTGAATGCTTCGCTGGGATTCTGACACATGAAGCAGTCGAATAAGTGAAGGGCAACGGTGGTAACAGATAAAGTTGCGCCACGGAGAGCAAGGTTCAGCGGGACCTGTTCTGTAATCCTAGTGAACAACCCATCTCTAGAACAAAAGACCATCTGGTGAGCAATTGCTTTCAATGATTCATCATCAGACCATTACAATCATATAGAGGCTAGAATGAGAAATCGACCCAGTTGGTTCAAAATGACTTGATCACGTGAAGGTCAATGTCAGAGTGGAGAACACGAATTAGGTCTTAGAGGGCTAGCTGTTTGCTATCGCGTCTGACCGAAGGCAGTCGACCTGGGCGTCTTCCATCTTCGCTGGCCTGAGAAGCTGGAGAGCCTGGACCAGCTTCTTCTGTGAGCACAAGGACGGCTGGAACAATCGAATGCATATTGCTTCAGCTGTCGCAAGCGTACGCAGGCGATAACCTTTCGTTCGGTGCGGTGGAACCTTGTAAACTATTCGGAAAGCGCGTTTCCAATCCACTTCATGGCCGGTGTCAACAATGTGGGCCAGCATGGCGCTACTAATGGTCCCGGTGCCCCCTTGACGCAGCCAACGAGGGCAATGTTCGTCCACGCGCTTTGATAACTGCCGCGCCGTTCGACCAATATACGTCGCGCCACAGGCGCACACGAATTGATAAATTACCATTGATGTGGTCAGCATCGGCAGCTTGTCCTTGTTTTGTGAACGAATGAGTGGTTCCGTTGAGAACACGCACTTCAACGAGGCTGCTGGAAAGGTCGAGTTTACTGCGGCCGAAAGGCTTCTGGTTAGACGCTCGGTAGCCGCGTCCCCTTTGAATGGCAAGCGAATAAACAACTCTTTCTTGGGTGCTGTTAACACGGGCACTGGTTTGGATTTTTCTTGCAGGTTCCTTAAGATAAATATATCGGGATAACTGTTTTCATGTAGAGTGTTCTGTATAAACATTAACTCCGCGTCTAGGGTGTCTTCCGTACAGATTCGACGTGCTCTTGACTTAAGACAGTGAACCAAGTTGCGTTTGTATCTCATGGAAACGAAATTGTAAAAGTTCGTGTACTGACCTATCCACGTCGTTTTTCTGTAGACCTGACGCTGGATGGATCCGTCTGGTCTCCTAGTCAACAAGACATCGAGATATGGTGGCCGATTATCGCTTTCCTTCTCGTAAGTAAACTGCACTGCTGCATGCACTCGGTTGAAGTGGTCAAGAATTTCCTCCTGATTAATATGTTTGTTCACCACAACAAATATATCGTCCATGTATCGATGATAGCGGTCAACAAGGTCTATCTCCCCCCGCATTTCGGTTCTCTCCAGCTTTGGCATGAAGATATCCGCTAATAGTGGTCCGAGAGGAGATCCCATGGCCACGCCGTCCTTCTGTCGGTAGTATTTCCGGTTGAATAGAAACTGCACATTCCAGGTGCAGCGTAACAGTAGGCGCTTGAGCTCGCACGTAGGTATACACATTTTTATGCCTAACTCGGCTATATAGTCGCAAATGTAATCGATCGTCTCAACCAGTGGGATGTTTGTAAAAGTGAGACGACATCGAAAGATAACATTACTTTCTCATTAATGTTATCATGCTTGATGCTTTCGACGAAATGGAAGCCGTCGCGAAGGCTGTAGGTAGCGAGCTGTTGTCGCACAGGTTCAAGAAGTTCTACGAGACACTGAGCAACGGCATGGTACGGTGAGTTGATCATTGACAAACATATTAATCCGGAGGAAATTCTTGACCACTTCAACCGAGTGCATGCAGCAGTGCAGTTTACTTACGAGAAGGAAAGCGATAATCGGCCACCATATCTCGATGTCTTGTTGACTAGGAGACCAGACGGATCCATCCAGCGTCAGGTCTACAGAAAAACGACGTGGATAGGTCAGTACACGAACTTTTACAATTTCGTTTCCATGAGATACAAACGCAACTTGGTTCACTGTCTTAAGTCAAGAGCACGTCGAATCTGTACGGAAGACACCCTAGACGCGGAGTTAATGTTTATACAGAACACTCTACATGAAAACGGTTATCCCGATATATTTTTATCTTAAGGAACCTGCAAGAAAAATCCAAACCAGTGCCCGTGTTAACAGCACCCCAGAAAGAGTTGTTTATTCGCTTGCCATTCCAAGGGGACGCGGCTACCGAGCGTCTAACCAGAAGCCTTTCGGCCGCAGTAAACTCGACCTTTCCAGCAGCCTCGTTGAAGTGCGTGTTCTCAACGGAACCACTCATTCGTTCACAAAACAAGGACAAGCTGCCGATGCTGACCACATCAATGGTAATTTATCAATTCGTGTGCGCCTGTGGCGCGACGTATATTGGTCGAACGGCGCGGCAGTTATCAAAGCGCGTGGACGAACATTGCCCTCGTTGGCTGCGTCAAGGGGGCACCGGGACCATTAGTAGCGCCATGCTGGCCCACATTGTTGACACCGGCCATGAAGTGGATTGGAAACGCGCTTTCCGAATAGTTTACAAGGTTCCACCGCACCGAACGAAAGGTTATCGCCTGCGTACGCTTGCGACAGCTGAAGCAATATGCATTCGATTGTTCCAGCCGTCCTTGTGCTCACAGAAGAAGCTGGTCCAGGCTCTCCAGCTTCTCAGGCCAGCGAAGATGGAAGACGCCCAGGTCGACTGCCTTCGGTCAGACGCGATAGCAAACAGCTAGCCCTCTAAGACCTAATTCGTGTTCTCCACTCTGACATTGACCTTCACGTGATCAAGTCATTTTGAACCAACTGGGTCGATTTCTCATTCTAGCCTCTATATGATTGTAATGGTCTGATGATGAATCATTGAAAGCAATTGCTCACCAGATGGTCTTTTGTTCTAGAGACTTTAATGGGAATTTTCAAGTTACTTAAAACAAACTATCTGTTCTGCCATTGTACATGCTACCGGAAGTTCAGTTAAACTGTTTATTGGTGAGATTAGAGTGAGGCTTGTGCCAGTTGAATTTATGTAGTAGCTTTTTGTTCTGTGGAGCAGCACAAGCTCATCTCTATAGTAACATCCCTTTATGACATGACGTAAGCGGTGGCAGGAACTGTCAATTTCTTCCACTTTTTATGGCAGTGCAATTAATACCATCTTTTCTCAGCTTCAGTTCGGAAATCATACAGAGGGCAGTAAGCGAGCCTCACGTCGTCAACGAATGTGAAATGGTGATTTGGCGGGTCATAATAACTATACTAGCAACCATAGTATCATTTTTTTCCTTTTACCTTAATTGTGTCCAATTATGTGCGAGAAACTCATAAAAAGGCGGACTTGTACTCAATTGCTACAAATTCAACAAAGGCTTAATCGCCGCTAACAGACTAAATTCTTAGTTAGTCCCACAGGCGAAAACTGTGAAGTCAAGCAGAAAGTGTGTGCCCAGCAAATTACGGTTGTAAGTAAATTTTATCGTCTTCCGCGAGCACACATGTGCACATATGTTGCTTACCGTAGCTGATGCCCCAACAACTTTGTCGAATCATGTGTTGCAGGGGGATTCTTTTGAATTCGGTTAACGTAGGTGACAGAAATCGGGATAGTGTCTCACGACTGGGATACACAGAGGGAGCAAAATTCTAGTAGCGTTCCAATCGGCTATGCTGTGTGGACTATTTCAAGCGGTGGCCTGGCAATAACGTATTGTGTCTTAGTTTTAATTAGTTTCAGCAGGCCTCGTTGGGAACCTTGAAGAATTACTACACCGCTATAAAAACACCTCGCATACAACCATGCCCAATGAAAACTCCTAGCGCTTTCATTTTAACTTTTAAGGGAGAAAGACGAAACCGTTAATGTTTTATTAACCATCCGTTAAGATGCCTCAAGATTAGCTAGGTCGTGCTTTCACCACGGTTGTCAGACTTCAATGACGTACTCCACATGGTGCTTCATGTAGGTGTTGGGCACTTGCGAATAATAGGATAAAACTGGTCGGATGTCCATCACATGAGGTTAAAGTGTTGACGGTCTGTTGTCAATACTTTTACGGCCTGTTTTCAACAACAGATCTTCTTGTGCCAGCATTTCGAGATCGACTTCATAATCATGTTATATCAATGCATGGGCCATGATTCATTGATTTATACTTTTTTCAACGTATTGCGAAGAAAAACCCAGAGAAATCGTTGGGATATCACCCACCGCTCCTGTGCAATGAAAGCGAGAGTGACTCTTTCATCTGCATATAGACACTCCGTTCTAGCCAGTCTTTTGGAAGGCGAGGCTATGAGGACTGATGTTGGAATGCACTGGTGAGGTCGGCTCATGGTGGGCTCCTACCGCATCTGTCCTATTGGTATCGAAACATAAAATAAGTATGGGGGTTGTAGGGTTTAGTAATACAACTATCAGTATGTTTGGTGCATATCGAAGTGCCCATCCTATTATTCCGAATACAAAACAAGAAGATAAATGCTGTGAATACAGTATAAATAAAAAAAGCCATCTTCTACAGCGCCAGGCGAATTTGTAGCTCGGAATTGCTTAAGGCTGAAGGAGTTTTTGTACCGGACTTGGCTATCCAACGGGTATCTGGGGCAATTCATTCAGACCCATGGCAGACATCCCATGGTGAAGTTGCCAGTACAAACAACGGAAGAACAACGTTAATTTATTCTTATCGTTCAAGGAGGATCAGGTGACAAATGATGTTGGCCACAAATTCAGACCCGCTCTAATGCGCACCTACTCTACCGCCCAACTACGAGTCATCCACATTACACGAAGGATTCCTCTGCACAGCCGTCCGAGTAGCTCGCCAATCAGTTCGGCCCATAACATCATTTACCAGTTCACTTGCAATTGCGGTGGCGCTTACATCAGCAGGACTGGTCGCCGCCTGGCTCAAAGGGTGACTGAACACTTCCCATTGTCGCTAAGACAGTTGCTGTCTCACCAAGGCGGAGTGGAGTAAAGAATGAACTTCGCTTAAACAGTACAAAAGTTTCAACGACTGTAGTGTAGTTGACCACTCAATGCAATCAACTTCTCACTTACTACCAGAAGCGCTCGTGACGAGGTGCATCAGTGGGCACCGACTCCATTGAACATGGCTGGTTCAGTAGATCAGTGGAACTATTGCGTTCGGCCAGGGGCTCCCTATATATCTGACACTACTATTCAACCAAAAATGCGTTCATTCCCTCTCTTCCAACCAGCTTCTGACTTGCGCTTTTACACCTATATTGTCACGGTCATTAATGTTCATTCACATGGCGAAGATAAGCACGAGTATTGCGGCCAACGCAATCTGGTGTTCCGACCGTAGATAATGGACCTAAGTGAAAGTGAACCTCTCCGACTCGACTTCTGTTTTTAACGTTAGCTACATTGGTTAGCCTCCTTCCCGCATATGGCATATGAAGTACTGCGAATAAGTCCTGTTTTTCTGCATTGGGATAAATCGACAAATCCGTCACTAGTATGATCATATGATTAGGGATGCCTCCAGCTCATCCGTGTTGTTCCGCCAGTATCTGTTTGTAAATGTTGGACGGCTCACTCTTTGCTTACTGGTAATAGATCGCATAAGTAAAACAGCATATGTACTCATAAAATGCTGGATTTATCAATGCAGCCTATCTACGGTTGCAAGCCAACGTCATGACTTCCTTGCCACCAGCGCGCCCTCCTCTCACTATTTGCTTAGTCAGCTGATGAGATTTCTAAGCTATCCATTCCTTATTATCCTACAGTGATTGAATCAATCTACCAGATTAGACCGGTGAAGCAATATGATGTCTTATATGTCTTCCCAAACTTCTGCCAGTATACTTTCCGTTAGCTCACAAAACAATTTCGGTCGTCGATGTTTTGAACTGCCCAGCGCTGTGGAGTTATTCCACCAACAAATCATGGCGGAACTCGGAAAAAAATGTACGCGGCTCAACGCAAAAACTTGGCGGCACCTGAAGTTGCGTGGGCTAATCAAAAAGTGGTCAACCATCCAAAATTCCTTACCTTCGGTCGATTGGAATAAGCAGAACCAGCAGATCAAACGCAATAGAAGCACCAGAGTGGGGAGGATCAGATTGCTTTGAGTTATATCGCATTCGTAATAAAATTGGCTGAAAATTGTGAACATGATAAGAGATAGAAAAATGTCGAGACAACAGGAGTGCACGGACTGGTAAAGGCCGTTAGACGAATGCATTCAGCGCATGAGAAAAAGTGCTAAATGAAAGGATGTAATGCGCTCTGTTATTGCGCCAACCTCTGTAGCACTCTTTAACACGGACTTTGCCTATCCCGAGGACTCCACCCAGAGAGGTCACGCGCACCTGCACGACGTAACCTCTCGGTCAGTTGTTGCGTAAGTTTTAATCTCATTGTGATCTCACTCCACTAGACGCAATAATAGCAAATGGCGCACAGAGACAGCCAAACAGCAGGTATACAAAGGACATGGTCCGGTCAACGTAGACGGTTATAGTTTAACCATGAACAATGAACAATCATCTATCACGGATACAAGAGCATGTGCTTGACAAATCCCCCTAGTAAAAATTAAGATTTAAAGGATCAGATAGTATAAACTGCCTTTATAGTTCAGTAAATGCGGTTTGATCCTAATTAAAATCGGACAAACTTCATCCGTTGATCTCAACACTCCGCTGGTGTCTTCAGTGAGGTTACAGCCATATCTGAGCCATACTTGTCACACCATAGTCTTGATCAATAAGTGTATCCCACGCTTTCTGTAAACGATTGAGTTCATGAAAACCCACACGCGCCAAAGTGAGGTGTGCAACTAACTCTTTGTAGCTACGACAACCAATGGTGGTACAGATACCTAGATAAGTAAACTGATCGATCAAATTCAATGATTGCTCGCTGGTATGGAGAATAACTGAGATTTCGAATTGGTATTGTTTTGCATTTTAAACGTGGAACGCAACTGATCAACTTTTCAGTCCTCGATGTCAGCCCCTACGGCGCAGTTGCATAGCAGCTGGGGCTGACTCAACTACAGCCACATCACCCATGTGCTCCAAGTTCATCAGTCGGCCATCAACCAAAACTGCCACTCCAGAGAGATGGGGTACTTAACAATAATTTCGGTCCCAGATTCTATAAGACGTGGAGAGACTGAACATCTTTAAGGAGCCCTATTTGAAGTGCACCCAAGGGACAGCTTCCATCATACTAGTACTTCGCTCATAGAATCATGGTATAGGAAACTGAGAAGGAAGGAAAGGTTGCCCTCACCTGCTTCAAACACATGCAAAATCGGATGGGACTGAATGAGCTGCAGTCGCTTTTCCAGCCGCAGAAGACTAACATCCCCGACTAGCTGCATCGATGACGTGGCTACATAGCAGGTAAGGTGTTAAAATTCATTCAATAATACAAGAGAGTAGTAAGGCGCGTTGAATGGTATATGCGGAAATTCGTCACCTCCAGACTCAGTCAGACAACCATTACGCGCCCGGAAAAACACTGTAGAGCCGTTTCATCCTTTCGGTGATTGTCCGCAGTGTGCATTTCACCTGACCTCTGTGAGGCTCGAACCCGCAAGCCGACTGTTTCCAGTCTGTGGTTGAGACCATTTAGCTGCGGAGGACAGTAAGGAGTAAAGGCAGAAACCATGAGGAGTATTCAGCGGACGGTATCCCAGATTACAAGGCGATCTGATAATGGTATCCGTGATTTTACGCAATCTAAACCACGCGTGCCTCTCTTTAATGCAACTCAGCAGTCAAGTAAACAGGAAGAGCCACTTCCTGAAAATAGCGCAGCAGTAGTACAGCCGCCCGGATGGCAATAGAAATTTCTTTCGCATTCGCTTGTGCCATTTGTGGAACGCTTGCCCCGAATCAGTCTTTTCTGCAGCTAAACGAGCCATACTTAATAGGGGGTTAGACGAGGCACTCAGCCACTCACACATTGTTACTTTGCATGATCTCTCCATCCTACTCCGTAGAAATACTTTGGATCTATTATTTGGCGCTTACTGGAGCTGTGAAACTATGCGGAGTGCTTGACTACGGCGCTGAAAGGGAAGTCCATTCTTTTGACTGTAATATTACGTACTGTATTTCTTCATTAACCTTTTTCGATAACCCATCAGACCACCCAAAGCGGCTTGTAAAGCAGTGCTTCTTAACCCCCTATGAAATCATTGTTCATCGTGCAGTGATCGTGACTACGTGACTAGATGTGATGTAGCGCGGGTCGCTATCCAGTGACTTGCGCGTTACTGTCGTGCAGAAGATAGGGTATGCCCCTCACCAAGAGACGAACTTACTAAACTTAAGCCGTCAATTAGCTTATAGCATTATAAGCATTTTGGTCTGTGAATTGATTTCAAGGGATCAGTAGGGGGAATCGAATGGTGTAGGTAGAAATTCTTTACGTTTAGACTCCGTCAAACAGCCAACACACGTCCGGAAAAGCATTGTACAGTCCTTACATTCTTTCGGGAATCGTCAGCATTGCGCATTCCATATCACCTCTGTGGGGCTAGAAACCGCAACTCGATTGTTTTCTGTCTGTGGTTTGGTCTACTGAGCCACGGAGGATGGGAACGACGGACATGACCATGTTGCTAGATGCGATATAGCACCGTTTGCCACACAGACTGGCGGCAGTTGAGATTTAGGTTCCAGCCCCCCCCCCCCCCCCAGGAGTCGGACAGAATGCGCACCGATCACGATTCCCGAAAGGATGAAATCGCTGTACACTGCTTTCCAGAGCGTGTGATGGGTGTCTGGTTGTAGAGGTGGGAAATCGCTAAATATGCCATTTACTGATATATCCGAACCCAATCCGGCCTTTAGTGATTCGTCTTATACGTGAGGCAATGGGTTTGTTAAATCATGACGCGTACACCCAATTTGTTGGCAAATTAGCTATCCTTTTGCGAATTATGTAGGAGGTAATATCGATTGACGATCGCCAATTAGCACCAAAGAGTATAGCCAGGGCAGTTACCAGTGAGTATTAACTGTCTGGTGGTGAAGATGAGGGAAGGACCTTGGGGGCCAAGTGCCTCGTATCGAAACAAGCTTTAGGGCCAAATCTCATCGACAGTGTAGCCTTGACTTCGAATTTTTATATGGCTTTAGGTGACTCAACTAATGAGTATGGTAGAGTAATCGGCTGAATTACATTCAGCTCAAAGCAGTTTAATCGAAACTTGATCTTTTAGCGTTATTCCCTATTTTACACAGTTCTTTCTTGAACATATGTGTCGGAGGAGTTAGGAGACTGATCCCATGACCCCAAGAGCCCTGGTTGTAATCATATCAGAATACGTCGCTATCGGTCATCACTCCCAGCCAATATTACAATGAACAATGAAAGGTGAATTTGTACGGGTTAAGAAGCGCTGCTTTACAAGTCCCGTTGGGTAGTTTGGTGGAGGTATCGAAATAATAAGAATAAAACACTTAGCACTTTAACTATGAAAAGAAGGACTTGTCGTTTGTTCCGCTGCAGTTCTACAATCCGCGTAGATTCATAGCACTCACAGTTACCGTCGAATAAATCCAAGGCACACTCCAGTTGAAGTATGGAGACGTAGCATTAACAAAGTGTGAGTGCATGAGAGCGTCATCCAACCGTCTTTGAAACACTGTTACTTTTGTTGAAGACGACCGATTCGGCGACAGCATTCAATGGGTGACACGCACGAATGGAAAAGAAAATCCTATGGCACTCTAAGCAGCCATACTGTTCTGCGAGCTTCAATGAGTGTCCCCTCAGGTTTGTATTGCTGCTGCGTCGCAGTAAAGGGCGGCACACATGATGTGGGTCTTGCAGAATTATGTAAAGGCATTATCAGGTCGCATCGTAGTCTGTGGTACTGTCAGCTGAATACCTCTAATCGTTTCAGCCTCTGCTCGTACGAAAGATTGCGCATTCCAATGACGTACTTAGATGCCCGACGTTGAGGCTGCCCCAGTGCATTAAGGTCGTATTTCAGCCATGGATGCTAGGCTTGAATTGCGTATTCGACATGGGGGCCAACATACGCACTGCTTGTCGAAATATGAAGCTGTTTATTTATCCAAACGTCTGTCGCAATAGCCCGACATGTTGGTTTCCAACCCTTGAGGCTATTCCGATAGCCTGACGCAACCCAAGTCATCTTGAACCAGTACACCTAAATCACGTTCGACAGTTGATTGTTGCAGTAGTTTCTCTGATGTCGTATGGAGCGCAGCTTGCATTTACACGTTGAAATGCAGTACATTTTGGGTTGACCACTGATGTATCGTGTATAGGTCAGTGAAACAGAAGCTGGTCGGCATTCATCAGAATCTTGCACCAAATCTTGATATGGTCGGTAAACTTTAGGAAGTTAGAAACGATTGCCTCTGCGAGGTAGTTATTAAACACCAAAAACAAACTAGTGGCCCTAGAACTGAGTCTTGCGGCACACCACACTCGACTTTTATGGGGTTCAATAAAGAGCTCCAAACTGAGCACTAATTGCCGTCGAAGACTTGTGAACCGCCTTCCTACTTGTGACTGTTGTTGTGAGGTAATATCAGACCACTGAACATAGACCTTCTTGATAAGATTGGCTACGGTAGCCTTTAGAAAGTACCGCGATAGTTCAGAGGATCGTGACAACATGCAAACTGTCAAACTACGTCAACGCCCGATCTGGTTGCCAAGAGAAATTGGTTAACCCTAGGTGACCTCCTACTAGGTTGCTACCCAGGTACATTTCTTCCGACTCATCACATATTTGGCATATATGTCTAGTGTCTCCCTGTTCACCTGATGTGTTCTATCCTAACAAGTGGATGGCCCACATGACAATCAATGAACATCGGTCAAGCGAACCTAATTGTTATTTGTGATTCACAATGGAACTGATTGCTCGGTTTGCTTCGGAACTGAATGGTCCAGGTAAGTTATCTAAACAACTAGGTGTGTCAGGGAAGTTTCGCAATACATGCGGGCCACTTTGCAATCGCGTGATGCAGGATTGTTATACTGCGATGTCTTATACATTTATGTCTATTTAATGGTGGCTTAGACAAAATGCTTCTATGCGTTCGAACTAACGAAATGGTGTAATCCTACACCGGCGACTATCGGTAGATTAGATAAACCTCTTATCTAGACGCAACGGTTGGTCAACTAAGCAAACCCGCGATACATTTGCACATCGTAACTATGTTGAAAAGGATGACGACATAGGCTATCAGGGACACCTTTGCCATTTTGCCACATTTTCTCAGTGACTTGGTATATGAAATGAAGGTAAGATCGAAGTGAACCATTGATTGGGATCGATGTTAGAATTGTCGTACAGTGCGCGTTAGATGAATTTGTCATCCCGCTTGATTCAACGTGCATCGTCAATAAAGCGAAGTTGCTGAATTCCGCAATGTCACATAGCCAAGGTGTGGAAAGGTCTAGAAGTTGTAGGGTTCGCGCTGTTAAGTTGACTGCTCCCACGATATCGCGGGAGTGTCCACAGTGGCGTATCGTACACGTTTACTCTATGACCATTACACTGGCTTTTGTATGCATCCCAGTGGAGCAGTCTTGGCTCCGGTTCTCAACAAAGACCAGGTTAAGTGACAAGTTGTCCAACTCCTATTGGCAACCAACACACTTGCGTTCCGCACCGCAGTCGGTTCACGCGTTCTGACACGTTTACCGTTTCCACTAAGTGACCCGGTCAACCGCAACCATCTGCCGCTCAGCAGGGGGATTGGATAGCGTGCTGATCTTCGCACAGCTGTCGGTTACCACATGATTTGCCCTGGAAACGGTGTACTAGTGAGGCCAGGAAGCACGTGCACCAATTTATTCCAGGTGCAGTGAATTGCGCCAAACCCGCTGTCAGCCTAGTGCATAGCTGTCAGTATTGGTGGTGTTTTAAGCGTCCAGTGACGTTCTGAAGGATGTACAGCAAAACAGTCATAATAGCTATAATCTGCACAGTATTTAGAGAGCTGAATTCACAAATGTTTATGGCAGCTTCGGCTGTGTACGGAACTAGCATCATCTTCTCTGCTTTCATCCATGATAGTCGCACATGTCGGAAGCGAATATCGGAGATATTGCTGTCAGTTTATTGGAATCTAGGAATCTGGTTCTCTGGCAAAATAAGGGGTCAGGCTCCAACGCACCATAAACAATCAATGCTTGGAACACTAAGAATAGCATGTTCAAGTGCGGTGAGTAATCCACGCATTTCATCACCTTGTTTACAATACGAGTCTGAGTGTGGTCGCAAGACCGGTCAGCGGCACCCAGCGGAGGTACTCCTTATCACTACTTTACTATGGTTCTCGGTCGAGTAAACAACCCACATTTAAAGAAGTAGCCTAAGAGCGATTGCAGGATTAAGTTTGGACTACATGTTGTGTGATTGGATTGCGATGCGCAATCTCAATGTAATCGACTGTGGTTCACATTGAAGTGAACCTTAGTCACGGCGATCACTGCGACCGTACTCAAAGCAGTGTTTTCGGGTGGGCAACATCCAATTTCCATCTGCTTTGAGTACGGTCGCAGTGATCGCCGTGACTAAGGTTCACTTCAATGTGAACCACAGTCAATTACATTGAGATTGCGCGTCGTAATCCAAGCACACAAAGTGCAGTCCAAATTTGACCCTGTAATTAGTCATTACCGTTGTGCCAAGCGTTGCCCACCGTGACCCGGTAGCCAAAGGGGTAGAGGTTTCGGCTACTATTCCAATGGTCGCGGGATCGAGGCCTGCTGTCTCCACCTGGTGAGAAGAAATTACATCGAAACGTGTCGTGGTTGTGCAGTGTTTTCGGGTGGGCAACACCCAATTTCCATAGCCTAAGAGCGGTTCTAAAGCCTGGCGAGTGTATGCTATGCATACAGTAAAATATAACGCATTCCGTATACCCTTCTCGTGTTCCTGTATCACGCTAATTGTTTTTCTACCAAACTGGTGTCCACTTAGATAGCAATAATTGTACACTTCTCGATCATTCGTGGTTTTTTACTACGATCATGACTATGCTGGCGTGCCTCGCTTTGACCAGGATTAACTATTACTTCGGTTGTTGCATCTGTTTGGGACCACCAAGCAGACGTTCTGTGGCTGTCTTATGGAGGCCACAGTGACCAGCACGTCCGAGACCGGATGTCGCTAACCATATTGGCTTGACGATAAAAACTTTCCAAATAGATGGAAGGCGACTAATTGCCAAGCAGAACGGAAGCATATGACTTACAGGGGGTTCAGCGACAGTCTTGAGGAAGAGAGCATGCAAACTATCCGGACCAGGCAACGATCCAATCCAAGGAGAAGCTTCAATACCAAGACAACTGCGTATCCTCAAGTGAACAGGTCAGCAGGGCATCTATCGTATAGAGGGAGGAGTACTATTTGACAATAAGATCAGTTTTCGCATTGTCATCTTGAAGTACGTCTGCTTACTGAGGGGAAAACAGAACGGGGACACAATTACCAGCATTAATAGTCTGTTTCAGACACGAAAAGAGTTCCTTGGGACATGCTGAAGAATGTGCAGCCAAATCGCACTCATACTACTGGCGTTTCTTACGTGTTATGCTGTAAAAAGTTCCTTCAGCTCAGGAGTCACGTCCTCCTCAATCCATACGCGTTGCACCCAATGGTGCAGCGCAGTCACCAACCTGGGTCAGACATGTTTCAATACTTCAGGCGGGATCCCGTCGGCCCCAACACACTTGCCGTTTCGCAGCTGAGCAAGTGCTCTCTGCGTCTCATCCAGTGTCAGCTTGTCCGCCAGACTCGGCTACACATCATGCTGCTTCAGACCGTCCAATATAGGCCAGTCGATATCTGAACGGTTGTTCAAGAGACAGTCAAAGTGCTTTTGCCAAATCTGCATTATGTCTGCAGTCTGTGTGCAGGTAGCGTCTGAACTACCATCGATCAGCGTCATCAGCGGCTACAATCTCGGTCCACCCATGGCCTACAACGAGCCGAATAATTCCTTGGATTGGCGAGATTCGGTGTAGCATTCCATCTGTTTCGCCTTCTCCGTCCACCATGCATTTTTATGCGACGGAGCTCTCGGGTCAGTGGCCGTTGAAGTTTGCGAAACTGGCTATTCTTCCCCAAGTCACTGGGGTCTACCACATGTACAGCAAATGTTGCATTCTTCTCAGACACCAATGCGCCAATCGTCGCATTGTTCTCATCAACTCATTCAGGCCGCTTACTGTTTGCACGCTCGATAGTCTCCTCGGCAGCAGCTGTCACCTGGTCGCGAATGGGGTGCCAAAGATAGTCCACTGTGACTATGCATTCCACATCACACAGGCGTGCAACCATCGCGTTCTCTAGCTCAGTACCGGGGAAGAGAATATTAAAGTTACGCCGATTCAAGGCGGGAGTGTAATACACAGATTTATGAAAATATATGTACAGTTTGGTCCGCACAAACTTGTGATCAGTGCCACACTCAGCTCCACGCAGTACACGTGTCATGCGCACTTCACGCATCTCACGCTGACGTACGATGACATGGTGGAGCAGATGAGCGTGACCACTCCGTTGGTGCATCCAAGTTGCTATACCACTCGCACTCAGTAGCAACCGAATGTTCGTGATCGTCAGGCGGTGAGTGGCACACAGTGAGAGCAGCCTGTCCCCGTTCGCATTCGTTGAACCAGTGCCATGCGGACTGATGAAACCTGTCCACACCGATGCATCATGCCCAACGCACGAGTTGAAATTACCCAGCAAAGATAGTCGGTCGCTCCTTGGCACAGACCGTATGATGGAGGATAGCTGAGTGTAGAATTGATCGCGCATCTCATTAGGATAACACATGGTCGGAATGTACGTGCTTTTAAAAGTAGCAAACTTACCTCTTCTGAGTTGTAGGCAAACAGTCATCAGTCGCGCGCTGATGCCTGTTGGTTCACCCAGCAGCTGACCATGAAGGCGATCGGATATTGCAAATCCGAACGGTCTACACGTTGTGCTGCGATGGCATTGCTCACTCAGTAGAATGTGTAGCCAGCACCTGCTTCACGCAATTTACCTTGCTCAGCGAGCAGGGTTTCACTGAATGCCGCAGTATCGATGTTGTAGCGCGCCAGTTCCATCGCGACCAGTACAGTCCGTCGCTCGGGACGCTCGCTGGTGTTCCGGTCCAGTAGTGTGCGCGCGTTCCGGCACCCGATGCTGAGTGCTCTGTGCGCAGGAATACGATTGCATTGGTGGGCAACCGCACGCGAGGTGTTGGTTTGGCTTCACAGATTTGCTTGAGGGTCTCCAGCTGGAGCCTTTGGCTCAATAGCCTGATCCACAACGCAGTGGAGAGCAGATCCAGGTTGGGAATGTGATTGCAGAGACAGATTGGGATCTGCTTGACGGCCGTCACACGCAGCCTTTGAGGTATTGGAACGATTGATATATGTTTTGCGACCGTAGTAGACTACGCACCTGCGACCACCGCCCGAGGCATGGGGATTTTGACTAGTTTGCGCCAATTTGACCAGGGGCTGTCTTGCTTGAGGCGGGCAGTAGCAAACCATTGAACACCCGCAGGTGTCCTCCCACCGTCAGAGACAATGCGTGGCGCTCGTGCTCTACGCCAATCGAGCTGGGAGCTTGTAACCCGTAGATCTGTTGTCTCCCATTGCTAGGTTTTACCGGAAGAGGGCCATCGACCACTTCCTAACCTCTGAAGAGGATGGACTAGGATATTGCCAGGACGCCCACACCTGACAGGAGAACGACTCGGGTTCTCAGCCAAAGCCTTCGATCAAATGAACACCCGAAAGGCAGCGGGTCTAGCACATGGTCAGTTCTCTGACTCATGCGTATTGGTGTCCTGGATCTTTGCAGGGAGAAGGGTGGAACCAAACTCCCACCCAGCGGTCGCCACGAAGATGCGTTCAGGAGATTAGCCCATGGCACAACAGTAGCAACAGTGGGTAGTCCGTTTGTCAGCATCTAGCCACCACCAGCCTCAGCGCACCATACGCTCTGCAACCCATAGGCATATATAGGTTGGCGGCACCCGGTTTCGGATTTGACTGTCACGGTGGCCAGCCACACGACGCCTGCGGCTGCAGAGGGTGCATGTTTGGCTTGCGCTACACCACCCACAGCTCCACCCACACACCCAATATCCAGTGTAAACCCGAAGGTATAAGACCAGGAGGCATGTGGATGGGTGCCACGTTTCATCAACGGAGCCGGCCCACACTCCTTCACAGACAAACACAAGGGCGTTGCATTTGGGAATCAAGCGCACGCAAGGTGATGCCTAGACCGTAATCCGCTCCACACTGAGTGCATTGAACTACTCTTCGAACCTAGCGTAACCACATGGACTGTGCACTCCGTCTCATTCGCAGCAACAACCAACTGTCACCTGTAGACAGTATGGACGAGGTAGTGGGTTATAGACAGGTAGGCACCTTGTCAATATACCCATCAAGCGCAGCGATGCTGGGGAAGTCAAACAACAGCCAATCACTTGAAATGACAATATAAATTACGGCATATCTGTTAAAGAATACGGTTATGCAGACATAACCCTACCCTAAATTAGCATATGAAGTAAGTTGGTTAACAATGAATCCGCAGTATGTACAAATTGTTCAGAATTTACTCAAAAATTCTACAAACGCAATAAAGTTAAGGAAGGTAACCACAATTAGCGTAAGCAACGTGGCCAGTTAATAGAAGATTGTTCTGATAGGCAAAACAAACCAAATAAAAAGGAATGAAATTTATCCAGCCGAAAAAGACCTAGTTTAGGTATAAATCGGTTTATCCCAACTGCGGTGAAGAAACATCATGAATCAATATTCAAGGTAGCAACCGGCAAGACCCTTCTAACTACCGTTTGATTTGCCTGACATCGGTATTTGTGAAGTCCTGGAGAGGCTTTCTAAACGTTCTCTTCAGCGTCACTTAAATGCTCTGAATCTGCTATCGCATGCCCAGCATGGGTTCCGGAGGGTTCGCTCTTGCATTTCCAACCTACTTATCGATAGTGAAATATAGGCTATGGCTTTAGACGTTGGTAAAGTTTTGGAAATTATGTTCATCGACTTCCGTAAAGCATTTGCTATAACATAACATATGAACGGCTCCTCCTTAAGCTTGGGGCTATTGGTGTCACGGGGGATATCCTACCTTAGATCGCGGACTTCTTACAGGTTTGTTTAATGAGAGTCAAAGTGAATGAAGCTCTTTCCCAGTCTTTTCTGGTGTAGTGGTGTGCCGCAGGGTTCAGTCCTTGGTCCTGTATTGTTCACTATCTTCATCACCGACCTTGCCTCTGTGCTACAATTGGAGTGTCTATACTATACTGATGATCTGAAACTACAGTTACAGCTTTCTGGTCTAGAAGATGCTGACAGATTACAGACAACAATTGGTATCCATAATAGTTGGTCCAGTATCTGTGGTTTGTCCTTCAGCCATGACAAGTGTTATCTCTCAATCGGTGCCCCTGAACCTTTCGGCACATGCCATGTTGGCGTCTGTCTACTCACGAATGTCACTCTAACGAAGGACCTCGGAACTTTTGTGTCACCTGATCTTTAGCCAATGCAGGATACTTTGAGGAAAGTCGGTGCAGCCAACAGGATGTTCAGCGATATAAGTAAGTCTTTCTCTTGATCGTTCGCAGAGATCTTTAAACTCCTGTTTATCTCGCATGTGAAGCATGTTCATAAGTACGGCTTACCGGCTGTTCATCCCCTCAGGAGGTTTGAATGTAACATGCTTGAAAGAATACCGAGGCGTGGTGTAACGGACAAATCACAGTCTGTCAGATTCCACCGGAGCATTCTACAAGTCCCCCTAATTCTCTTCTTTCGCTGCTCCTGACTCTCAGCCGCTGACATTTTTACTGCTTGACTGATTGAAATATTGATCGCGTTGCTTTAAATCTCGTCTGACTGAAGTGCTTAGTCGGTTGAGTAATCGGTTGGACTTCAGTTAACTGTCGCCGACATTTGGTTTTGTTTGGACGTCCGCTTTTAATGTGAGTACAGAACTGTTGTACATTTTGTGGTGGACTTTGTCAAGCACCGTAGCGCACTTCTGGCCTTGAATTCTGAATTGGATCCGTGAGTCTTACATGTTGCTTGAATCCACCGCCGATTTAAGCGAAACACGTGGTTCACAATCGGTCTCTGTGTTGCGTGATATGTCCTGCTCGTCGACAACCGATGAATCTGTTCTCTTTGTATTATAGTCGTCGCCGGGGAGACCTGATTTACACCAGGCGTATTCTTAGGGGAGAAATGGGGACCGAGTTGCAATAATCCCTTTAGTTGAACACTGAAAGCTGGACACGGGGACACCCTTAGAGGCTGTTTAAGCCGAGGAGCCTCCATGTCCATCTGGAGATCACTCTACCCACTCAGTTGGTGAAGGATTGGAACTCTCTGCCGGAGCCTATAGTCAAGGCGACCAGTGGGGAATGTCTTATACTTCTGGTGGACCTCCATGTACCGCGTATGCCGGGATCGTCTTGTTTTCGTTGCAGCAGTAACGGTTCATTGTGAGTGCCTTTTCGTAACGCCATGCATTGTACCTACTCTGACCGGGATGCGATGAAGCTGACAGGGGTTCCCCTTCTGCTTTCTACAATTCAATGGTTTCGATGGTCTCTTATCAAGCACTCAAAGATGAATGCGTCCCACTTAGATGACAGCATGGTACTATATCAGCCAACCGAACTTACCCCTACTGCGATCTCGAGTATGGAATTGAGTGACGCTGTGCTGCGCGCACAATTTCATGAGCAGCTCTTTAACTAGTTTGACAGGACGGCCGAACCTGTCTATTCTGAAGTCACGATTGGGTACTACTTATCTGTCTGAGTTTGCTTGACCGTTAGAATTTTTTCTTCCCATTTGTTGAACTAGACCTTATCATCCCCCCCCCCCGATCTGCCTCGGAACCGAACAACAGAATGGTTTTGAACTTGTGCGCGGTAGCAGTGAAAATCCTAAGGAGACATTGTCACCAAAACGTTCCCAATAATAATAATAATAATAAAGCAAATTTCTCGTGGTACCGAAAAACTGAGCTCACAAATGGACGGATCATAGCCACATTGCAACATGTTCAGGCATGCGAGTCTGTCAGTTGGTTGGGTTTTTACAGGGTTACAATAGGGATGTTTTTGCGAACATTTGCATTTGGGACTTTTGTCGCCGTATGCTACCAGTTCGCCAGCATACTCATTTGAGTGTTTTTGGTGCAGTTTGATGGTGCCATGATGGCAGCGATTTGATGAGGAGAGGAGGGACTATGAAGGGGATGAAACAGTTAGATACACCAAACAAAATCAGAGAATACACCGCTTACTAAATAGACTGGAGTAATGCAGTTAGAGCTATTTTAAGTAGCAAGTTAGGGAGTCACAAAAATAAGGAAAAGACTATATTAAGCTAACTCCAGTGGATCATCAAACTCAAGTGGTTTTGCCAGAATGATGTAAACAGTAGTCACATCGTAGGGTGTTAAGGCATAGCGTAGTGTCTAGACATTCCTATGTCTAATTATGGAGTTGAACTAATCAAGTTGTGTTTTGGGCTGGCAGGTGAATGAGATGTTGGGTGAGCTCAGTTGCATTCCTTTCAGCCTTCCGTTGTAGATGGATATTTAGGGCGTGCGTGACTATGCACGGTAAAGGTAATGCTGAAGAAGGAGAATTAAACAGATAACCAAACAAAGCAATAAACACCTATTCACAGCACTCAGGACTTATTCAGTGGATCGTAGTCTTGTAGAAGATGCCCAAGACAGGGCGATTAGGAAAGTGTTCAATATTCAATTTTTGGTGTAGAGATATAGAGGAAATGCACCACAACTAAGAGCGAGGCTATGGTTAAGTAATAAGTTAATGGGAAATATCTGTAAAGACTATATGAAGTCTAGGCTAAGTAATCGAACTAGACAGGAAAGGGAATTTGTAGGCTAGTGAACCTATACTATATGCCCGGTCTGGGCAGAGAAAGTAAAACTTGAATTCCTGTTACCGTGGTTCTATAATTCAAATTAAAGACAGTAATCAACTTACAAATAGGTTTGCAAAAGGAATGAGAAAGTGCGGAAACTGGAAGACGTACGGCGGCGTGGGGAGACCAGACAGCGTAGTAGTTTACTAATCGGCAGTCTGTCAAGAGTGCAGTGTTTGAAATTGAAGACTCAAGGATATGCTAATACTGCGAACTTAAAACGTATAGTTCTTCATAATGCAATTGTTTGAAACAAACATGTGCAAATGTTTTTAAGAATATAAGAAGGGTTTTGGAATTGGGATATCATGTCCTCACAATGGCAATGCAGTTACCCTGCATAATCAAAGTTCTGTCTGGAGTTTGCAGTATACATGCACAAACCACAACCATCGATAGCTCTGCACACGCCAGTGTGGTAAATTTAAATGCGATCCGTCTCTTTGTAGACACGATTCCTTGGTACCGCGAAGATATATATATATATATATATATATATATATATATATATATTCAACTCATTTAAAAAACAGTGTTGCTAATGGCAATATCCTGGTCATGAAGCCTGAATAATCCTGCTTCCATGTGTCAATCATACGCTTAGACACTGAGAACCTCAAGTGCCATAGTACAGTTCACATCATAATGGTTTTTAAACCCCTTTGGATAGAAACTGCTTCGGTTGTATATTAAGAGTTGGGGAAAGTGTAAACATACTCCAGCTCTTATGCAAACTTATATTGTATACCAAAGTGGATAATAATGATTTGGTCACTTATGTGCAATAAAAGACTAGCGCTGTCATGCATCATTCCACTGGTAATGCTGTGAGATGTATTAATGTCCCTATTTATCATCAAATTGCAATCGTCTACAGATGTGGTTTGTTCTAAACATGCATATAAATGAATAAATCGTTTATTCTCGACAACCAGAGGGAAGCCTTTACAGGCATGATCATGGTAAGCTAACAAGGAGTGATCGAAAATGCACAAAAATACAGCGTGTTTGCCACAACACTGCATGTATGTGTATTAGTGTATATACGTTTGTAATTGTGTGTGTTTAGCTGTGTGGATTGTGTTTCTAAGCGTGCCGCTGCATTTTTGACTGTTTGATGGTGTCGGCAATGTGAGAATAAAAAAATAATGTCCGTGGGTTAGATATGGTTATCCGGCTTATCACGGGGCAGTGACTTTAGTTTGTGGCGAATCACAACCGCCACATCGCAGTGCTGATAATCAGACATTTGTGGTTTGTTATAGAGAGGAGACTTGCCAGGCGAAAGCTCACCGGGTCCTGGAACACAGCCGACGAACTAGTTGTTGGAAGGGTGTAAAACCGAACCACCTACATAGCACTAAGAGAACCTTGTTCGGTTAGCCAGCCTATTAGTACGTACGTGACCAGCATTGTGATCAATGTTGACTCGATTTCAAACCTTTGACACAGCTGATGAATCACTGGAAAGTGTTGCACTGAACGGAGTGGAAGAGGGCGTGCTGAATGTGACTGATCCTCTTACGGTAATGAACATCGAGACGCTGCATTGCGATAGGCCTTTAGTCAGTCCATGGTGTGATTTGCGGATATGCTAGCACTGTATTGCTATGTTTTTATGGAACAATCCTGGTGTCCGCCACCAACGCGGCTGCATCAACACTGGCTCATCGGTTCAACCTTGCAGCTGACAACTCGGACGATGCTACCTAAACCCAGCTTCAACGACTTGCGTCGGGTACACAACTGCCCTACGAGGCACGCGGCTGCATGCCAGTGGTGGTACACTCTAGTTTACACCCACTAGCACCGCATGAACACCAGTATCATAGTCTCACCTGCCTATTGCGATCTGCACAGAACTTGTCAGCCCAAGCCAGTGGAAGGTGTCGGACTAGCCGTCATGGTACGGGAAAACGATGACGTGGTAGCGTAATTAAAAAGACCAACTGTTTGTTGCAAGTGCTTGTAGCTATTCTTTTAAGTATTACAAGCTACATCTAGCAAACAGAGGAGTCCTATTCGCACAACTTAGCCTACCTTCTTCTTGTTCAGTAGTTCGTGTAAAAACCTCTTTCTAAATCTTACCTAAGCCCCTGCTTTTCCTCCCGCTCTTACCATTTCAGACTCACAAATGGTCTCTTGATCAATACGCTCCTCTGTTCAGGCTGCACAATTGTTTCGAGCAAATGACTCAGGGCATGGACGCGGTATCCAAGTGGGTCGTCTGAATATAGTTTGGTAGTTAATTTATTCGACAGGATTGGATGATTCAGTGTGGGTGCAGTAATGTGAACAAAGATAGAAACTGAACACTGGGTGTACATTCCATTGGAGTTCACTGAGTCGTGAAGCACACACATTGATGGTGATTTACGAAACGGTAACTCTGAATTCACCACAGATTCCCTTTTGATCGGAGCGCGGAAATGCCACAACATTATAGGAGTTGGGTAATTTACGGCTACCAAACTTTCGTTTATTTGTAATTTCGGTGCGAATCAGATTGATATGAGTGCGTTCACATCTCAGAACCCGAAATCTCTCTGAGGCTACATTACGGGCTTTGCGCTTGGCTCATTTCGGAATCTGCAAGCAGATCCTTCGAACCCAAGAAATGGTCAATAGTCAATGATATATTGCGGATAAAAAGCCGAAGTTTGACATGTCCCGCCGGATGATGGGTTAGGGTGAGCAAAATAAAGACATAAATGGCTATAGGAAATAGTGAAAAACCGCAACTTGCGATCTTGCCAATTACAGCGTTTCCGTCCGTATTATATACAATCCAAAGTTATCGTTTGTGATCACTGGGCAAAAATGGAGGTGGGTTGGTTTGTTTTTGTTTTTCTGCTGTTTGGATGGGTAGTTTGGATTATGTGATATGGGTGTAGTATGGTCAGTGATTTGTCGATACGTACTTTGAACACGGCTAACGTAGGGGCTGAAATAACATCTTCTGAAAAGATATTCCACTTGTGGCAAACACGCAGAGAGAGGTTTCTTCGACACTCCAACCGACTGTATTATTCTCCCAGTTTGAGATGATGGCCTCTCAGTTGGCTGTTGTGACTCCGCTTCCACAGGTAATGGCACGCGAGATTAGTGTCTTCTAATTTTTATTAAACCATGACTAGATAACCACGCAAACGGCGGTATTGTCCGCTGAAAATGCCAAGCGCTCTGAGGTGCTGTTTGTATGACAAATGGCGCAGCCCCTTGACATTTCTGGTCGCCCGATATTATGGAATCTCCAAGGCTGTGAGATCCCGCTTTAGCCATAGGCGGCATTCTTGGATTGCATATTCAACATGAGGTCGTACGTAAGCGGGAAGTATTTGGCGGAAAATCGACGGCTCGTATTGTCCGAAAACTCACCGTAAAAGCCCCATGATTTGGATCCCCTTCTTCGATGCCCTTTTAGACTGCTCCGAGCAACCGAGATCTTCCTGGATAAACACACCGAGATACTATTCGAGAAAACAGGGTTGCAGATCTTGGTCCCCCAGCTCATACGTGCGAACCATTCGATGTCTTAACTGGAGCACTCGACATTTAGCCACATAGAAGGAAAGGCTATTTTGGACCGACCATCCATACATCTTGTCAAGGTCGCTTTGAAGCTGGATACCGCCTTCTGAAGCTTTGATCACTCGCCAAACTTTGATGTCCTCGTTGCAGAATAAACAGTTTGACGCAATTTGGCCAACTAGATCGCTTATGAAGACCAAGCATAGAGGCGGCCCCAGTACCAAACCCTGCGGCACACCGCATTCGAGGTGAATTGGGGTACTCTCACCTCCAGACGCCAGTGCGAGAGAAAATTGCAGATCCACCCGAGGAGAGGGTCCCCAACGCCACATGCTTGAAGTTTAACGCGAAGGATAGGATGGTCCTACCCGTCGAACGCCTCAGAGAAATCAAGGTAAGCCACAGCAACTCCTGCACCAGCGTCCACCGTTTAGGTCCAGCTGTCTCGTGCAAACAATAGGTAGGCTGTGCATAATCGATTCTGTCGAAAGCTGTGTGGCTGCTGAGCAATGTGACCAAGGCCGTCCAGATAAGACCTGAGTGCGTCGGCAATGATTGGCTCCATAACTTTTGAAAGAACTGACAGCAGATTCACTGGTGGATACTTAGATGGGTTGGAACGGATGCCTCCTTTGTAAATGAGAGTTATTATCCCGTGTTTCCACATTGCAGGAACGTGCCTCTCATCCAGGCAGTGCTGGCATAGCCGTACCAAAGGCTCAGCCAAAATAGTAGCCGCCACACAAAGCATCGTTGGGTGGATGTCCTCAATTCCTGGGCAGGCTTACAGGCTTGCTCATCTAAGGCATGTTGATAAGCTACTTTGTCCTCGCACACTAAGTAGGTACAGTGGTTACGGTGGATAACATAGACCTTCCAGTTACTCGGACTCCGATCGGTTTTGTCGGTATACCACGCTGCATTGCGCATCACCATGCATTTACATGTCCTACTCCGTATAAATGACGCCGTATTTCCAGAACCGATAGTCTTGTTTGCCGATGCTCCACTAACCAAGATGTTAAACTGACTGACGAAACGTTCCCAGGCATTTTCCGATGCATCCTCCGTTAGGAAACTCCAGTCGGTCACCTCAAGTAGTCGGGTTAAGGTGTCGTATCTCGTTATGGTTCTCGTTGTTTGAGTTCGGTCTTCGGAATATTCAGCATACCAAGTGTACATGAAATGCAAAGTCGCATGCTCACCACGGCCTAGAGGAGTATCGATTATCACTCTCTCGATCATTAGCTCTTCATTAGTGAATATCCGGTCCAATATGGATGGCGTGTTATTTCCCCTGTATCTGGCGGACGAAGTGACTTGTCCATAAAGTGGAAATTCTGAAACAAGATCTAGCAAGTTTACCTTGAATTGCTCTTCTGGTGTGGCTTGGGCTCCTAGAGCCTACAATTTCAAATCGCTGGTGACTAGAACGTGACTGTGCTTCCTGCTTATCACCGACCGCAATTCAGCCACCAAGTTGCAGTCCATCTCAAGTGTAGACGATGAGGGTCGGTAAACAACAACACCTAGACCGAGATCGTTCCCTCTCAGCCCGAAGCTGCACCAAATGGAATCAGTTACGTCGGTTCCCGAATGGTGTATGGGTTCACAATGCAGGATGTTAAGAAAGAACGGGATTGCCCCCCACCCACATTTGCTGGCTCGATCATTCCGGACGATAGACATCCCTGTTAGCGCGATTTCGGCAGCCGTTATCTCACCGCGCAACCATGTTTCTGTGATATCGATGAGGTCCTCAGATTGTGACGCGTGTCGAAATCTTAAATCAGTTAATTTGCTGTGTAGGCCCTTGGCAATTTTATACATATACGAGAGTTTCTCGGAGACCAAAAGTGTGTTGAATGTGACATATGAAGCAAGTGAGTTTATGCCGAGCGACGAAAGGTTGGCGGCTAATTTTTTTTGTATGGCTTGCAGACCGTCGAGACGAATTGGGTATATATGCAAGTAGCAGATGTTCCGGATCTCGGTGTTCCTTCGTGCTCTGTTGTACCCCTTCGGGTGTTATGGCTACTAATAAAACCGTCACCGAGTCAGGTCCTGCGGTTGGTGTTCTAATTGAGAGATGCGTATCCACTGATATGTCATTAGTAGGTGGTGGTGTTCCTGCTGCTTTCAGACGAATTTCTCTTGGCAACCTGCTACGGAATTTTGCCCAGTTTGCTAGAAGAGTTTGTGCCGTTAGTTCTGATTGTACCACCAGTTTCATCAGCCTGGGACCGCACCCGTTATAGTTCGGTGATACGAGGATCCTTGTCAATGTGGTAGCCACAACATTTTCGAGAGAAAGTCTCATGGATGTAGTGCCATTGCTCCCGGTCATGCACTGCGCATCGTCGGAAGAGGAATATGTAGACTTAGAAACACCGTGAGCAATCAGTTATTTTATCTTTATTTTTACTGTTCCCTTCTCTGTTAGTTGGATCCGCTGCACTTTCTTTCCACGGGATTTCAGATAGTATGCGCACTCAACTCGAGGCGTTGCGGAGTCTATCCAAAGACAACGGCCTCTGTCTCGGCCACCGAGATCAGTGTTGCGCGAAGTAACCGGACTCCACCGTAGTGCAGTGTGTTTGGATGACGCGACATGCGTTTTAGCATCATGGGATCAGCATGGACACCGATCGACGTACAGATGAAGCTTCAATGAGTTCGATCGTCTGTCAGTCTATCCTTAATTGTATTGGATTTGCATTTGGGGGCATTGGTGCACATTAGGTTTAAGGCACCATAGTTGCGCCTGGTGGCTATTGGTTTTTGAGCCTTAGTTTCCGGTGCTTTTGGTGAATTTATGAACGGTACTGATGACGGCCATCCGTACTGGGACAAGTTAGTTTTCTCTAGTCCGACCACCAAGTTTACCGGTGCTATATCCGATGTTTGCTTGGTGGCAACTGATTCGTATCTTACCTGGTTCTTAATTATGGCTGGTTGACGGAAGCTTAGGGTCTCCTGTATAGCGAACAAACTACTAGGTGTAGCACACTGTACAGAAGTTGAAGCAGGCACGCTATAGACAAAGTTTTTACTTATAGGAGAGTGAAAGAAGGGAGTTGGTACTGATTGAGACTGAGTCGTTTGGGTAAGTTTGGGACGCCTGGCTCTCTTCTTCGACCTGAAATGGGGAATGCGGGGTGTTTTTTCACATAAAAGTGCAGGTCCATTCCTCTCATAGGTGTAACCCTGGCGCCCACCATTTGTTCGGCTTTGTTAGTCTTTCACACTTCTTCAGTAACACAATTAGACAGCTAACAACTGGGATAGCAATGTGTACTGTGCAGAACCAAAGCGCCTGTCATGTTATTGACCTTCTCGATTTTATCAGCTCCGTCCGAAGGCATTTGGTGTGATAGGTTTTCAAGCAACTGTTGCAACGTAGCCCACTCGTCACCAATTTAACTCACATCTCACACTTGCTATTAACGTGAGACATGTTCGCCGAGAGCATGCAGTTTTAACGTCACGCGTTTGTCGGATGATCAGTTAGTGCAGCTTCCCGCGTCAGTGATAAGCGTGAGTCAGCGTGGGGCGGCCTCTGTCATCGGTGATCCGTTGTAAGTACACCTTGCAGTGTTGCTCGATTGATCGATCAATGTTAGGCCCTTTACTGGTTTGGGAGTTAGTAAATAAATCTAAACACAACACTGAACACAGGTCGAGAGATCACAAATTTCTTCACAGATGCGTTGTGAAACACCGGATTGGAATAAGCTTAGGCTTTTCGGACTGCTTCGAGAATTCTGCACCGAATGGTGTTACACAGAAGGGGAATGGGCACAAGGTGAATGAGGTATCCGCTTGTGTTCAATCATGAATAGCAGTCAAATCCGCTAGCGGTAGTTAGGACTTTAGTGGTAAAAGGTAATTCCACGTATGATGGATCACTGTGTAGAGCTGGTAAATCCGGTTCGAATGAGCGTACGGTCACTACATTGCGAGAAGATAGAGAGAAGAAATAGAGGATTATTCCAAATGACCAGGGAGCACGAGCTCAAGTGTGTGGGTGTTGTTCGATGTACCATCGACGTGTTACCTATTGCTCATTCAGACAGTGGGTCACTTATAACATAGTTTGAATGCCTACTTAGAACATGCTTTGGTCCAGCTTACCGTTAGTTACCCCACACATGTGGGGTCATAAGAAGGGTAGCCACATCTTTCATCTTTTTCAAATGATCCCAATCTATGTCGCCCTCTTGTTGCGCTCTGATTTAACCTTCCCTGCTATCAGTACATGCTACCTTCACGGCTAACGGTTTGTGCAGAATTAGTCTGGGTTTGGTATTACATTCGTTTACATCTCCTTACATTAAGCTTCAAAAATTCTTCTGCCTCTTTTCAACTTGACCTACACCTAGCTATGTTTTTCCATGTTCACCTTATCTTGACTTTTAATTATTTCCAATTTTTAATCGTCTTCAGCTCTATTCAGATTGCGAACCTATGCACAAATAATGTATATATTAACCTTTACAAGTTAATGATCAATGGTTATATTAAATACGTGCGTCTTGCATTGTGCATGTTAGTGCGGAAATAAGGTATTTGTAATACATCGCAGCTCTTATTTAGTCATTTACAACTCCTGTTGCCACTGTTTAGAATATCTAATCTACCGTAGTTAGTTTAAATATATTATCATCATAATTATGACACTTTTATTTGACCAAATTGTTGATCACTTTGATTGCTACTTTGTTCTGTTGTCTTTGCTGAGAACGAAGTCTCCGAGATTGTTTTGCCAGCATAGGTAGTGGCATCTATAACCCTTCCTGACTCGGTCGATGGCGACTGTGCTGGAAAAGGGTTTTAGCAATTGGTTTTGGTGCACCCCGTCGACAGATCATTAAACGACCTCATAGTGTCCCATCGATAACCTGAACCAACATTCAGAATCGACGTCAAATTCCACAAAAGGAAAACATCGATGATGTGAACCAGGGGAACTTCGTATGTGACATCTTAGGTGTTGTACTTAAGCACGCCAACTTGACACGGGTCATGCGTCACCCAACCTCAAAGCCCTACGGTGAACCAAGACTTTCCGATTTGTATTGTCTTCCTCCGAAGAAGCACAATCAGTTCGGTTATCGACACCTCCCTCCAGAATGTGTCATGTTCCAACCGCATATTCCCGTATATTTTGTGGAGTGATCGTAAACAGGTGAAGCAAGACTTGGCAGAATATCGGAAGAAAGCCGTAGTCAAAACCATCCTTATACACCGTGTTCCAGAGGCTGGGGAACACGAAAAGCGTGAGGCAACTACCCACAACTAGCCGCATTGGCGCTACATTCACGAGACCCACTCATTGAAAAACGTCATAGCGCAGTCGATCTCCAGACCGCGCAGATCGCCAAGTTACAATGTAGCCTGAGGCTTGTGAAAGTGGTGCTTCAATCCAGACAAATGTCAACAAGGGTATTAGAGAGCTGGTATGCGGGTCGCAGCAGCTTTCCTTCCGAGCTCCGGATCAAAGCAGCGTCCTTTAAGCAAACACACGAGAGTAGCCATTTAGTCGAACCACTTCCCCACAACAGTTCGGACATAACTCAGCTAGGCGACGAAACTGGTGAACACACTCATACGTTCCATTCAAAGAGAGGAGCAAAGAGGTAATGGCGGGATCCTTGGATCTGACACAAATGTGCTCGTCACCTTCCCATCCACAGCACGATTAGCGGTCGACCTTCCACCAAAATCACGTAACCCTCGAGTCACTACTGAGAGCAGCGAAACTTTCCTGTATGTACACTAACACACAAAGTCTCCTGAACATGTTTGTTGAACTGTGTCTACGTCAAGTACCATATGCCTGGAACGACTTATCCGTAATGGAAACTTGTTTGCACTCAGAAATTACCGACGCGGATTGCGTAAGCAAGGGTGGTGGGGTAATTTTATAATAATGCAGTGACCTGTAGTGTGAACGGGTAGATGATCCAGAAACATTCATCATAGACGCGAAAAGACTTGCCTTATGACAGTTGTTTATCGTCCCACAATATCCACTCCGGAGATGGGATCCGCTTGACGACGATAAAGCCATGTTCTCATCCCAGCCGATGTGGATGTTCCGGCTACCTTCCTAGTGAACGCATGACCAAGGTTCACTTCAATGTGAATCGCGGTGCACACTGAGTTTGGCATCGTAATTTATTCACACAACGATTAGTTCAAAATGACTCTCACATCCGTGCATGCCTTAGTGCTCACGAATGAAGGGCTCATGATCGAAAAGCCAACGATGTAGGACCCTCTGGGTCTGAGCGAGCAAGTAAGGTTACTGTACGGCTACGTGTGATATGCGAAGTATTCACAAAAGCATAATGAGTTATTTCGGACAATTATGCTCTACGACGCACCAACTTAATTAGTGGAAGAAGCCATCTGGGAGTTTCCGGATGACTGTTCCATTGATAAGGCCCAGATGGAGTTCACTGGAAAGGTAAGTGATCTGGTCAGATCCGTATCGGAAAACAGGCCTGTTCGTTCCTCAAGAGCTGCATCATCCATTCCGAGCAGAACTCGAAAACGCATGTTAGTAAGAGCTGCAGTGTGGCATGTGAAAGAAAGAACCATAGCCCTGACCACTGGAACAACCATGTAGTACATCATAATCACTGTACCACACTAGTCCGTGAGGACAAATTAGTATATCAGCAGTGGCTAGTGGTAAGGTTTGTGCTAACAACAAGTTTCTGTACAACTTCCGGAATGTGAAACGTGGTGTTCCCTAATCACCTCAACATATGGATGTGCGCAAACTACCGAGTATACGACCGACCCTCTAAGGCTACAATATGCTCCAATATTCCGCCGCAACCTCACATGTGTCACATACCTGTCCCATTCCCCCCGCCGGTATTTCCATATCTCACTTTTAGTCCAGCGACTTTTTTGAGGAAGCTGTTATCGTTGCGTGACCATAGTTCTCCCGGAGTTCATAAAATTCAACAGAGATAACTGCAGATGGTAGCTGTCAATATAACCGTACCATTAACCCAATTCCTTCAAACATGTTTACATGAATTACATTTTGTTAACGTCGAGAAGCAGAGTACTATTATCCTGATTTTCAAACGGTGGTGGAGGTTCGGAACCCAAAATATATCGCCCAGTAATCCTCCTCCCAGCGGTCTCAAAGATGATGGAGTCAATCATAACTGAGGTACTGATGAACTATTCAGAAAGATCTAACATCATGGCACCGGAGCAACATGGTTTCCGTCAATCTCGGTCGTGTACTACTAAACTACTGATTGCTCATGGCAGTTGAACAGAATCAGCGAATATTGGGACCGGAACCAATGTCCTCTAACTCTATTTTTTTAAAAACTCGACCGCTCAGACCACCGCATCCTTCTTCAAAGGCTGCAATTATACGGAATTGGGTACCCTTTCTTTGGATGGATCGGAAATTCCTTCTTTCAGCAGTGGCTTCAGGTTCGAGTTCCAGGCTCGTTTTCTGATCCTATGAATGTGGACTACGGTGTTCCATAGGAATCAGTGTTGAATCCACACTTATTCTTGGTCTTCAATGACGAGCTCGCGTGTGTCATCGAGTCCAATTTCCTGCTTTTGCCGATGGTATCAAAATATGGCGGACGATCTCTAGTCATGAAGATCATGATCTGCTTTAACCAGACTTAGACCGTGCTTTTGAAAGGTCAGCGGTAACACTACTTCCGTTTAACGCGGGTAAGTGCAAAATGTACTAGTGCATAAAAGCCCAGAGATCACAAATTGTAGACCGCCACACAGGGGCGCGAACTTAGGTTGATGAGGGGAGACCACCGCAGCTGTTTGGCGCAGTCTTTGAAGGTCTCAAAACCGCGAACGTTGGTCTCAAACGGAAGGCGTTCGAGTAGTTCAATGTCTCCATCTTTCCCCAGATGCTCACTGTGAATATGAGACTCCACGTAGAGTACGCGACCAAGGCATGGCAACCCTTGTTAAAACACTACCTGGTTGCACTGGAGACTGTACAGCGAAGGACAACTAAAAATATGAGGGGATTGTTCCACCCCACCTGCGACTGAAAGCCCTAGGAGTGTAGAGCGAAAATTATCGCCGTTTACTTGGCGAACTCATACTGACCTACCAGATCTTGAAGAACCCCGGTCACATCTGCCACCGCCCAATGAAACTTAGCCGCAACACAAAATGAGGGGTCATCAGCTCAAACTAGCCGACCAATACAGTCGACTGGAATGACACGGGATTAATTTGCACTTTGAATTTTTCAGTAAGGTAGTGCTTTTTCAACTTTCATAATATCTACACCCAGGTTAACCATTTTTAAAAACGGCTCGACGATACATTACACCACTTACATTACGTGTTTTGAACTCATCGAGTGACGACAACACGTAGACGAACATTATGCTCAACAGCCTGTACAAACTCGGGATAAACGGATATACTTTGTGTTAACTTGGAGAATCTGGTGAATCCATGGATGCGCATTTCAATTTAGTGCAACTGCTTTTTTGGACTTAGGTAATTCACACAGATTATCCCACGGGACGTGTCAAGTCATGGCACTGTCTGTACATGTACTATAGCATTGTTCCAACTGCAGGCTACTACCCACTTGAGCTCCGCCTTAAATTTGATTACATTTCCTGAGTAATTTTTGGCCCAGCAATTTGAACATAGATCAGGCCTCATCATAAACTATGCGTCTCAATTTGTCGAGAAGTGTCCAATAATCTATTTTATTTCTGTGAAAAACGAACACTCGCTGACGAGTTGTGAGCACCAGTACACAGCACAGTTACCATTTACAACACAGATTGTACTCTATTTCTACCTCAGTGAAACAAGTTCATCAAGTCTCATTTTATCAGTTATCGTTAGAATATCGAACTGCTTTTCTTGAAGTCGTTGTGTTTCACATTGACAGCTACAACTACAGAGTTACAGGATCGGTGACCCTCTTCTAAGTCGGATCGCCAACTAGCTCCTTCAGCGGCAATTGGTGGTCAGAGTTTGGAGCTCCTTCTCTGACCCCATACAAGCTGTATGTGGTGTGCTTCAAGTCTCGGTGCTAGGTCCCCGATTGTTTTGGTATTTACCAATTACCTCATACAGGCAATTACATCTAACTTCCTGCTGTTTGCTGATGAGGTCAAGATTTGGCGCAAGGCTCAGGGGAATATTGACCAACAACTGCTCCAGAATGATGTAGACACTATACATCAGTGGCCCCTCCAACATTTAGTGCAATTCAATGTGAGTACATGCAAGGTGCTCTCTATAGGACACCAGAGCAACCACTGTTATAGGCTCGAAAGGATGTGCTGCATCGAGCTGCCACCAAAGTTGACTTGGGCGTACTGATTCAGGATGATCTGCGTTGTTCCAGGCAATTCGCGAAGGTTTCCGAAACTGGTAACCAACACATGGGCTAGTTATGACGGACGTTCGGAAAAATAGCTCGCTCTATTTTCTCGCAGATGCTTAGTGCGTATGTTCTTCCTCATGTTGAATATGCAATTCAGGCATGTTACCCATGGCTAAAACACGACCTTAGTACATTGGAGCAGCCTCAAGATCGAACATCAATGTACCTTATTGGAATGCACCATTTTCCATAGGAGGAGAGGCTGGCACGTTTGGGGATATTCAGCAGACGTTACTACCTCTTACGAGGTAACTTGATAATGGTGTACTTAATTCTACACAATGCACATCATGTGTGCTGCTTTTGACTGCAACTCAGCTGTACCACCAACTTGAGAGGCCACTCACTAAAACTAGCAGAACAGTAAAATCGCCTAGATTGCCGCAAAAATTACTTTTTCCTCCGCGTGTGTCACCAGTGGAATGTTTTTCCAGAATCGGTCATTTCCACACAAAGCACTACCTATATTTAACAGACGTTTGGATGACTCATTTACTCGCCTAGGCTTTGTTGCCTAGTACTACATCTCCATCCCACTCCTGGAAATATACTTTGGATTTATTTGCTCTTACGTGTTTGTGCTGTGAAACCACACGGATCGCAGGACTACAGCGAAACGAAGGAGAAGTCCCGCTTTTAAACATAAATAACCCACTGATTTTTATCGTTCGAGAACCCCTAGAGAAGCACCTAACGTGTGATATAAAGCATTGTTTCTTAAGCCGTATAAATTCATTGTTCATTGTTCATTGATATGAAATTAGAAGCTAACATGAACAGATGCTTGTGAAAGCACGGAAATAGTGCAGCGGTACGATCTATTAGTACATACACTGAGTTGTAGGTAATGAAAGTAATAAATGCAATTCAACACTTCACTGATGCTTCGGATGCATCGCGGTTCCAAAAACTGCTAGTCGGATCTCGTGGTTGCCATCCGAATAGAAGGTAAACATCAGTAGATGTATTCCTTCATCGGTCGCTTCATGTCACTTGTTTTATCTGCATATGTGCGCTTCGGCGATCCACACAACCAAGGGCCTTTCTGGCAAACGCACGCCGTGGTTAACATTGATAAATGTCGACTGCGCGGTACGTATAGCGTAGGTGAAGCAGTTATATCAGACGTTTCATGGTGGGAGTAGTTGAGGTATTTCGTGTAGATTTGTCGCAGTTAGACTCAGTCAGACGGTCACCACACATACAGGGAAGTGCTAGTCGGCCGTTTCCTCCTACTGGGACTCATTGGTGGTGCGCATCCACCGAATTCCGCCGGATTCGAACCCACGACCTTACTCTTGCTAGCTAGCGACTTATACCACTGAACCCATGGCGCTACTGACAAGTCCTACTAGAACGAAAAGGCTATTTAGTGCTTTTCTGGATGTGTGTTGGCTGTCTGCCTGAGTCTAACTACGACGAATTTACACGAAATACCCAATACAGCCCCCTACTACTTACAGCAGTTGAAGTGTTAGCAAGCACCGGTGTTGTTCACTCGGTCGACCCACTAGGAACCCACGGTGTTTTGCGGACCCAATCGTCAGAGACTAAAGAATAATGGTTAGAAACCAGTTGCCGGATCATTTCGGTAGCATTTGCGGCATGACAAGGTAGTACGTCTTTTTGCATAGGTCATTCCAAATTATAACCTCCAGTGGTCGTTAGGAACTATAAAGTACTCGCCAAACTTGTCAGTGAATATCATGGTATCATCGGCGGCCCGATCACCTAAGAGGAAACATCTCTCTCATTAGTCCATCTATCCAATCACTTTATGCGCGGATTCGGTAGCTCTGAAAAGGATGACCAGTCAAGCTTGCTCAGAAGCATTACATGGATCACTAAATATTAGCTATTTAATACAGATAATGCTTATTTGTATTCAGTGGCTCTAACCTAAGGGCTGCGCTCGAGCTGAAGTAGTTGATAAACTTTGTCAATGAACGTATCGGCAAGGGGCCCCCTTGCTCCCTGTATTACAAGCTCTCGCTTGGTTTGACTGTGAGATGAGTTGAACTGGTTGTATTTCTATCAATCCTTTGGCACATTGATCACGAGGTGCACCGATCGCATAATTTTGTGCTCTGTGTTAATTTGGGCTAATCTTTTCAATTTGTGTGTCACGTCTTCGGAACTGCGTTCGATCGATCCGCATCGCCGGGTTCTATCCAACAGTATCAAACTTCTTGAAGTAAGTCTTACTATGCACTGGTACACCATAAAGGGCTTCTTAGACAGTTTATTCGTTAAGACGCACACGCGCACCTTTCATTTTGAGTTTCCTCGGGGAATGAGATACCGTTCGATAGAGCTTAAGGCTACCAGAGAACAACAGAACAATGGTTTATAACGGGTGAAAGGCACAGCATTAATCTATGCTGTGCACCTCTGTATGCAGTAGCTACAAGCTTTTTTCTACTCCTACATTTAGCATTATCTTTTAGTGCGTCTTATTAAACAAAGCCTGTGTGATTTTCCTTATTGGTTCTTGGAGTACCCCCTGGGTGATTGGATTGTGACATGCAATCTCGATTGAGGCTACAGTTTGTTTTGAAGCAAACCGATGCATTTCGATCACTTGGACCACATCCGAAGTGGAGAGTTTCGAAACTGCTTTCTCATAACACTGCACTCCACGACTGACCGGTTACCTCCTGATTTAGACTCGTCAGGTGAGACGGGAGCCCAACACAGCGATTGAAGGCTTTCGTATTGGTCACTAGGCCAGACCACCACAGCAGCGCTTGACATAGTCGTCAACCCGTGTGTTAGGCTCCCCTCTCAGCTCTAGCTATCCTACTTGACGAGTCCAAATCAGGACGAAACTGGTCCGTTGTGGAGTGCAGTGTTGGGAGAAAGCAGTTCCAAAACGCTCCACCTGTGTGCTTTGTGTCACTCGTGCGCCGAGTGACGCACTACTACCAAGCCCTTCGGCAAAGCGAGTTCCCACTAATCGGGGTAACCAGTTAACACAGCTCAAAATGATGTAACCAATGTGACCTAAAAGTGCATTGGTACAACTGGGCCATGGGTCGGAGAACTTTGTTGACTTGTATTGATTAACAAACCCAAGGTCAATCGTGGCTCAGACAAGCGGACGACCGAGGTCCCAGCAGGAATCACCTGCCCGCTCTTAGCCAATACTTATGATGAGATGGACGTGAACTCACAACGACAAGTAGTTATGATTCTGCGACCTTGCTCGGTACGTCAACTGAGCAAAAGGAACTGGTCGCGGTCTTTGGAGCGAAACTCTTCGAAGTCGAGTTGTATATTAATGTATTAGCCCCAATCCCAGACCTGTTAAAAAATGAAAACTATCTATCGAAAATACTACATTCCGAAGAAAAACGAACACCATTGATGATAAACAGCAGTGACGACAGACCAGTTGACGGGTCTCACAGGTCTCATGGAGTGCCGCAAGGTATGAAGATGTATTCATCAATTGCGCGATCGCCACCACCACCACAATGTCCATTATTGGCTAGACAACAACAATTGATACCTTCATACGGTATGACTAACCGTGTGGCATATAGGCAGTCTTGCTGTAGCCATGGCTTATCTTGCATACAAGTTAAGGTACCCACATGACAAACCTCCGCTCAAATGAACTGCAGAGAAACCAGTTACTACGCAACCAAAAGGCGATGACGGTGATGTGTTCAAACATCCCAAAACCCCCGAGCGACGCGATAAAATCTAGACAAGCCAAGGAGCAAGACCATTGGGCTGAGATCAGCATTGCACTCGAACTGAACCTTTTCCCAACTAGTCTTACACGCCTTTCACGAAACCCATCTCCATCGCACGTAGAGGCGAGTAGGTTACTTTGGTAATACACAGAACTTGGAAAATGTTCTCTTAGCCAGCCACATTCTAGTAAAACCCACTAAAATGCCCGCGTTTTCCCGGACCAGTCTTGGGCAGAAAGACGGAAGCGGAATTCCAACCCGAAAGCCTTATGTTAAAATAAGATGAAAAATGTGGTTCTGCTCCATGATGCGCAGAATTGAAGCATGATGATAAAAGCAAATGGCAAAAACACGACACTGAAGAATGAAACTAGAGCACATGTAGAATGTCGTAGTTTTTGACACCACCCGTCTATCGACCTCCCCAAAATACCACGGTATGGGGCTAAGGATTTTGAAAGTTACTTTGGATATCCCCGAGATGAGATCAATGACAATCCAAGCGGGGAGTGACAACGGAAAACCTTGGCCACAAGAAGTACGGTTGAGAACATACAGTACAGAGCCCAAGTACAGATGATTCGGAGTTGTTTGTCCCTACCTCAGATCAGCCAACCGCGCAAAAATTATCAGCAGACCGGCACAACTAGTGCCGGTCACATAGAGCAAACCGACTTGCTAATGCGTCAACAAATAAAATGCTACTATACTAACGGTCATGGGCTCTACTCCAAGCTGACAGAGCTGCATCCTCGACATGAAGCAGCAACTTTGGACATCATAGCAGTGACTGAAACTTGGCTCTCAAACCACGTATCAGATCCAGAGACTGAACACAATGAAATGTCAGCCATTAGGAACGACCGTCCAACTCGTGTGGCCGTGTAGCAGCCTATTACGGAGATTACCTGAAATGTTAGGCCCTTACCGGGCATTACAGTGTATTTGCCCCATGCTCTATGTTGCAAATTGCAGCTAATAGGGCGAGTTGGTGGACCCCAGGAGAAGACGGGTGACGCCTATCAGAAGTTGTTTACAGGCCCCCAAACTCCTTCGTTGACAGTGATGATATTCTGCTATACGTCTCCAATGTAGTGTTTCAAAATGATACTTACATTACTTTATACTGTATGATTTCAACATACGTTCAATAGCATAAGCGTCCCCCAGGGGGCCATGGTTGAAAGCAGCACTTCTTGAGTAAATGCATATGACAATATTGTATAGGTATGTGTATCTACCAACCAAACATCGCGGTTCCAACAAGCCAGCACTTCTAGACTTAATCTTGACTCTTGAAGAGTTAATAGTTGAGTCAGTTTCATACGACCTACTCGGAGGCCTCAGCATAAGAACGTGACACGGTTTAGAGAAGTATATCACCAGGGCACGAAATGCAGGGCTGAGCTGAGCCAAAAGCTGAAGAAATCAGTTCGTCATCATCACATGGGTTGCTACCCGACCGGTGGTAACACGGCTAAGTCACGCCGCAAGCTGAGGAAATCGAACCCTCAGCATGAAACTGGTTGCTAGGTGCCAGGGCGTGACAACAGCTTGCCAGTGCGGACTGCAAGCAGATTTGCAATCTGTCCAAGGCAAGTGGCTTGAGTCAGCTCAGGAACTTACAATAGGAGGTGATGGATTGTGAGTTATAAACTAAATCGTGTTCTGTGCCTAATACACTTCGGTCTAGCAGGCTTCGGTGTTTTGTTTTGTCCCCGGCTGGTTGGCAGTGCAGAGAGCAGAGGGAGGGCAGCGTTACAACAGTGGTGACGTGAGTTGCAATCGAACCCATAAATTGCAGCCAGCTTCGAATAATTACAAGCACTTTTGCAGCAGCAGGCCAAGTTCATTTAGATGTTGATGCAGAAGCTGTCGATACAGTCAAGCCCAGTGTTAGGGACAAGTGGAAGTATCGCTTTTCCAGAAATCCTAATTCAGCAGATCAGTGAATTCCATTGTGATGCGGATGCTGGCGGAACATTCGCGTCCTGGTTTCACACGTATCAAGACATGTTTCGTGTTGGTTTCGCAAATGTATCAGAAGAGAAGAAAATTCGCCTGCTGCTCCGGAAGCTGGATAGGGCTGAAGATGAAAAGTTTACAAAGTTCATGTTGCCAAAGAAGAGCACTGACCTATCCCTTGACATGGTTGTCTCACTCGTGTTACAATTTGTTGTTGAGCAGACATCGTTGTGCAATAACCGGTACAAGCGCCTCAGGATGGTAAAAAAGAAGACGAAGATTGGGTCACCTACTCGAGCCGCGTAAATCGCGAATGCGAACGTTCACAGTTCCACAAGATGACTGCCGACCAGTACAAGTGCCTCATTTACGTTTGCGGCCCTCAAGCAGCCAAAGTTGCAGACGTACGAATAAGAATATTGAGCAAGATTGAACAGAATGCTGGAATCACATTGCAGGAACTGGCCAGTGAGTGCCAGAGAATGACGAACTTGAAGCATGGTACATCAATGATTCAGCAGTTGTCCAATACGAACGAGCATGACCTCACTTGTTCAGTCAACCGGACTCCCCATAAATACACCAACTCACGTGAGTTCCTCATATTTTAAATCTCCCCCTACTTGTCGGTTTTGTAGAGAATTGCATTTCCTTCGACACTATCCATTTGAGGAAGGGCAGCGTTACAACACGATTCTCACTAGTTTGTGACGACCACTCAGTCTTAATGTTTGGTTATGAATGTTAGGCCAGTATTATTGACAAAGAACGACATACTCGACGAACTATTACTGAGCATTTCAAGGTTCACAACCTAGCGTCAACGGTTGACTGGGACCTCCAGCTACACACTTCTGCGAACGACGCATGGAATGAATTACAAGGTAATATTCACCGGGTCAAACAAGCGGCCGCAAATTTTGGATCATTATGAGTATCACACAGGACCAACACTTGGATCCAAAGCAAAACGCATATAGGAATCAGTAGGATAAACGAGAGTTGGTATCAACATGCGCCAGGCCCATGTGATGCCACATGGAAGAACTACAAAACAACCACAAACTATTGCACGTCACTCATTAGAGCAAACAACTACGAATGAAAGGAGACCATGGTACTCAAGTCTAGGAGCAAACCCACACTGTTTTACAGGTATGTGAATTGTAAACGAAAGGTCAATACTGGAATACCACCACCACTTAAGACGGACAGTGGCTTAACGACTACTGCTGTGGAAACCGCGAACGCCCTACTCCTGCAATTTGGTTCAGTGTCTACAAATACGATGGAAGCAACGTTCTATCAACTCTCTGCAAATGCCGTCGACTAATCCAGCACCGCCTTTAGCCAGTCAGCTGTTGCAAACAAACTACATTCTCTCCGGGTAAACAGTGCTTCAGGAATCGACCAAATCTACTCAAAGGTACCGTATATTACAGTGTATAAGCTGATCCGTATATAAGCCGACAGTATGATTTTGCAACATCAAATTTGTCCAAAAGCTTAAATCGGTATTTTAGCTGATCGCCAAAGTAATCAGCAAAAAAGAGAAGCGAAATTTTTTCTTTCTATTTTGACGTTATCACTACCTGCTCTTACTTGAGTGTGCTCAAGCGAGAGCTGCTCTACTGTTGCTCAGTTCTGGCGACCTACTTTGTTAAGATCGCAGTTAATTGGGCTTAGAGCTTTCAGAACAAAGATTTCAACTGCAATGGATTAGATGTCAAGTCACACGAAGGCGGTAAGACAGCCGACAATATGTAGTAAGGTGAAAGGGTATGTCAGACACAGCCTCGCTTATTCTGGGGCTTCCTGCTTCTGAACCGCAGTGCAGCAGCGGGTGAGAGGGATGTCCATGATCGGTGGTGAGGGACGACGTTGAACTTTTAATGCACCAGATTGGCTAGTAGAGTATAATGTACAAGCGCCGTGATTCGCAAACAAAAATGACGCTACTGCGACTTCACACAACCCAGCTGCGAGGGAATGTGTCTACATTTAGTGCGATCTACCAAAGGCGTGAAAAAGTGAAAAAATGTCTGGACAAAAGCCATGTGCATATATTTCGGGTCTTAAATTGAATGTTGTCGCGTTTGTTGAACAATCTAATAATTATATGGCTGCATGCCACTTCACGGTGAATGAAAAGCAAGGGAAAGAATGGGGAAAGGACAAGTCGGAATTGTCACTAATGCCTGTAGGCAAGAGAGCGGCACGAAGTAGCAAAACCATGTTCCCTACACTGGAGAAAAAGTTAGCGCAGTGGGTTATGGAATCACGGGACACGCGGTTAATTGTTACCCGCACGGACGTTCGGATCAGGTCACTCACAATGTTAAAATGTCCGGAATTCCAGCCATCAAAACCAATGAATTGTGTTTCTTACTCAAAATGGCGCAATAGTTTTATGAAGCGATTCCACGTGTGTCTACGAACCCGCACAAAACTAACCAAGAAACTGTCGAAGGAATTGGGCAGTAAACTTGAATCTTTTCTGAGGTTCGTGTTCAGGTGAGAATGCAATACGACTTTGAACCTGGATGTTGTTCGTCACCCAATTCACTGAGCTAGTGGCAAATGCGTCAGAAAGTAAAGTCGTTCACCCGAAACAAGCGAATTCGTTCCTGAGGACCCGTACTACAAAATGCATGGGCTTAAGGGATTCAGCCTGGCGCACTTACAGTCAGTCCAAGTAACCTGACTTGAGGTGCTCACACAACTCAACGAAACCACTGCGTCAAGTAGATCCGCGAAGATAAACTCCAGCAACCACAGAACTTAGCGTCGAAATTCAGTACAAAGCCCAAGTTGATGTATAGACACGTCAACAAGCTCCGCAAACTGCAGCGCGGGATCGCGGTTTTGCGTGCAACAGATGGTCTTGTGCATACTGCACAAGATGCGGCCAACGTGCTTCGCCGACACTTCATCCATATTTTCCGGGGTGAATCCTCATTTCATCCGCTTTTTACACAGCTTCCATCGCCACCTGCGTTAAAGCACTTACCGTTCACGGCAGCCACTGTGATGAAAACGCTAATATCATTGCGCATGACCAGCTCACCTGGCGTGGACAACATTGAACCGAAGGCCTTGAAGTCAGTGGCTATGAACCCTGCCGAACCATTAGCTCGGTTCTTTCAACGTTGTCTCGATGAAATGGAGGTTCCCACAATGGGGAAACATGGATTAGTCAGTCTTATTCACAAAAGTGGTAATCGTTCGGAGCCCCCGAACTACTGTCCAACCACTCTCCTTTCAGCTTTATTCAAATTAATGGAACGTATAATTGCAGAGGTGCACATGGGATATCTTGAGAGGAACAACATCCTCACAGCAACATGGATTCCGCCGAAATCGATGCTGCACTACAAACTTGCTGCTAGCTCGAGCAAGCTGGGCAGAGTCAGCCGATGCCAGAGTGGGAGTCGACGTTGTCTACCTGGACTACTCGAAAGTGTTCGATCGTTTGGACCACCGCATTCTCCTGCACAAGCTCCGAAGCTGAGGTATCGTTGACCCTATACTCGGTTGGATCGGCGACTTCCTCGCTTAACGTCAGATGAATGTGAGAGTCCGCAACTCCATTTCAGATCTGATTGATGTCCAGTGTGGCGTGCTTCAAAGATTGGTACTGGGGCTACGTTGATTCCCCACATTCATTAACGATCTTGCCTGTGTGCTGCAGTCAAATTTCTTACTAGTTGCAGATGACGTCAAAATTTGGCATGATATCTGGACATCGGATGATCACATGGCATTGCAGAGCGATCTCGACAGGACTTATGTGTGGTCATCCGACAACCGGCTCCAGTTCAACGTGACCAAGTGCACAGTCGTAAGCATACGCCATCAGCTTGTCTATGAATATCGATTTGGGGACCAGCAGTTACCACGTGCTTCCCAAGAAAACGACCTCGAGGTGCTCGTGCAGGACGACTTTGATTGCTCGACACAGGCAAAGAAAGCATCCAAAAGAGCCAGTCAACATCTTGGACTTTTACGGAGTGCTTTCGGAAATTTTGAGCCATCAAGCTTTCCGCAAATGCTGAACGCCTGCGTGAGGCCTCGCGTGGAATATACTATCCAGTACTGGCGTCCCTGGCGCAAGCGCGACGTCGAGGCACTTGAAGCTCCGCAACGTAGAGCGACAAAAATCGTTAGAGGTAAGTTTCATCTCTCCTACGAACTCAGACTGCAGTCCCTGAGATTGTACAGTGGTGAAGGTTGACGTCAGCAAGGACACCTAGTCATGGTTTACTTAATACTGACGAACTCAACTCACCAATCTCTCAATCTGTTGCAGCTGAAGCGAAATACCAACCTGAGAGGTCATCAGCTCAAACTGACGACGCACAACAGTCGACTTGATTGTCGATGCAACGTTTTCTCCCTCCCTGTGTCCTGTGCTTGGAATGCCCTTCCGACTCAAGTTATCTTTGCCCCTACAATAACGCTATTCGAAAAGACGTTTTGATGACACGCTTTCCAAGTTGCATTACTTGATATCGTCCGTTTCACTTGGAGGAGGAAACAACGCAAACCTAACTATGTGCTTAGCGGCCCTCTCGGCAACGTGGCGGTGAGGATCCATGCAGAAGTGTTCATACGTTTAGCCTAGATGTAGCTAGACTAGATTAACCTATCACATCTGTCAAATGAAGCAACAAATGAGTGAGCGTTGTCGTTTCCATTTTATTTCTCAAGCACTTACTGAACTATAACAGCTCTCTATATTATTTCGCGTGTGCACATCCCATTCCCACTCAAAACTATCGTTATGTAGTAGTGCATTTAAATCGGTGGACGCTTGAAACAACGATTTACTTAACCGAAGATACCCTTAAATTTTAATTTTTACTCCAAGCATCCTACGGGACTTGTTGAACACATGCTTTTATCTCCTTGATAAGTCATTGTTTATTGTTCATATAGGAAATATGGACGAGACACCCATGTGCTTTGATATGCTTTCAAATCGCACGGTGGGGCAGGAAGGTGCTAACACACTTTTGTAAAGAGGACGAAATACGGGAAGACACGGTTCACAGTTGTTTTAAGGTATATGGCGGATGGTTCACGTCCATCAGTTTTCATTATTTTTTAGGCGTAAGACGCTGCCTAAAGGAGCAAAGTTCCCAAACAGCCTGTTTGTGCGGGCTCACGCGAAACGATGGACGGGCGAGACTGACACTAGTGTAGGAAGGCGGAAGGCAGCGTTTGCCCAAAGGACGGTTAGACCAGTAAAACGGAGGCCGACGAATAGAGAGACCGATGCAATGGGGGCGATTCGCTGGAGAAACCCAGGCCCAATAGCACGAGACGGAAACGGGACAGGAGCGGCATCCGTGGGTGAGCCCGAGGCAGACAAAGCAGGTGGGGAATTTGTTGAAGACGCAATAAATCGGACAAAACCGCCGGTATCGCATCTTCAAGAAACAACCCCGGGGAGAGTGATACACCCACGATCAAGCAAAGCGCACGCTTTCGAACGACTCCGGCCTTGCCAGAATCGGAGGTATGGAAACGAAGATACACGGGCGAAACGGATACAGAAGATGCGTTCCCGTACCCCAGAAGGAGCATAGAAGTGTCACGAGCGGAGGCCAAGAGGGATGGTGCAACTTGGGAAGGAAATCTGACCCATTAATGTGTGCCCGCGTGAGTGGGTAGACAGTGTGTGTTCGCGCCAATAAAGATCGTGCTTCATTGCCGCGTTTGTTCTGTCGCTACATCTGGTGCCGTGACCAATCAGCATGAAGCTTCAATGGCCAACGCCGTTCGCAGGGGGAGACGTGGAATCGTGGTTGGAGGAATTTGAGGCCATTGCGACATGCAACGGGATCAAAGGAGATGCCAATTTGCTGACCGCTTTGGGCACGTTGCTGACAGGGAGAGCAAAGGCGACCTACCAACTTACGAGGAAGGCCAAGGCTGGCTGCCTATTTGCCGAGATGAAGGCTGCGCTCTGTGCAGAATTCGGTAAGGAGAGCGATCGGCAACATGCGCTCGAGCAGTTCCACTCAACCAATTGGGAAGAGCAAGAGGATTTGGTGGTGTTCTTTCAGCGGCTGAAGCGACACTTGGAGGTGGCACTCCCTGAGTTGGATGGCGGCGCGAGAGATCGACTATTGAGAGGCCAATTCGTCCGAAGTTTGCCCAAACCCATTCAGGACAAAGTGAAATTGGCATCCATGGTTGGGGTCAGTACGGCAGAAGACCTTGTGGCGGTAGCGCAGAGTTTTGTGGGTCCCGTGGAGATGGGCAGAATCGAACCGTCCGCGTTGGAATGCAAAATAGACCAGCTTTCGCGCATGGTTGAGAGGTTGGTGAGCGCAACTTCGCGAACCGAGGCACAACGCAATGCACCCGGAAGACGAAGTAGGCCCCGCTGCTTCCGATGCAACCAGCTGGGTCATTACGCTGCACATTGTACAAAAAGAAATTTTTACCGTTGTTTTTCTTTATCTATGTCGGGTCGGTGGCGGGTACCATCCCTAGAAATAACAATTGAGGGTGTCATAGTGAGTGCGATAATAGATACGGGGGCCGGCGCTTCCATTACGAAAAGATTCGAGTGTGTCCCGTTACTACAGTCGTCAATAACAATGCAAACAGTCGGAGGACACTGCTTGAAGGTTACTGGGACTCAGCGATTACGAGTGAGAATCGGAAAAACGGTCATTAGTCACTCCATGTTCGTAGTGGAGGGGGCAACGGAGACAATCATCGGCAACGACATCCTTAAGCGGTTGGGTGCAACCATTGATTTGAGGAAGAATGTTCTGGTGGTGGACAGCGAGGCGATCGAGATGAGCCCAGGGAAACGCGATCACATAGGTGCCGTGACGATTCTTCCCGAGTGTCCGAACCGTGCAATAAGGGACGTGCTTCAGAAGTATTCGCACTTGTTCACTGATGTGACTGATGATTACGGATTTTGTAGCTGGGTGGAACATCGGATACCTCTAGTCCCGGGTGGGCAGTGCAAGCCGATTTTCCGGCGAATACCGCAGAACACTCTGGGGGAGATACAGAAACAGGTGGCTGAAATGGAGGCCAGAGGCATCATCAGACGAACAAACAGTCCGTATTCATCTCCCGTATTGTTGACGAGAAAGGCAGATGGAAGCTACAGATTCTGCATCGATTTCAGGGAGCTGAATAGAGTTACGGTGAAAGACGCCTTTCCAATGCCCCAAATGGAAGAAATTTTTTCCAATCTTCACAATGCCAAGCGGATTTCATTGATAGACCTACGTTCGGGTTATTGGCAACTCCCCATTGCAGAGGAAGACAGGTATAAAACAGCTTTCAGCGTGAATGGCCAACAGTACGAATTCTTGAGAATGCCGTTTGGACTGTGCAATGCCCCAGCAACATTCAGGCGGCTACTACTTATGGTGCTGGAGAACCTCAAAAATGTGGTTGTTTATGGGGATGACATCGGTATTTTCTCGGAGACGGAAGAGGATCATGGTGCCCTACTCGCAGCTGTATTACAAAGACTGGAGGAAGCCGGGTTGAAGCTCAGTCGCAAAAAGTCACAGATCGCTCAGAAGTCGATTGTCTGTTTGGGCCACATTGTCGGGAATGGCCAGGTCCAGCCGCTTCCAGAGAAACGCGAAGCAATCAGGAATTTCGCAGCCCCGAAATCGAAGCGTCAGCTCCGGTCGTTCCTCGGTGTAGCAACCTATGACTCGAGGTTCGTGCCCCATTTTGCGGAGAGGATAAGCCCCTTGTTAAAACTTCTGCGTAAAAACGAATCGTTCACGTGGACTCCTGAAGCAGATCGGGCCTTCAACGAACTTAAGCAGTACGTTGCGGACGCACCAGCGTGTTTACGGCTACCCAACCCTGGAGAAAAATTCACCGTGGCGGTCGATGCAAGCAACGTTGCGATCGGAGCTGTACTGTCCCAACCAGCCGGTGTGGTCGAATATGCCAGCAGAGTCCTGACCAGCGCAGAGCAAAAGTACTCCACGACGGAGAAAGAATGCCTTGCCATTGTGTGGGCGTTGGAGAAATGGAGAACATACTTATTAGCAACGGAATTTCATGTTGTTACCGACCATAAGCCACTATCATGGTTAATGACGACGAGGGATCCGCGAGGACGACTAGCAAGGTGGGCGTACCGGCTCCAGGAATTCACTTTTACGATCCAGCACATAGATGGGACGAAGAACGTGATGCCCGACATGTTATCGCGCCCATCTCTGGACGAGTTCTTACCGGACACAGCCATACCGGTGGGTAGAGTCGCCGCGGAGGATCGAAGCCTACTGGAAAGCCAACGCGCGAATGAACTGGTGAGGTTAGTATGCACTCATTTACAAGCCGGGACCAAGCCAGAGGTGACGTCAGGAGAAATCGAGGAGCTCCTCCCGATTTGGGATAAGCTGGAGGTCGCGAACGGCAATCTGTTGGGAACAATAAACGGAATGAAAGTACTCTTCATCCCCCAGAATCTACGGGAGCGGGTGCTGCAAGTGACCCATGACGACGCCCACATAGGATTTGAGAGAGTCCTCGACCTGCTGCAGAGGAGGGTATTTTGGCCCACCATGAGAAAAGACGTCGCGGCATACATTCGTGGATGCCCATCTTGTCAAACAAACCGCGATATGGATACAGCGAGGCCCCCGATGCGATCTATCGAAGTCAACCAACCGTTTCAATTTTGGGGATTGGACGTTTTTGGTCCCTTACCGGTCAGTCGGTCCGGAAACAGGTACATCCTAGTAATGATTGACCATTTTACTCGGTGGATAGAGGCCATACCGATTAAGGATCAAACAGGGGAAACAGTGGCACAGGTATTCGAGTCCAATATCCCCGCAAGGTATGGAGTCCCGCAGTGTGTTTTAACCGACCAAGGACCCTGTTTCGAGTCCAGAGCGTTTCAGGCCGTATTGCAGAAGTGGAACATCCAGAGACGACGCACGTCACCGTATCATCCACAGACCAACGGGTTGACTGAACGCTTTAATCGGACAATGAAGACATGGATAAACTGTACAAAGTTACCGTGGGAGCAAGCATTGCCCAGGGTCCTCTTCGCGTATAGGACCAGCAAGCAGTCGACCACCAAAGTTGCTCCGTTCGAATTACTGTTCGGCAGGCAGCCGAGAATTCCACTCGATGCATGCATTACGCAAACCCAGGGATGGGATATCCCACCAACACACCGCGCACGTCTGGAAGCAACCGCCAGAAGAGAAATTAAGTTTCGGCAAGCAAGGAATAAGCGCAACTACGATGCCAGGTACGCGACCCACAAGTGGCAACCATACAGTGCAGGTGCCAACGTAGCGATACGAAATCACGCACGTCCGGAATTTGGGGGTCCGGGTACACGGAAGTTCAGGGAATACTGGAGAGGCCCTTATACGGTACTCCACAGCAAAGGAGAGAATGTCAAAGTTCACGACGGGGCGTCGCCACGCTGGATGAATGCAGCTATGTTACGTCCGTGGCATGTGAGAGAACACCAACTTCGAGAAGGGGCGGGTGTAGGAAGGCGGAAGGCAGCGTTTGCCCAAAGGACGGTTAGACCAGTAAAACGGAGGCCGACGAATAGAGAGACCGATGCAATGGGGGCGATTCGCTGGAGAAACCCAGGCCCAATAGCACGAGACGGAAACGGGACAGGAGCGGCATCCGTGGGTGAGCCCGAGGCAGACAAAGCAGGTGGGGAATTTGTTGAAGACGCAATAAATCGGACAAAACCGCCGGTATCGCATCTTCAAGAAACAACCCCGGGGAGAGTGATACACCCACGATCAAGCAAAGCGCACGCTTTCGAACGACTCCGGCCTTGCCAGAATCGGAGGTATGGAAACGAAGATACACGGGCGAAACGGATACAGAAGATGCGTTCCCGTACCCCAGAAGGAGCATAGAAGTGTCACGAGCGGAGGCCAAGAGGGATGGTGCAACTTGGGAAGGAAATCTGACCCATTAATGTGTGCCCGCGTGAGTGGGTAGACAGTGTGTGTTCGCGCCAATAAAGATCGTGCTTCATTGCCGCGTTTGTTCTGTCGCTACACTAGGACTAAATACAGTTTGGGTAAAGCGAAGCGGTGTGCTTTTAAAGAAACCTTCTATGCTGGTTTGGGATTTCTTTAGGGCACGTAGAGAAACGACGCCGTGAACTTAAGTCCTCCATGGCTTTCATTCCCGGTAGACTTACGTCAATCTTGCAGTCGTTGGATGTCTGTCGCAATAAGTCCCTTAAAGATAGGCTTCGGTCCAGGTGGATTGAATGCATGACATTGTTTGATTTAACCTTGACTAAGGGTGGCAATGTGAAGATGGTTGACATTGTTACAATTGCAGGTTGGATGAAAGTAACGTGGCTGGATATTCTAGCAAAATTTTTCGTACGATCATTCAAAAAGTGCTGCATAGGTAATAATATGGATAGAAGTGAACAGGATACCACTTTTAAGAGTACGAAAATGACGAGAGCAGTGAAGTTGAAGATGACGATATTCACCTTAACGTCCTAATGATAGACGACTAATCCCAGAAACTGTTTGAAGATTCTGACTCGGATTGTAGTTTCGATAACTACAGTAATTTTAATACCATTGCGCAGCTTTTGGATATGTGAGCCTATAAAATCAACCGAAACGTGCTGTTCTGTCATGTCTTTTTCCAATGTTATTGTATGTGATCGTGTTCGATTCTGTATTATCCAAATGTTTCTGTTACTGCCATCCGTCGCGAAAGTCAGATATGCGATATACCGAGAATTTTCTACACCAACATATGTGTATACATATAGGCACTTTAAATCCCGCCTGGAATACCGTCTGTCACTAGTGAGTGGTGCTAACAGAAGATAGGGGCATAGGTGTGCAGTGAATTTCTGGGTGAATATTGTATGTGATATTGTTAACTTGCTCATAAACTTTGTATAAACCGAATACCCCCCCCCCACTACAGATAAGGAAAATTGTCCAAAATTCCTGGGTTTAATACACGGTAATATAATGTACTTATAACCCTTATCTCCACCATAGCAGTACATCTTGCAGCCTTTTTCCAGGGTCTGCTTGATTCCCATATACACCCACCTAATTAGAAAAATGGTATCGTCACCGATACACAAAGCAGATAAGCCGTCGGATCGTGCCACCTACCGACTTATACTCTCCTTTCTGACTTATCAGAAGTAATGAACACGATAATCGCAGATGAACTGAGGCGATAATTTTAGTCTACAAATCGCTTGCAGTTTCCAACATGATTTCTGTAAGGTATGAATTTCCCGGAGCTTCTATTATTTCAGCGAGTAAAATCTTGCTACAGATTATCGTATCGCTTTCGAACTTCCTGAAATGTTCCAATGTTTGCACGTGACTACCAGTCTCTTGAAGATAGGCTCGATATGTATGGCACCGTTACTTTTGCCACTTGACATTATTCTAGAAGTCGTAGGTGACCTTTAATTACGGACTGGGTCTGCTTCATTTGTACACTGTTTTCGGCGGTGGTTAACACATGATTTCGTCAGGGTCATTTACATTCTGATTTCTCCTTGTTGAACTAAAGGTCTTGTGGAGCGGTAACATGCATATTTGGAAATAGCGAAAAATGGGAAGATTATAACTGTGTCTGACGCAGACAATCTCGCCTTACCAGTCTGCTCCCTCCTCGGAATTCATGGTCAAGGGAGGATGAGGAAAGAGTCGCCCTAGATGTGATTTCCTTAGATTTTACTAGCGCATTGGACAGAGTCAATCAGGTAGTTCACCTCCGAACGCTTCGCGTTTACAATATCTACGGTTTCCTGCTCAGCTGTTTGGATGGTTACCTACACAACAGAACAATCAAGGTAAGAATCGCCGGCACCTCCTTCGAACTACTGTACGTCTCCATTGATGTGGATCCGTCTTCAGATCTTTACTGTATTAGTCTATATCAGTGACCTCGCAGCGTATATGCAATCTCTGGTGAAAAGATTTGAAAATGATACTCAGGTCTGGAGAGCAATTCGCTCAACATCCGACCGTACCCATCTCCCAAACGATCTGAACCGGAGTTACGAACGGTAAAGAATGAACCAGTTTTGTTTGAACCCTGAAAAGTACCACCTGCTGACACTGCACAAAAACTTCAACAACACATATATTTCGGGCAGCCTGTCCTACAACACATGATTAGTGGAAGAGACTTGAGCATCATCGTCCAAGAAAGTTTGGGCAATTCGCTCCAATGTTCGAGAGCAGAAAATGTGACGAACTTGACGTTAATGCTTTTAATGCAAGCTCTCCGCACCTTTGGGCGACAGATAACACAAGTGATAATTAACTCCTATATTCGTCCCCACGTTGAATATGCGATTCAGAACTAGTGTCCATAATTAAGACGCGATATTCGTCTCTTAGAACAGCCACAAAGAAGAGCCGCCAATGCAACACTTGGACAATTTGGTCTCTTACGAACTGCTTTCTCGTTTACTCGGTGTGTTCTCAGAACGCTGATTATTTCTCGGATATCTCATTCTCACATCCCGGATGTTAAGAAAAAATGATCAGCCGATAAACATTACTGCTTAGTCTAACTTTTAACAACAGATGCCGAGGTCATGACCTGATAATAGTGACGCAACACTCCCGTTTGGATAATAGAAAGATTTTCGCTTTCTTACAAGCAGTTCCCACGGGAATGCACTAACAACACCTATGGTGAACGCAGCCAGATATCGCGTCATTCGAAAGATTCTTAGATTGTTATCTAAGTGAAACGGTACACAACAGTATGATAAACTGTAATGTCTAGGGTACTGATAATTCACGTTCTACGCCGGAACGTTTTGATTTTAATGTTCATTTACACTTGCTATCCTATGCATCTTGTAAAGTTGTGCTTTTTATCCCATTATATACTATGAGCTACTGAAATGGAACTACTGAGGATCACAAGGATGAAAGATTACAAACGCGACGAGCAGGTGCGGGCGCACTGGTGTGAATACTGGATGAGAGTCGTGACTGCGTCGTCATGCCGACCCAGCGTACCAAGTCCAGTTATCGTGGAAGAAGACTCTTTAAGTAGCCCAAGTATGAGTGTACGCCACCCAGAACATCAGAATTTGATCTGCTACCGAAGTGAGCATCAGCCCAGGTTGTGTGAAAGGGTTGAGGAACAAACAGCGAGGATAGAGTGGATTAGCACCGGATCCTAACCAGGGAGTGGATGGCCACAGCCGAGCACGTGCTTAACGCAAATAGAGACGAAGTGCGAAGGTCGTGATGCCAGTCTGTTGAAGATCCGGGTGCTAGGTAGTGCTTGCATGAGATTTGCCCTATGTCAAAGGTCATGAAACAGTTTTCATCTCGGGCCAGATAAATGACAAAATCATTAGCACGGACTATATAATCATTCTGTACGATATCTGCAAGATAGAATGAATAGAAGTCAGGGCAAGCGAATACACCTTTTCGATAATTCCTCTTCAGGCTCCTACAGTTATATACAAATAAAAACCAAATGGGTAGACAGACGTTACCAGTCGTTACTGCTGGAGTGAGTTAAATACTGACAGTGGATTTGACAGTCGCTGTCCGTTAGGTTACGACAGTTGACCTCGCGGGTCAGAGGTCGTCAGGCGTTTGGGCCAGGGTAGTCCCAACCCTCCAGTTATCTGCTTTTGGATACACAGCTCCGGTTTGTACAGTCGCATCGCAATTGCCTCAACGTCTTCTAGTATTCTTTTACGTACTTAGTGCAATTGGTTCGTCAGGGCCTGATAGATAATTCTGAGAATCAGATGTTTAGTGGCAAACCTTGTGTCAGCGAGATGCGCGGATATTGAGAAGCTGAAGGGTTTTCTACTTCCAATTTCAAACCAGGCCCGGTGGTGTTCCTTCACTCGCTCGGATAGACGCTTTGTCGTACGGCTAATGTATTCTGCTGCACAGGAGCAGAAAAATGAATAAATACACATTGATTTTGGCTTGGACAGACCTCTTATCCTTTGCGTTTATTTTCACCATTGAAGTGTTGGTGAACTAGATATGTATTCTTGCTGCTAGGTAAGTGCGTCTGAGTATATACAAAAGACGACGAAATAGAAGTTCCGTCGTAAATTCGCTATTGTATGGCAGTTGAAGATAGATCGGTTTACATTTGACAATGAAACAATGGAACAATGGTTTATTACGGGTAAAAAGCATCGCTTAACAAGTCCCGTGGGATGGAAATTATAGCGAAAATCAATTGTATGATAAAGTGAGAAGCGTTTTGGTGGACTCACCGTAGACTTATGTGGAATAGCGGAGATGGTCGCGTATTAAAAGTATAAATTCATAAATCCATTGGTTATGCGTTTTGCAAGACACCGTTTGATTGCGTTTTGTAGCCCCTGGCTAGCAAGTCATAAAATGAAATGCAACTGATACAACGCATCGTCAACTCGTTTTTTAACTATCGCTAGATTGGGGGCAGAGACTACATAATCAGGGAGGGCGTTCCAAGGCTGGCACACGCGGAGGGAAAAAATTTCTACAGCATTCAAGCCGGCTATACTGAACTGTCTGTTTCAGAGGACGACCTCTTACGTCAGTGTTGTGGTACAATTCCAGCAGCGAACGGCAAATGTGGTTTGGGTTCTTCAGAATCTGGTAAACCATTATGAGCTCCCCCCACGAACGCCGATATCGACGGTTGTACATTCTTAGAGATTTCAATCTAAGTTGATAGGACAGATGAAAGAGGTCACCTGATGTTCTTGGTTGCCCTTCGTTAAGGAGTATCGAGAACAACAAGATCCTGTTTCTGCCACGGATGCCACGCTTGGATAGCATAATCAACGTACGGTCGCACATAGACGTTCAGCATTTGGGGAAAGATTGAGGGTTCAAACGAACCCAAGGCTCTGTGAAGCAGGCCGAAGTGTTCTCGTCGCATTCTCTGCTTCTTTTGAACACCCGAGATTTTCTTGGACCAGTACACCCAAGTCAACCTCCTGAGAGGACTTCTGCAAGGTTTGGTTCCCAAGCTTGTAAGCGCTCACCGTCTGGTGATACAGATGGATCACCTTGCACTTAGCTATGTTCAGCTGAATTAGGTTCCTCTTTGACCATTCCTAAATGCAATCTAGGTCATGTTGCAGTATATTGTGATTTTCACCGTTACAAACTGCCCACCATATCTTGATATCATCGGCGAAAGCAGGAAAGTTGGCAAGATAACTCTTGCCAGTTCGTTGTTAAACACCAAGAATAAACGCGGTCCCAGCACTGAGCATTATGAGACACCACATTCCGCCTCAATCAGGTTAGAGAGTGATCCACTAACGCGTACTTGAAGCTTCCGTTGATAAAGGAAGCTGCCAATTCAACCAAGTACAGTATCTCCGATTCCGTAGCTCTGTAGCCGGTGAAGTAGGATGCGGTGATTCAGGCAGTCGAAAGCTTTGGAAAAGTCCAGATAGATGACGTCAAATTCAGCCCCATCATCAGCCACTTTCGTCCAACTACCTCGTGCAATCAGTAGGTTGGTGGTGCATGACCGGTGTTGACGGAAGACATGCTGCTCTGCTGCCAAGCTGTAGCATTTTCCAGGTAATCCATTAGAGTCTTAGCGACGACTGATTCCATCACCTTCGCGGGCATAGGGAGGAGAGTCACCGAGAGATATTTTTCAGGCTCTGGACGACTACCACCTTTAAATATTGGGGTGATAATGCCACACTTTCACATAGTGTGGACTTGTTGTTCATCAAAACACCTTTGGAATAATGTGACAGTGGTTCAGCTAGCTTGTTGGCCACAACCTTCAGTGCCCTCGGACGGATGTCGTCGACTGCCGGAGAGCTATGCTGAGGCAGTGAGAGGAAATTCCTTAGCACAAATTATGGGTTGAACTTACATGTGTAAAAGATGGAGGCGGTAAGGTGCACGACATTATGGGACAGGTAGAGGTTGCGAGTTCTGAAATTGGGGCGTATAGTAGTCACAGGGCATTAGCTGCTTCTTCGGCGCCTTGTCCTCTACCGCCTGTCGTAAAAAGTGGAGGGATGTTATGATTCAGTTTACGAAGATTGTTGACATGCCTATACAGCATTTTGTTGTTTGCCAGGAATTTTTTGGTTAGGCACTGTTGATAAGTTACTTTGTCATCACCGACAAGTGCAGTGCAATGGTTGCGATGGGTCAGGAAATTTCCCCAAGTCTTTGAGTCGGGGTTAATCTTGTAAGCACGCCATGCTGCATCCATTATCGCCAGGCATTTTCGAGTCCTGCTCCTTAGAATTGAAGGCGTTTTTGCAGGACGAAGCAGCTTGGTCTCTGATGCTCTGTTGACGATGTCGTTGAGATCATCAACGGTCTGTTTCCACTTCAGTTGTCTGTTGGCTTTAATGAAACTTTCAAAGTAGCCATTCTTCCTCAGCCCCAAGCGAATACACACCAATTGCCCAAAAATCATGTTTTCCGGGCAAATTTTTTTCCGCTCGACTCACTGCGGTATGAATCAAATTCCGCTTAAAAATTTAAAAGCACAAAGCTGTAGATATCCGTGTACTGTTCAGTCCACGTACGTTTCCTATACATGAGACGCTGCAGCGCACCTCTATTAAGTCTCTGTAGAGCGACGTCTAGGAAATGAAAGAGGTTATTTGCTTCCACTTCGTAGGTAAATTTTATTGCTGGGTGGCATTGGTTGAAGGTGTTTGTTAGCACATCGATACTTCGGGAGGTTTGAAGTAAAACAAAGATGTTATCCACATACCGGTAACGTATGCTGTGATCTGCTCCTGTTAAGCTTAACTTGCCCTGTTCTATCATGCCCAGGAACACATCCGCGAGGAAACGTCCCAGTGGGGAACCTATCGCGACCCCATCCCACTGCAAGTTTATTTCGCCATTGAAGAGAAACTGACCATTAACTGTGCATCTGAGCAACAATTCGTTTAGGATCACAGTGGGCATGCCCACATTTATGTGATATGCATTTACATACTCACAAATGTAATTTATGGTCTCCAGCAGTGGCACGTGGGTGAACACATGGTCAGATTGGTGGAGTTTACATCCAGTATGATATCGACGAAGTAAAAGCTATTCCTCAGACTGTGCACAGCAATCCGCTTTGGAATAGGCGCAAGAATCGTAATCAGCCAGCGAGCGATCGAGTGGTGCGGTGAGATTTTCTTCTTATTAGGAGGACAGCTATTAGACATTCATTGTTTGTGAACGAGCTTAATAGCCACTCTTTATTCTTCCTATTTTCTACTTCTTGACTGTTGTTTAAACGCTCCACTGTGTTAGCCGGATTAGTACACTCACGTCATTGTTAAGGGACGCTCATCTCCGTGTCCTCTTCAGCAGTGCTTTGCAAGAACACATTCCATTGGCTTTTCCGCACCACTTTCCTACCTGGTTATGTTAAAGGAATATTTAGTTGTCACACAATTATTGTACTTGTTTTTAATTTTTTGCTCTGCACTTCTTATTCTCATTTGTTTCGTGACATTGGTTTAAACGCTACATTTCGTTATTCTGATTGGCCAGTGTCCGTCACTGTAAATAGATGTCCGCTTTAGGCTTGGGGTCCCATGATGCTATTTTTAAGCACATATGCGATTGGTTCTTGACTACATGTTTGCTTATTTGCCGTTGCATTTGACGTTTTCCTTCTGTTGGTTAGCTCAAGTGTAATTTAGTAGCTTCCCTTCATTTCGTCTTCAAAACTATGTAAGCAAATGTGATTTCATGTATACAAGTCACTTTCTGGCTCGTCTTTGGACTTATTGCGGTCGTGTGGTGGAGGCGTCAGTGGCGACACAACACTTGTCCAATGGGAAGATTGGACCTATGCGTTTTTGGTAGTCCATAGAGACTTGGAACAACCGTGTCTACCGGCCGAAGCTATTCATAAGCGGCATCGCTAATATAGCCATCCTTTCTAAGCTTTTGAGTGTTGTAAATTTGAGTTTCAATCTGCTTTGTTTGGTCTTTCTCATCAGTGGTCTTCAAAAACAGTTTCCTCTGCCAGTAGTTCATTTAGTTTGCTCCCGTAGTTCACTCTGTTCATAATAATAATGCTCGCGGCCCTAGCTAGCCGAGAAAGTACAGTGTCGCGATTCCTAACTAGGCGATTTAGAGTTTCAGGTTATTGCTGTCTCACGGGAGTGTTTTGTGTTATCCTCACACTGCGATACTGGTAGTAGAGATGCACTAGAAACGATTTAAGCTCATCCGTATACATTTCAGAAGAAGCAATCAGTTGGGAGATCTGGGTGGACACATCTTCGAAATAGGTTTTTATTGCCAGTCATTATCCTTTCTAGCGGCAAGTCAGTATTTAGGGCTTAGTGATAACACTTCCATCGTAATACGGTCAAGCGTCAGGTACAACCAATTTTTTACATCCCTTTTTGGATCGACTTGGATAAGTATTGAACGCTTCTCTTCTATTAATGTCTTTGTGAGCCGATAGCATAATTGGGATTCCTGATTTACTATAATCTCCTTTATCCCTTTCTCTAGCTTAGAGCGATCGCTTGTTGAAAGACTGACTAGTGCATAACTTGACCGACTCAGGGCACATTTGAGCTCCTCTCACTTGATACGATTTGCTTCAGTGTTAAGTTCCTAAGAGAACTGCTATCCGGTCTGATGTGTGAGTGACGAAGAGATTTTCAATAGCTCGCAGGATAAATGTTGCTATCTATAGACTTTTCAAGAAAATCGAGACATATGTGCGTCTTCGCAATCCTGCTTCTGGAGCTCACATATATGTTGAGCGACTTTAACACAGGAGGGCGTAAGCGGTGCTTTACCTTTTTAAAACCCCATAGCAACAACAGAATTTAGGGCAAGCGAACAAATGTTTTCGATTATTCCTCTTTAGGCTACTACAGTGATATACGAGGATTGGATTATCAAGCTGTTGCCAAGCCAAATTAAAAACAATATCATCCGTATAAAAACATGTAACTGAATACCTACTCATCATTGAACACTCCGGGGAAAAGGCAAGGAACTCTACACGGCATCCAATTTTCATTTCTTAGTAGCCATAATGAAGGCTCTGGACAAGCAAAATACACTATGACAAAACAATAAAAATGTTATTAAAATACCAGGAAAGCAGAGGACTAGGGGTCATTGATGGAGATACGACTCACCAGGCACATAAAAATTCATAGGCACGTTGGGTTTTGTTTGAGCAAAACGTTTCCACCCAAGTGAAATCAACACACGAGGCCGGAACTGCATAACGATTCTATTTTCACACTATTAGCAGTACTAAAAGTGTGAGCCTCAACACGTTGCACTGTCAATCAAATTCCGTACCAACAGCTTACAATTCGCTCCAAATGGCCAGCAAATATGGTTCAAACTGACTCATGTACATCCGAAAGGCGTCCTAATATGCGTTCATCAAAAAAGCTGGACAATAAAATATTGTAGCGCAGTGTGAGGCAATCAGAAACCCAGCATGGTGCACGGATGTGTGGGACTTAGGCATGATCACTTACACTAACTTACCAAGTGAAGTAAGATAGTAGTACGATAGTAGTAGTGCGAGAATGCGACGTCACGAGTAACAGTCATGAGCTTACGCTTATTTTCAAACAGTGTAAGGTCACTGACAATGCAAGATGCAGTTTCAGTTGTAAGTTGTATAGCATCCCCTGTTCCATAGACTTTATCAGGCAAATTTGGGTCCAATCAGCAGGCCGGATGAACTGACGCCGCGGACCCTAGTTGCTTACCTTATGCTCTAGGTCGGGCTACGTGAGCGGCACCGTACATCTTCGACTCTCCAACAAACATAGTGTCTTGATCACCTAACACTACGAGATCTTAACGATTCCACTTTGAGAGCTATTTGTTAGTGTATGGAACCGACTCAATTTATGGTGAAATGGGGACAGCCAAACAATCAGCTGACTAAAAGCCGTCACGCCTTCTAGCGCGCTTATCACACTGCCACGCCACACTTCCAATCACGTGCGAATTCCGATTACGGAAGTGATCACGCGATGCTTCATGATATAGCCAACGCAATCGTTATAGCCGCACTGGCGTTATGCTGCGCTAAGCTTTATTCAAAGCGACAGTATAGCGCGATCGATAAATTGCTAAGTGGATATTGAGTAGCCTTCGCGATTCACAGACCAGGAACACCATTATAGTTGTAAAATGTTCTGTTGGATTGCCTCAAGCGTCCACATCACCCTGGCCTGGTCGCTATCACTCAAGCGCCTTCCCGGTCCATGACACGCTGCCGAGATATCGATTACGAATAATATCAGCATTCTTTGTCGACAACAGCGTTATAATGGCTCATGGCATAACCTGACACGCCTTTAAAACAGTAGCACACCTTCGGAAATGAAGGGATAAACTATTGATTACCTAGGTTAGGCGTAACCTATTCATTCAACAGCTAGGTGGTATCGCAGAAAAAGTAACAAAACAGTTACAGAGGCTTCTCTCGGGTAAGCTGACGTGAGTAGATATGGAGGTTAATAAAAACCGCCTAGCTTACCGGCACCAACTGTGTTTCCGTTTCCAAATCAACAGAGGAAGTAAATGGTAAACACGAGCGTAGAAAAATGCAAACAGTGCACAAGTGGAAACTTGTGCACGAGTAAAATTAGCACTGTAAGCTGATGCAGAGGGAAGTGAACTTGCATGGTTTACAAGGGTCTCACGACAGAACCGTTCACATCTATGTAGATCACTCACCCCTATGAGATGTAATTCAATGAATTACGGCTGGGCACTTTTGGTTTATCGATTATACACATTCCTTATGTACTAGTAATGGTAGATGGACCGGGCTTCGGTTGTCACTGGGGCAAGAAAGTGTAGCTTCTGTGCATAGTTTAGAAGCCGACACACTTTCGAGCATATAGTACGTGGCACTGGAGCCGGTAAGATTTTAGACAGAATGGGTGGCTCTGGGCAAACATCCCGTGCCTTTTACTCCAAAAACTAGCCTAGAAGTTTGCTCAGTTTACCAGTCATCAATCGTAGGAATCGTACTGAACTGTCGCTCAATCAAACCATTGGTTCTGTCGCTATTGGGCCGCTACTTTTATTGTGCAGTATTGCATAGCCGTGTAGGTGCGAGCGCATACGTTTGCCACCCCGAAGAAGTAAACTAACCAGTAGCAAGGCGCTGTCAGCCTGCATTCAAGCACGCTGTGTTACCTCGAAGCAAGAAATTGGTGAACTGAAGATTCTATTATTTGAAACAGTCCACTCATTATGAGTTCTAATTCTTACCGTAACTGCAGCCTCATACCACTACCGTTGTTTTTTGGTCCATTATTGTAATGGATCGGTCAACCTTCACCCTTCACAAACTCACTACAGTCCAATGATGTTATATTCGACCAAAATTACTAGCATTAGTTATGAAAGACAGATTCCGGTGAACTGTGGTCATAAAAGTTTAATTTGGAGGACGTCGTCAATAGATGGATGCATCCAACTGATTCTCGTTCATGCGTATAGGGTTCAGAGTATGGTAGTAGGAATACCCATTTTGTTTTCTTTTCAGAGCAGTCTATGTGCTTTCACGGGGGATCACCCAGTAGTTGGATGTCGCATTAAACTTCAAACCCACTGTCAAATTCCCATAGTTTTTCATTGAATCATTGTAACAACAACTAGCCTGCTGGTTGCTGCATAGGAAACTGGACCGCTATGTAAGCGGGCCATAAACAACCGACACCATTTTACTCATATCAGTTGATGATCCTTCACTGGATAACCACTCCTCCATAACTCTGACCTGTTCTGTCGAAATCGGAAGTTTACTTTGCGGGTCGTGTAAAGGGACGCCACGATTAATTATGGTTGTACAGTGGACGGAGGGAGGTAGGTGACTGTTTGCACCTGAAGAGTAATACTTACACAAAAATGCGCTATCAAATTCTGTGGTGTAATTCTGTGTAGTCACAAACGTCCTTCACTCATTCTGTGTGAAGCGGAAATTTCTTGAACGCAGTCCAACATCGGACATTTTTCATCTGCTCATTTGTCAGGAGGGATAGTCAGTTGTACGCTGACTGGTGCGTATCAGTCGCTTCATCCGTCACCAAAGTGAGTAATTGCCCCCCCCCCAGGCACTAAGCAGATTCTTTGCTACGATCATAATGTTGCCCTCACAAGCTCTCTAAGTCAGCATGTACATCATATCGTGTTTCAGCCACACTAATGCGGGCAGTGTTTGTCACATTTTGCGAGGCAAAATTTCGTGGGCAGAGTCCCATCCATTGAATGCTTTATGGTATGTGATACGATGTAGGTCACAACATAGTTGCGTTTTATCGATTACTGATTGGCCAAATCGATGGTCAGTGATCCTGTCCCAAACATCCGTGACCGACTAGTTCTGCCGGTTAGGCAGTCACCAACCTCTGTTTTGCACAAAAGTGGTTGATCTTTTCCTACCTTTCACACCATTTACTTATGTTTCCAAATTATGTTGTGGCCATTCCATTGGACCTGGTCTGTGACATCAACGTAATTTCCACTAGTCAATTCAAGTCACTCTAAGTCAAAATAAGCTTTATATCCAGTGATTGGTGCACTTTCGGTATTTTACATTTTGCACAAAAATGCGTTGAAACCGCATCTTTACCTAGTAAAAGTAACTTCACACATGAAAAACAAAATAGGAAATGGGTACACGTACTTTACTCAAGTAAACCACCCTGCGTCTTTGAACCACGATCGCAAATTGAGGAACTGAATTATAAGGACTTCTATCCACTTGGTGAGGTCAACTTTTGTTGAATCGGTTCCTGATAGTTGGTATCATTTTAATGTAATTAACGTACTGCGACTTGTGTGCCGGGTCTCGGAGAATTTTTAAAGGATCTGCGGCTTTAAACGGTCTTCGTGACCTTGGAAACTGTTCAGCCAAATAATTCGTCAAAATATTCATACAAGATTTAAATGTCCACAGAAAATAGTGCAAAATGAAGTCGTGTGGAGGACAGCAGTGGCTGACTTCAAGGCCCCGCCAATCTTAGGCGACAAAAACTACACTCAGTCTAGCAATAAGCATAACTAGGCACAACGCAGCTCCAGATGTATTTAAAGTATTTCTAATGCCAGCCAAATGAGTAAGTACCGATCCACGTACATGAGCCGGGCGCACTCGACACCACATGGTCACCTGTGAGACTACCTGTGACAGAGGCAGCCTAGTGACAATAATCCACGCTCACAGTGATTAGTTTCTTCCACTATAGTGTTGTAAATCTATAGGTCAGTAGAATGATTCAAGACGACTAGATTTGCAGTGTTCACTGCATTGCCACGGTTTCAACTTTGCAAAGGTTCAAGTAAACCGTTCTCCATTAAGCTAACGAACTCGGTCGTCACGCGTTTTGCGAATACATCATCAGCCAGTATAAGCACATGAATTATCTGGCCATGAGTCCTGAGTCAAAAGTCAATTTTAAATAGTATCACAGAGTATTGATGCTAGGCTGTTTAGGCATCAAGTCTTGCAGCACATTGGGTTCATTAGGCTGTAATGAGCAGAGAAGATATCCTTTGTCAGCTCCATCAATTCCCGTTGACTACAGGAATAACGTGTTGTGGCATAGTGGCACAGTTGTAGCACAGTGGCACAGTGTTCCGCAAGGGATCCTTACGGTCACAGTGAACACAACAAATAGGTGGATAGCAACCGCCTAAAATCATCCTTTGTATGTGCACTGCCGATTCGGTTAGGTCATTTGGCACACTTGATAGATCAACATTGAAACGAACTCGAGGTCCCCTCGAGTTAAACAGTTCCCAACAGTGGCCACGAGTAGAATTAACCACACAATGGTGAAAGTACTCCTACAATCCATGCCCCATCTTACCTCATTGAATATGACTGGTTTAAATCTAGTCACCACGATGACGACGACACTCAAGGAAGTACACATTCATCCTTCGAAGTCGATGTGAGTAAGGCTGGTCCCGGATTGTCGAGACGGATCTTGATCCCAGCCGCTGAGTCTTCTCTGTCAGAATGCATTCGGCTTCCGTGAGATGATAGGGTGCAAGCAATCCGTAGTTAAGAAGCAGTCGCACATGAGAACTGAACAGAAGTCGAAAACTCTCTGGAGGCATTTGGGAAAAGACCATATAACCAAGAACATCTTATTAGCAGCGGTAACTTTATTTAAGGTATCCTGGTTTGTGCATATGTTGGGTGAAACAAACACTCCAAGTTCTTTCTCCTAGGTTGCATTCCTGAGCAGGATGTCTCCAATGTGATAAACACCAAAGAGATTCGAGACACCGATTGAGAGAACAAAACACTTATCGTCATGGATAGGTAGGCGCCACTCTACTGACCGGTCTAGCGTTGCTTGTAAAAGGTCAGTATCTTCAAGCTTGGACACATCCAGACACCACTAGAGTATAAGCATATATCAGGAAATCAGTTTGAAGCTTTGGGGGAAGATCATTAATGGAAATCTAGAGTTCTGGACCAAGGACAGAGCCCTATGGGACCCTACTGATCCTAAAAGCAGGTGTGGAGTAGGTATCCTTCATCTTCACTTGGATGCTCTGACCATTCAGAAAGTCAGCGGTCCAGGAGCAATCTTTCCAGAAACGTCAGTTCCTCGGAATTAGGGAAAGAGACTACATGAGGGAATTTATCATAGACCCTGCTACAATCTATGAAAACAACATCCCGGCGATTGCCAAGATCCGGCGATCGCGTCTATTTTTCACTGGCAACTTAGGTTAGAGGTACACAGTGGTGCCTTCAGAAAACCGTGCTGAGTTCATAAATGTTTCTGCGGGTTCTCCACGTGAGCTTTCAGGACCCGCTTAAGAACTCATTTCATGACTAAAGGAAGTACGGATGTCAGCCACATCGGCCTATGGTTTGCAGGGTTCTGACGATCTCCTCCCTTGTATATTTGTCTCACAGTACTCAATTCCAAGCGCTGTGGAGACATTCGGCATTTAGAAATCGCCGAGACATTTGGCAAACAGGAGCAACAATGAGCTGGGCCACCGTCTTGAGAAAAACAGGGCGCAGGTCGTCGGGACTAGGTGAAGCGTTCGGATTTAATTCAAGAAGCTGTTTCACAACTATGTCGTTGTTTGTTACTATGCGCGCTAAGGTAGAGGGACTTGGTTACAATCACCGGACAATGGAGCTTCGGTGGAAAAGACGTCGAAAAACAGCTAGACCAAAAACCAGCTTTTACATCATCCTCAGAAAATATGGGATCCTACTCGCTGGAATACAAAGCAGGCATCCCATATCCAACGTTTGCGCTTCTCTTCAGATACGAGAAAAGGAACTTGGGAGCGACCGTGGATTTCTCTGCTAAACGAAGCTCGTACGCTTGTCGTTTCTCGAGTTACGTTAAGGTACAGAGTTTTAACCGTCTTGTAGTTCGAGCATCCCAACACCGATTTTGTAAGGCAAAATCTATTCTATAATCTGCTTCCTTGGTTCATAAGTATGCTGAACTAATGATCCAACCAAGGAGGGCCTCTGGAAAACTGTTTCCTTTTAGAAATAAGGACGACTTGCCTAGCCAGTGACAATCATATTGTGTATTAAATGCTCCTTGCGTCGTCCTCGTCCAGGTGCTCTGGAATGCTCCTGTTCGGATTACTTGCAACAATTCTCAGAAAGCGTGGGTCCGCACCCCAGTAGTTCCGAAGGTGTACCCTCAGGTCATTAATGGTGAGACGTCGTGTCCACTCAAAGTAAAATACACAATAATCATTTTGGCAGTATTTTGTATAACAGTCAAGTAGGGGACTTCTGATTGCGCCAGTGGGATTGCAAGGTTCAAGATGTGTGGAAACTGGCCTGGATAAATGCTAGTGGACACTGCGAGATGCTGAAGCAATTTACAAGCAAGAACAGTTTCGGTGAAAAGAACAGTAAGGGAACCAGAAGAGAGACTACAGTGATGCAGGCCCCAGACAACAGCAGCAGCATTAAAGTCCCCTAATATCAGACAGTCTGCCTCTGCCGGGCTTCTTTATGGAGTCCAGCAAGGAAGTCCCGGAAGCCCTAGATGCTCCGTAAATGACACAGACCATGAGAGCCTTGCACCCATCATAAACCCGACACCGCAATGCTCAGAAGCGGCATGTTTGTCACAGACTGCATCCATTTCCCGAGGAGCTTCTTCCACTACAGGACGATGCCAGCCCCAGACCACGCTCCAGAGGGACCGGCCAGAGAGATGGGATACCTTGGAATGCAAGCCCCTCAGTCCAGGATGTCCGAAGATGACCAGATCTCTGTGAATACCACTAAATCCGGTTGGTTCAACAAGGCAATGAATTAAATGGTATCCAGTTTGTTTCTTAAACTACACACATGCCAATCGTAGCGCATTTTTAATTCTGCTGTCTGGGCATGATAGACATTGATTTCCACATAATTTGCTCTTCCTTCTGCATCACACGAAAATCCACTATGTGGAGATTGACTTCATCATTTGACCGGCGTCTCTGAGGCTCCACAACAGCACACTTCATTCGGACACGAACTTCTTGGGAACGGTCTCGCAGCACATAGAAGGTCACCCCTTAAGACGTGAGGTCCGTCCAAGAACGTGACGGCATGCATTTTCATTCTGGCAAATAACCTTGAGGAGAGGTTTCTGAGCAAGCTTCTTGCTTCCTGCTGAAACGAAGGGCAGAAACAATATTGATTGTCATCTCGCCTTCACCGAAATGCTTGGAGGTCATACTTTATAGAAACCCCTCTTCCTCCATCCAATATCCTGGCAGCAACAATATCCTTAGCAAACTCATGAGCGTTCATGTTGATCAAGCACTGATCATGCAAGTTTACGTTCACGTGTCTGTCGGACACAAAGCCATCCCCACTGAAAAATGCACGTGAATATTCCCACCGACCGCTTATTCTCGTCAATATTAGGGTGCTTCACTCAGGAACAAAGAAAGCGGCTGAGTGATTGGCAAAATGATTTATAAAGGTAACACCTGATTTTTACAGAATAAATTGTTAATGGCTTTAAGCTCAGCCACTCACTGCCCACTCATGCCGAATGCAAGTGGTCCGCCCTCAAAGTCGAGGTGCTTAATGAAAGCTTTAGTAGCATTCAGAAATTCGATCATTCTACTGTGTGCTTCATGTGGGCTTCCGTTCAAGGTTAAATCGTTTTACTTAACTGCTACGCGGTTTGCTCAGTTTGCATCAACTCTGTCACCAACATATTTGGTTTTGCTAGCGAAGGCCGTTTGTGTCAGGTGCTCTGGTAGTATGTGCCCGGTTCGCTTCATTTTGACTATCTAGGCAAGTGGCATCTTATTCAATTCCATCGGTTTGTAACAGAACACTCACATCGAGCGCCAACACTTTTTACTTCCAGACGACCTATTTTAACCACTAAGATCACAGTCTGATTACCTATATGGATCAGTCGCGCTCGTCGTGATTGAACTAGCTGCGGTAATTATGCAGCATGATGTGACAAACAAGTCAGTAATTTTTGATACTGTGTGCATTCCATTGCACAACTAATATGTACCCTGGTCAGGTCCCGCTGCAGTTACGCTATTTGTAGGGAATCTTCATTGAAGCCTACAAAATTCGCAAAAACTGTATGTTTAGTTGGTAAGGTTTTATTACTGATTGGCTGGAAACCCATGAAATCTCACAACTACTATGACTCACGGTGAGTACGCCGGTTAAGTGAATTGGTTCAACCTACTATGAACAAGGCAGTGTGTATTCGTAACCTGATCGTTTTGAGGTCAGAATCAGGGCACAGTTAATCGGACAGGAAAGTCATTCCCTTTGTTTGTGGCTTGATTCTTACCCGCCATCAACACAAACAAGCCTCTATGCCTTTTCCAATCATCTCCGAGAATTGATTCAATATAGTATCTGCAAGTCCAGTTTAGTGATTGAATATTATGAAGTTAGTCCAACGTATACTCTGTCGGAAGTGTACTGTTAACAAAGTTGCGGACAATCTACTAGGACCACGCTGATCACCTATGAGACAGTGGTAGGACCAGTTCTTCTCTGAGACAGCGGAACATAGAAGTCATAAAGGAAGAGCTTTAGTCATCTTGAATTATTTCACCAACATTGCCTGTGGAGAGGGTTGACGGGGAACTATGCCCGGACCTGATCTGAAGGCACATGCACGGGACGCAGTGTATGTAGCTTACGTTGCACCTTAACTAGTCTGGTCACGCAAACTGACTGGACGGTACCAGATTACTGAGATGATGTTGTATATTCAATTTGGCGAAGGAAAAAGAAAACTGCCGGACAGCACTCGCTAAGTTGAGTTTATCAAGAAATAATATCAATTTCAGGCACTCGGCAAAAGTGGGCGTGCGTTACCGACGGTAATGTGACTAGCACTGAAGAAACTAGTCATTTGATTGCACGTAGGACGGCTTCCTGAACAGAAATGTGTGACCCAGTAGTTACAGACTTCCATGAGCATCAGCTCGTCGATGTCTTATAATTAGTGTTGCGGTGCTTGCGGCCATGTGTTTCGGCTAGTTCTGCTAAGTAAGATAGCAACGAGATCACGAGGAAGCGACTGATAACTGGAATGAATAATTTACGGTTCAGCTAAACGACGGTTCTTGCACTTCCACTCACTATAGCATGAGCAAGCTACCGTTACTGTGACACCAGTGCAGCATGGTAGCAGTAGTTAAACCCCAGTTGTAAATCCGAATGCACTGTCGCACAAGCTATGCTCGTTACCTTTTGACATGCCGTCAGTTTGCACTTGAATCAAGTGCTGAAACGATGCCCCATCACCTGATGCAGTCAGCTCGATTTCTCGGTAGAGAGGATTGACAATCGTTACCGGAAGCGATGCGAATCACAGTCCAAGTTACAGTGCTAGATTGAAACAGTGGTTCTATAAACGGTGGAACTGACCGAGGCCTTGCCACTACCATGTGCACGCATACTGCTCATGATTTACGTAATTTTACGTCAAAAATACGCATGTCGGAAGTGTGCGGGCCGACTCATTTCCAACCGTGATTGTCGTCATCACACCTCCCTATATCATCCCCTCGTGGTTGCATGGGACATAAAGCGTCTGTACAGTGGTGCAGTATTACTGCGCCAGACCCCCACGGTTTCCCTTTCGTTTCAAGCATCAGGCGCGTTCGGTTTCGGTTAACTGTTTTGTGCTGCAGCCTTCCTGCCCAGTGTACGACGACGCTTGGCAAGTTGACAATGCTACTTAAAGTGCCAGTGTGCCATTGCCCGGTTTCAAATGAGGCCGACAGCCATCATAGTGTCTCGGCCGAGGTGGGATTAATGGGGCTGACCGAGTTTGCTCCATGCCCACGGCGAGCCCAAGGGCCTGAGAAAGGAACCAAGTAGGTGAGGCCACAAGATGTTTTGACTGGCGTACATTTTTACCACCCATTAGCCCGGTTGTGAGACATGTATGCATCTAACACCTCATCTATCAAATAAATCCGTCCGACCACAGCAGCTCGCTCTGCACCTCGACCGCAGAACATCATGTCGCATGATATCAGTTGTTAAAACATACCGACTAAACTATAGTGTATACCTATTCGACGCTGTACAATGTACCATGAACTGTGATTTATCATGAGTTGAAAGGCAAGTGCACCGCTACTGCAGTCGCTTGTTGCGTATACCATACCATACGGACTGTAACTGATGCTCCTCAACAAGCCGCGGTATCTCGGCGAGTCGTACGCATTAGGTACGAAAGCGCCTGAACAGCTAGCTATCGGTTAGTCAGGCAGTTGAAATAATTCGAATCGACAGAGCTTGTTGTGTAATCAGCTGAATGCGCAACAACGCTGACAGATGATTTCATGGTATAGCGCTGAACATTACTGTACGCTTCAGAAATGATGCTTATAAACTCCAACTAACCGCCCACCTTTGCAGTAGCGACAATTACTCTAATCCTGAGAATTGGCTAAGGTAAATAAAGCATTAGAATGAAAAATATAAACTTTCTTGCAAGGTGCAACCACAGGTGATAGGGAACTAGTTCGGAGTGTCTTTACAGTGTGTACATCCGCTTTCCCAGAGGACGAACTGACTTTCTCTCGTGAATCACAGTGACCTGGAACACGTGTTTCTTGCGATCATTAACACGAGGCATTTCCGTGGTAGGACAATACTTGAGATGAACTTAAAAAGGAAATGACCTACATCAGTGTTAGGCAGCGGAATGGTAGTCAGTGACCTTAAACACTTCATTAAGCGCTTCCGAAGAGAATGAATACATCAGTGCGGAACCATCTAAGACCAATCTCGACCGACTATCATGAAGTACCGTTGGAATTTCGACTTCAGGTCTGCTATTCTAGCTAACATACTCGTCCGTTTTCGCTCGTTAAATCCTTTGATACTATTTGAGTAGATGCCGATATTAGCTTTGGTTAGGTTCTTTGTAAAGAGGAAAATTGCAACACCAACTTGCTTTGGACAACCTACTGTTCAATCCGATAGATTTATGCTTACTTGTTTCGAAGCTACAAAGAGTAGAAAACCGTGGTATAATTCAATAAGATCTTAGTTACTGAGAGGTCCCACAGCTTTTGGGCATAGCTCAAAACACTGGATGCCTGGGCTATTTGTATGAAGACATTAACGACGGCACCAAACTTTTCACTTCCAGTAATGATGACGGAAGTTTAGCTGCAAATATAGTACCAGATCGCTTATCCGATCACCACAGTAGTATACAGGTGGGACGATGACAGGATCCACAGTACAGCGCTACACCACACTTAGACAATAAAAAGTGGAAGGAGGGTTAGGATCAAATAATAGAGAGACCTTTTGAAGAACTTTCGAAGCAGTTTGCTGCAGCCGTTATTTCAAAATAAATCTGAAGGACTCAAAAGCCTTGTTGGAAGATGCTCGGTGAAATTTTGGCACATTTATATATTTTAACTAAAATCTTTGTCTAGTATACACTGAGGACTGGGGGTAGACCCTGCTCATCAATAGAATGTGATGCAGTAAAATGTCGGCGTCCGCGAGTTCATGCTACCAGTTGACACAATTTCGCAACTGGTCTACCTTAATTGTGTGTCTGATTTCGCACCGGAGTGAAGATATTTTACTAATCGAGGTAGATTCTGTGACGATGCTGCCATAGTGTATGGTATTCTGATCAATTCCAGCACCAGCGTCCTCAATTCTTGCTTGTCAGCTACATTCGCTAACTGTAGGGCCACCAGACGAACGTAACAGACATTGTTCCATCCTTCAAGCACGTCAACCTTGAAAAACTGCCCCATTTAACAGCTTTCTATGTTGGTATCTGCTTTAATCCCCTTCCAATTATGAATAGGGGATTTTTGATATAACCAATAGAAGGCAACCGTCAAGCCATCGTCAATGGTCAGTTTGTCTGTTCCATTTATTTTGCTAAAATGACGTTTCACTACGCTGGTAGCCGTACACAGCAGCACTGTCGTTTAATCTTTGACCGGGGCTAATCACGTGCTCAGTCCTTATCGCAGTTTCCAACCCCGTTAATTATTCATTTTTACTGGTCAACTTATCACGTGGATTCTGTTCTCAGGTCAAGGCCTCAGAAAATGTAATATGAAAGCGACTGTGATGATAGGGCATTTAGCAAATATTACTACAATCTTGACGACAGCTGGTTTGTTTACTACCGAACAGATGCGGGTACACATGATAGACAATACTTCTCTAAGACTAACTGATGATATATTTGCTTAGTTTATGAAAGCATTGAATCTACCTCATTCTTCGCACACCAGTAATAGGCACGGAAAAGGATATGGGGTTTTTTTGCGCTAAAACCCTTCATCTCGGCAAACTAATCCCTACTAGCTACCGGGGTCCATAGGTTCCAACTTTACTACGCAAGTGTGTGTTTGAGTACCGGCGAACCGAAAAAATACATGCAGCTGGCGGGTCCTTGTACACTGAAATCCTCCTCCCACGCCGTTACATGAGTTCATTATATGTTTTTTACCGGGTCTAGTCGCGAATTCCTTCATTCAAGCCCTGGATATGTATTGGTTCAACTAGCAAGGACATGACCTAGAATTTCGTGACGTGCTTATGGCCTAACATGTAATCTGTCATTGTCGATTTGCGGAGACAATTTTCTCACAGTCAAGCGCTTATATTCATTCGAGTAAGCTGAACGAATGCTATCCAGAGCTACCAATCGATTGAATCTAAGACCAACAATTGGCTATTCCTGGTGCTGTTGCTGTTTTTGAGCTTCCCTGAGTGTGCACATCTTCCAAAATTGATCCTTCCAGAGTCCCATGATGTTGCTTCTCCTCTCAGCTGATAGACCACACTGAGGGCTCTTCAGTAAGCTAACATTCGTGTAAAGCCGTTACTTTACAAGGTAGATGTTGGAGAAAACCATCACTTATCATAAGTTTACCGCGGCACTGTCTGCAACCAGCCTTGGACTTCATTGGAAATGCACCCTAATATCGCTTCACCGAACCGGTAAGTGAAAACACATGAAATCTCTACCAACAAGTAAACCATCTTGCCGTCCACGTTGGAGTGGTGGCTCGACCAAACACTTGAACTACGAAACGAGCACCAGAATAAAAACATCTAAAAATACAGGAGTTTAGGCCGGTAACGCTTCGCTGCTGTGCGACCGCCACCGGTCGTAAACAGGTTGAGTACGCCTCAAAGATGCCTAACCCTAGGCACATTCAAAACGGCGCCCGGAGCCGGAAGGCTCTTAATGTTCCGTATATGACTTCCATACCATTCCTCCGGCAAGTAGTCAACTTAGGCAACAGAATAAAGCTGAACTGCAAAGCAGTTGCGCTGAGGGGCATACAAGATGAGTCTACTCAATTAGTTTGAGCCGTGCGTGCGCTGCTCACTTATACAGGTGTGTAGGTGTGCGTGTATCGACCGGCACCTTCAGCCAATAGGACCTCAGACGCCGTAAGTCATAGGGATGCAGGTGGGACGCTTCAACTCTCACCAGATACAGTGTCGGCGGCCGATGCACCATGTGGGCCTTTGTTTCTTTGTCCAAGGAAGCGATTCCCACAAAGTAGAAGGAGAGTAGGGATTTGAACGACGATTGCGTTAGCATAACGAGCCACAGCCAAATATGTTTGCCGTGTGAGTTTGAACGTGAAATCCATCTAAACGCAATGCTTGGCTTGTATGTTCGGCACTCGGGAAAGATGAAGAACGTCATACTGAAAGCGTACGAGGAAGGATACGATTGGAAGCAGGTCGCTTGCACACTGAAGATGAACGCGAAAACTTGCCGCAACTGGATATGGGCGTACGACTCGACGGAACCGGTGGGGCAGCATGGGGGAGTCCGTCGCATCGCACTGGGAGAAAGCCACGTTCACTCTCTGGTGGAGTGGGTTTCTACGGAGCCTACTGTTACCCTTGAACTCCTCCGTATGCGACTGAAGGCGAGGTTCGAAATTTCAGTAAGCACCAGCACCGTCTCACGATACTTGATTGGTAGACTGATAACAATGAAGAAGCTGCACACCAGTCCGGAGTCCATGAATACCCTGGCGAACAAAAATCAACGCAGGTCATTCGTTTTGCTGCTCATGAATGACGAGGTGGAAGGAAGGCAACCGGTGTGGATTGCTGAGACGAACTTCAACTTATTTTGCTCCGGCACCCGTGACCGCTCACGATGTGGTAGTCGAGCGCAGTGTACAGTGGCGAACAGTCTGGGACCGAAATTTCATCTTGTCGGCGCCATGACTAACAACGGCTTGATAGCGTGTTCGGTTCAGAGAGGAAGTACCAACGAGCAAAGTTGCGCTTAGTGGCTGCGACAAGTGCATGACACCAACGGAGCAGGGTTTGTGGAATGGTGTCTTTTGATTTGTGACTACGCGCCCTGTCACACGCACCTGGAGCACGTTTTCCTGCAGGAACCGCACCGCTCTGGGAGACTTCTACGCCTTGCGCCATACTCTCCAGCTCTCAATCCTATCGAGGGCATCTGGAGTATAATAAATGCTCATGTAAAACAGGCAATGAAGGGTCGGTACTCCGAGAGCCTACTGGGGGATCTTGAAGGCGTTATGAATTAAAGCGATTGGCGGATTCGCTTTTTGGAGCACGCGGTCTCTGAAGCACGAGCATTTGTGACGCAGCAGCACTGCGAACAAATGGTTCAGAATGTCAGTAAGAATTATGGACGTGTTGTTCATTTGGCCGATCTGTACAACATTCTGTTGGCAGTAAACTACCTGTTCTAAGCGAGTGTTGTTCTTACTTTATTATGGGGACGGGTCAGAGTGCACTTTATACCCTGTTAGAGATAGCCAGTTCTCTAATCGAGGGAAGATCGGGGATATCCGGTAAGTTGGTGCTTGTAGTCGCGTGGCATACACGTCATCGTAGCACTGTTTCTACGTTGCGGGGAAAAAGCGGACAGCCAATTTATCATCTAAGAATTGTTGTAGCGGGTACCCGCAGGGTTCTGAGGACTGCAGTGGTGATTGACAAGAAGGGTGCTCCGCAGAAATGGTGGAATCAACTACAAACTAACGGTTGGAAACAAGAAATGCATCAGACACGCAGATCAGTGGAGGCAGAACCACGGAAATTCACAAGGGCCCGTAGACACGATATGTAGAAGAGCGACCTGGAGCATAATTAAACCACCAAGGCAACTGCTTGATGTCAAAACAAAGAAAACTGTAGTAAACCAAGTATGCACGGTGGAGAAGCAGGTTCCACTTGGAGGTGGTGTCACGGAAGCGAACCAATTTACTACTATGGTGCACAATTGCAGGGAGAAAGTGTCCAGACCAATTGAGCGGCTGACAGACTCGTTGTCATGGTCAAACTGGAAGCTGACGAAATCAGGCCGTGATCGCCGCACGGGTTGCTTTGTTTCGGACGTGATCCTACCTGCAGTCAGACAGTAAAGGTCTCTACCAGGGTCGAGTCTGTTCAGAAAAGAGATGTGAGTCACTTCAGTGATAGCGGCGAGGTAAGCGCTTGTGACATATGAAAATAACTATGTTCTGTGCCCAATATACTTCGGTCTAGTAGCATCGGAGTTTTGTTTTCCCCGCCAGGTTGGCAGCGCAGAGAGATAGAGGCGAAGGGCAGCGTCACAGCACAAGCCCTAGTAGAAACCATCAACTGACGTTCCTAAGAAAAAGAGAGCATTATTTAGTGCATGAATTCAATCGATAACTCATTACATGATACATATTTTCACAGAGTATCAGTGTACTTCTCAGATTTGTCAACGAGGTTCAAAGTTCCCCGTCGTTTTGCGTACAGTGCAGCATTTGCCTGATGGTGTTTGCTAGCACTTTCTTCATACTACCAACTATGATCCCGCGACATTCGTGCAAAATGCTCTGCTTTAATTTCTCCAGAGAGTTTGGCTGTCTTTTGTAGAACCGCTGTTTCAAGTAACCCCAAAGGAAGAAATCCAATGGGTTCAAACCAGGTGACCGAGCAGGCCACTCTATAGATCCTCTTTGCCCGATCCAAAGGCAAGGGAATGTCTGCTTGAGAAAATCCCGCGCCGCTAGTGAATAGTGTGCAGGTGCGCCATCTTGTTGCAACCCAACAGTACTTAATAACCCAGCGGCTTCTAGTTCCGGAAGGACACAATTTTCAGTAATTCCTTGTACAAGGATGTTAGAAAGCGTAAGGTATCGTGGTGCAAAACAACAATCTACCGGTTACATTACCGAAAAAGCAAAATGGTCCCGCGATTCTTTGGCCAGTTAACCCAGTCCATACCATGAGGTTTGCGCTATGTTGAATACGTGAAGCGCTGCATCGGCGTGGTTTACATGTTGCCCAAAGCTGTTGCTTCTCCGCACCGTGCAAACGGAAAACAGCCTCATCGGTAAAAAGAATCGAATGGATGTCTATGACGCTCAAAAGCTGCGGCAAAAATGAAGCCGCCTCTTCGAGTCACATGAATTTAAAATCTGTACTTGATGAGCACTATACTTCCGAGATTCCTTTTCCTTCAAAATCCTATGTACAGAATATCTGGTGGTGTTGCAATGCTGGGCAAGTTTACGAATGCTCGGATCACAGCTTCTGGTTACCTCACGAATTACCACACAAGCAGAAAATGCATCCGTGGTGATGCTACGTCGCCCCGTCTTTTTGGCTTCGCACACGCGCCCAATTCATTCAAATTTTCTCACCAGCCTACGAACATGCCATCCGTTAATCTGCCGCTTGGCATTGTGGATAGTCGTAACTACTTTTGCTATCCGAGGGAGTGGTAACATTATCCCTCTTACTGACGGCAGCATAGGCGCTTGAAGGCCAAATGATCGGTAAAGAGCACACTAGTTTTAGATGCAAAGCAAGACGCGCTTGGGACCTTGAGGTGAATGTGTTGAAAGTGACCACTATGGAACGAATAAGAGGATCACTGGAAAGAACATTCGCACAAGTGTGACACATGGCGCAAATGTGTTGTTGATCATACAGAGTGACATTAAAATATGCAACTTACAGCTTATCCGGATAATTTCTCCTGTATATTTGGTATCCAACATACGACGGTACTAAAAATGCGGCCCCGTGTCACGTGCCGCCCTGGGCGGACCGCCTACGCACTCTCATAATGCGCCTATGCAAACTAAGCAACTAAACGTATTCGAAGCGGATTACTCAGCTCTTCGTCTACATAATGCAAAATCCCGCCATTAAGCAACTCACGTGTTGTGAGTACAGGAACGACACCAATCAATCATTGATAGTCACTCACCCAAACTTAAATCGAGTGCACAGAAAGCCAAACCTATTTCACCGGAGCTGCATCACCAGGTTAACGACGACGTGGATGACGTTCCTGACGAAAAGTGCTTGGTTGGATGTGCCAGTAAAGCAAACGAAATTTTAGCCCATAGCAATTAAGGACATAAGATAAGCGCTCATTTACCCGCGAACAACACTGGAACTAAGTTTCGACAGATCGCTCGCCTAATATAATATGCGTCATGTCAAGAGTAACCAAGGCTTCCCTGTCCGGGTGTACATTGGGTCGACAAAGACCCAGGAGGTTGAAAAGCAAAACAGATACTTGATATGGCGGCTGGAGAGTTTCATATCAACCATCTACTAGGAGTCGGAGGTGGATGAAGTGCATCTGATTCCTGTCTCGTGATTAGCTGCACGTTGGAGTCACAGCTGGCGATGGAGGACGGAGCCTGAGGTGTGTGAATGGATGACGCTAACACGCACGAGATATGATTGCAACAGATGTCCGGCTATAACCGTATCATTTACCCACGCAGAATTGGGATGGAGCGAAATAGCAACTTCCACTTGCAAATGAACCCACGGATTGGTTTGCGTCATGCGGATACACTCATCCCTGTGCAGACGTTACAACCAGACGAGTAAATGTGATTCGCCGAAGCGAGTGCATTTTATTTGCGACTTCAAAGCGCCTCCTCACAGCAACGCTGTGGTGTGTTCGAATACAGTCCACAACTAACAAATACCCATCCGGAAATATTTCCCTAGAGCGTGATAAAGGTTAGTTGTGCTTGTTCTACATGCTCTGCGTGTCCGAATGCAGCGTCCAGCCTCCTACGTTGGTGTAACGGATTAAGCCATAAGGCAAACGACCACACATACTACACATGTTCATCCAGTCTGCATAGTTCAACTTTCTAATTTATTATACAGTTATCAAAGACATTATCCACTGGCTCTCGGAACACAAACAACAATAATGGCTTGCCACACAACAGCTTCAGAGTGGCATTTTTTCCAAGCTCTCACATGATTGTTCTACAACGCGGCAACTAAAATGATGTGCGACGCGATCACACGCATCAACTTACCGGAAATCCCCGATCTTCCATCGATTAGAGAACTGGCTATCTCTAACAGGGTATAAAGTGCACTCTGACCCGTCCTCATAATAAAGTAAGAACAACACTCGCTTAGAACAGGTAGTTTACTGCCAACAGAATGTTTTACAGATCGGCCAAATGAACAACACGTCCATAATTCTTACTGACATTTTGAACCATTTGTTCGCAGTGCTGCTGCGTCACAAATGCTCGTGCTTCAGAGACCGCGTGCTCCAAAAAGCGAATCCGCCAATCGCTTTAATTCATAACGCCTTCAAGATCCCCCAGTAGGCTCTCGGAGTACCGACCCTTCATTGCCTGTTTTACATGAGCATTTATTATACTCCAGATGCCCTCGATAGGATTGAGAGCTGGAGAGTATGGCGCAAGGCGTAGAAGTCTCCCAGAGCGGTGCGCTTCCTGCAGGAAAACGTGCTCCAGGTGCGTGTGACAGGGCGCGTAGTCACAAATCAAAAGACACCATTCCACAAACCCTGCTCCGTTGGTGTCATGCACTTGTCGCAGCCACTAAGCGCAACTTTGCTCGTTGGTACTTCCTCTCTGAACCGAACACGCTATCAAGCCGTTGTTAGTCATGGCGCCGACAAGATGAAATTTCGGTCCCAGACTGTTCGCCACTGTACACTGCGCTCGACTACCACATCGTGAGCGGTCACGGGTGCCGGAGCAAAATAAGTTGAAGTTCGTCTCAGCAATCCACACCGGTTGCCTTCCTTCCACCTCGTAATCCATGAGCTGCAAAACGAATGACCTGCGTTGCTTTTTGTTCTCCAGCGTGTCCATGGACTCCGGAATGGTGTGTAGTTTCTTCATTGTTATCAGTCTACCAATCAAGTATCGTGAGACGGTGCTGGTGCTTACTGAAATTTCGAACCTCGCCTTCAGTCGCATACGGAGGAGTTCAAGGGTAACAGTCGGCTCCGTAGAAACCCACTCCACCAGAGAGTGAACGTGGCTTTCTCCCAGTGCGATGCGACGGACTCCCCCATGCTGCCCCACCGGTTCCGTCGAGTCGTACGCCCATATCCAGTTGCGGCAAGTTTTCGCGTTCATCTTCAGTGTGCAAGCGACCTGCTTCCAATCGTATCCTTCCTCGTACGCTTTCAGTATGACGTTCTTCATCTTTCCCGAGTGCCGAACATACAAGCCAAGCATTGCGTTTAGATGGATTTCACGTTCAAACTCACACGGCAAACATATTTGGCTGTGGCTCGTTATGCTAACGCAATTGTCGTTTAAATCCCTACTCTCCTTCTACTTTGTGGGAATCGCTTCCTTGGACAAAGAAACAAAGGCCCACATGGTGCATCGGCCGCCGACACTGTATCTGGTGAGAGTTGAAGCGTCCCACCTGCATCCCTATGACTTACTGCGTCTGAGGTCCTATTGGCTGAAGGTGCCGGTCGATACACGCACACCTACACACTTGCACAAGTGAGCGGCGCATGCACGGCGCAAACTAATTCAATGGATTCATCTTGAACAATGAGCAATGATTTTCAACGGGTAAATAATCAGGTGCTTAACATGTCCCGTGTGGTGTTTAGCGTGAAAAAAGATTGATCATTGGATAATGTAGTGGTCGTTTCGGGAGGTTACAGATTTGACTGCACTGTCGTATAAAGGAAGTTTGCAATGAGAATGTTCGCACACAAAGCAATAAGGGGAGTGGCTGTTGATCACATAATAGGTGAGAGAAAAATGATAGCAAGGATAACGCTTACTCGTGTGCAGCTATCTTGGGTCGACAGCATACAGAAATCCAGTTTCTATAGCAGTGGCGGTTATCAAATTTCGTGCAAGGGTTTGGAGTGACACATTCTCGAGTAGGAATATGGCACTATCCACTGTCTGTTGTGCATTAGTGCCAGCATCTGGTGGTCCTTTGCAATAGCACATAGTGTAAATGTGACAGAGTATTGTAAAGGCGTTTTTTGATAAGGGATAGGGTGGGTGCATTAATTACATGTTCCGGGAGGGCGTTCCAAGGCTGTGACACTCGAAGGGAGAAATGGTTTCACCGACATTCCAGGCGGCTGTACTGCGTGACCAACTTAAACTGGTGACCTCTTAGCGGGGTGTTTTGTCTGAGTATTAGAAGTGAATGGCGTAGGTGGTTGGGGTTTCTCACTATCTGGTACACCATTATGAAATCGCCCCTTAGACGCCGATAACGTCTACTGTATGTTTTGAGAGTCTTCAGCCAAAGTGGGTAAGAGAGGCTGGTCAAACCTCTGACGCTCTTCGTTGCCCTACGTTGTGCAGGATCGAGCGCGGTGAGATGGTGCTTGAGCCAGGGTTGCCACGCTTGAATAGCGTATTCCGCGTGCGGCCTCAAGTACGCACTAAGCATTTTGGAAAGACTGAAGGGTCAAACTTCCCGAAAGCTCTGCGAAGAAGGCCGAGGTACTGGTTTGCTTTCTAAGATGTCTTTCCAGTCTGCCTCTATCAACCGAGGTCATCTTGAACTTACACGCCGAGATCGCACTCGTGAGAAGCCCGCTGTAGAATTTGTGGTCCTAGGCGGTACTTGTGCATACTCTTGTGCCGTATGTTGAGAACTTTGCATTTGGTGACGTTGAAATGCAGCATGTTCTCGATGGACCATGTGTACGCTTTGTCCAAGTCCTCCTGTAACACTGTGTGATCCTCCACTGCAGCTATAGTACGCCATACCTTTAGGTCATCAGCAAATAGCAAACGGTTAGATGATAGCGCGCTCGCGAGATCATTTATGAAAACTAGGAACAGGCGGGGTCCAAGTATTGTGCCTTGTGGTACGCCGCACTGAACCTCGATGGATTCCGACAGGTTGCTTCGAACCCTCACATTCAGGTGACGTTGCACGAGAAAGTCTGCTATCCAGCCCAGAACAGGATCACTGCTTCCATATTTCTGGAGTTTGTGGAGGAGAATGCAATGGTCCATGCGGTCGAATGCCTTTGAGAAATGTAAGTAGGCCGCGTCAGCTCCTACACCAGCGTCCACAGATTCCGTCCAGCTTGCACGAGCAATCAACAGATTAGTGGTGCAGGAGCGATTTTGGTGAAATCCGTGCTGCTCCGGAACGAGAATTTCGTTGTTCTCCAGGTACCCCGTTAAAGCCTCAGCTACAATGGAGTCCATAACCTTGGAGATCACAGGAAGTAGTGTTATCGGGCGATAATTTGCTGGTTCAGCACGACTGCCACTTTTGTAGATAGGTGTGATGATTCCGTGCTTCCACATCGTGGGGACGTGCATCTCGTTCAGACATTGTTGAAAGAAAATTGCTAGTGGTTCTGCCAAAATCATGGCAGCAACTTTCAACGCCTTCGGGCGAATGTCGTTCGCATCCGTGGAGCTGAACTGGCGCAGAGACATCAGCCTCTTCAATACAGCTGCGGAGGTGAACGATATGTGATTTAGCCCTGATGGCGGCGTTATCTGCTTAGGCAGGATGTATGATTATTGCGCGCTTTGGAAGGTATGGCCAAATTGTTGTCCAAGAACGTTGGCCGCCTCTTGTGCGGTTTGGGCTAACCCGCACGCTGCGTGCAGAGCAGGAATACCGCGCTTAACACGGCGCAAATTGTTTACCTGTCTGTATAGCAGTTTGGGATTGGAGCGAAACATTTCCACTAGACCTTGTTGGTTCTTCAGTTTATCCTCCCGCACGAGTTTGACACAGGGGTTTCTGTATTGTGTAGACATCCCAGGTATGGTCGTTCGGGGAGGCTATGTAGGTGTGCCATGTCAAGTCCCTTAATGCCATGCATTTACGTGTCCTGCTCCTTATGAAAGACTTCATCCTTTTAGGCCGGTAGAGTTTGGTTTCAGATGTCCTTGCCACGAGCTTGGTAAATAAGTTGACGAATTCTCCGCAGGCCACCTCGGGGGTTCATTCAGCTAAGAACGACCAGCTGGTTGCATCAATGAGGTCGGACAGGTCGTCATAGTTGGTTACGACATGATATTCCTCGGCATGCTCTTTAGGATAATCCGTGTAGCACATGTAGTGAAACACTAGCGTTGCATGATCACTGCGGCCCAAAGGAGTATCGTTTATCACTCACCCGACCGCCATTTCTTTATTGGTGAATATTCGGTCCAATATGGATTTCTTGTCAGTTCCCCTGAACCTGGTGGGCGTAGTGATGTAGCCTTACAGCGTGAAGTCTGAAACCAGATCTTGCAAATCTGCTTTGAATTGCTCTCCTGATGTGGCCTGGGATTCGAGAGCATGTAAATTGAAGTCGCAGGTGACTAGAACGTGACTGTACTTTCTGTGTATCACTTGCCTCAACGCAGCCATCAAATTACAGTCCATCTCAGGAGTGGACGATGGTGGGCGGTAAACAACAACCAATAGACCAAGATCGTTCCCTCTCAGACGTAAATTACACCAAATGGCGTCAGGTACCTCGGTTTCCGAATCGTTTATGCGTTCGCGTTGTATGTTGTTACGAAAGTAGAGGGCTACCCCACCACCTTTGCTGGTTCAATCCTTCCGGACAACGGACATGGCCGTTAGCACAATTTCAACATCCGTTATCTCGCAGCGCAACCAAGTTTCGGTGACAGCGATGAGGTCCCAAGCTGCAGACGCGTGTCGAAGTCTTAATTCAGCGAATTTGCTGAGTGGACCTTGGGCATTTGTGTACATGCATGAGAGCTTCTCGGAGACCAAGAGTGTGTTAGATTGGATGGATGAAGCAAGTGAGTTTACGCCGAACAATAAAGGGCCGGCGACTAATCGTTTTTTGAATGGGTTGCATACTCTCGAGAAGTATTTGATATATGAGCAGGTATCAGATGCCCCGGATCCCGGTGTTTGCTCGTGCTCTGATGTGTCCATCCGGATATTATGGCTACGCTTGAAACCGTCCCCGAGTCGGGTCCTGCAGTTGGTGTTTTCATTAAGAATTGTGCCTCTACTGAATTGTCATTAGAAGGTGCTGGTGTTCCCTCAGCGCAACTCCTTCTGTTGCCCAAGGGGACAACTTGGCCAAAGAATGGTGAAGGCGCACCTAGCCATCTCATATTACTCTGCCCAGTAACCGTTCTAGAATCTTTAGTCCTTAACAATCTGTGCACCTATTGCAAGTAACTGGCAACTGTATAAAAACGTATGGCTCCTGGACTAAAAAAAGGTAGACATTAAATCGAAGCTAAACACGTTGTTATTACCTCCATGATCCTTCCCTATGTGATCAAACGCATTAACCTTCTCGGGGAGGAATTCAATACCATAAAAAACAAACCCAGTGAATTTGGCCATAACTACGCTAATTTTTATCATTCCGTGTACCTATCAAAGATTCAGCTAAAGTGAATTTGTTTAAACTATTTACGGCGAGTTCATTTTTATGACTTATAACCTCTGAAACCCAGGAGCGCGTGCGGAGATCAAAAGATTTGATTATATTCAATCTGTTTGATAGGTGGAGTATCGAAAAAGTTAACATCACCCTACGCACCGCCTGCAACAAGGATCGGTTTGACTGCGTTAGTATAAGACTACGGGAAAAGGCGAAGGTGTAGTCGTGTCTGGTTCTCTTGAAGTTCTCCGATGAATCAACTGCTACTACGGTTCTGCGATTTAAGCAGATTACTGTAAGTATCCAATTCAGAAACGCTATAGTCAAGAAAGACCAAACACCGCAAGGAAGATGCGTCACTCTTAAAGAAAAGCCTCCAACTGTGTTAACTCACTATGCACCAAGTCACGGTGTGGACAGTGAAGTAGACGTTGATAGAACACCATTAGTATCCCTGAGAGATCCTCTGCGTACTAAAACGTTTACCCACTGAACAGCACTACATCTGCTAAATCGCCGGATAAAGTGAAACAACCCAAGGAACTAAATCTTACCGAAATAACAGCTGAAACCAACACTATCTCGGACGCTCTATCTACGAATAACGTGCGCATAGAAGATGCTGTGTGTACTACAACTATATATTCTACGGTGCAGAACCATGGAACAAAATTCTCAGTTAAGCTGTAAGAAACAAGCAAACACACCACAGTCAATTTAAATATAAATGCATCACCATTACTCAAAGAGATCACTTCAAATCATGGAATGGCTCTCTATCAACACGACATGATGACGTCCAACACCCAACTTCTTTGCTACAACGTATTGCAGAACGTCGGTATGACTCGCTAAATCAGTTCCCGAAAAGTAAATGATTTGCTGAGTAAACTTGTGACACTAAAGCTGGTTGAAGGATCATTGATAAGAGCTCGACTGAACACCCTCACATAGCACAGCTGTCTCCGAACTTAAATTGACAGCACATTAACCCAAGTGGAACTGCAGCCAGTGACCGAAATTCGGAAATTTCTAGGGCCTGGCCTAATCCGCACAATAGCACTCTTCAGCTGCTCTCACAACAACTAGTCTATGCCCCGCCGCCATTCCCTGTCATGGAAATCACTTAAAAGCCCATTTTAGGACACTGTATCCCCCAACATTACTCCACCTCTGGGATTTCCAGCACTAGGCTCTACGCATCAACAGTTGATCTCTGTATTTGCACATCTTCTTCCCTGGAGTCAAGACAACCTAGAGATCTCCAAATCACGAATGCCTCATTGTGGCACACCACCAAGCATAATACTAGTAAACAGTCCCTCTTAACCCTCCCTGCAGCAACTCATTCCGTATATTCTCTAGATGCCGCCGATATGAACATTCGTTCGCTACTGCCTAGAGTGCATCTTCTTATAACTTTCGTCCTTCTCCATTTTGCTTTCATCACTGAAACATGGGGCAGACCATACATAAGTGACTCGCAGCTTCAACTTACTTGGTACCACCTGTTCCGAAAAGATCGTCTGGGCTAACGAGAATGAGATTGTGCTATCTACCTACGAAATAATAGCGTAGTGATGCCAGTTCATTTTTTGACACTCAATGATCTCGAAGATTTGTTCTGTTTAGCAATCCCTTTCAGTGACTTTCTACTGGGTTGCTTCTATAGATCCTTTAGCGCTACCAATCACGATACTGAACAACTAGCTGATGTTATCAACGCTACCACAAATAGTTGCTACAAACATAAGTTTACATGTAGAGATTTCAACTTACCGCATATTGACTGAACGCCGTCCAGACTTAAAGTGTCGGTGAGCCTCATGGGAATAATCCATAGCATTCAGATCAATGGTTGGACTCTACAAGTTAATCAGTCTACAAGAAGAGCCAACACATTAGATCTGATATTTACCATGGGCATTCCGTCAGTGCTCGTCACTATTGACAGCCCACTAACGGGCTGCGACCACAATACTGTGCTATACAGCATCAATAGTAAAATAGGCAACAAACTACGAGTGACTGACAAGCCTACACGTTGCATCCATCTCATTGACTGGATCATATTTGACCATTTCCTCAATATCCTGAGTTGGGGCAAATGCTTCTGAACACGATTCAACCGTAGACACGAACCAATTTCTATACAATCTTTTCACCTGTCAATGAGCGCAAAGTGCTGTCGTTGCGTTATCACATTGTTCCTCCGCATGGTGACTCAATCACCAAGCGATACGAGAGTTGTGATGTACAATCCATATGCTTGTTAATGGGACAACCAGTCTATGCCTCGCCACCATTCTCTGTCATTGGATTCTCTCAAAATCCTTTTTTGGGATACCATATCCAACAACATTATCCTCCATCACTGGGAGTTCTACTACTAGGCCCCATGAATCAACAGATGATCTCTGTATTCGCACATCTTTGTTGGAGTCAATACAACCTAGAGATATCCAAATCAGGAATGCCACATTGTGGCACACCAACAAGCACAATGCTAGCAAACAGTCCCTCTTAACCGTCTCTGCAGCAAGTCTTTCCGTATATTCTCTAGATGCTGCTTTTATAAACATTCGTTCCCTAATACCTAAATTGCAGCTTCTTACAACTTCCGTCTGTCTTACAACTCTCCACTTTGTTTTCATCACGGCAACATGAGGAAACTCAGACCTAAGTGTCTCTCAGCAACTAGTTATTGGCTACCACCTGTTTCGAAAAGATCGTCTGAGCAAACAAGGAGGAGGATGCGCTATCTACATTCGAAATGATATCACAGTGATGCCTGTTGATCTTCTGGCTCTCAAGGACCTAGAAGTTTCGTTGTGGTTAGCAATCCCTTCCAGTGATCTACTATTGGGTTGCATCTATAGATCTCCTAGTGCTACCAATAACCATACTGAACAACTAGTTTATGCTATCAACGCCGCCTCAAATCTTTCCAACAAATATAACTTTGTATGTAGAGATTTCAACTTACCGCATACTAACTGAACGCCGTCCAGACTTAAAGTGTCGGTGAGCTTCATGGGAATAGTCCACAGCATTCAGATCAATGGTTGGACTCAACAAGTTAATCAGCCTACAAGAAGAGCCAACACATTAGATCTGATATTTACCATGGGCATTCCGTCAGTGCTCGTCACTATTGACAGCCCACTAACGGGCTGCGACTACAATACTGTGCTATACAGCATCAATAGTAAAATAGGCAACAAACTACGAGTGACTGACAAGCCTACACGTTGCATCCATCTCATTGACTGGATCATATTTGGTATTCGCCTCAGTACCCTGAGATGGGACACATTCTTCTTAACACAGGACCCAATCTTAGCGAAGAAGGACTTTCTAAACAATCTTATCACCTGTACCGACCTAGTAGCACCCACACTGTGGAACAACCCCCACAACAGTAGTAGCCAACACAAGCTGTGCTTCAAAATTACCACAAATTTGAAGAAACTCAGGTCCCAATATCGCAAGAACAATATCTTTGCAACCTTACTGCAAATGCATGAGGCTCTACTGAAACTAAAACATCAGGCACTGCAAACGGAACTCCCCGAAGAAAGCAAAGCGTCAAAAATCCGCAAAATATGCAAACGTTGGTGAAACCTCTCGACAGGAGGAATCCAAAGCAGTACCATCAAATCCAAAATCGGACATTAGAAGATGGCTCAACAAATGATGACTTTAGCCAAATGTGTGAAGCACTGAACTCTTATTATGCAGTATCATTCAATACAGATATCAGTGTGTCCTGACTATCTGGCGGGGTATCCTAGGGACGATGAACACGTTTGGTTGGACACAGTTGCTGATTTGACGAAAAGCCGGCCCCAATGGCGTTTGTGTTGTGGGTTTCTTTGTCTTTCCCCCTCCTCTTTAGATTCCCCTTCCGATTCTGATCTCACGCAAAACGTATAATATAATAGTTAACATCGTATTACTTGATTGGAGTCTTTTCGGTTGCCTACTTTTTAGTCTCTTATGGTTTTGTATTGCGGCACATTAGTTAACGTGTGTTTCTCCCCCTCAGCTAATGTGTACTGATGATGACGATGATGATGTCCCATCCCATCCTCTTCTGCAACAGAAGACAGATGAAGACCTCTCGGGTATTCCCGTGAGCCTATGTGATGTTCAAAGGAGTAGACTCTTCATAAAACCATCATTTCAACCAGGAGCCGATAGTATTCCTCCACCTGTCATCAAGTATAAAGGCAAAGACATTCCTCTACTGGTGTTAAACGTCTTCACATGATCCTTAAACAGCGGATAGTTAGCTCCACAATGGAAACACTCGATAGTAGCACCAAAACACAAAGGTGGCTTCCGATCTGCAATGACAAATTATCGCCTTATTAATCATACTGCAGCAGCCTCAAAGGCACTGGAGCGAATTGTCAAGAATGGTCTTGTTCAATGCTTAACAAGATGAGACCTGATAAACAACGAACAAGACGGCTTTCTCACGAAGTAATCCTGTGTAACATGTCATATACAATTCGACCACGCAACATTGGTTGCTGACAGTGGCATGGCAGTTATTGTCATTCTACCAGACATTCAAAAGGCCTTGGATGGTGCGCCACATCAACCTTTGCTGTCCGTCCTGCAATCTTACGGAGTCAGCAACGCATGGCTGAGATGGTTTACACCCTAGCTAGAAGATCGGACACAGAGCGTTAAAATAGGCCAGCAACGCATTCTCGAGAGAAGCTACAAGCCGAGTTGTCCAAGGCAGTGTCAGTGTACCAGTACTCTTCCTAATGTATACAAATACCAAATGTGATTCCATCAACATGGACCATCATACCTCTTTGCGGACGACATCAAAATCATCTACTCATTTGCGCCCAATAGCCTTGAGTCGGGCTTTAAGAAGATACACGAGGCTCAGCTGTGCTGGACTCTTGGAGTAATAATTGGCCCATGCAATTCTTCGCTGAAAAGTCGCAAGTGCTTGGGTACGGATGCTGCATCCGGAGGGCTCCATCACCCTAGCAGGTACAAATATCCCAAATTCCTCTTCAGTTAGGGATCTTGGAGTAATACATCCCTCATCGCTTAGCTTTTCCGAGCATGTTTCATATCAGATAGCAAAGGCAAGGCAATTGAAAGCCCGTGTCACTAAATCCGTTGTTTAACCTGAAACGAGACTGGAAATGTTTAAGTTTATCGTCAGACATATGCTGAAGTACTGCGCAATTATGCATAGCCACCTGTGTGGAACGGAGCGAGTAGCTTTAGAACACATTTAGTGGTCTTGCAGTAAACTCTTTATTGGCCGGTCCACCACTCTGAACTATGAAGACCGCTGTCGCTGCCTTAAACTAGACCCTTTATGGCTGCGCCGCCTGAGAAATAATCTGGTTCTCTTTTACAACATTATATATTGCCCGGTGTACACGACCGGAATAGATCTTAAATTGCGACATTTCTCCAAGCTATCGGACAAGAAATAGGGGTTACTCACTACTCGTAAAAAAGGAGAACAAAGATCCGCTCCTCACATATGGAACAAGCTATTATTGAACGTACGGGCAAGTGAGAACCTAACTAACTTTACAATGAACCTGGGGGCTTTTCTCACCATGCGGAACATAATGAAAAATTCGATCTTCAAGTGTCTACACATGTGTTAATTTCAGCAGGTCCAAACAATATATGACCAATAATGCAAGTTCACCACACTCTATCATTCCTTAGTTTTATGTTCGAAAAAGTCCCCCTTGAAGTCACACTTGTAGGTGGAGAAACAAAAAATGTGTATTGCTTGCTTTGTCTCCTTCGTACGTTTTAACTATTCTACCGTGCTGTGGCCACCGGATAATTTTTATCACCTAATGCGTGTTGAAAGAAGCCAACTCATAAATAACAATACCTGTTATTCAAAATTGCTGGAATATTTTAGCACACGCAATCATGTAGTTTCCCACAATGCTGCGAGATACGCTATTTGGCCACTTATTTCGTTGATATTGTTACCCCCTAATCTAACTATTTCATCTTATTCTCCTGTTATTCCGCTGGTCACGAGTGGGCCGATCTCCTGAGGTGATGGTTTAAAACGTCTAAGCAACATGTATACCCACGCCAAAACATCTACTGCTGAATATAAAACGTGTGATGAAATTAAAAGAACAGTCCTATCTGAACCGCTGAACTCACACTTGATGGCATATGACGCCAAACGGTGATCCAGGTCATCACACACGCAAAAATTATGAAAGACGAAAGGGCTGACTGGCATGAGTACCTAGCTCACCGAAAAACCCACTTACCCAAATAATGAAGTAAATCGGTAGTGGCCAGCGTGCTTTTAAACCACACAGACACATGACCGGATGGGGCATGGGTGTGCGGGTGAAACCTCCCAAGGGACTACCCCCATGCAAGCAGGTACACTGGAGACGGTTCCACAAATGCCCGTATTACTTCACGTGTTCCTTCGTACCCTACTTCATTCTGCACTGAATCTGTTGGGCTCCTGGCTCCTAGTTACTTCATCTCTACCGTCCTACTGTCTTATCGACACTCCTCATTAACTTCTTACTTAGATCATAGCCTCACACTTAGTTGTGGTGCATTCCTGTTTATCTCTACACCAAGAATCGGATAACTATTGCACGCTTTCCTAATCATCCTGTCTTTGGCATCTTCTACAAGACTACCATACACTGAATATGTCCTGACTTTAGATTGAGTAGGCGTTTATTTCTTTGTCTACGTGGGGATTTAATTCTCCCTTTTCAGCATTAACTTTTCCGTGCATAGTCACATAGCATACGGCGACAGAAGTCCCAAATAAAAATATTCCCAAAGACATCCCTATTGTAACCCTGTAAAAGCTCAAAACATTGACGGCCTCGCATGCCTGAACATGTTGCAATCTAAATATATATGGTTATTAATTACTCTTAGTCTAGCAACCATATGAATTTGTGATCTAAATGTCGTGTAGACGTATGAAACTTATCACTGGATCTCCAGCGGTGAAAACGGCGCATTGTGTGCCTAACCCTCCAAATCAGCAACGGCAACTTACATATAAACAGCTTGGTCAGTGACAACCTAACGGTGTTAGATTGACAGAGCATGTCAACAGCGTCCATTGCTTGTTCGTCCCACTGGATTCTTGGTGCGGTTACATCCTTTAATTCCTTTTCCTCCAATAACTGGGAGTTAACCGTTGTTACACCGTGACTTAATTAACAGACGCTGATCCACCTTAGCCCGTATCTACATTCACAGCTGAAATTATCAATTCAGAGCGCTGTCATAGCGCAATGACTCAAACTGCATTCGACTTGTTAAATCAGTTGGAAGAGATAATGGAAATAGCCTTACCAAATCTGACATGTTTCAAGGAGTATTCAGACGAAAATACAACACTTTCTCCCATTTGACAGCCAGAATCAGTGTCTAATTTATATCCGGGGATTCGGAATAAGTGCGGTCTCACGAGCTTGGGGTTTTCTCGAGAGACTCACCGAAAAGCCAACAGTAAATGCTAACAGCATCTATGTGATGACTGATGCATTGTGTGTCGCGTAATGAGTGCGTCCGAGGTTACATTCCGGCGCCGATTTAGAAGCAATCACGTAGTCAAGTGATGTGCAGGTAAATGTGATGTGATTGTCACAAATAAACCCAGAGCACCCTCAGAGATGTGCTGTCCCGAATGTACTTGGATATCTACTGCATCTAAGAAAAGACCCCAAATGTACCGGGGTGAACCGCACCCTCATTAATTATTCGGTTCATTTGTTTAGCTGTGATGCTTGCGCCAAAGTATGATGAAGCTTGTTGCGTTGGTACACACCTCACTACACTTGATAGAACTGAAAATTGCGAGGAATGTGAGTAGCAGGCTAGAAGCAGCGTAACTATGAAGAAATAATAAAAAGTGCCATGAAGATGAGTGGTTCAGCTGCCCAAAAATTCACATCAGAAGATCACTGTGGTGTCGTTTGCAATTGCAGTAGATCTCTTATCATATGGTCATGTCGAGGTAGCTTTCGCACTTATTGCGAAATGATGTTGCGCTTCCACACGACCTGATTGTGTGTGAAATTGTACTGCGCAGAACAGCACATCTGACGTGGAAGAAAGCGGAATGCGTATTTGTCCGGAACTTTGGTACAATAGGGGCACCACTTTTGTTACGGATTTGCTGCGTTTGAATTGTGTTTAAGTTCTAGCGGAAACAGACTGGAATACATTTTCCACTGAACTAGATGATGGGCTGCATAAAGCTATGCATTAATCTTTGAAATCTTGTTGTTACCGCTACTGCTATTTTGTGATGGGATTTTCGCCCAATAGACCCATGGTAAACGATTTCCTTAGCTTTTCTAGAGCCATTTGGACATTTTACTTCACGCTACCAAACTTTATGCCGGATCGTCAGATCATTTCCTCATGGTGCCAGCTTGGTTTTTCGGTTTTCCCTGTTCCAGGAAACGGATCTACGACAGTGGTGGGTCTCCTTTGGCAAGCGCTCCCCAAATAAGAAGCCACAAACGTCTGTATAATAACCATGGGACGTGACAGATGTGACTGGCTACTGCCCCTTGTTTCACTCTGCTGGAGCGTTGCATTGCAGTAATATGATGTTGATATTGCGGGGAGGGTCGGGTCCCTGTTTGATTACCGAACAACCATAAGGTGTATGAACTGAGTGATCAGTCACCGGCTATTAAGGTGGGCGATTCCATGAATTCTCTCCGCATCTTGCGGGCAGACAACTCAGCTAAAGGCTCATAGTGGTTCTCCTTATGTCCATTCCCTCTTCAGCTTGTGTTCTCTGACGGAAACATGGACTAGTCCATCTCGTGCTTATCTGCTACCGTTTCTGCTTCTTTTCTTCATGTGACCATCACACACCGACTGTTCGTCTTTGGACCATCCTTGTTGTTCTTTACCTGATTTCCATGTTCATGAATCTAATTCCAGTGCCAGATTTAACTTGAAAGATGAAGCCCAACCACTAGCCATCCTCTGACTCTGACATTACGTTCATCTGGCGTGCTTCACAATACAGACACTCGTGTAGGTTTAGCAACAAACCGCTCTTGGGCGTACCCTGGAGTCCCCCGCTAATGACGACGGTTGTCTTTCCGAAACCTTGACCCCAAAACCCCAGCATTCTGCTTATGTTGACGTCTCCCAGTGACGACGGATCCACATATCACCTGCGTATTTCTGGTAGCCCAGTAACAGCCTCAGTGAGCTTTTATGGTCTGCGTGGCAATTCTGATGCCGTATTACTGTGCATAGTTCGGCCTCGGGTTTACGTAGAAGCAACAGGCGCTGTGATGACTGGAGTAGCTTGTTTGTGGTCTCCAATTGACAGCAGTTATGGCTCGGTAAAGGATGACATATATAGTGAAGGGAATTAGCCTTTGAACAACGCTAACAAATCAGAAGTCGTTGTCATTATTGAAGCTTCCTACATCAACGTTCGACGCCTAAAATACCAGCGTCATCTTCGTGGTCACCACACACTTGAGGAGGACCGTTCAGATAACCCAGATGGACATCTCACATTGTGCTAAGACAACCTTCTGTTGCTCTCTAGCGTCAACTTCGGTCATACGAAGAAATCTTCCGCCACTTGGTATTCCCTATCGCGTGATCTCAAATTGGTCACATTGCAATTAGCTTCATACGGTGGGGCAGCGTAGGGGAATGCAGATGATCTTGATCCACATACATTGACTCAAATCTTGGCCTGGTCAGTGTAAAAGTTTTTCCGAAAGCAAACCACTGAAAGATTGGTGTGAACAAATTAGCTGTTTTCGCCGTCCACGTGAGCTGTCAGGCTTCATCAATAGAAGTACTCAGTTGCGATCTGTAACATGACATTGAGTAGCATTGAACATCAATAGAGAAGGCAATGCTCACTTTCGAATAATCATGATGCACTCTAACTCGACGCCCCTTATAGGCTTGGATCTGTTCTAACCCTCGGGAGCTGTTCGACGGCCACAAAAGTATCCCGGCAGAATCCGATTACAAGGAACGACGTCATTCTACCGACCCACGGATCAAGTGAAGCCTCCATAATGATTGCGAAGCTCGGTTGATCCCACCGTGCTTCGGAGAAGTGGACCACTATCCTCTCTGGCAATACTCATATGTTTTTCCAAGTCATACGTTACATCGGTCTTACTTAACTGTATCATTGCGGTCATTTGCAGTGCTGATGGATCTCTGGTCACTAACCAATTGAGACGTTTTCACAGCTAGGCCGAACACATTTATTCGCACTTCAACCGACTCCCACCATCCATCTGCGCGTGCCGCATATTCAGATGCTTGCCTTAACTCGTCCCACTAAATCCACCCAGCGAAGTGGGAGTTCGCCGTGAGATGCGACACTTGAAGCAAGTCAAAGCTACCGTTTCAAACAGACATCTGAAGCTGTTCAGATACGATGGCGTAGCAATTATCAACCATTTAACCTCAGTTTTCTCTAAGTCTAACACGAAGTAAAAGTTGCTTCCATCGGGAGTGAATTAGATATTGTCCCGATTTTCAAGAAACGTGCTCGCACTTCATACGCCAAGCACCCGGAGATTAGTCTGATTTCAGTTAACTTCAAGCTGTCTATATCCAGGATGCTTCACAGACTACTTCCGATACATGAATCATACCATCGTGAAGAGCGAGATGATTTCCGACTCTGGGTGCAGGAATCAAATGTTCATAATACAACTCCACGGGCACCACCGCCTTTACTAGGAGCCAACTATCGTCACATTTCTAGAGATACGGTCTGCGTTTGACTCTGCTGATCGACTTTATGACGTCTCCTACCAAAAGTAAGATTCCGGGGAAGCGTACCACCATGCTACGTGCACTATACTTTTGTGTCTCCAACAAAGTTAGGGTCTGCGGCAAGCTTTCCTCATCCTTCGCTCTCAGTAACGGTAGGCGGCAAGACTGCTCTAAGTCAAAGTTCCTTGCCAATGTTGCAATTAAAGACATCTTGTCAGAAGCTCTAAAAGGCTACCAGGATTTTAAAACATTCTCTATCAAGTCAGTAGGCAGTCGACTTAGATGGTACTGATGATATCGCCTTAACTGGTAACGACCCGTAAATTATGCAACTCATTCTGAACCGGTTGGCGGCTGAAGCATCTAGGTGTGTTATGTGCTTTACCCTATCGAAGAATAGATTGCTGCTCCAGAACCGGCCGACGTCTGTTTTCATGCTCACTGTTGGGGATGTATGCTCAAACTGATAGATAGTTCCGTCTATCATGGGAACTATGTTTCTGCTGGCGGCACTATCGCAATGGATGTACTTCATCGCTCGTTGAACCCCGGTCGGCATGTGTCATGTTGATGGAATTGTGACGCCGTCCGGACGTCCCTATTCCGGCAAAGAACCGCATTTACAACATCTCGGTCAATAGTACTCTAGAGGAATGGGTCCTAGTGAGTTCACGTGGACGCAATGCGCTGAGTTCCCGTCTACGATAATAGTTTTTGAGGACGATCGCTCGTGTCTGGTGGCAACACTGAGTTCACAGCGATAACGTTAGACGTCATGTTTTATGAAATGCGGGTATTCCCTTAAACGAACTGACATTGTTACGTCATTTGATGCCTCCCAGTCATGTGCTAGGTAAGACGCCCGAGTGCCGCGTCCTAGTGGCTGGTACAGGATTGACCTAGAAGTGACCGCGTGGTGGTCAGACTTTCAGTGGGCAATCGTGCATGAAATAGTTGACGTCACGTTTAACCGCCGTTGGACCAGTACGTTCTAACTGGACACCCAAAATGAGGAGTGCCAGTAGCTAGACACGTTTATATCTGCTGCTGGCAATGGGAATCAGTACATGAACTGTTTTGACCCATATTTTAACGTATCATGCATCAAAAATGACAACAAGACAAAAAGTCGTATGAAAAGCCAAAATAATGTTTCCTTCGTTTTGCAAACAAATTGAACTGACTTTTGAAACCCATGCCTTTTCGATGGTCTTACTCTACTCCTTAGACGTTTGGTCATATATATATATATATATATATATATATATATAGAGAGAGAGAGAGAGAGGGAGGGAGTTAGATAGATGCATGGGGTGTGGAAAATACATCAGATGGCAATTGGATGGAATATGATGGTATACAAAGCGATGGTTCTGTCCTTCCTTCTATAAGTCACCCAAACCTGAGCATTTTCTCTGAAGGACGTCCGATGTTTGGAGCCATTACGTCAACGATGTCTGCATCGTATTCTGCTCATCTGCTGGGGTGACTGAGTTGCTGACACGGTGCTTCACTGCAGTGGCGCGTTTGCATTGGAATGCATACTTCTGCTGCGACACCTGAGGTGGATCGGGCATATCAGCCTAATGGATTCAACCCAGATACCGAATCAGTTGCTTATTGCCCAAGTGCGTGCAGAGAAGTGGAAAGTTGGAGTCCCTAATTTACGTAGCAAACACATGATCATATTGAGTTTACCATGAACCGATGCTGATTTCAAGTGCAGGAAAATGACGGCCTTTGATCGGCGCGAATGAGCTGAGCAAATTTATTGGGCGTTTGCCCAGGTGCATGCGAAAGCACTGCCGCATGTGGATAAGCAACGCTGCATATAGAAGCGACAGACGTCGATAGAGGATAGCCCATAGATGTCAAGCGCATGGTGCTGTAGCACATGTGGTCGCGAATGCCTGAGACAAGGCAGGCACGGATGTCAAGTGAGCACGATTCAATTGAACAGGGAAGCATCAGCACAGCGATTGGTGAGTGCGCTGCTTGTGATTCCCTTTACTAACTCAGGCCACTAACGCGTCTGGTGTGGCACGTGTGGTACAACATCTTTGCATTTCATCTCTACGTGTAGCTGCATTTTGAGATACTTATACTTCAGGTGTTGGCCGTGGATTGAAATCATCATTGTGCCAGCGTTTGTTATGAGTGTTGATATGGTGTCTGCCTGCCGATAAACAACTACTTAGTTAATATTGGCTCCAGGAGACAGTTGGTCGATGCTTGTGAAGATGGATTCACAATCTCCGTGACCGTGTTAAGCTCAAAGAATGGTTCTATGCATTCAGTGTGGAACGGGCTACGGCCCAAGTACCTCCTTGTGTACGTAGGGTACGCATCATTCCTACATCAAACAGATAAGTATGCTGCTATGCTTGTTGAAGGTGTTAGGACCGACCCTGCTGAAGAAACGTGGCTCTTACCCACATGCCTCCCGGTCTTCTTAATTCGGGTTTACGCTGGATATGGGTGTTGGGATGGAGCTGTAGGTGCTACAGAGCAAGCCCACACCTGTACCTCAGTAGGTGCAGACAACTTGTGGTTGTCCTATGAAGATCACAGCGACCGGTAACCCCGGAAACAAATACTGTCTGTCTCTTCCGATATATATATATATATATATATATATATATATATATATATATATATATATATATATCTGGCGGGAGAGCCTATGGGGCGCTGAGGCTGGTGGTGGCTAGATCCTGACAGATGGTCTACCTACTGCTGCTACTATTGTGCCATTTGCTGATGTCCTGGGCGCCTCCTCATGGCTACCGCTGGGTGGGAGTGGGGTTTCGTCATCCTCCCTTCTAAGATCCAGGACACCAATCCACATGAGTCGGCTAACTGACCATGTGCTAGACCCGCTGCATTTCGGGTGTTCATTTAATCGAAGGCTTTGGCTGAGGACCCGAGTCGTTCTCTTGTCAGGTGTGGGCGCCCTGCCAGTATCCTAGTCCATCCTCTTCGGAGGTAAGGAAGTGGTCGATGGCCCACTTCCCGTAAACCATAGCCATGGGAGACAACAGGTCTACGGGTTATAAGCTCCCAGCTCGATTGGCGTATAGCACGAGCGCCACGCATTGTCTCTGACGGTGGGACGACACCTCCGGGTGTTCAATGGTTTGCTACTGCCCGCCTCAAGCAAGACAGCCCCTGATCAAATTGGTGCAAATTACTCAAAACCCCCATGGCTCGGGCCGTGGTCGCAGGTGCGTAGTCTACTACGGTCGCAAAACATATATCAATCGTTCCAATACCTCAAAGGCTGCGTGTGACGGCCGTCAAACAGACCGCAAACTGTCTCTGCAATCACATTCCCGAGCTGGACCTGCTCCCCCCTGCGTTGTGGGTCAGGCTATTGAGCCAAAGGCTCCAGGCGAAATCCCTCACGCAAACCTCTGAAGCACAACCGTCACATCTCGTGCGATTACCCACCAAAGCAATCTTATGCCTGCGCGCATAGCACTCAGCATCGGGTGCTGGAACGTGCACACACTACTGGACCGGAATTCCAGCGAGCCACCGGAGCGTCGCACTGCACTGGTCGCGATGGAGCTGGCGCGCTACAACATCGATATTGCGGCGCTCAGTGAAACTCGGCTCACTGAGCAAGGTAAGTTGCATGAAGCAGGTGCTGGCTACACATTCTACTGGGTAAGCAACGCCGCATCAGCACCACGTGAACATGGGATCGGATTCGCATTATCCGATCGCATCCATCGCCTGCTGGTGGGTGACCCAACGGGCACCGGTGCGCGAGTAATGACTGTTCGCCTAAGACTCGGAGGAGATAAGTTTGCCACTTTTATAAGCACGCACGGTCCGACAATGTGGTATCATGATGACACGCGTGATCAATTCTACACTCAGCTATCCTCCGTGATACGGCCCGTGCCGAGGAGTGACCGACTATTTCTGCAGGGTGATTTCAACGCGCGCGTTGGGCGTGATGCACCGGTGTGAACAGATGTTATCGGTCCGCATGGCATTGGTTCAGCGAATACAAACGGTGAAAGGCTGCTCTCACTGTGTGCCACTCACGGCCTGACGATCACGAACACTCGGTTTGTACTGAGTGCGAGTGATATAGCAACTTGGACGCACCCACGGAGTGGTCACGCTCACCTGCTCGACTATGTCATCGTACGTCAGCGTGATATGCGTGAAGTGTGCATGACACGTGTACTGCGTGGAGCTGAGTGTGGCACTGATCACAAATTGGTTCGGACCAAACTGTACATATATTTTCGCAAATCGATGTATTGCACTCCTGCCGTGAATCGGCGTAAATTTAACATTCTCTCCCTCGGTACTGTGGCGGAACGTACTGAGCTGGAGAAGGCGATGGCTGCACACCTGTGTGATGTGGACTGCATAGCCACAGTGGGCGACCTGTGGCACCACATTCGCGATCAGGTGACAGCTGCTGCCGAGGAGACCATCGGGCGCAAACTGTAAGCGGCCCGACTGGTTTGACGAGAACAATGCGACGATTGGCGCAATGGTGTCTGAGAAGTATGCAGCATTTCCTGCATATGTGGCAGACCATAGTGACTTGGGATAGAGTAGTCAGTTTCGCAAACTTCGACGGCGACTGACCCGAGAGCTCCGTTGCATTAAAAATGCATGTTGGACGGATAAGGTGAAGCAGATGGAATGCTACGCCGAACGATGACAACACAAGAAATTCTTTGACTCGTTGTAGGCGTTGTGCGGTCCGAGATTAGAGTTGTTGGGGACGCTGATTGACGGTAGCTCAGACGCTACCTGCACACAGACTGCAGACATAATGCAGATCTGGCGAAAACACTTTGACTGTCTCTTGAACAACCGTTCAGAGATCGACTGGCCTACATTGAAAGGCCTGAAGCAGCACCATGTGAAGACGAGTCTGGCGGACACGCTGACAATGGATGAGACGCAGGGAGCACTCGCTCAGCTGCGAAACGGCAAGTGTGCCGGGGCCGGAGGGATCCCGCCTGAAGTATTTAAACACGGCGGATCCGCGTTGTTGACTGCGCTGCACCACTTGGCGCAACGTGTGTGAATTGAGGAGGAGGTGCCTCCTGAACTGAAGGAGGCCCTTGTGCTACCACTGTACAAGGGCAGAGGTAGCAAGCAATGTTGCACGAACTATCGTGGCATCAACTTGCTGAGTTGTGTGGGCAAGGTGATTGCCCGAATCCTGCTCAACCGCCTCGTCAATCAAGCTGTAGAACGGGACGTGGCGGAAGAGTAATGTGGCTTCTGTTCGTGTCGAAACACCGTCGATGTGTCGTTTACAGCTCGTCAGTTTGCAGGAGAAGTGCAGAGAACGACACCAGCCTTTGCACACACTTTTCGTTGATTTCACCAAGATATTTGACACGGTGAACCACGAGGCATTGTGGCTGGTGTTGAGTAAGTTTGGTTGTTTGTGAAAGCTGTAAACGTAATTGAATATCTGCATAGTGGTATGTGGGCGAGGGTGCGGCTGAGTGGAGAGACCTCGGATGACTTTGCAGTTGTCACTGGTATGAAGCAAGGCTGTGCCTTAGCTCCTGCTCTGTTTAATATTTGGTTTCATGCCATGATGTCTTGTGCTTTTGTTGGGGATTTAGCTTACGGCGTTTCTGTGGATCGCCGTATTGATGGCGTGTTTCTGAATGTTCCTCTTTTCGACGCGCGAACCGTAGTCTGAGACAATTGCCATTATGTGGTTGTTCACTGAGAAATGTGCGTTGTTTGCACACAGCGCGGGTAAGTTTTAGCACATGACTAGTGCTCTGGATTCGACAGCGTCTAAATTCTGGCTCGCCATCAACACTGGCAAAATTGTCTGCCTCCTTCAGCCTGTATCGGAGGTGCAATCTGCAATGGGGCCACAAATCAGCATGGGTGATGACGTATTAGGAACCACCTCCCGCTTTTGCTACCTTAGGAGTGTGATGTCGACTGTGCAGCAGGTAGGCAGCGAGCTGCGTATTCGCGTGTCGAAGGCAGCGGCAGCATTCGGGAAGCCTGAGTACTGCGTGTGGAACAATGCTCAGCTTAGCATTGGCACGAAGCTGATGGTGTACAAATCCATGGTACTGTCCGTTCTTCTATACGGCAGCGAAGCGTGGACGATGTACCGGCTGGATGTACGATATCTCGAGTGGTTCCATCAGCAGTGTTTGCGACGGGTTCTGCGCATCGGTTGCGGCGCGATTGTTGAAAACACGGATGTGTTGCGTCAAAGTGGGGTGTATGCAGTGGACCGCATACTTCTACTGAGACACCTGAGGTGGCTCGGTCACGTGAGCCGTATGGATTCGACGCGGATTCCGAAACTACTATTATATATTCAGCTGAGTATTGGGAAGCGGCACGTGGGGAAACCGAATTTACGTTATCAGGATATGATCAAAGTGAGCCTCTCACGTTCTAATGTTGATTGCAGGTCATGGGAATCGAAGGCGGTTGATCGGTGCGCATGGCGCGATCTTATCACAAAGGCAGTTACCGGGGTGGGGGAGAAAGCCCTCATGCATGCAGAGAAGAAGCGGCAAGTGCGGAAACGGCAAGCACCGATGGATTGTACTCCATCGACATCGAGCGCATGGTGCTGTAACACATGAGGTCGCGAGTGCCGGAGTCAGGCATGCCTAGTGAGCCATGAGCGAGGTCACTCGGGACAACTACCGAAGAGACGACGGGTCCTGCAGAGAACATAGGCAGAACCAGCGCAGCGTTTTTAGCTACGCTGCACTAGATTTACTAACCGCGTGCTTGGATGCCAAGTCTATTTATTTCAGATTGTGGATTTGCAATTTTGTCCTTATGATTCTCTTTCTCATACAAATGTCTACCTGTACTCTATTTCGTTGACTTGCACACCTCGCTTAAGCCAATTGTAGTTAATTTCGATAACCCTTTCATGTGTGTTGCATTTCTGTAAATTATACTTTCAGACATAGTGAACTTATCTCGGAATCGTTTATAAACAAGTTATTTCAAATGCTCATTAATTTAACATTTATGTCACCGTTTCCTTATGCATTACTCGATTTATGTTATTTGTTTTATTTCACTTAAGAGATTGGCCGTTGCTTGATATCCCCGGTGTTGTTGCTTTTGATGTGTATATCGACAAGGTGCCTACCTGCCTATTACCCACTACCTCGTCCATACTGGCTCCAGGAGACAGTTGGTCGTTGCTGGAGCAGACGGGGTGCATGGTCCTTGTGGCCGTGCTAAGCTCTAAGAGCGGTTCCATGCACTCAGTGTGGAGCGGACTACGGTCCAGCCACCGCATTGTGTGCGCTTGATTCCCCAAATAGAGCGTGCTTGTTTTTGCCTGTGAAGGAGTGTGATCCGGATCAGTTGATGAAACGTGCCTCCCATCCACATATCTCCCGGTCTTATTACTTCAGGTTTACATTGGATATGGGGTGTGTGGATGGAGCTGTGGCTGGTGCAGCGCAAGCCATTCATGGTCCCTCTGTAGGTGCAGGCATCTTGTGGCTGTTGTATGGAGACCGCAGTGACAGGCAAATCCGAAACCGGATGCCGCCAACCATATATATATATATATATATATATATATATATATATATCGCAATTCTGATTCTGTTGTGCAACTTCAAAACAGGAGGGTTCGCGTGAACTTTCACTGAGTTGGTAAAACCCATTGATTTATCCAAACTATTTGTAAGCGAACATGTTCTCGATAATTCAGCACCAGGCTTATACAATTACGTGATAATCAATATTTGTTGAATGACACAAACTTTGATTTTCCTGTAATCGTATAAGCCCGGTGCTGAATTATCGATAACATGTTCGCTTACAAATAGTTTGGTTTTCAAACAATAAATCAGTGTCATACGCGTGGCCCAGGTCAGCCATCTTTACTCATTGCAACATTGTAGTGGTTGTACCGAGAGAATCGACAAAAGTACACCTCATGATGGGCCACGTGATAAATCTGAATATACAAAACGAAATTGGACTAACCTTGCAGACATTACCAGTTGTAGGAAAGACATGCGACAATTCACCATTGAAAATTAAGCAGCCAGTAAAGTTGGAAAACATGACATACAAAGTGTTCACTACTTTCACAGAAATGGCTTTCCGAGTGTGTATTACTGAATAACAAGACAAACTGAACCGAGCACACTAAAGTGCGTATCCTTAAGGAATGACCACTTAACCAGACACCACTACTCTAGCTACATTTTGCAACCTGAAATTGCTGGCCGCTAGAAAGCACCAGTAAGATACCCACAAATGCTTCAACCAATTGTTTGTACTTCGGTAGTTTAGAAGTTTCCGAAAAGAAGTGATACTTATGAAGGTGCTGATAGAAACGCGGTCGGATGAATCCCTTCAGCTTGTCTTCTGAAGTCTGCACAAGACGCATTGGTCTACTTCGTGCATTCGGTTTTGTCGTTGCTAGACAACAGCATCAAGTCCACCTGAATCTGCTTTCTTAACTAGAGCAGTGGATTAGTCTGCGTGAACCGCGATTTGTTGCGGAAAGATCTACTTGGTGCTGGAGTACATCCATTCATCGTCCTGATGTTGACAGATTATTTTACCGGCCGCACTCAGGTTACCCGATTTGGCGAAGGAAACTCCTTTCTCCTAATCACAAACACCGGTAATTTCCAAAGGGCTATTCTGTCATAATTTCCAGTTTCCACTTATCTCGGCTCCATACCAATCTCTGAAGTGGCAACCTTACTGAACTATGCACATGACACTGTCTTGGGCACCAGCGGAATGACCACTGCTCTGCAGTCAGATTACAGTACAATCTGAAGGATCTCACATTTTAGTCGAAAGCTCGTCAGCCATCGTTCATTGCGTCAAGATGTAATGTTGTTTTTCGCTGCACAGAGGAAATCTGTATCAGCAGTGTCTCGCGCATGACCCGAAGCCCCACATCGATGGCAAGGGTTTGCAGTGCTCTAAGCACATATCTACGTATCATACTTTCGTACGACTTGTCTTGGCCAAACCACCTGAATATGGCATTCATGTGATAATGAGGATGACCGCTACGCCATCGCCTAAGTTCTTCCAGTGGACGTACTGCTCCCCAGTGATTCTTCCTTATCTACTGGATACGCACTTCAGGATTATCATTCGCTCGTTCCAACACTTGTCCTGATGTAGCGGTGTTCCAAACCTGACTATTCTTGACATAATGTTATTCACATAGACCACACGCACGCTCACTACCGCTCCGCTAGTCAACCGCACACGAATGATGTCACCTAGGTTGGCGACGAAACGTTTGCAGTAAAACTGCCAAACTCAAGGAACACCGACCACAAAAATAGCATGTTATCCGAACGTATCAACTTCAGACACTAGACAAAAGTGCAAGTCCAGATGTGCCCATTCGTTGACCTTCCGTTCCTCTTTTATACCTCGCTTGACGTATTTTTGCAAGACCATGAAACAGTCGTTCTAGTAGTAATTAGCCAACTTAAGCCCTGAAAGCCTTACATATGTCTCTGTTTAATCCACCTCTTTTATTTGTCACTGCTGAAAGTATGTTACAGCTAAAATATGTATCGGTGTTGGACGCATACAGACTTCCTTGAGTTGATTAACTGACCAACTCTTCAACTGCACTTTCCTAATGGTCCTATCAGTAAATTTTACAGTATAATTTGCCTTAACTATCCGGACTGATACACACTTCATGAATTTCATTTCGTGTTCTTGCTGCGGTGTGCTGCGTGCCTTTCGTGGTGGCTGTTCAACGCTACTGTATAGAAGAGCTGCTGCTTGTAACCACTGTCAAACTCGGATTACGATGTACGTTGGAGCATGTGGCCAGCTTCAGATAGATCGAAATGGTATTTAATAGGTCAAACTAACTGTCTCGCTTAACAGTTTGTGGTTTTTTCGTTAGACGATTTGTAATGTCAGTGCTCCCTTGATACTATTGTCTAGATGTGAAGCTCAGCTGGTCCATGTAGATGACTTTCACAGACTTTCGGATTTCGACGTTCGCTGTCTGCGCAGGATTGTTCGTGCATGGTGGCAACACCGGGCTCAAAATGATGATCCCCCACACACCCAGCTTCGGGCAAGGTGGATCATCTCCACTGTTTACTTGTGCTACATCGCCAGCTGGGAAAGTTTTACCACGTCATGCATATATCAGTGAGCCTTCAGAAAACCGCGCCCTGTTTGTGCATCCACGGCAGGGCTAAGAGAGGCGACGCGGAGCCAGCCGAAAAATTGACGACAATGCATGAAATCACCGACAGCTTGCCTATCCCATTCTTGCCCGGTAGGGGAGGGGCAACTTATAGTAAACGATAAAGATTAAAAATGCGATGAGGGTGAAAACGAGGCGAAAACTTTTTTCTTCATTACTGGTCAATTTTATGTAAGGGATATTCACACTATTAAGCCCGAATTATTTTCCATGGTTTGAATGCCTCAATGTTTACGATATATATATACATACATATATATATATATATATATATAATCTTACGCCGGCAGCAATTGCATAACGATTTAGTACAATTTATTCTCCGAATCACGTGCTCTAACAATGGACACCTGGTATCACAGTGCATCCATCACCCCTACAAGGCGTGTGAAGGTCAGCCACACACACTCGTGACGTGCGTGCTCCTGGTACATTTGGATTATTCCTCTCTATCCTCTCTCCGTCTTCTCAGTGTTGTCGCTGTACACACCTTTGAACCGAATTTACCAGCCCTACATACTGCTCCACAATACGTGGAATTATCTTCTAGGATTCAAGTCCGTGCCATCACAAACCGTTTTCACTAGCATCCGTGATTAAGCGCAAGCAGATAACTCAATCACATTGAGCTGATTGCCCTTCTGTGTGACATCATTCGGTTCAGCATTCTCTAGGCAGTCCGAAAAGCCTAAGATTATTCCGATCCGACGTATCTTAACGCAGCTGTGAAAGAATTTGTGGTCTCTCAATCTGCGTTCAGCAGTGGGTTCAGTTTCAGTTAGTAGGTTTCAGTCGCTCGCCATCCCTTGTGAACTTGTCAGCCAGTGCGCTTGTATAACCCATCACACGGGCCGCGCGACCACACCGACCGCTCTTTTGACCTTGCAACCACCACGCTCTCCTGACCGATGTGCGCCGCTCTTAAAGCTGGAATAGTACAGAACGCAAACCAACCTACTGGGTCAGGCAACGACACCACGTTGAATGTCAGAAATGCTCAACCGAAAACCCTCCAAGCAAAAGATTTTTGCGGGCTAGGAGAATGTCATCGATTAGTCAAAATAGGTCTAGCTTGCTCGCACTGTTTCGAATGGTATCATACGAAATGTGCATATGTGTCCCAACAGTAGGTACGACAGCGAACTAGCTCCCAAAATGCACTTTGGTACTGTACTGCGTGCTCCACCATGCCACTGGTTAGGTGCTTACTTATCCTATTTCAGATGTGCGACCGGTTAATCGTATAAACCGAGCAGAGGATGAGCAAAGAGATAACTTCAATGAAAACGAGTATGCACCACGGAAGCGTAGCGGATTCTAAGCAACGGAATGCCGCACAATTCGCTTCCCCTGAATCGCAATCAGCCACGTCCCCATCTCCATTGTCTTTTCAATGTTTGGTAGAACGCCGGGCGAAAACTGACTGTACCTACGAGAGTCGAACAGTACTGATGGCAACGAAAATCAGACACTACTCGAAAAATCTGGTTATGCAAGTTCCACTATACCTGATATCTAGCATTAACAAGGACGAAGCAGTCGAACACCAACCCTCGGTACCTGTAGCTCAAATGTATCTTGTCGAGACAAAGCCCCTCGGAACATCAGTTACATATGCAGAGGTTGCTGCAAAGCTCAACCGGGAGGCAGTCGTTGCGGCCTGTTCTGTTGTAATCATCGTTAAGGCGAATAGAGGTAAAAACAGTAAACAGCCAGCACTTATCAGCAGTTCAAGACAAACAATTACCCTACCTAGTAGATCACTGAAAAAGGATCCAACAATGGTGCCCAATTTGTTATATGCACAAACGTCCTTGAATCCATCATCATCACATTGCAGGGTAAGTTATCGGACGACCAAAACCAATGGAACTTATTGTGGGTGCTGATGAGTGTCGAAGCGAAGCCCACAAACTTAGTATTAATTACTCGTCATCGGAACTCGCCACACTATGGAGAACTTAGACTTATCCGAGTAACACTAAAATCCTCCACCGACGTAGAAAAGGTGTTGATCTCCACAAGCGCGCTAAGACACGGATCCTGTGGGATACGCATCTATCCTGATGTCCCTTGGAGCGGGCGACAATCAAAAAGAGACACCAAAGAGCGACACAGCAAGCAAGTTTGTTTAAACACAATCTTCATACATGGCGTGCGAGAACATCCTTCTAACGAGGTCAAGAAGCCGTAAATCACGAGTTAGTACAGTGCCGGTTCATTGGTGACACACTTTCTTTGGATAATGTTGTGGCGCTATCGCTCACCAGGATACCTCTCTCACCAAATTATAGAGGATGCGGTCCTCGAATCCTAAAATTTGTGGTTCAGTCAGAGCAACAAGCGACGGATGTGTTGGATCGATGGCGGAGAAATCGGAAACGTCTTCCTTCAGAACTTCGGTTAAAGATCGTAGAAGATTTGCACAGTTCAAATATTAAGGCAACTGAAGCAGCAAGCGTACCGACGAATGCAGGAGTGCGTAACTTGATTGCTGTTTTAATTGACTCTGACGTACGTCTAAACGCAGACTGAGACGCACTTTGACCGAAACAAGTCTCAGATGAGGTATCATTATACATCAAAAGATGAGTAAATGCCGACCTCCCATCGGTCGGCATGCTCCAACACTTGACCCCTTTAGTCTTCTGTGGGTTCCTAGAGACCGATAAACTGGCCTGCTTGTATACCAATGCTGAGGGTCTTTTTAATAAACTTACCAAACTGAAAGATCGCCGAGGTTCCGGGTCATATGATGTCATTGGTACCACCGAGATATGGTTGCACACGGGAATGACGGACGCTAAAGTTTCGCTAACAAGCATGTCGCTAATCTGGAACGATAGGCTCACAAAAGGAGGAGGGGTAATCCTGTATTACCGAAGCGACTAACAGTGCCAAGCCGTGGCAGATTCAGCCTCACATTTCCCTGACTCTCTTTGATGCCGCTTGCAGTTAAAAGCCAGGGACGCTTACATTATTGTCTTTGTGTACCGCCTCCTAACTCGAAACTCGAAACCGACTGCCAGCTAGCGGCTGCTTTAAGATGCAGTTTACAGCGAAAGTACACTTACACACTTCTCATGGGTGAGTTCAACGTACATGGTTTAGAAACTCCTGCCACGGTCAGGCAACAATTCAAAGCCGAGCTACAAGATCTTGTAAAGAGTGTTCCTCTTTACAATCACATCACTATGCCCACTCGGTTCGGAACAGGTTACAGGCCATCTGTGCCAGATCTTGTGCTTACCAACGAGAAGCATATGATTGATGTGTTGATTTAAGATTGCCTGTTGGGTCGCAGTGATCACACAGTCATCAGTTTCAACTTCTTCTGCTTTGCGGAATATCGAAATGAGAACGAAGAGACTATGCTTACCATCACAAGCTATGATCGGTTAGCGCAGCTCGTCAACGCTACAATTTAGTCGTTCCTTGTCGAAGAACACCCGGAAGTTGCCTGGCTCGAGTTCGTCAACAAATTTAGTCAGCTGATTGCAGAGGCTTCAGAGATAAGAATTTGCAATAAATGTAAATCAGTTTCTTTCGTTAGGCGCAGAACTGGAAAATTAGCAACGCAGCATGGTGAGTGTAAAGAGAAGTCCCAGCACCAGAAAGTGGCGACAACTACGTAGCCCAACATAACCACTGCACTCAACTGCTAAGAGAAGACAAAGCCGTCTATCAGCAGAAGATCGCAAAAACCTTCAGTGCTAAACACAAACTGATGTACAAGCACACTAATAGCCTACGAAATGTGAGTCAAGGATTTCCTCTACTCAGGACTGCTGATGGCCCAACAATAAGGGCTGTGGAAGCAGCAAATACTAAACGGATGCAATATGCCCCCTACGTTTCAGAGAGTCTTGCCACCAAGCGATCTTGCAACCATTGTCGTCTCTTCGCCAAGACCAACCCACATTACTTTCACCGCGGAGGCTGTATTGCAAAAGCTGACGTCTCTACGCAAACACAGCTCGCCGCGTGTCGATACTATTCGTCCAGGGGCACTAGAAGCAGCAGCAAGCCAACTGGCAGGAACTTTAGCTCCGTTTTTGCAGCGCTGCTTAGACCAAAATCATGTTCCTGCCATGTGAATGTTTGGAACAATAACCGCATTTCACAAAGGTTGAAGCGGAACTGATCCCTCCAACCACCGCCCAGTATCCCTTCTTCCTATACTCTCCAAGGTCATGGTATCCATAATAGCAGATGCAGTGGTGTGCCATCTGGATAACTGTCATCATCACGTCTGAACAGCACGACGTCCGTCAACAGCGGTCTTGCACAATGAATTTGCTTATCGCGCGCAGTAGTTGGACTGAGTCAGCTGACGCTGGAGAAGGCGTTGATATGATCTACCTAGATTTTTCGGAGGCTTTCGATCGTCTAGACCATCGGATACTACTATCCAAGCTGCAGCATTACGGGATCGGCGACCCACTTTTAAGCTCGATTGCCAACCTTCTACTTCCACGACAATTAGTGGTCAGAGTTCGTAGCTCTTTATCGGACCCCATGCAAGTCTAGTGTGGTGTGCCGCGAGACTCAGTTCTAGGTCCGCGTTTGTTTTTGGTGTTTATTAATGATTTGCACAAGGAATCGCTTCAAATTTCCTAATGTTTGCCAACGATCTCAAAATTTGGCGCACGATCCAGATGAACATCGAACAGCATCTGTTCCAGTGTGATCTAGATACGGTATATCAATGGTCATCCCAAAAGTTGCTGCATTTCCACGTCAATAAATTAAAGGTACTTTCCATCTGACATCAGAGCAGCTACTCCTACCAGCTCGGAACAAATATACTGCAAAAATCAACTGTCGAACGTGATTTGGGTGTCCTGGTTCAAGATGACTGTGGCTGCTCCTGGCAATCCGAAAAGGCCTCGAAGGCTGTAAACCAAGGCGTCGGGCTGTTGCAACAGGCTTTTGGACAAATAAGCAGCTTCATATTTCGACAAATGCTCAGTGCGTATGTTCACCCCATGTTGAATACGGAATTCAAGCCTGGCATCGATGGCTGCACCATGACATTACTTCAATTGTGCAGTCACAATGTTGGGCATCTAAGAACGCAATTGTGATGGAACTATGGGTAGGCTGCAACGATTGGGATATTCAGTGGAAGCCATCGTAGACTACGAGGCCATCTGATAATGGCATTACTTAATTCTGCAAGACCCACATCATATGTGCCGCCCTTTACTGCAACTCAGCAGCAATACAAACCTGAAGGGCCACACATTGAAACGCAGAATAGTATAGCCGCCAGGAGTGCCGCAGAAATTTCGTTTCCATTCATGTCTGTCACTCGTGGAATGCTCTCTCAGTATCGGTCAGTTCTACACCGACACTAACAGTATTTAAAAGACGGTTGGATGATGCACTCATCCACTTACACTTTGTCCCTTAGCGCTACGTCTCCATCTTACATCTGAAGTTTACCTGGGAACTATTTGATGTTAACTGCTGGTGCTGTGAATCAAAGAGGATTGAAGGACTACAGCGGAGCAAACGATAAGTCCTTGTTTTCATACTCAAAGTATTAACTGTTAAACTATATTACTATAATTATTAATTCGATGTCCCCAATAACCATCCAACGGGACTTTTAATTCAAAGCTTCTCAACCCGTGTAAATTCAATATTCATTGTTCACTGATCACGAACACCGTTGCCGTGTTACAAGAGAAATCTTATTTTCGCTGTTCGCCACTATACACGGCGCTCGACTACCACGTCGTGAGCGGTCACGAGTGCGGGAACATAATGAGCTGAAGTTCGTCACAGCAATCCACACCGGTTGCCTTCCTTCCACCTCGTCATTCATGAGCAGCAAAACGAATGACCTGCGTTGATTTTTGTTCGCCAGGGTATTCATGGACTCCGGAATGGTGTGAAACTTCTTCATTGTTATCAGTCTACCAATCAAGTATCGTGAGACGGTGCTGGTGCTTACTGAAATTTCGAACCTCGCCTTCAGTCGCATACGGAGGAGTTCAAGGGTAACAGTAGGCTCCGTAGAAACCCACTCCACCAGAGAGTGAACGTGACTTTCTCCCAGTGCTCTGCGACAGACTCTCCGATGTTGCCCCACCGGTTCCGTCGATTCGTACGCCCGTATCCAGTTGCGGCAAGTTTTCACGTTCACCTTCAGTGTGCAAGCGACCTGCTTCCAATCGTCTCCTTCCTCGTACGCTTTCAGTATGACGTTCTTCACCTCCCTCGAGTGCCGAACATACAAGCCAAGCATTGCGTTTAGGTGAACTGCACGTTCAAAATCACATGGCAAACATATTTGGCTATGGCTTGTTATACCAACCCAATCGTCGTTCAAATCCCTACTCTCCTTCTACTTTGTGGGAATCGCTTCCTTGGACAGAGAAACAAAGGCTCACATGATGCATCGGCCACCGACGCTGTATCTAGTGAGAGCTGAAACGTCCCACCTGTATCCCTATGACTTAGTGCGTCTGAAGTCCTATTGGCTGAAGGCGCCATTCGATACATACACACCTACACACTTGCACAAGTGAGCGGCGCACGCATGACAAACTAAATGATTAAAGACTGATCTTGTATGCCCCTCCGCGCAACTTCTTTGCCGTTCAAATTAATTCTGTTGTCTAAGGTGACAATGTGGCCGAAGAATGGTATAGGAGTCAATAACCAAGGCAAAGTAGACCAATACAGGCCAATTTTCTGGCATCGACCAGTCCACGGTGGCTAGGAAGTTCGTGAAAGTGTGTCTGGTACAGCTGTTTCGGTTTGCATATTTACTGACGCCCGGACAGCATACTCCTATTCCAGGTAGTTAACGCAATATCAGTCTGCTGGTGACGAGATACAAATATGTACAAGTAATCAAGCAGAGGATTTCCGTCGACATATTCCACAGCGATTTCATGTAATTGTTCGGCGGGAGACGAGGGGGTTCCACTGTTCTTTCCATAGCAGTAACTGCAAGTCATTGACTAGTAAGCGTCCTTATGTCACACTTAGTCTTCACGGTCGTTGCTGTACCTCGTAGCTCACTGGTCTCCACCACAGAATAGCAATAAATCGACGGTTTTTTCCTCTACGGTGCGGGCCACAGTCCAACTAAGCGGCCTGATCGGTTGGTACAACGAGATCGCATAAAATATTTAATTGGTCGTGTTTTGTACATCGGATCCCCAATGAGTTTTATAAGTGCTTGGCGGTTTGAAGTTTTCAGTGATAAAGCAACTGGGAAAAAACAGACTCAGGGGAGCTGGTTCGATACCAGGAATTGCCCCATGCGAATTGCAAGGGGCGGTGACTCTTTTAACCAAATACTCCATACCTCATGATCCCCTCCGGAGTTATAGTGGATTATTATTTTGACACTTCAAACTCGGTGAGTCCACAAGCTTGTAGTGACTCGTTGTTAAACGATTTTACTGAATTGGTTTCCATTGAATTTTTCACACTTCCATGATTTTCGCACTGATCACCCTACGGGATTTGTCAAGCTTTAGCTTTTATACCCGCATAAATCCATTGTTCCACGCGCGTTTCCTTGCTTCAACTGACCGTGTGTCGGGGTGGCAAAATAGCCTGTAAGCCACCAGCTGTGCAATAAACGTTTTATTTGGGCTGTTTGATGCATTCATTATGGGCGATGAAACCTTACCCCTTTCCCACATGTGGATCACTCAGGTATGGCACTTTTTTGTCATACGTTAACGAGTCAGTGGCAAGATGTCTTTCATGGGTATAATTCTGTAGCTTGGAAACTATAACCCGTCACCTCAAGAGATCAGCCCACTCGTGGCCAACAACGAAATAAAGAAGAATATAAAGTATGTGGAAGTCAAAAGCACAATATGAATTACTACCATTTGCAGAGAGGCCAATCACAAGTTAATGGGAAGTCTTGGTGAATAACTGCGATGTTACAGAAATCCCAAAAGGATTTTGTAAAGAATAAAGAGCAGTAAAGATAAATTGCCAGCCAATAGCATCCGGCGAATGTTGCTCCGAAAGTGAAACGACGGTGGCCATTTTGGACGCGCTGCTTTGTAGGTTTTTGTGACGAGTAAGTTGATTATTTTAACAGAGCTAATGCTTCGCACATGGTAAAAGAACTGTGGCTAAGAAGTAACGTAGAAGCGGCTTAAACTAAAGCCACGCTGTGATTGGTTGCTCAGTTCAATGATGTCATAAAATAAACAACTTTGCTCCTAAGTATTCTTGGCAGGACTTCATACGCAGCAAAGTTATTGTTTATAGGGTAGGAGCTGATATGTAGCAATGGAGTGAAGATGATTAGCTACAAGTTGGAAATATTCTCACCACCGATTCCCGTTGGCGACTTCGGCACTTTGACTCAGCCGTTTTAGCTCTACTATGACTAAAAATATACATGGTAACGTTGCAAACATGTCGGCCCTGTGACAAGAAGCCCTATGTTTGTTCCGTTTCCTTTCGGTCTTGTTCCGTTGCTTATGTTCGCCGCGTTGTTTATAGGTGTCGCTCCTGACCGCAGATCCTTTACGTCGGAACACACAACAAGATTGTCCACAGATTCACCGGCTGCCGTAGTCGGGTTTTGGTTCAGAATGACAGCTCCAAATTCAGAGTTCAGATCCGTTCCTTAACTGCATTACAGTCAATTCGATGCATGTTATAAGTGGGTTGCAAGTTTGTAGGCAGTGCTAGAAACTGTATCCATAACATCCATTAGCGGCAAGATTGCATGCTGTGTTGCACTGGGAGATCCGTAGATACAGCCAACTATAAGATGTTAACAACCTGTGCCACGTTTCGCAAACGAACGTTTGCAACTCGGTGAAATGGATTACGCATATCGAGATATATGCTTACAACATACTTTTCATCACCAGAAGCCATTGTTGTGTGTGCAAGAACGTTCAGTTGCAAAGCGCTACCTGACCAGGCTTGTAGAAAACCATGTTAGGCCTCATTGCTTCGAGATTCCGAGAATAAAAAACCTATCGTCTTATCTTGACCATTCGTTGTTGTTCTACACAGTCGGATCCGATTTGACAACAGGCAAACGGTATGTTGGCCTGTTGCCAAGGGCACTCGTTAGTTTAGATTCATCCATCTTCTCCCGGGTGTTGAACGCGTTTGGAAGCTCATCCAGAACAGTTTAATATTAAGGCAATATTGCAGTCGTTTAGGCTGTCCACGAGCTTACTTCTCTCTCCGGTTTAGCCAGCCTTGAAACGCCCTTCCAAAGTCGGTCCTTTATGCATCCATCAAAAGTGCGCTATGTTAAACTATGCTCGATCAGACGCCTTCCGTTTCATGGCGAAAGGCGAGTGGTCACGTTTGTCTGCACTTCTGTTGTACTCGGTCTAGTCGTCACCAGTCTGCAACCTCAAGTGGAATATACCATCCCGGTGTGGCATCACCGGCGGAGACAAGATCGCACTGCTCCCTAAACTCCGAAACGAAGGAAATCAAGCATGTCAAGAGCCTATATCATCTGCCTAGGAGCTCATAGTAAAATCCCTCGGAATGCACTGCATAAGTATCAGAGCTTCCGAGAGGTACTCAAGGTCGGGGGCATCCGTTACATCATGATATGTTACCAAATCCTGGAGGATCCCAGCGACGTTTGTCGCTCATGCAATTCATCCATAACACCCACCTGAGAAGCCATCAGCTTACGTTTGACAACGCAGTATATCCCGCTATAATGCTGTATTACCATCCTCTGCCTGTGAGTGTGATAGCTGTAGAATGTCATTCACTGGAAGGCAATCTCGGTCCCACTGCACCAGCCAATAAACTTTGGGCTCTGTGTTTACGTCCTTTGCTGGAACGCACTCACCATCAGCTCGCCGCATGACCCCATTCTGTTTGATCACGCTCATAAAATATCACCACAGCCTCTTGAAAACATTTTTCCACTACATATCCCTTAGTAGTTTCGACCGTTTGAAAGATGCTCAACGTGCAACTTAGTACCGCCACCGCTAAGACTGTCATTTCGAACTTCCTACGGCAAGGTAGGCATATGACCAACGTGGCCTTCTCGTTTAGACATATACAGCGCGGCGCGCCGTAGGTTTCTGGAGGCGTCCCTTGTTACTAATTCCAGCAACACACACGGTAAAACGACAGCTATGGTTATACCTAGCAAATTAACCGGCGTCATATCCCTCGATGGTGCCAAAACCAATCAGCACGGCGAATGCGTTGATCATTGACTTCCTGTTGGTTGTTCTGCCTGCCAATGCAACTTTGCAACGATGGAGAAGACTGGCATGTTAACATGGTATTTCAATATCAGTGTGCGAATGATATCGGTCCAGGTCTGTTTCCCATCCATCGTTAGTACACCAGGACCGAGGATGCGGGCCCACAGGCCACGCAGTAGGCCAACAATGCATTCGTTCCCACCCTGTGACTGGGTGAGGACATTTTAAGAGACCAACATCCACCATTGGCCAGTTTGCAATTTAAGGTGCTCTCATGTTATCCTAAGGCATGAAACTTGGTCCCCGATCATCGAAAAATATTCTCCTCCACAAACTCCAGAAATATGGAATCGGCGATCCTGTTCTGGGCTGGATAGCAGACTTCCTCGTGCAACGTCACCTGAATGTGAGGGTTAGAAGCAACCTGTCGGAATCCATCGAAGTTCAGTGCGGCGTACCTCAAGGCTCGATACTTGGACCCCGCCTGTTCCTGGTTTTCATAAATGATCTCTCTAGCGTGCTATCTTCTAACCGTTTGCTATTTGCTGATGACCTAAAGGTATGGCGTACTATAGCTACAGTGGAGGATCACACAGTGTTACAGGAGGACTTGGACAAAGCGTACACATGGCCCATCGAGAACATGCTGCACTTCAACGTCACCAAGTGCAAAGTTCTCAGCATACGGCATAAGAGTATGCACAACTGCCGTATAGGATCACAAATTCTACAGCGGGCTTCTCACGAGTGCGATCTCGGCGTGTTAGTTCAAGATGACCTCGGTTGTTTGAGGCAGACTGAAAAGGCAGCTAAGAAAGCAAACCAGTACCTCGGCCTTCTTCGCAGAGCTTTCGGGAAGTTTGACCCTTCAGTCTTTCCAAAATGCTTAGTGCGTACTTGAGGCCGCACGCGGAATACGCTATTCAAGCGTGGCAACACTGACTCAAACACCATCTCACCGCGCTCGATACTGCACAACGTAGGGCAACGAAGAGCGTCAGAGGTTTGACCAGCCTTCCCTTACCCATTCAGACTGAAGACCCTCAAACTATACAGTGGACGTTATCGGCGTCTAAGGGGCGATCTCATAATTGCGTGCCAGATCCTGAGAAACCCCAACCACCCATGACATTCCGGTCTAATACTCAGCCAAAACACCCCGCTAAGAGGTCACCAGTTTAAGCTGGTCAGGCAGTACAGCCGCGTGGAGTATCGGCGAAACTATTTCTCCGTTCAAGTGTCACAACCTTGGAACACCCTCCCGGAACATGTAATTAATGCACCCACCCTATCCCTTTTCGAAAAATGCCTTGACGATACTCTGTCACATTTACACTACGTGCCATAGCCCATGACCACCAGATGCTGGCACTAATGCACAACAGACAGTGGATAGTGCCATATTCCTACTCGAGAATGTGTCACTCCAAACCCTTGCACGAAATTTGATAAACACTACAACTATAGAAACTGGATTTCTGTATCCTGTCGACCCAAGATAGTTGCACACGAGTAAGCGTTGTCCTTGCTATCTTTTTTATTTTTTCTCACCTATTATGTGAACAATAACCACTCCCCTTATTGCTTTGTGTGCGTACATTCTCATTTCAAACTCCCTTTATACGACAGTGCAGTTAAATCTGTAATCGCCCGAAATGACCACTCCATTATCCCTTGATCTATCTTTTTTCACGCTAAACACCCTACGGGACATGTCAAGCACTTGCTTTTTTACCTGTTATAAATCATTGTTCCTTGTTCATTACTGTTCCTTTGGGTTATTTTTTATCCTATACTGATAAAGCATCTTGAGTTTGAAGGTCCACTGGATTTTACTTAATATTCTCTTTTCCTTAAGTTCGCAACTCCAAAAGGTGCTACTCACAAATAGCTCCAATAATTACTCCCGTCTATTAATTAACACTGTGCATTACTTATCTATTTTTGCTTGATTTATCTAACTTTTTCATTCCTGTTATACTCCCTCCTCCCCTCCCCCCATCACGGTATCATCAAGCTGCACCGAAAGGAACCAAATGAGAACGCCCGCGAACTGGTAGCATAGGCGGAAAAAGTCTCAAATGCTAGTCAACATGTACTATTGATCATCAACAGGATGACCAATTATCACGCTTTGAACAGACAAGTTAGCCGTTGAGTGGCTGTGAATATGGTGCTGGTGAAAGTATGGTAAATACAAAAAAATAAGGAACAAGTAAGACTCTAGGTTATAGAAACCGAAGAAAACGTCCACCTAGTGGAACAGTGGACTACTGTTACAGTTGTTTTTCAGTAAGGTCAGATTACTTCAGAAGCTAGCTCAAGAACACAGATCGTGGGCAACTTGCACCCGAGTACGCTCACAAGCATCAGGCGAAACAAATTGGAGGGATAATGAATAAAGCATCCCAACGTTTAGCGTTAATGTAGTAGTCGATTCTGTTTGCAGCATGCAAGAATAAGTACAGCACGTGCAACAAAGAGATGTAGATGTAGTGCTGCCTCCGGCTCGTTGAACACAAGAGCATCGGTCATATTCGCAGAGTATTGCGACCGCGTGAAAAAGCGCAAGGAAAATTAACACACTGCAGCTACCGCGAACGTAGTTTTGGCATGTTATCGGCACGCCTGTTAGTTATGATTAAATATATGCAACATCGTCGCCTAGACAAACGACAGACTCGTGTGAAAGTGGGGTGACCTTCTGCACAGCCGATGGTGTTGTCTGATGCTGCATATATATATATATATATATATATATATATATATATATATATATATATATATATATGGTTGGCGGCATCCGGTTTCGGATTTGCCTGACACTGTGGCCAGCCACAGGACGCCTGCGCCCCCACAGAGGGACCATGGATGGCTTGCGCTGCACCACCCACAGCTCCAACCACACACTCCATATCCAGTGTAAACCCGAAGGAATAAGACCTGGAGGCACGTGGATGGGAGCCAAGTTTCATCAACGGATCCGGCCCACACTCCTTCACAGGCAAACACAAGCACGCTCCATTTGAGGAATCAAACGCACACAAGGCGGTGGCTGGACCGTAGTCCGCTCCACATTGAGTGCATGGAACCACTCTCCAAGCCTAGCCCGACCACAAGGACCGTGCACCCCGTCCCCTCCAGCAACGACCAACTGTCTCCTGGAGCCAGTATGGACGAGGTAGTGGGTAATAGACAGGTAGGCACCTTGTCAACATGCACATCAAACGCAGCCACATCGGGGATATCAAGCAAAAGCCAAGCACTTGTAACGACAAAATGAAATGAAATAAATCCAATAATGCATCCAGATACGACCCATAATCTTATTACCGGTTCTCTCATAGGTCCCGGAAGCTATTACTTCTGAAATTAACTACGTCGCACCGGGACGACAACCCGACGAAATCGATCGTGTGTTACAAATCTACTACTAGTACAATCTAGCTGGACTGTTTCAATAGACTCTGGCACAGAAGTTGTGACTAAGACTGTATTTAAGAGCAAATAGAAAGGTTTCTGTACTACTCTACCGAATTATGAAAAATAAAAAACGTTTAGTTGGGAATCGTCAGCGGTTGTGTCTGTTCATTTGATCGTTTATTCTTATCCGGTTAGGAATTTTTATTGCTGTCATTATTTCAGAGCATACAATGTCTTCTTTCGCCATTTTATGTGCATCGTTTCACAAAAGCACATTTCCGAAATAATCGTCTTCATCAACGATTATTTGAAATACTTCACAGAATCGGCCTCTGTATTCATTAGTGTGTGTATTCCATAATTGTAGTGTATTCCATAAGTTTGCGATTCTTCTTTCTATACAAAGCTGATGTGATACCTCGTCCACACAGGGGACCCTGAGTTTGTAACGGTGTCCTCGAGTGTTACAGGGTTCCCGCAGGTGAAATATTGGCCGCAGTATGGGGAAGTGATTTAAGTGCAGTACTCGATGGATCATAATAAGGTCAATTCTTACTCGGCGATAGGATAGTGTGTAGAGTCCGAGCCTTTCACAAAGTTTTTCATACGGAAGCTTTCGTAAACTCGGTAGCATTCTAGCTGCGATATGCTGTATTTTCTCCAGCTTTTCAGTTTCCCATTGGGTTATCGGATAGAAAGCTGAGGCACCGTATTCAAGGATTGGTCTAATGCGCGACGTGAATAGACGAGGGACGGTTTCTTCGGACCAGGTGGAGAAACTGCATCTTAATGCCCAGAGCATACGAAGTCCCGCACGGTATAATTTTTCTGTATTTTCTAGTGATCTCATATCATATCGCGAGAGTACTCCTAAGTCTCTGACAGATGTGTTAAGGTGGAGCAACTGGCCGTCCAAGGTGTATAATCGAGTGGCTGGACGTCTGGTGATACTGATGAACTTCGAATTGCTTGTGTTAAGAGGGAGTTGCATTTCAGTGGACCATATTGACAGTCGCTCTAAGTCATGCCGGAGGCGAGCGCAATCGTTCTGATTCTCAATGATCCTGCAGATTTTCAAATCCTCTGCAAACGGGGCACATGGTGACTGGAGCTGCTGCGGAAGGTCGTTGATATGAATAAGAGATAATACTGACCCAAGTACAGTTCCTTGAGGCACCCCGTGGTAGATGAAAACCAGTCTGTCAGGTAGTCATTGACCTGTACTCTAACCTTTCGTCCCACAATAAACTCGTGTAACCACTGTAATCGCGTGCTACCGATTCCATTGGTCCTCAGTCTACGAAGGAGTACCTCGTGGTTCACTCTGTCAAACGCCTTACTAAAGTCGATGTACACCACATCAACATCCTTCCGTTCGTTGAGAGTTCGTAGCCACTGGTGGTTTGCGTACATCAAGTTGGCGATGTAGGATCGCCCTTTCGTAAAGCCGTGTTGAGCTGGCGTCAATACATCCATCGATTCGAGGAACGACAGCAGACACATTTTAACAAACTTCTCGAGAACTCTGGATAATATCGAAGTCAAACAGATCGGTCTATAGTTATCTACTTTCTCGAATCACCACCCTTGGAAAGCGGTTTCACTATCGAACCTTTCCAGTCGTTGGGGACAGATCCTACAGGGAGTAAGTTATTGAATATATTTGTCACGGCTGATAAGATGAGAATCGATAGGGACTTGAGTATTAGTGGGTGAAGTCCGCTTGGTCCGGGGGGCTTTGCACAATCGAGGTTAACGAGTAGCTGGTACACTTCAACTGCATCACATTGTAGCCTGTCGAGCAAGACTGGCGCAAACTGTGCCGGTACTGGAACAGCCGCCGGTTTACTGGAAATTACGGTGAGGAAGTGCATAGCCAAGGCGTCCGCGCGTGTAATGAGTGTCTGTCCGTCCAATCTCCCTAAGACCGGTAGGTCGCCCCCAGGTTACAGCTGACGTTTCAAGTACACTAATATTCTTTTGGGTGCAGTGGTGGCCGAGGATGCTAGCTCCTCTTTGAACTACCTAGGTTTCTTGATCTTTGCGGCGTTACATAAGTTAAGGTGTTTCTAGTGCACCGTGCAACCTTCATCACAACCCGAGCTGATGTATCCATCCCAAAGTTTGCGACGCCGTCGCGCTAACTATCTATATTCCGTATCAAACCAATGCGGTTTAACAGGTACGATTTTTGTATACATCAGGGAAGGAACCGAGTACACAGCGAGTTAAGCTTCTCCTTCACTAATGACCAACAGGCCTCAAGTGACGCATCCTGTGGTAGTGTAAATGCAGTCTGACATGCGGCTTGGACGAGCCCGTTGAAGTCCGTCCTCCAGTAGTTGTATCTCGGCTTCCATTGGTTGTAATACGGTAACAACAGTTCTACGCTTGCCATAATAGGGCTGGGGTCACTGTTCGCCAGAGGTTCGAGGACTCTGATCTCGTTCAGCTTCTGCTCGCAGCTCGTTAACATTATGGCCAGACAAGATGCCGAGTGCGGAGTTACGCGCGTCGGTTGGATGGCATGTTGCGTTACTCCCATTTTAATAGTCATTTTAGCCAATTGAGCCTCATCGTTGCCATGACCAGGAAGAAGTCGAATGTCTGGCCAAAATATTTTAGGTAAATTTAGATCCCCATCATTAATAACTGAAGGCGGCTCATGTGCTTCTGTACATGTGGTAGCCAATCGCAGCAACGGTTTAATGGGCTCCGGTAGATAACACCCACTATTAGTTCTGCGCGTCTGAGGCGGATTGTGCACCACAATTGCTCGCATAAACTATCATCGCTCCGATAAGTGCTGGTAAGTTTGTCAGCTAATGACGATTTTATGTACAACAGAACACCACCGTGAGCCTTTAATTTTCGGTCACATCGGAAACAAGAGTATCCTGAACACGACTTCTTGGGGCATGATGTCGGAGTTCAGCCAAGTCTCTGCAAGTCCTAAAACATCCGGCCGCTCCGAGACAACGAAGCGGCACAGTTCGTCATGTTTGTTCATTAGGCTGCACATGTTGATGAATGCCACGCGGAGGTCTTGGGAGGTACTGGGAAACGTGCCTGGAGATTGAGCAACCGGTTGATGCGGGTTCGTACACTCTTCTTGATCACCCGAAAATTTAATTCGTAAGTCAGTCTTACCTTCTTCTGTACGGCGTTTGAGTTCAATGACCACAGTCTTCAAACAATCCCTGTCTTCGGGTTCCAAGTCTCGGTGGATATGAACTTGTATGCCATTCAGTCTTGACAGAAGAGGCAGTATGACTTGCGGCATATTTTGATTTGTAAAGGTGATTTTCGGAGGTTGACAGGACTGGTTACTTTTCTGGCCAAGTGGGATTACTTGTTTAATCGCCACACTGTCTTCGCCCACATCTAAGAGTCTATCGATGAGCCCGTTGAGGAACTCAAGGTCGTAATCATAACGTATCCGAGGGATTTCATCTTTTGGCTCCGGTGCGTAAAAGACCATCAGATTATGACGTCTCAGCGAAATCGTTTATGAACCTGTGGGAGCAGAATTAGAGGCGCTTAACTGATTGGGTTGTTGTTTATCAGCAGGGGATACCTGGATTCGGTTTTGTGGCCCATTGCGCCTTTGAGTGGTCGATGGATCCTCCGTGTGCAGAGGCTCACAGAAGAGCCCTGAGAAATTCACGGACCGATCAGTGAAGCGGCATTTCGTAGGTTCCGAGTCTGAGTCTTCCATCGGTGGGGAACATTGAACATGAGGCTCGGCAGGGGTGCTGGTGCTGGTGAGGATCGCGCAGTGGCAAGCGAAGTTGCGGTGGCAGAGATACCTTCACGAGGCCTTTGACCACACTTGGTGAACGGTTTGTTTCTGTCTGGAAGTGAGGTTTTCCTGTAGTTGTTGGCGGTCGCTGTGTATTCTGATGTCTTGCACCGGGACATTTATCACATATAACTTGAAAAAAAACGACGTTGGATGTCGAGAGAGTTTCGAAACACGTCAACGGATAAGCCAGTGCACGAAATATGGAACAAAACATCGCAGCCGAAGCACCGAAATGCACAAGCCTTATTTCCACTAAGTTTCGAACACGAACCACAGATAGCTTGAAACTGTATCACAAGCTAAAGCAAATCCAAAATGGCGGATAGAGATGGCAGTAGGGCAAAGAAATGAGATTGCTGAAATTAGCTGAAGCATAGCCACCAACTCTGCACCGCTTGGAAAATACGCCAAAAGAAGCATATTGGTGCACAGTTCACACAGAAAAACACTGATAACACAGTAATCCAGAGCAAAAGTAGTATCCGACACACGGTGATCCAAAAATCCGCGACGTTCGTGGGTACAGGAAAAGTTATCCGATTTTTGGTATAGAGATATAGAGGAAATGCACCACAAGTAAGAGCGAAACTATGGTCTAAGTAATAAGTTAATGAGAAGTGTCGGTAAGACAGTAGGACGGTAGAGATGAAGTACTTAGGATCCAGGAGCACAACATGTTCAATGAAGAATGTAGTAGGGGAATTAAGAACACGTGAAGTAATACGTTCATTCGTAGAACCGTTTCCCGGGTACCTGCTTGCATGCCAGGTAGTCCCTGGAGAAGTTTCACGCAAACTCCACGCTCCATCTGGCTAGCCGAACAACTTCCAGGTGGTGCCATCAGGGTGGTTCAGGTTAATATCGTTCCAGCGAATAGGTTGCCGGCAGTGTTCCAGGACGTGGTGGGTTTTCGCCTTGTAAGAATTCTTCCTATAAAAAACACAAAGGTCTGTTTAACAACACTGCGACCTGGCGGATATGAATCACCCCTAAATAAAGTCACTGCTTCCTCCTTTTCCGGAAGATTACCACTTCACAAACTACATTCAATACGAAGAGTTCCATTGATCTCTTCTTACGATGGCAATCACAGCAAACAAACGCACGAATTCAGTCACACTTCACAAGTTCACTCGCCATGCCCACTAACACATACACTTACATATATACCGACACACTAGTCCAGTATCTTACTGGTTAACGTGCTATATTTTATACAACTACTGACTATACCTGTTTATATAATCGTGAACATGCCTTCGCTGGCGTACCCCGCACTGGCGGGAATAAAACATTTAATTATTTACTTAAAAACACCCTCGTCACTGTGATGGGGATAACAGTGGGGGCTAATGGAATCCCCTACCGCAGTGTGGTCGATCAGTAAATCGATCGAGTGGGTAGGTGAGTTTTAAAAATCACTGTTAGTTGCACTTTGCTTCAGAGTTGTGAATATAGCGTTTTTGTGCAGAGTCGGTGCGAGTTCTTTCTTTTGACGCTGCTGGGGAACCCAGGCACAAAACATGGTGACAGAGAAGAAGCTGATGCGCCGAACCCCGCTCGCTTTTGGCGGACAGCCGTCGATTCCGCTGCCGACTGCTCTACAGATGACGGAAAGCACGCTGCCTGACGATTGAAGAATTTGGAAAACAATGTGGATGGATTTCGTCACGCTGACTCAGTTGGATTCCTATCAGATACCTTACCAACTTGCTATGTTCAGACTCACTATTAGCGACGAAGCAAAACGAGTACTTGTGACTCTGGATCGCGGTGATGCGGAGGAGCAGGAGTCGGACATTTCGGACATTATCAAGAGATTTGGAGATTATTGCGAAAGCCAAGCAAATGAAACTTAGCAAAATATCTGTCTTTTGGTCGCAATCGCTTACCGGATGAGTCAGTCGAGACCTAAATTACAGAATTGAAAGCTCTGGCGCAAACGTGCAAGTTCTGTAACTGTATGCGGGACACCGATACGCGACCGCATCGTAATCGGCATAGGAAATAACAACCTCACTCGACGCCTTCTGAGGCTGGCTTGCCGAACAACCTCCTCGTGGTGCCAGCTGGGTGGTTCGGGATTTTCCCGTTCCAGTAAATTTTTCGGCGGCAGTGTTCCAGGACGTGGTGGGTTTTCGCCTGGCAAGCGTTCTCCCTATAAAAAGCCACATATGTCCGTTTAAAAACTCCGTGACGTGGCGGACTTGACTCGCCACTAAATAAAGTCACTGCCCCTTGTTTCATCCTGGCGAAGCATTGTATTCCAGCAACTTTATGCTGAACTTCTGGGGAGCATTGGGCCCCTGTTTGACAAAAGAACAAACGAAAGGCGTATGAACTGATCAATCAGTCACCGGCTCCCAATGGGCGCGATTCCCTGCATTCGCTCCGCTGCCTTGCGCGTAGGCTATTCAGCCAAAAGCTCGGGGTGGTGTCCCCTAAGTCAACACCCTACTTCGGCTTGGGCAACCGGGTAGTATCACGCCCTCTGAGGAAACCATGGACATTGTTGTGTTGTGTTTTATTTTACTGTTTCTGTACCTTCGTTTGAATCCCATGGTTTCTGATGGCATTATGTCTGTTAGCAGACTTTTGCAAATATGTATATATATATATATATATATATATATATATATATATATATATATTCTGAGGCGGAAAAACCTGTAGCTACCTGAAGATTCCCCCGTATGACTGTGTAAACTATTCTAAAATAAATTCAAATTGTAGCCACCGTCAACCTCCTGCCCGTGAGAGATTGTGTAGGAGTAAAATGTACTGAAGCACTTAGTTGTCTCAAAGTGTGGAACGGCTCGAGAATACAAGCGAAAGGAAACGCTATCGTGACCGTTGTCAACCCTAAGGACGGAACGGAAAACCATCTTGAGTTCCTGGATGTGTCAGCAGATCTTATACCCATCTTGGGCATTGATTCCATCCAGCGCCTCGGTTTTTTCATTTAATCATGATCGTTTTGTTTACTCGTGTCAGGCTGCTACAGATATTGTTGACTTATATCCTGCCGTGTTCGATGGGGTTATTGGGAAATTTGATGGATGCGCTCATTTTTTGTAATCTCATCAGTCTAGCAACTAGACACAAAGTCAATAAAATCTATGGAGATTAACGGATAAGGGAAAGTCATCGCGTTTTAATCATCATGGCATAGTAGTTGAAGGTGAGCAACACATTTCGGCTACTATGCCGTGGGAAGAAAGGAACATGTTGACAAAAAGTAGATCAAAACTAGTTTTTTCACGCCCCGATATTTTTTCCTTTATTTTGTTATTTTCAATGTTTGAAGTATTAAACATGTGAATCGCTACGATACTGTACACAATTCTTTCACTGAATCCCGTTGCGGGCCACGTCTTCAAGAGTGTTAAACCATTGGCACTCCTCATCTTTGGGTCCCCATCCTGGAAGACGTACGGAGCCAACGGCGGCTTGATACGACGCCAGCGATTTCATGTGCTATCGCCAAGTGGAAGGCTGACCACCACGCTGTCGCCTCCAGACAGGTCTTTGAGGAGCGAATAGAGCGCGACGCGCTACACACTCAGGTGCCATGCATAGGAGGTGATCGAGCCATCACAAATGGCGCAACAAAACCAGTTTGCTGAAGGGAATACTCGCATTCCCCAAGATGCGACGTCGAACGTCATTACTATTAACTCGATGTTGCCACCAAACACGAGCAATCCTCCTTAAGCAACCGTTATCGAAGGCAGAATGACGACGCATGTCTTCCACGCGAATCGGCCAGGACTCGCTTCCATACAACAATACTGAACGAACTGATGCGCTGTAAACGCGGCCCTTTAGTGAGAATGATACGTAGCGACGACGCCACAACTTCCTCAGGTTGACAAATGCTGATCGAGCTTTAGTGATGCGGAGAGGAACTACTTTGTTGATAGTGCCGTCAGCAGAAACACAGCTCCCAAGGTAGACAAACTATCTACCTGTTCAAGTTGTGCACTTTCGAGAGTGAGCACGGGAGCAAGTGAAAGCCAAGCCTTGAACAGTACTTTACATTTTGATGGGGCGAAGCTCAAGCCACACTTAAATGCTTCAACTGCCAAATGATCCATAATTAGTTGCATACACTGAGGCTCGGCACAGTAGCTGAGGTGTTTCCCACCTCTAGCTAACGTGTATGATGATGAGGAGGAGGAGGAGGATAATGATGATAATAATGATGACTGAGGATCGTCACCAAGTAAGGCGATATCACCAGCATAATCTAAGTCGGTCACGCACTCACCCGGTAGAAGCTCTAGGCCAAAATGTTGGAAACCTTCTAAAGCACTTTACAGAACGTCTTCGATTGCGAAGAGGAATGGCGACATAGGGCAGCCCTGTCGCACACCGCTATTGACAGAGAATTTCGAGGAAAGCGTGCCATAGACCCTCACTCTGACAGATGTATGTAGGTAAAGTGCTCGCAACATGGCGGTATATTTCTCTAGCACCCGGTTCTTTAGTGAACAACGCCATAAAGCAGGTCGATCAACGGAGTCAAAATCGGCAAGTATATCTAGGAATGTGACGATAGTTGGCCTGTGATAAATGTGGCGATGTTAAAGGAGTTAGCGTAGCGTGAAGATTTGATCCATGCATCCGCGGCCGGGACGGAAACACCAGCTTGTTTTTCACGGTAGTGTGATTCACGTAGTGGGGACAGTCTGCGAAGCAGAATGGGTGCCAACCGAAATAAGCCTAATCCCACGATGATTTACACACGAAGTGCGAGCGGCTTGCTTGAAATTCGGAACAATAACTGATTCACCCCAAGAGGAAGACACTTTCTCTTCATGCCAGATCTTCTCGAACAGCAAAGTCAGCTGGTTAATGATCGCAACGCCGCTGTACTTGAACATCTCCGCACGAAATGCGTCTGAGCCGGCAGCCTTGAACCGTTTCAAGCGTCGAATCTCGAGACAGACTTCCGCTTCGCTGGGTGGATTCAGTGGGACGAACCAGAGTGAACTACAAGGTGTACTGATGGATGGTGGAGGCCAGTTGAACTGCGAGTGAAAGTGCTCGGCCCAACGGTCCATACGCCTCTGGTGGTTGGTGATCGGAGACTCATCCACCTCACAAATGACCTCACTGACACCAGACTTCAGAGGCCAGTGGACCGAATGAGTTGGAAATGCTTGCGAGTGTTGCCAGAGAGGGCAGCGGTCTCCATCTCTGAAGCACGCTCAGATCACCATGTCTTCCGATCCTTGCGTATCCTTTGTTTGAGCAGCCGGTTGTCAGAACGGCGCCGCTCGTTGCAATCTCATTCCGCCGGGATATCACACGCCAATTGGTTGTTTGCTCTCAATCCTCACTTTCCATTACCCGATTCATGTATTTAACAATCTGGTTTCCATTCCGGTTGTGCCACGGACCAAAGAGGTCAACCTATGGCTCTCCCATGTCCCCGATCCTCGTTCCGTCTGGCGTGCTTCAACGTTCGGACACTCATGCAGATTGGACAGCAAGCCAGTCTAACGCGCACCCTAGAGTCCCTAGACATTGGTGTCTGCTGCCTTTAAGAAACCCGGTTGCAAGATCCCAGCACTGTGCTTACATTGACATCCCCCACTGACCACGAAGCCAGATATCACCTGCATCTTTCTGGAGATCCAGAAGCAGCCTCAGCGGGTTTGGCTGGTGTAGGTATAGCGCTAAGTGGAAAGGCCAAGGCGACACTAGTAAACTGGTTCCCGGTTAACAGCCGACTATGTGCAGTTCGGCTTCGGGCTTCATGTAGAATCAACAAGCACCGCGAAGAGAAACACAGCTTCTTTGTGATCTCCGTGTACTTTCCAACTGACTGTAATGGCGACTCGGTCAAGGACGAATTCTACGGGGATCTACAACAGCTTTTGACTAATACTAAAGTCGAATATCATTATCCTTGCTGGGGATTTTAATGCACGGCTTGGCCGCCTGTTACCATACGAACTCCACCTTGGTGGTCATCACGCGCTCTATGAGAACCGTTCTGCTAACGGAGAGAGGCTTTTCTCATTGTGCGAGGGCAACAATCCGTTTCCCTCGAGCACTAACTTCAGGCGCACGAAGCAGCGTTCAGCAACATGGCGTCCCCTTACGCCAACACAACCGTAGCCTCACATTGATCACATTGCAATTAGCTTCAGATGGCATGGACTGCAGGTCCTTTTGGCCCACCTTCGTTGACTCAGATCATGCTCTGGTCTGCGCGAAAATCTGGATGTGTTTTGGAGGGTCCCGAAACACGAAGCACAGCAAGATTATTGTAAACAGATAAACTGATTCCTCTGTCCAGGCGAGCTATTAGTCTTCACTGGCATATGCACTCAGTTGCAATCCACCGCAAAAAGTGGGGCAACACTGGACTTGTATACAAAAAGCCATAACCATTTCCTGACAGTCAAGCTGCGGCCTAACTCGACGCCCCCTAAAGGCTAGGATGCGCTCATTTATGCTTAAACGAATCTGCTATGCCAGTAGGCATGCCAGCTAAAAAGGTGCCCATAGCATTGCACGAACGACTATTAGAAGAACTGAAGCGTTTGTCTACTTTGGGAGTCGTAGCTAAGGTCCATGAGCCGACAGATTTGGTAAGCCAAATGGCAATCGTCACTAAGAAATCCGGTGAGTTGGGTGTGTATGGACCCTAAACCGCTCAATGTCTTGCTCAGAAGAGAGTATTATATCCTACCGACAATAGACGACATGCTACCAAAGGCACAAATGTTCAGGAATGTTGACCTCGCTTCAGCCTTCTGGCACGTAGCACTTGACGAAGAGGCTAGCTATTTGATTACATTTGGAAGGCCTTTTGAAAGTTTTAGGTAGCTTCGTTTCCTATTTGGTTTGAAGGTATCCAGTGAGATATTTTAGAAGTGGCTGCTGCAAGCATTGGACAATCTGCTCGGAGTCTTTTGTGTAGCAGATGACCTGCTAACTTTTGCTGCTATCGTGAGGAACATGATCATCACCTTCACCAGTTTCTACCACGTTGTAGTGAAAGAAACAGTAAACTAAGACGTGCGAAAGCCTAGTTACACAATACGGAAGTGGCATTTCATAGGCACGTGCTAAGTTCAACAGGATTGAAACCGGATCTAGAAAAAATCAGAGCCATAAACGAGATGTATCCCCACAGATGCAAAGTCGGTTAGCAGGCTAAACAGAATGGTCAACTACTTGAGCCGTTTCCTTCCACAACTGGCCGATGTAATGATATCGATTCGGAAGTTGACCCATAAGAGTGAAGCATGGCACTGGGGCTCTGAACAAGAAAATGCCTTTGGGAAGATCAAGGAATTAATTACAAACGCGCTTGTCCTTGCTTACTTTGATCCGTCGCTTCCACTCGAGATTCAGTGTGACAGTAGCCAATACGGCATTCTAGCTGTGCTTATGCAAAGCGGTAAGCCTGTCGATTTTCGCAGTCGCACGGTCACAGAGGCCTAGCGTCGTTACGCACAAACTGAAAAGGAAATGCTGGCGCCGGTTTACGCCGTAAAACGTTTCATCGATTATACATTCGGCCGCAAAACAACTGTCCTCACTGACCATAAGCCACTTGTATCCATCGCTAGTAAACCACTCAATGTCGTTCCACGCCGACTGCAAAGGATGCTCATTCGTCTGCAGAAGTATGGCTTGGATCTACTCTACCGACCAGGCTTCCAGACGTACATTTCGGACACGTTGTCAAGGGCGCACCTGTCAGACACACCGCAACTAGAAGAAGACCAGGATTTTGTCCACGCAACACAGCTGATCGCGGTCACTGAGGAACGTCTGCAGCAGCTCCAACGGTGCACGGAGGAGGACGAACAGTGCAGGCTACTGAAGCAGACGATAATGGACGGATGGCCCGAAGACAAGAAAAATTGCCCAAACTGTTAACTCCGTTCTTTCATTTTCAAGACGAACTCATCACCCAAGACGGATTAATATTCCAGGGCAACTGGATAGTGGTTCCGCAGGCATTACAACGTTCAATGCAGCAGATGGCACACTATGCACATTTGGGAATCAACAATTGCTTGGCAAGAGCACGTGAGCCGGTGTTCTGGCCAGGAATGACTAGCCAAATACGCGGTTTTGTATCAAACTGTTTAACATGCAGGACACACAATGTGCACCAGCCGAAGGAGCCAATGCTGCTTCACGACGTTCAGGATAGGCCATGGCAGATGGTCGCATTGGACATTTTTGTTCACGACGGGAAGAACTTTTTGATTATCGTAGACTATTTCAGTGACTCTTTCGAAACTGATGCCCTTACGTCAACCTGCGCTTCCGCTGTAGTGGACAAGTTACGGTGTAAATTCGTTCGAAATGGAATCCTCGAGGTGGTGATTTCTGACAACGGGGTGCAATTCAGTAGTGCAGAGTTCCACACTTTTAGCAAGAAGTGGAATTTTCGGCATCGGCTCATCAGCCCGTACCACAGCCAATCAAATGGGAAGGCTGTCAGCAGTGAAGGAGGTGAAGAAAGTACTTACCAAAGAAAAGGAGACTGTTTAAGTCTTCTCACCAGACGAGATACCGAAGTTGACACTTTACGGCTCCACAAAACTTTTAGCCCAAATTAAGGAAAAAGCAGAAATCCAATGACCTTGACAAACTAACGTATTAATTGCCGTCAACAAACACAGCATAACTACTACGGATCTTGGCCCTATTTATAGGTCTCTTCCTGACCTTCGACTTTTAGAATTGGAAGGTCAGCTACCAAGGTTGGTGGTTCCTCATAGCTTTTGCCAAGGTGTCAGGTGGTTTTTAGTCACGTGCAGAAACTAGAACATTCCAGAACGTTC